>JAKSZU010000026.1:3445486-4025486 GCA_026018925.1 Tupaia tana
GAGAAAGACAGGAAGGAAGGAAGGAAGGAAGGAAGGAAGAAGGAAGGAAGGAAGGAAGGAAGGAAGGAAGAGAAGAAAGAAAGAAAGAAAAGAAAGAAAGAAAGAAAGAAAGAAAGAAAGAAAGAAAGAAGGAAGGAAGGAAGGAAGGAAGGAAGAAGGAAGGAAGGAAGGAAGGAAGGAAGGAAGGAAAAAATAGCATACTGATTCAAGGTAAATGAAAAGGCAGTGATAGATTCAGGCATGGTGGCTGGTTCCAGCACTCCAACACCATCATCAGGAATGGTCTCTATCTCTCAGGTCTTCTTTCATCCTGTGGCAGGGTTTCCCACATGACGGCAGAAGTGATCTATAGCAGTTTCAGAGCTACTGCTCCCTGTTCTACCAGTTTTGCAACCCCAGTGGAAAGGGAATGCCTCTTTCTGAATAGTTCCAATGAAAGTCTTAGGGCAGGCCTTTATTGGCCCAGATGGGGTCATGTGACTATTCCTGAACCAATCACAGTAGACCAAATCCCAACAGGGTGGAGAACTGGAGAAGGGGTTTGCAGTGTAAACACTCCCACTGAGAGTGCTTTCTCCTTCTCCCTCTCCATCTCTCTGTCTTTGGTGAATGCATGAAAGAGTGAGAGAGCCTGCCTGGGGCGATAGGATGAACTCCTCAGTCAGAGTCTCGCTTTCCTAGCTTCTTCCATCCGCTCCTGTGTGCAGACAAGTCCCCTAGAACCTGCTTGTGCTGGTAATGGCTGCAGGAGGTGCTGAAGGAGGAAGCTGCCGGGGTCCAGGGAGCAGGACAGGCAGCGGGAATGCTCACCAAGAATGTGGCTTTCTTGGGCTGAAGTCCAGCTTCAGCCTGATCCAGGGGGGGCTCTGGAGTGTGACGTCAGGGCAGAGCTGTCCTGCCTGAGACAGGACAGGGGCTGTGCTTTGTCCTCTCCCCTTGTCCGCTTGTCACTGGCCGTGGGCAGCTCCCTGGTCTCCGGGCCAGGCAACTCTGTGGCTGAGGACAATTCTCTGGAAAAGGATGCTGCTCTGAGCTCTCAGTTCTGACCCTCCTAGAGGCTGGGAGGGGGGGTGCACCAGCTAAAGGGGGGTCTGGACGGGGCATCAGCCATATCTATGAGCTTGCCCCATCTGCATCTCCATCCCCATCCTAGAAATGCCTGTTATCGCATAACCTCTGTCCCCTGGGCCTGTTTCTCCTGGTCCGGGCCTGGGAGACTGGCATGAGCACTGGACCAGGAGCCTGATCCTGGGATACTGAGAACATGGGGAGCCCCGCGTGGCGATGCTGAAAGAGCCAATGTCCTCCCTTGCCCACCCCCTGCCTCCCGGGCCCTTCAAGGGCAGCATTTTCTCCCTGTGTCCCTAGCAGGGCCAGGGGTCCTTTGGGGAGCCTGCTCAATTTTTGCACAGGCAGTAAGAACACATCAAGGTCTTTTCAGCAAATTTCCTTCACAACAGGAGCTGCATCCTTTCTTTTTTGGTTTTTGAAGTTGAAACAATGAAATGATCCTATTAATCTGGGGAGCTTATGTTAACTGCATGAGAGCAGGTGAGATGGCTTTTCTATAAGAAGCCTTCCCTCCCATGGTCTGGCCAGCAGCCCCCCTGACTCCCCTCCATCACACACACAGATTTAATCATTCCAGAGGCTGCGAGAAAGGAGAGGGAGTCTGCCCTGCAGCCTCCTCCCTGCACCTCGCCTGTTCAACTTTGCAGAGCGTGAGATGCCGTCAGGAGAGCCACGGGGAAATCGGGACCCACCAGGCCTGGCGAGACACTTTCTGCTTGTTTTTAAAGTAATATAATCTCCACAATCTCTCCCCCACTAGTGTTGGCAAGACCTTTAGCAGGAGGGGGGAATGGTTAGAGAGGCATCAGCCTGAATTCGGCTGACGGAGATGGATCTCGCACCTTCCGGAGAGCCTGTCAGTGCCTGCCCTGCGCCGAAAACTGCTCGGTGTGGGGAGTGAGGCCAGAGTAGCACAGAATACGCTCTGCAAGGAGCTCACGTTTGGGCGGAAGAATTCTAACTTGAAGAATTCTAACTTGAAGAATTCTAACTTGTTTATTTATTTATTTATCCCATGAAAGAGAAAGAGAGAGAGAGAGAGAGCACCCCTAGTGGGGCTCTTGGTGCTCAGATCCACTCTCAGCGCCAGTCAGCCCGGAGGAGGCATCAGCACTTGCTCCAGAACTTTCCCCCGTGGGCTGTCTTGCAGAATGTCAATTGACCACTACGCTCCCATCCGGCCTCTGAGGGGTGACGTTTGAGAACAGACCTAAACAGGGAGAGAGTGAGGCAGCCAGCAAGCGTCTGCGGAGAGGGCTCCAGGCAGGACGAGCACGCAGGAACGGGCTCAGGGATTGGAGAAATTGTAGGGAGGCCTGTGGAGCTGGGGGAGAGGGCAGGGGACAAGTGGGAAGACATGAGAAGGAGCCAGAGGGACCCAGGCTGGGCTAATGCCATTAGAGTTTGTTCTAGGAGCAGTGGGGAGGCACTGAAGACTTTTGAGCAAGAGAGGAGCCCAAGCCCATGTACGGTTTTGGGGCGAAGGGAAGGATGTAAAGAACACACATCGGAAACGCTCCACTAGGTGTTTTTTTCAGCTGTGTCTACCTAGTTAGTGACCACCCACATGAGAGCTGGGAGGCCCCTTCCCTATCAACACCCTCCCCAAAGCACCACTTGCTTTCCTCTGAGTTCTATCACCATCCAATAGCTTTGTTCTTTTTTTTTTTTAAAAAAAAAAAAGAAGAAGAATTTCATTTTATTTATTATTATTATTATTTTAAAATTTGCTATAGGGCACATACACTCACTGAGAGAGAGAGAGAGAGAGAGAGAGAGAGAGAGAGAGAGAAAGCTGCCTGCCACGTCTGGGACTCAAACCACACCTAGCCATGTGAGAGTCCAGCACCTTAGCCACCACGCACCTGTGCCAGCCCCAGCTTTGCCTGTTCTTAACCTTTATGTAAACACTGTCTAACGATGTTTTGTTCCTGTCTTCTGTCACTAAACATAATGTCTGTGAGAGTCACCCACGTTGTCAAGCGTATCAGGAGTTGTTTTTATTGCTGACCAGTGTCCCCTGTACGAATATGCCACAATCGATTTATCCACTCTTCTGTTGATGGGCGTTTGGATGGCTTCCAGTTTCGAGCTATTATGAGCCCAGCTTCTAGGAACATTCTTGTGTGTGTCTTGGAACAGAAGCATTTATTCTTGGGTATATATCCGAGGCCAATTCCAGGGCCAGGTGCTAGGTCACTGTGTAGCTTTAGTGGATACTGCCATTTCCCTAAGTGCTTGTGCTTTTTGGGGTGTGTGTGGACACTTCTGTCACATGCATACTCGGGGGTGGACGTCCGGGGTCACAAGGTTTGCCTGTATCCATGTGCAGTAGATAATGCCAAAGTCTTCCAAGATGGTTGTTCTGACACTTCAATCTGCAGGATGTAGAAGTTCCCATCTGTTCCAGATTCTTTTCAACACTAGACATTAAAAAAGGGGGGTGGGAGACAGCAAGTGGTGTGGTGGTTAAGGCGCTGGACCCCCACATGGCCGACCATGGTTCGAGTTCTGCACCAGGTAGCTTGACAATCACACGGGGCGTGTGCACATGCACAGAATCCCGAGAGGAGAATGAAGAAGGAGGGATTGCAGCATGGCCATCTCCCTGGGGGGTGATTTCTTCCTCTCCTTCTCTCTCTGTCTCTCTCCAGCAAGTACATGTGCCCTATGGCAAAAAAAAAAAAAAAAAAAAAAAAAAAAAAAAAAAAAAAAAAGGAATTCTACACTCCGTGGCTTTTGTGTCTGGCTTCATTTTCTTAGCACGTCTTTCTCAGGGTTCATCCGTGCTACCCGGATCAGTGGCTCACCCCTTTTCCTGACTGAGTAATGAGACGTGCGTGGAGAGAGCACATTTTGTTGTTTATTCGTCAGTTGGTAATTTGCGGCTGGTTTGCACGTGCGGCTGTTCTAAATCATGCTTCCATTAACACTCACATATGAGAGTTTTTATGTGGATGTGGGTTCCCTTTTTCTTGGGAAGAGACCTAGGAGAGGAACTGCTGGGTCACATGATCACTGTTTTAGCATAATGGTACTATTTTTTTCAAGCTGTAAAGTATGTTTTTCAAGATCTCCCTGACTGCTGTGAGGAGCAGAGACTGACAGAGGGGGCAAGAATAGGTGCAGGGGGTGCCCAGGAAGAACCTCCCGTGGTGAGCCGGGCAGGGATGGCGGTCGTTTGGATTGACACAGCCGTGCAGGCTAGAAGCAGTGCGCAGATTCTAAATCCATGTTGAAGTTCACACCAGTAGGATTTTCCAATGGCCTGGGTGTATAGTATTTAAAAAGAAATAAATAAGGGTCAGAAATGACTCCAGGGTGAAGGAGTCAGACAGTGTGCTCCAACAGGAAGACCTGGGTTCGAGCTGAGTGCTCTGACCAAAGCCTGGCAGGGTGCGTGGTCTTGAGTCAACAGTGAGTGGGAAGAACTTGGGCGTGAGGTAGGGAGCTTGCCACGCTGGTCCATGTCTTGCCTCTGTATAGCTGTGGCTTCCAGCAGGGCATTTCCTCCCTCGGGGCCCAAGAGTCCCCGTCTGGAAAAGGCAGAAGTTGGGTGAAGCTTCTGGTCTTCTCCATACCCCCCTGGCCTGGAATGCCTGGTATAGAGGAGGGGCTTGGACTAAGGGTGGCCATGTGACTGGTGATGTCCTCTCCGGGCTTCTCTTTTCCAGGAGCAGTGGCCCTCCGCCATGACCGACACCGTGTTCAGCAGCTCTAACCGCTGGACATATCCCGGGGACCGACCCCTTCAATCAAAGTAAGTGCTGGGTCTTGCGGGGGTGCTGGTTTTGAGTCAATGAGGTTTCAGTTCTATACCTGAAGGCAAGACTAGTGAGGGCAGAAATTGAATTTCCTTCCCTGGAGTGGGGGAAAAGAACCTCATGGGAATTTTGTCATGAAAATGTCTCCCCTGGTTTGACCACGTTGTAGTGTTGAAAATAACAAGATTAAATTCTGTGCCTCTAGTGGTCAGAGCCAGGCTTGGGTCCTAGCTCTGGATTCAAATTAACTTACTATGTGATCATAGGCGATCTCTTTGCCTTCTCTGGGTCTCAGTTTCCTCATCAGTGAAACAAGGAAGATGAACTAGATCAGAGGTTACAAACTGCTCCAGCAGGAAGACCACAGGCCAACACTGACTTGCAAAGTATGTGTGTGTGTGTGTGTGTGTGTGTGTGTGTGTGTTACTTTGGCCTTATTATGTAAAAATGGGAAAATTTCACAATGAAGTCCAGATAGCTGACATCTCTTCAAAAAATTAGAAGACCTGGGAACCAGCAGTTAGCGTAATGGCTATGTCGCTGGACTCCCACGTAGTCGACTGCGGTTCGCGTCCCGGACCTGGTGGCTTAAAATTCACACTGGGCGCGTGTGCGTGCGTGCCCAAGATCCCAAGAGGAGAATGGAGGAGAAGGGATTGCGGCATGACCATCCCCCCTGGGGGGTGATTTCTCGCTTTCTGTCTCTATGTCTCTCTCTCTCTCTGTCTGGCGAGCACACGCGCCCTATAGCAAAAAACCTCTCCAAAAAAAAAAAAAATTAGAAAACCTGTCATTGCTGGACTAAAATGTACTATGACAGCAATTCAGTGGGAATTTTCCACAGTCCTCACCATTCCCTGTAGTGTCTCCAGTATCTAGTTACCTTTAACATTGTTACCTGCCTACCCCTGCTGGCTTCCCTGGAATAAATGACCTCTGAGTAGCACCAAACTGAGACTTTTTTTGTTGAAATAATCATAAGGGGAGCCAGCAGATAGTGTGGTGCTGGAGGTCCCACAAGGCCAACCATAGTTCAAGTCCCAGATCTGGTAGCTTGAAACTCATACAGAGTGCGTGTGCACATGTGTCCCAAATCCCAAGAACAGAATGAAGTGTGGCATGGCCATTTCCTCGGAGGGGGGGTGTGATTTCTTACTTTCCTTCTCTGTCTGTCTCTGGCGAGTGCACACACACTATGGCAAAACCCATAAATAAATAAATAAGAGAGAGAGAGAGAGAGAGAGAGAGAGAGAGAGAGAGAGAGAGAGAGAGATGTAAGGTTGGGAAGGTTGAAAAGGGAACGTCTTCTTTTGTTCATTTTTTAGCAGTGCCCTGTCTTTGATTATTTAATGAGTTTCTGTTCTTATCTTTATCAGATCTCCCATCCTCTTTTCTTGGACTTATTCTGTGGCTTTCTAACAACTTGATCTATCTCTGTGGTATAAGCCTTTCGAAGACTCCCCATAAATTGATGGAGGGTCTTTCTGAATACTTAGCCGCCTACATGTACCAAGCAAAAGTGTCCTGTCTACTACTTCTACCTAAAACCTCCTCCAGTTTCAATTTTACTGAGTCAGAGACATTCGGAATGCCGCTGGTTTCCTTTTTGAGAAGAAAACGCCTATTTTCCAAAGCCCTTCCCGTGAAGGCTTCTGAGAGCCAAACTTATTTTGTAAAGAATATTCCGTCATCCAAAAAGTGTGTCTCTGTAAGATAAACAGTTGCCCCGAAGGGTAGATGGGATAAAATATTTGCTTTACTTAAGAAATGTCAGTTAATTAAAATCCCATCCATCAACGTTTACTTTAGTCAATATGAAGCCAAACAATTTGCCTTACAATTAAATTAGAATTATTCAAACAGTCTGGACCCAGTTTTATGACAGCTCCTGAGTTCCCCTGAAGCATCTTAGCATTCCGAATGCATCCGGCTGGCCTGATTGCTACCCGCATTTTCTTCAGATATTACAATTATTCTTCAATAGATGCTAATGGGTGAATTACAGCCATCGCACATGCTCTGTAGCTTGCTGCAGTGGGGTGTGCAGTGCAGGCGCTGCTAATGTCTCTCTACAAATTAAGAAATCTAGTCTTAATTAACTACTGGCTAGCCAGATATACTTACTGCTTTTGTGATTTTTCAAATGTCTTTGTCTGTTGGCCTCCTTGAATCTAATGATTGCGTTTGAATTTGTAAAAAATGAAAGCACCTGCTCCTTGCTGGGCTGGTGCTGTGGTTTGGGGTGTCCATGCTGGGGATACAGGGGGAGAAATACTGCTCTCTGACAGCTGATCTTCCCCTCTACCTCTCAAGTCTGTAAGCCAGATAGTGCCAGAAATGGGAGGTGGAGACTGAGGCACAAAGCGTTGCGGTCCATTACCTATGGCTGTAGACCTACTAGTGAAGATGCTAGTCTCCTTCCCAGAATGGAACAACTTGCTGCCTGCAGTTTCCACTGTTCAGAGAACTTCGCTTTCCCTAAGGGGGGTCCACATCCCCCAGTGTTTGAGATAACAGAAACCAAGAAGGAGGGTGCTCATATTCTCCTTAAGTGGTTTCTCTTTGGTGCCCCCCCAAATACCTAAAAAAGTGAGCAAATGGACAAAACCATTATTCAAACACATAAATGATCAGCTTGGTTAATTAATAGTCAAACTGGCCCATTGTATCAAAGGTGTGGATTTTATAGCCGACCCTGGAGGTGCTGAAATCAGTTAATCATGGCTGGAAAAAGACATGGAAGTAGGTCACCCTAATTCCACACTGTGTGGTAGTGGCATTCAGATCACACTGTATCGTTACGCGATTTCTTATCTAACTTCGTTTCTTATCTCACTTTATTTTTCTCTCCTTCCTTTGCCTTCCCGCAGTGATAAAGAACAGTGAGTATTTCATAATCCTGTTGTTTTTTTTTTTCTACACACCGTGTTTTATCTCTTTTATTCTGATCAAGATGGCTTGTTTCTGAAGAGAGATGCTGACAAAAAAAATTGGCATGCTTTATGTACAAAAAAGAAAAAAAAAGAATTACTAAAAAGTGTGTACCCCCTCAAGACAAAATTTATGAAATTTTTTTGGGAAAAAAAGCACCCAAGTTTGATAAAAGAATAAAGGGTGTTCCTGAGCAGGACCCCTCAGATAATTTGTGCGGGTAGTCTGGGAGTTGTCAAACGTACTGACCACCCTGTGCCCTTGTTTCTGAAGCAGGGAACAAACGCTGTCTTTAGATAAGGAAAATGCTAGCTGCAGTCACTGCTGTCATTCATAAAAGATGATGAGGGAACAGAGCCTGTGGGATATTATGTACTGGACATGCATGCAATCTCTGTCACGTCATCGGAGGTCAACCGAACTCTTAGCGAGATGTCTTTGACTCAGAGACCCTATCTTTGCTCACGTTTGTTTTTTTAAATTGGATCCATTTCCAATAATGGATCTAATAGGCATGATGGACTGGACGCTGAGCCAATGAGGACGATGAGCAGCCTGACTATAAAGCATGCTGGTCTTTGTCATGTGCGCAGACATGCACCTTGGAGACTCCTTGTCCCCCTCTGTGATGGGGCTCTGGGACTCGCTGTCAATGTGACCTTGGCTACACCCTTCACCTCCCCGAGCCCAGGCTATCTCAGTCATAAGATGGGTGTGATACCCCTGCC
Source organism: Tupaia tana (assembly GCA_026018925.1). NCBI lineage: Eukaryota > Metazoa > Chordata > Mammalia > Scandentia > Tupaiidae > Tupaia > Tupaia tana. Next base: position 3,453,981 of record JAKSZU010000026.1, read on the forward strand.
CTCACTGGGTGGTGGTGGGCACACGGGACACACAGACAGCTTTGTAAATGGCAGGGCACCCAGCAGAGTCCGGTGTTGGTGTGACTCTCCACCCAGCTCCACACTGCGTCTCTACAGACAGCACTTAACAATTTGCTCAGCCTTGCTGAACCCAAACCCCCGCATCTCCAGTCCCAGAAGCTCCTAGAGGTTTACTTAACACAGGCAATACGTAACCGGTGACCCCAGGAGGGCCTTCTTCCTGCTCTGTGCCTCCATTTCTCCATCTGTCAAGGGAGATCTTTATAAAAGCTGACTGTACAGACTGTGCAAATGCTCTATGATCTCTGTGGGTGGCTGAGGACCTTGGCCAGCCAACAACTGCTTTTGTGAAATCATGACTGTTAGACCCACTAGGGAAGGGTGCTAAGGCGTTGTCAGATTATAAATATGAACATCGCAAGAGAAAGTTTGTGACTCCAGAGGGTCTCAAAGCTTGTAGAGGCTTCCTGAATGCTGAGGTTGAGAGGGAGAATGTGGGGCCAGTAGATGGCATGACGGTTAAGGCTCTGGACTCCCACATGGCTAACCACAGTTCAAATCCTGGACCTGGTGATTTGCTTTCTCACCCCCCCCCCCCCCCCCACACACACACTCTGGTCAAATTAAAATAGTAAATAAATAAATAAATAAAATAATCATTTTAATCAAAAGAAAGGTAGAATGTATGTCTGTTCTTCCATTCTCCCCCTGCTTCCCTCCCTTCCTCCTCCCCTTCTATTTAACAAAAATCTTTTTAGTGTATTTATTTATCTCTTCTGCATGTGAGAGAGAGAAGTACAGAGACAAAGGCAGGCAGCCCCAGCAGGTCCTCATCCAGCCTAGATCACGGGCACACATGTGCATGGATGAAATGCTCAGAGGGGCCCTGGATGTGAACCCAGGGCCTTTCCCATGTGGGTCCAGTTACATCATGGCTGAGCCACTGCCTGGTCTCTCTTCCTTTCTTAACTACTACTTACCAAGTCCCTACTGTGTATCAAACCCTGGGATACAGAGCGGGCCAATGTATGAGGCTGTGCCCAGGGAGGTCCACACACGGGAGCAGCCAGCCGCCAACAAACGCACTTCCATGTCTGAGGACTTCAGCTATTGGCACAGAGTCACAGCTGACAGCGGGAGCACTTAGGTCACCTAGCCCAGACCTGGAGGTCATGATAGGGAGCTTTCTGGAAGAAATGAAGTGTAAGCCAAGACCAGGTGACTTAGGAGCACCAGGTGGGGGCAGAGAGGAGCTCCAGGTAGGAGGAACAGCATCTGCAAAGCCCAGATGTGAGGGCGAGTGTGGACTCTCAGAACAGAATGGAGTTCAGTCTGGTTCAAGAGACTGGCTAGGGTCCAGGGTCCCCGTGGACCACAGCAGCCCTCTGCCCTCTTTCAGGCGGCTAGGGCGAATTTCATGGAAAAGGGCCTTCACACCAGCTGGGCACGTGCAAAACGTTCTGCAGTGTGGCTGCCCCTCCTTCCCATCCTTCCCTCAGGATCATTAAAATCTCATTCACTGAGCTGGAAAGAGACTTCCTGCTGACACCTGCCCCACTGGCATCCTGGGGGGAGGGGGGAGAAGAAGAAAGGGAAGAGAAAGGATTCCTTTTCTGCACACCACTGCTGCTGCCGTTGAACGCTTCAGAGCCTCCGTGCCCCGGCAGCACTTCCCTCATCCCACTCCTTTCAGGGGGTATAATTCATTAATAGAGACATCTGGTGGGTATCTATTATATGACTATTGTGTTCATGAAATGAAGGATCAAGGTGGGAGGCAGGAAGGAGGTGGGGGATGCCCTTCGTTGTGTTTTAGGGAGAAACATCTGGAGAGCCTTTCCCCTGAAGTCAGGACTCCTCTCGTCGGGGCCCCGCTGTTGCCGGCTTTGGTGGGAGGGCTCTGGGCAGGTGCCCTCGGGTAGCTGATGAAGCGTGTCTACAAGGCTGGCTCCTTAAGTTTCTGGCCACGCTCTCTCCACTCTTGTGTCCCGTCAATTCCCAGCCCTCTTGTGAGTCTCCGGCATCTGGAAAATGAGCAGGTCAACTGCAAGGATAGTTAAACTTTTCATTAACTGCAAAACTCTCTTTGAATATTTTATTCAGAAGCTAAATATTGAAGGCAGATGAGAGTGGAGTTGGATAAAGACCTATAGTGGCTGAAAGCATTAAAAATATCGTGAACTTTACACAACAGTAATTTAAAATAAGTAAAGTAAGTGTGGGGACTCTGACAAGCTTACCTTTTTTTTTTTTTTTTTTTTTTTTTGGACAAAGCCTTGCCAACCATGTTTGATGTTTGTTATCCTCCTCTCTCTGTCTCCTAGCTGGGACTGCAGGTGTGTGCTACCAGGCCCTTTTTCAGACAGGGTCTTGTCATGTTGTCCAGGTCAGCTTCTAGTTTGCAATCCTCCTGCCATAGCCTCTTCAAGTCCCTGGGATTATGGGCACATACCACCTATACCTAGCCTTTAGGTTGGACTAGGAATCGAACCCTGGTCTCCCATGTGACTCCAGCCCCAGAGCACGGCTTTTTAGCAGTCAGCACCACCACAGCTCGGTGCATTCTTACTGTTGACATAGTGGATATTGTATCAGGTAGCTTTTGCTGTGTAACAAACCATCTTAAGCAATTTATTTAACAATCCCTCAGTTATTTCTAACTTTTCTCTATTTTCATTTAAAAAAAAATAAGACCACCAAAAGGAACATCCTAAACTTCTATGAAGTGTTTTAAAACAATAAAGTGTAGTTGAGAAAAAAAATGATGTTTAGAGCCCATAAGCAAATGTTCCTGAGATTTCGGTTTCTTCTAAATTCATGAGCTGCATATAATCCTAGTGGGGGGTAGGGGGCAGTGGGTCAGGTCAGCTGACTGTGGCTCTGGGGAAACAGTGTGAGATGGGACCACTTGGCTACCTTTAGACAGGTGGGACTGCGTGGGTGCTCAGAACACAGGCCTTTCCCCAGAGTTGGCATTACTGCTTCAAACTGTGTAGCCTTAGGCTAGTAATTAACCTCTCTGAGCTTGGTATACTAGAGAGGGGAGAAATGCCAACCTCACAGGATATCGTGAACATGTAATGAGACAGTGCGTGAAAACCTACCATGTGTTGGCTTGTCAGAAAAGTCACGACGTCATTTTCTATGCAAAAATGTGTCATGACTTTTCCCAACAACCCAGTAAGTATTAACTCAGTTAGACAGATGAAGAACTTGGTGTTCAGAGAGATAAATAACTTTTCCCAAAGTCACACAGCATCAGGGTTTGAACATAGTTTTGGCTTTTTTTTTTTTTCTCTTTGAATTCTTAATGTCTGTATAGTTTCTGGGTCTGGGGTCAGTGTTTCCAGACTGAGAAAAGAAAGCTGGAATCTGTAGGAAGAACATTGTCCCAATAGTCCTGTGTCTATATTTTCCACGTTCCCTGCCACTTAAAGTCAGTCTCTGTCTCTCTTTATCTCTCTCTTCACCGAATCGCTAAATTATCTAGACTCTTGGTCATAGATTGAATTTGAGCATTCCTGTCATTATAGCAGTAGGGGGATTTGCAGGTGTCTGGGGGGGATCCCCGACTTCAAAATATCAGTCACCATGCAATGACCCAGGTGCGTGTCTTGTTTTATTCTATTTGAACCCTTCTCACCAGGTCAGTGCCCCAGTTTCCCCTGCTCCTCCCTATCAAAGCATGCCATCCACTCATTCATTCATTCATTCTCGCGTTCATCAAGTCTAGTGCCCACTACATTTGCAGTGCTGCTGGGTACTTCTCCACTCCACTGTCACTATGGCAAGGATTTCAGACCCACTTTCAGGCTGAAATGTTTAATAATAGCAATACAAATATACTCATTGTCTTAGTCCACTTTCATGTTGCTAACAGAACTACTTGAGCCTGGGTGATTTTTTTAAAGATAGAATTGTATTCATTATTCTGTGGCTGCAAAGTCCACAGTCCTAGGCCTGCCTACAGCATAGCCAGTGAAAACACAGAGGAGGGCTGGAGGGGAGACAGAGAGAATTCCTCATTTATAGCCACCAGCTCTCGTGATAACTAACCTCTTCTCGTGAGAGCTAATATCCACTGGGCCTGGCAAGACATTATTAATCCATTCATGAGAACATGGCCTCCATCATGCATTCGTGACCCAGTCATCAGCCACCAGGCCTCACCACCTCCCAACATCAAAATCCAAAACATGAAACTTTGGGGGACAAACTATCGCCCACACTACAACACACAGTTACCCCGTTCTAGGATCTAGGCTAAGCAATTTATATCCATGACCTAGTTAGTCCTCACAGGAATGCTACGAGGAAATTAGGGCTCACCAGTGCTCAGTAACGTATGTCTAGGGCTGAACACCCCAGCAGAGGCAGAGCCAGGAAAGGATCGAGGCCATGAGACCCCCACAGCTACTCCCGAACCCTGGCTTAGTTATGACATCTTCGCAGGAACCGGGGAACGAGTTTCTCAGGCTTTCACCGCGTCTGCTTAGGCTGAGCAGCCTCCACCTCACTAGCAGCTGGTTAGCAAAGGCTACGTCTGGAAACTCCAGCACTCACCCGGAGCAGCAGATCCATGAAGTTCAGGGCCCAATCTGACATCTCAGCGTGCGTCCCAGGTTCCTAACACAAGGCAGGTCTTCGGTTCTCTGAGCCAAGTCCCTCGTTGCCCACTGAGGAGCTCGGGCGTCTCTGCAGGGTGAGCGGGTGCTCACAGCAGGCAGGGCTGCCGTTCTCTGGGTCTTGCCGTGACCGTTTTCATGCTGGATCCTGCCAAGGGCCCTCTGATGATACCCCATGTCATCCCCACCCCATCCCACTAGCAGACCGGGAAACAGCTCGGTGCCGGAGGGGCCGACTGAAGGGTGGACTCTGACCACGAGCTCTGCCACTCCAAGGAGGTCTCAGGCCAGCACACAGTAGGCCCTCTGGGTTTCTGCTGGGTGAGATGCGATCCTGTGCGTACCTTGTCTGAGCAAAGCAAGACTTCAGTCCCCACCTTCCGTCTTTAACAAGATCCCACTCTGGACTCTGGTCTTAGGGTTCCGTTCTGTGCTCAGAGGCGCTGTCTTGTCACAAGGTGTGAATTTCACAAGGCCATACTCACGTTCCTCCCCAGCCTAGGGCAGCCAGGGCAGGCCTGCTCTGTCTCCTGAGAGCAAAGGCTTTGGTTTGAAAACCTCATCTGTTTCCCTCTGTTTGCTTTTGGAATTAAAACATGAAAATCCACAGGAGGTTGGTGGGCTCCCACTGAGATCAATCGGTGACATTTTCAAACACTGGATGAGTGTTTGTCAACTGCTCTGCGTTTGGGAGCAAGGGAGGGGGCAGGGCTTGGAGAGTCACCGGCTGGCTCCAGCAGGCCTTCTGCTCGTCTGCAGTCTGCAGATGGAGGCAATTACCCGAGGCGGGGCCTCTCAGCGACCCCATCCCTGTCATATCTCTACAGCCCTGCATGTCTGGGAGCGTGCCTTTCCGTGCACACTGACCCAGAAAGCGGGGGGCTGGTGGAGTGTGAGGCCTTGGCGGTGGGTCTGGCCCCAGCTGACCATGCCAGGACCAGATTGTGAGCTGCAGGATGTGTTCTTGGAGAGACTCCACTGGGTACGAGGCCCAGAACCTCACCTGCATTCAGTTTTGGTCACTGAGCTGCTTTGTAAAAGCAGGAAATAAATTGAGGCTTGGAGGATAAATCCAGGAAGAGAAGTGAGGGAAGGGGCCAGATGGTGGCACAGCATTAAAATGCCACGCTCTGCAAGGCCGACTCACATGGGGGTGGAGTGGAGAGGACTCTCTGGGTTTGCATCTGGAGACTCCCAAGGCCACTAGGCTTGCTTGTGCCTGTGATCTGGGGCTGGCTAGAGCTGGGCATGGATCCTGGCAAGAAGACCCTGTGGGGTGCTGCCTCTCTGTCTCTCTCTGTCTCTCTCTGTCTCTCTCTCTCCATTGCTGATGAAATCAATACACAAATAAACACTTTTAAAAAAGAGAGAACTGGAGACAAAGAGAAGGAGAATAAAAACAGTTCACATATCCATCTGTGTGGAAAACCAAAGAGGTCTAGGAAAGTGACTAATCAGGTGATGGTGAGGGCTCTTTGGGAAGGCAGGTGGTCTTCATTCCGCAGGAGCCCACTGTACTCTAAAACGAATGGGGAGAAGCACCAGGCTGAGGGGTATTAGCACACCGTAGGGAGGGTATCTGCCCTCCTATGAGAGAGCAGGTGCCACAGTTGCAAGGAACAGTTGGAAAAGACTGGAAGAACTCCTGCCGGAGAGGCTGTGACAGACTTGAGGGGGGTCCCCAATGACCCCACCCCATGTTCATGCTTTCATGTGATCCCCTCCCCTTGGATGAGGGCAGAACCTGGGACTTGCTTCTAACCTGTGGAAAACAGCCGAGGTGATGGCTGTCACTCTCAGATTTTATTATATGAGATTCTGTCTCAGGCGACAGGAGTGATTTCCCTTGTGAGATTGATGGAGGAAGACACTCACAGAGGAAGGTGGAGAAGTCCACGTGGTTCAGAATTGCAGGCAGCCTCTAGAACCTGGGGGTGACCTAGCAATAGCCAAACAAAAGCCGGGGCCCCCAGAAGACAGCTGCAAACACACCACCAACCACAGGAAGGTGCGTGGAAGCCTGTTCTTCCCCCATCGAGCTTCCAGATGATGACACAGCCCAGCCCGCACCTTGACTGCAGTCTTGTGAGACCCTGAGCTGAATATCCAGTTAAACCTAGCCCAGACTCCTGACCCATGGAGACTGAGAGATAATGAAAGTATGTCATTTTAATTTTGTGCAAATGTGTTATATAGCAGTAGGAAATGAATCTAGACACTGCAGATGGGGCTTTATGTCAGCCTGTCTCTCTCCTCCAGCTGGACTAGTTTTCCTAGTTATGTAAGGACTAGAAAAACACAGAACAAATCAGCTCAAACGGAACAGCTTAAAACAACTGAAATAATGTGTCACTTTTCACAGCTCCTGGGTGCAGGAATGTAAGAGGGGATTATCCAGGTAACTGTGGCACGGAGTCCTGCAGCTGCAGTGTACGTCGTGTAGGGCGGGGCAGCTATCTAAGCCTTGATGGGGCTGGCGGATCTGCTTAGGTGGCTGGCAGACTGTGGCTGGCTGTTGGCTGGGGGCCTCAGTTCTTTTCCACAAGCATCTCTCCAAAGAGATGTTTGAGCACCCTCATGACATGGTAGCCGCTTCCCCTAAAAGCTGCAGTGTCTGTTCATGCATGCATCCTTTTTATTAAGTTTATTTCCCCCGTGAGCAAGAAAGAGAGAGGGAGAGAGAGAGTACATGCACCCCCAACAGGGTGGCAACGTTGTGATCTACCTCCAGCCTCAGTTAGCCCTGAATCGTGGGCACACACACACTCAGAGAGGTGTCTGTATCAGAACCTGGGGCCTTCCATGTGGGCCAGTCTTGCAGGGTGTTGTGTTTTACCACGACACCGCTGCCTGGCCCCTGCTATGTCTTTTATGACCTAGCCTTGGAAGCCACTCAGTATCACTTCTCTGTCGTTAGTTGGTCACACCAGAGCAACCTGGATTCAGCATGGGAGGGGGCTTCCAGGGCGGATGTGAGTACCAGGAGGCAGGAATTCCTGAGAGCCATCCCATAGCCTGGCACCCACGTTGGCCTTTACCTCCTTGGGCGTGCTGCCCACTCTCAATTCTGGGTCTTTACAAAGCCCACTCCCTCTTCCAGACTCAATCTTTTCCCCTACCTGCCCTTCACCCCTCCAACTTACCTTTGAGTTCTCAGCAGGGGCCAGCCACAGCTTTGTGGTGCCTGAAGCTTACCTAATGCAGGAGGCCCTCTTCAAGGTCATGAAGACATCAATATCTTGCTTTCGCAAAGTTTTCTTTTCTTTTCTCTTCTTTCATTTTCAAGAGAGATATTTTTACTATAGGGGGGCATGCATTCTCCAGAAAGACAAAGAGACAGAAAGCAAGAAATCACACACCCCCCACAGGGGGATGGCCACACTGCAATCCCTTCTCCTCTGTTCTCTTGGGATTTGGGCACACATGCATACAGGCCCAGCATGAGTTTCAAGCCTCTGGGTCCAGGACTCGAACTGCAGTCAGCTACGTGGGAGTCCAGCAACATAACCATTACACCATCTGCTGGTCCCAGCTTTTGCCAAGTTTTCTAATCTTGCAGTCATTACTAGGGCCCATCCCAAGGCCTTGGAAGGTGCTTATGCCAACAAGGAACCCTGAAATTTCAGCTTCGCCAGAATCCCAGTTCATCCTCACCACTTTCTCAGAAAGCTCTCCCTAATCCCTAGATGAAGTAACTTGCACTGCTCAGTGTCCCCCATGTCATGAGTATAATTAGATATTTAATATCACGGAGGCCACAAGAAACAGGGTCTTATCCAAAAACTCTCTTTCCTGGGCTTACTCTCAGATGTTGATGATCTGCCATGGATGCCGTGGGAATTCGTCAGACAAGGTCCCTGCCATCCTGTCACCTACATTCTGGTGGGGGGAAGAGTGGTGGTAAATAACAGGAAGTTTCCTTAAAGATAATTTCAGCTAGAGAAAGATACAATGGAGAGAATGAACTGGGTATTGGAAGGTCAAAGAAGGCTTCTTTCGAGACCAAACGAACAAGAAGAAGCCAGCCATGGCGAGATCTAGGGAGTGAGATGCTCCTCTCAGAGGAACAGCAAGTGCAAAGCTCTGAGGCAGAAACAAAACGTGGACGTCAGGGCTGAGGAGAGAGGCCACTGTCTGCCCTCAGTAATGGCAGAGGGAGCAAGGGAAACTGAGGGCAGACAGAGGTGAAGGACAGAACAGGTAAGACTGCCAGAATGGTCAAGAAAACTGGGTTTTATTTGTATCATGGTGAAATCCAGGGCCAGATGGTGGTGCAGCAGTAACACGTGGTGTTCTGCAAAGCAGCCTACATGGGAAGGTCCCCAGTTCAGGACCAGAGACCTCCCTGACTATGTCAGGGGCATGCTTGAACTGGCTGAGGCTGGGGGTGGATTGTGGCCTTGGGACCCTGTTGGGGATGATGTTTCCTCTCTTTCTTTCATGGAAGAAAGAAATGAAGTTTTAAAAAAAGTAAGGTAAAATTAAACTCATATACCATCACACCAGCCATTTCAAAGTAACAGCTCCGTGGGAGTTAGTATATCTGGAAAGGTATGCAGCCACTGCCCTGTCTAGTTCCGGGTCTTAGCCTAAGTCAGTGGGATGCCATTGGAGAGTGTGAGCAGGGAGTCTGAGGGTGTTGAGTATTTACACACCCTGAAGGCACCTCTCTAAGATCATGCCTGCCAAGGCAAGGTGTGTTTCCACCGGAATTTTCCCAGCCACCCCCTCTTTCCTTCTTTCAATAAGTCCTGCCCAAGACATTCGCCTCCCTGGCCTTTCAAACTCTTCCTCCTCTGCTCTTCAGCACTGACCAGCTAAGGTAGGAAGATGGCAGAGGAGGGTGCAAGAGGAGGGAGATGGGCTTTTCATTTCCAACTTTGAGGGTCAAAAGGCAATTTCAGGTGTGCTGACACGATCAGAGCAGTGTGGTTAATGGCGTGCTGGCCCCTGAGGATTTGGAGTTACAGGTTTTTCCCCAGGAGGGGTAAGAACATGGAGTGCAGCTCACCCCGCAGTGCTGGAGTGCGCTCAGGTGAGCCCTGGGCTGTGAGCCTCGGTATTAGCAGAGCTGAGGCTAATTGGCTGTCGGCCCCAGCACGCACTCTGCTCCCAGCAGCTCTGATCCTCCGGCTCATCTCGGCATCCACAGCCATCCAGTTCTCTGCAAAGGCTCATGTGCAGGTTGTCCGCGTCTGAGTCCCACCTCGGCCACTGCCTTGCTGCGTGACCGTGGGCAAGGGGTCTCATTTCTCCACGGCTCGTCCTCCTCACCAGCATGTAGGGACAATGACAGTCCCTGCCTAGTAGGGGTGGCAGAAGGGCTAAATGGGAAATGGGGACATGTGGTAGACCCCTCGTGAGGGCTAAATGGTGGTGCACTCGTGGGGGACTGAATGACGTATGTCCCAGCCATCCAGAAACACATCTAGGGTATACTTTTATAATTCTGTCAAGTGACGACTGTTAATGGGGCGTCTTTGGACAGCCTCCTAGGAGAACCATGGGTTGTGTTCTTTGTCACTGCAGCACTCTAAGACAGATCATTCTTTTGCCCAGAGACTCCCAGAGTGAGTTTCCTGCTCAGAATTTGAACTGAAATTTACCAGGCTCCAGGATCTGTGGGCCTAACCACGCCTCTAACCGGCCTGCTGGGTTTTCAGGCCAGCCTCATGCCTTCCCAATTGCCTTTCAGGCTCCAGGGAGGCTGGTCCGTCCACCCCAATGGCCAGCCAGACAGACAGAGGAAGCAAGAAGAGCTGACCGATGAGGAGAAGGAAATCATCAACAGGGTGATTGCCCGAGCGGAGAAAATGGAAGCGATGGAGCAGGAGCGAATTGGGTAAGGCCTGACACTTCCGGTCCATCGGGGAGCCACTGTGGCCAGGCAGCAGGAGGCTGTGCTGCAGGGGTGCTGGGGTGGGGCAGGGCTGGCTGCCTGTGAGCTTTGGGTCTGTGACTTGCCAGACCACCACCCGGACAGATCTGGAATCCTGCATGAGGTGGGAAGCGCTGGAAGAAGGAAAAAGGGAATAGCGGAGAGCATGGACGGGCTGCATTAGAGAAGGGGGAGGGGAGGGCGCTTGTGTTGGGAAAATGGGAGCTTGACCCAGGGGACCACAGGGGTGGGTGTGAGCGTGAGTGTCGTGGTTGTGGAGAGGCGGTCTGGAGACACTGGCTTGTACGTGCCTGAACATGCAGCCGAGGGTGAGGTTCGACGCAGATAGTAAGTGTGAAAGAGCACGTCTGCAATGAATTAGAGAAACCGATTCGCCTGTGAGTGAGGCGGCGAGGTTAACACGGTGGGTCTGGATTCAGGGAACGTGGGGTTCCTTCCCAGCTCCCGGCCCGCTGACTCCTGGGGGCCTTGGGCCTATTTCTCGGTTCTCTGAGCTCCCCCATGTTCACTGGCAGGGTGGGAGGAGATAGTAATTACCCCACAGGGCTCAAGTACAAGGTCAGTAAGGTGGTGCAGGACGGTTCCTGGCCCAGGCCCTGGTAATTCTGTAACAAATGTCCCCAATGTGGTAAGAAGGAGGGCGAGGATAATGAAAACGCGCGTCTTAGTCCACGTCCAGTCACTAGAACAGAGCAGCACAGAGCGGGTAGTTTATAAATGGTGGACGTTTATTTGGCTCGGGAAACAGGAGCAGGGACGTCCCAGAGTGCGGGGCCAGCCCTGGGCGAGAGGCACCACATGGTGGAGGCAGAAGCGCGTGTTTGAGACAGAGAGAAGAAACCCTTCTGCAACGGCTCCCTCAGGAACAGCCTTAATCTGAGGGTAGTGCCCTTGTGATCTGGTCCCCCCCCTTTTTTTTAAGAATTATTTATTTAATTTTATTGATTATTATTATCGCTCTTTAATTTGCCACAGGGCGTGTGTGCTTACCAGAGAGACAAGGAAAGTGAGAAAGCAAGCCGCCAGGTCCGAGAATCAAACCACAGTTGGCCACGAGGGAGTCCAGCATCTCGTCCACCCTGACACTTGCTGGCCTGATCTGGTCACCTCTTAAAGGGCCCATTTCAAACACATTGTAATGGCCGCTCCGTTGCAGTGTGAGTTTTGGCAGGGCCATCCGACCACAGCAACATGCATGGCAGAGCAGCAAGCTTATCAGGATGTGTGACATGTGTAAGAGAGTGACAAGCTGGATGGGCAAGGACAGCTGGAAAGACAGGGTGGGCTTGAGGGGGAGGGAGGCAGTGCAGGCGATCGTCAGGTGGGAAGGGGAGCTGCAGAGGAGGGATGGATGTGTGGGGTGGACACTGGTAGCCAGGATGCAGCAGGCCAGGACACTGGTCCCCAAGACAGATCTTAAACAGGAAGTGGGGGGATGCTGGGATGCCACCTCCCTCCCCAGACCCCTGTATCAGTTATTCTGCCAAGGGCACCTTGCCTGCTGAGGGCACGGTTAGCTCCCCACCTGCGCCTCAGCTGGAGTTAACGGGGCTCTTGGATAGAAAATGGTGTTTATGGAGATGCAGGAAGTGGGTGCCTTTGATTTGAGCCCCAGCAGATAATTTCACTCAGGGCAGGCTGGGGCGACCAGAGATGCTGCTGACGAATTGTAGACATACCCGCAGGCCGCGCTCAACCTTCTATCCACATCCTCTGCAGGCAGAACGTAGGAATGGGTCTGAGAGCCTTGCTTATAGGGTTGGGTTTTTATTTTGCTTTTTTTTAGTGAGATTTTTTTTCTACAAGGTGTGTGCACTTGCTAGAGAGACAGAGAGAGACAGAGAGATAGAAAGTGAGAAATCACTCCCCACAGGGGATGACCATGTTGTAATTCCTTCTCCTCCATTCTCCTCTCGGGATCTTGGGCATGCACAAACACACGTACAACGTGAGTTACAAGCTGCCGGGACCGGGACTCAAACTGCAGTTGGCTATGTGAAAGTCTAGTGGAGTAACCATTATGCCATCTGCTGGTTCCTTTATTTCGCTTTTTGAAAGATATTTCGGGAGTGGGGAATTCTCCAGGATGGAGGCATGTGTGCATGTTTCCACTGCGCACAATGATGGGCCTCAGCTATGAGCAAAGGGGGGATCTGGACGTTGAGGGTAAATGCCAGAAGTAAGAACTCCTCTTGACTTCTCCTCCATAGCCCTTGCCACCAGCTAACTGTTTTACAAATTTGGTTTGATTATTATATGCCTCTCCCCATGTGATTGTAAGATTTCTGAGGACAGGAGTTTTCGCCTGTTTTGTTCATTGCTGTAACCTCAGTGCCTGGTGCATAGTAGGTGCACAGCGGAACATTTGTTGAGCAAAAGAGGGAACATGGTGCTGGTGCACCCCAATTTCTGTGTATGTCACCGGTAGCCAAGAGTCTGAGGAGTTTAAAATCTTGTCTAGGGTCCAAGTTCCCAGGGAACTATTCTGATTGGTTGATTTATGTCAGGTGTGCTATCCCTTATCCAATCAGCTGCAACCAGGGGGGCCGGGCAAAGGGCTGAGCAGCCCCTGAGGGCAAAGTGAAGGGCGTCCTTGTGGGTTGGGCAGATCCTAGCTTGAAAGTTCTAGAAGGGGGTAAAGGGAGTCCCTGCCTTGTCCTCCAGGGTCTCCATATTTCTCGTACCGACCTGCTAACATGGTGGTAGTGGTTAAGAGCTGGGGTCTCATAGTCAAAGAGACCTGAGTTCAAATTCCACCTCTGCTGCTCACTCCCTTTGTGACCTTAGGTAAGCCACTTTGCCTTCTGATGCCTCAGTTTCCTCATCTGTGAGATGGGGGTAACATCAGCATGCATTTAATTATGCATACTCAATTAGCACATAAAGGATTACTGTGCTGCTGTGTACCGAGAACATGCTCAGTAAAGGTGACGGTTATTTAACAGTGAACCCAAATAAATAAATTAATAAGGAAGCACCGTTTTGACACTGGTGGAAGCCCCTGTTCTCGAATTATGCCCTGAGTCCTGTTTGGCAAGCCTTGGAATTCTAGCAGCCCTGGCTTCCCCTGAAGGAGATTTGAGAGGTTTCCAGGGAACTGTGGGCCAAGTCCTTGGTGACAGAATGTCCCTTTGCTGAGGCCGTGTGTTTTCTGCCTGGCTACCCAGAGTGGGGAGGACAGCCCCGGAAGATTCTGGCAGTTTCCCTGCCTCCTTCCAGCAGCCGGCCCTTCTGGCAGTGTCGCCAGAGGCTAGCCAGCGCTATTTGTGTCTTGTAAGCTCTCACCTACCCTAATTCCCGTCCCACCCATGCTTCCCTGGGAGGGGATCAGAGTGGAGTCAAATGAAAGCTAAGTGAGCACCAGCTTCACGGTGCAGAGGTAACGCACTGCTCCAGAGAAGCCAGATCCCACACAGCGACTGTGGTTCAAATCCCTGGCCCAGTCAGCCTGAAACATGCTGGTCCCTACACAAGTGCCCAGATCTGACAGGTTGGAGGACTGGAGGAAGGGGACTGGAGTGTGACCAGACCCTCCGGAGGGTGCTCATTTCTCTCTGTTTCTCTCTTGCCCTCTCTTGTGCATGCACATGCTTCGTCATGAATGAGGGGGGGAAAATGAAAGCCGAATGGCACATCATACCAGCAAGGCTGAAAAGGGGGCAGAGGTGCCATCTGGGGCTGCCACTGCAGAGCGTGAGGCTCCCAGTTACTGAGCCACTGGGGCCTCACTGTCCCCATCCACCAACCAGTCATTCTAATTCTCAGGATTCTTTCTGCTCAGAACCCCCAGGACTTGGGGGGAGAGGCCTATTTTAGAACCCCACACCTTGCTGGCTGTGCCTCTCAGCAAATAAGCGCCTTCAAACTATGTTGACATCGCAGGTGTATCTCTGCCCCTCTCTGGGTCCAGACAGCAGCTCGTGGGTTGCCGTTTCTTCTCTAGTACCTGAGCAAATGCCCTGGGAGCGGTATGAAATCATCATTAGTAGATCTGATACAAGGCTGGCCCCGTAGCACAGCAGTTAAGCTCTGTGCATAGAAGCCAATAACCGAGGCAAACCACAGTTCAAATCCTGGGCCCAATAGCTTGAAAAACACCCTGCATGGAGAAGTAGAGGAAAAATAATTGTAGTTTACCACAGCCAAGGGAGGTGCTAATGACAGTCATCTTTGGGGACTCTGCCACATTATGCAAAAAGAAGTACTTAAAATAAGGATGCAGAGAGATCTCAAGGGATCCTCATTCCATTTCAGAGAAAGAATTCTCATTGGCCCAGCTCACCCTGGGTACCTACGCTTCATCCAATCAGCTGTTGGCCAGAAGTGCCCGGTATACAAACATGGCTGCCGAGTGTGAAAGGGGACTTTGTGAGTTAGAAAGACACACAAAGGGTACCCACAGGACTTTCAGGATGTATTAAGTCTGGAATTAAACATTTGCTTAGAAAACGTGTTTGCTTTTCCCTCCCCTCCACCAGCCAGTCCCTCTGTGTTCTGTTGCTTCCTGCCCAGAGCCTCTCAAAGGCATTTGGTCATGTATCTTCCTGTGAAGGGACTGGCAGCTGGGTGACTCTCATTTGAGGTCAGCTTTTCTAAGCAGATGGGCCCAAAAAAGTAATTAGGATTTGTGATTAACCTTGGCACCCAGACACCATGATGGAGGAGGAAGCTAGGGACACAGGCAGACCTGTTGTTGACAGAATCCGATGCATTCCTGCCACCTCCTTGTCCTGGCTCCACTGTCCTCCATGTTTTTGGCACAGAATTTTTCTAAACTACGGACAGAGGGAGATGTGAGCAATAATGAGAGGGACGTGCTGCATCTCATTAGGTGGGCATCATGGTGTGACAAGCAGACAGGAAGCTGCCCTCCACTCTCCTCTTTCCACAGGGGGCCACTCGCCCTCCCGTTTTAACCTGGAGCCCTAGACAGGCTATGTGTGAGTCTGTTTGCATTTTTCTTTTCAGAAGAAATATTCACAGATTTAATCAGATTTGAGGGGACTGGGAATCTCCCCAGTGTTCAGAACAACTGAGCATGGGATCAGCAGGTGGCAGGGTGGTCGAGGTGCTAGATTCCCACATGACTGACCACGGTTCGAGTCCCAGACCTGGTGGCTTTGCTTTCTCACTTTCCTTCTCCCTTTCTCTGGTCAGTGTATGTGACCTATCACAAATTTAAAAGTAATAATAATAATAATAATAATAAGTAAATTTTTAAAAAAGGAACTGAGCAGTACCTTCATGTTTCCAAGGATTAAATCAGAGTTCTCCAATGTCCATAATATTTTATGAAATCTGTTTTTCCCAGATAAAAATGGAAATTTTCTGAATGTATTAGCTGAGTGCCTGCCATTAAGAAAAGCACAGGAACTGGTGACGTAGTGGTGAAGATGCTGGACTCCCACATGGCTAACCACCGTTTGAGTCCCCTCAGTGGCTTAAAAATCACTTTGAGCGTGTGTGTGAACATGCCCAAAACCCCAAGAGGAGACTGAGGAGAAGGATTGTGGCATGTCCATCTTCCCGAGGGATGATTTCTCTTTTTCTGTCTCTCTCTGTCCAGCAAGTGCATGCATCCTATAGAAAACATCTCTCTTAAAAAAAAAAAAAAAAATCCCAAGAGGAGAATAGAGGAGAAGGGATTGTGGTGTGACCACTCCCCTTGGGGGTGATTGCTCACTTTCCCTCTCACTGTCTCTCTCTCTCTCTCTCTCTCTCTCTTTCTCCCTCTCCCCAAGCGCATGCGCCCTATGGCAAAAACCTAAATAAATTAAATTAAAAGAAAAAACTGGGCAGTACCTTCATCTTTCCAAGGATTAGACCAGAGTTTTCCAATGTCTACCCAGTCATAATACTTGATGAAATCTGGAAGAAAAAAAAAGAGCTCAAATAAATTCACACCAACGGAGCCATAAACCCAACTGACCAAGCCTCTCACTATAACCGTCCGGCCTCCCTGGCCTCACGTGGGAAACAGGGAGCTGGACTGGGCTGTCTGCAAGTCTGTCCAGCCCAGGCTGTCCCACCTCGGCGCTGCTCGCGCTCCGGGACGGATCACTCCTTGGGGCAGGCTGCTGTGTGTGTTCCAGAGCATTCTGCAGCGTCTTTGGCCTCTTGATGCCAGTAGCCACTCTGCGCCCCCATGTGACAATCAAAAATGTCTCCAGATCCTACCCAATGTCCCCTGAGGGGCAAAGTCAGCCCCAGGGGAACCACTGCCCTAGCCTTTTGTGGGTGATATACAAGGGGGAGAAGGAATGAACTAAGAATTTTCCTGCCACTGTACTCAACTTCTTGGGGACAACTCACCACAGACTCCTGTAATTACCCATTGTAGGTCAGTCCTGTGCTCAAGTTATGCAGGTTCGTTGATGTCATCCTCACAACAACTCCATGAAGTAGACCGTCTTTTTTTATCATTCTCTTTTTCAGTTAAGGAAAATGAGGCGCAATGAGGTTAAGCAACTGACCCAGAGTCACACAGTTAATAACGAGTGGAAGGAGGATTGGGAACCCAGGCGGGCTGGCTCCAGGGTTAAAGTCTTTCCTGCTGTTCTCTGAAGAAACAGACATTTGTCTCCAATCATGCTGGGCATGTTCAAAAAGGTTAAGTTTCCCTTAATCTTTAACATGTCCTCCCTGGGAAACAGACACTTTATTTTATTTTTAAAAGAATTACTTATTTAATTTAATCCGTTGATAATTATATGATTTTTAGAGGTTTTGCCATAGGGTGTGTGTGCTTACTAGAGACACAGGAACAGTGAGAGGAAAAGTGAAAAATCACCCTCGGGGGGATGGCCACGCCACAATCCCTTCTCCATTCTCCTCCTGGGATCTTGGGCACGCACATGTGCCCAGTGTGATTTTTCAAGCCACCAGGTCAGAGACTTGAACCATGGTTGGCCAAGTGGGAGTCCAGTGATGTAATCACAGCAGCATCTGCTGGCCCCATTATTATTAATTTTTAATTTATGAGAGAGAGAGAAAGAGAGAGAGAGAGAGAGAGAGCAAGCTGCCAGGTCCAGGACTCAAACTCTGTTCAGCCATGTGGGAGTCCAGTGCCTTAACTACCACACCACTTGCTGACCCCAATTAGCTGCCTGAACTTGAGCAGCTAACTTCCCCTGCATGCCTCAGCTATCCCGTCTGGGAATGGGAGTGAATAATAACAGCATATCACAGGTTGCTGATGGCTTAGGGAATCCAGGCACGTGGGGTGACACTCAGGAGCAGTCACTAAGACTACTGCTTACGGGGCCTACAGTGCCACAGCACACAGCCTGAACATTAGCCCGGCTGGGCCCTGGAGCCTAATACCTCCTTTAGCTCCCTCCACTCCAGCCGGATGTCCCTTCCCCAAAGTGCCAAGGCTCAGCCACGGCACTTGAGTCCTATTCATCCATCCCTCACAAAGAGACATGGAGATCGACAGCTCCCAAGTGGCAGCAGTCATAAACAACTGTGAGGATTAATGAGTCTGAAATGCACACGGCCCGTGTGCCCGCCACATGGCGTTACGAGCAGCTCAGTCATTTAGGGACAGATTCCTGGGAGACCCTGGCATCGTAGCCTCAGGCCAGCCCCCATCAGAGCAGCCGTCTTCCCCTTCTGAGCAGATGGTCCAACCTTAACTGGAGGGGTGCCAAGCGTAGTAAACTCAATGGTAACGTCCCTACTTGGCAATTAGGTGAGGCGAAGAGTGAGCGGCATGATTCTGGAATAGACGTGTGTGTCAGACAGAGGGGTACACGCAGAGAAAAAATGGCACCTGTGTCCTCACTTTGCTGCGTTTTTATGACTTTGCTGCGTCGTTATGAAATCATGACCAGCCGCTGCTTCTCGAAGCAACGGCTCTGGCTCCGGCCCATAAGTTGTGGGACACCAGCTTCTAGCCCCTTCCCCGCTGGTTCAGGAATCGGCAAGCACACCCGTCACACCTGGCGGCCAGGGCATCTTCCCCAGGCTCTGCGGCACCCACACGCAGCCTGCTTCCTGGAGTAATTGCACAGCCATTAGCCTGCTCCTCAGCGTTCACTGAGACGCTGCAGCAGTCCTGGCTGGAAAGCCCCGGAGCGTCGCCGGAATGTTGCTGAGGCCAATTTGGGCTTTTTGAGGGAACCCGAGTTTAACGCACAAGCAGCTGTCAGTCCTCCCTGTGGCGTTCGTCCTTGTCTGCAGAACGCAACTGATTAGAGCTGGCTCTCTGAGGATCGGAGTGTGTGCAGGCACGCCTGCACCGGTGGGGTCTGGCACGGAGGCTCTGAGGGTGCATCTTTGAGTGTGTGTGTTCCTGTGTACACTCACATGAACATGCACCTCGGTGGTGTACTTGGAGGCAGGTGTGTTCTTGCGTATGCCTTGTATGTAGGGCCGAGGGCCATCCATGTGTGTTTAGAGAAGGGCATGCGAGTTCTACAGATTGCTTCCCACCGCTGCCCCTTTTAAATGTTTTGGAAAGATGGATTTCACAGGCAGATAGCATCCTGGTTACCAAGAAAAAAATGTGAGGCCAGGGAGTTATAAAAACCACAGTATTCCTTGAGAAATAATTAGCAGCAACCATTACTGGGTAGTTACCATGTTCCAGGCATTCACAAACACTGCCTCATTTTATCTTTGCAGTGATCCTAGGAGGTTAGAATTTGGTTTTCTCTAGATGAAGAAACTCGGGCTCCGAAAGGTAAAGTCACTTTCCTAGGGTTACAGAGCTAGAAAGTGGCAAAGTCCAGAAACAGAGGCAGGCAAGCTAACTCCAGAATTAAGCACCCCAGTCACTGCATTATAACTGCTTCCTATTTCTTCCTGTCTTTATTATTATTATTATTATTATTTTATATAGAGAGAGATTTTTGCAATAGGGCACATGCACTGAGACAGAGAGAGACAGAAAGCTAGAAATCACCCCCTGGGGGGATGGACACACTGCAATCCTTTCTCTTCTCAGGATTTTGGGCACATACACACACACATGCCCGGCATAAATGTCAAGCCACCAAGTCCGGGATTCGAACTGCAGTCGGCCATATGAGAGTCCAGTGATATAACCATTATGCCATCTGCTGGTCCTTCTTCTTTTTTAAATTTGCCATAGGGTGAGTGTGCTTGCCAGAGAGAAATAGAGAGATGGAGAGAGAGAAGGAGAGAGTACCCCCAGAGGAGCATGATCTCACTGCAATCCCTTCTCCTCCATAAATCCATCCCGTTGGAATTTGGGGGCATGAACACACGTGCCAGTGCATTTTTCAAGCTGCAGGGCCAGGATTTGAACCTGAGGGTCGGCCATGTGGAATCCAGCTCCTTACCCACCAAGCCATGAAACTGGCCCAACTGCCTCCCATTTCCAAATTTGGTGTGTCTCAGTGTGTGTGTGTGTGTTGGTGTGTGTAGAGAGTCTACACTTTCTTGGGGTTCAATATGAGCACCTGGCGAAGATGATTGGAACCTCACAGAGCCCAAAGTTTGGTATGCGTGACATCCATAGCCAGGCAGGAGTTGTCTGCAGCTTGCTCTGGAGAGGAGGGCTGAGGTTGAATTCAGAAAGGAATCAGGTGCAAATAAAACCTTGGTGGCTGATGTCATGGGAATGTGGGTGGGGCAGGAAGAAGAATGGATCCCAGAAGTGGCCCCATCCCAACTCCAAGAGCCTGGAATATGTTACTTGTATAGCAAAGGGACTTTGCACATTTGGTTAAGGCTCTTGCGATGAGGGATTATCCTGGATTACTGAGGTGGACCCAGTTATATCCCACAGGTGCATTATAAGAGGGAGGCAGGAGGGTCGGAGGGTCAAAGTCACAGTGAGACTGGAAGATGCTATGTCCCCACACTGCTGGCTTCAAAGTGGAGGAAGAGGCCATGAGCCAAAGAATGCAGGCAGCTTCTAGAAACTGGGAACAGCTTGGAAATAGATCCTCCCCTAGAGCCTCCAGAAAGACCCAGGCTGTGTCAACACTTTAACTTGTCCTGTGCGGATCAACTGGCCTCCAGAACTGTGGAGAGAATGTTATCTTCTCACGAAGTTTGTGGTCCTTTGTTACAGCAGCAACAGGAGACTAATACAGAGAGTGCCTCCATGAAGCCCACCAGTGTGCCAGACATGACATAGACCTTCTACTGTGCTTTTACCCCCATTGAGATAGACCCGTGTCTCACAGTTTTGAAAGACCCCATGTGTAGAGAAAGTCCAGAGACCTGCCTGCCTTGTCCCTCTGGGAACAGCAGCAGCATCTGAAAACTCCCACTGCACCGAACCACCCAAGGGCGCCATTCCTGGGTCCACACATTGTCTCAAAATGGAGCAATTAAGTCTCCTCCACTTAAAACCCCTTAAAGGTGTCTGTCAGTGACTCGAGACCCAATGCAAAGTGGTCTCTACCTTCACTTTGCCCACTAGCCCTGCTGCGTCCCCACGGGTCCTTTGCACATGCTGGGCCCTCACTCCCTCTAAGGACCCATCCTGACTGTTCAATGCCGCTGCCCTTGCGAGCTCTCCTAGCTGCCCGGACTTGTCTTTCAGAACACTTCCTACATGCAGGATTACGAACCCCGCATGACGACTTGAATAAAGCCAGAGTCCCTCAGTAGAATGCCAGCCCATGAGCGTGGGGACCTCATCCAGTCTGCTTACTTTGGGATCCTCTCTGCCCACTTGGCCCATAGTAGGCACTCCATAAATATCTGTGAGTGAATGAATCGCCTGGTGTTTCTATTTGGATGGCAAGACCAGACCAAGCTGGGAATCCACTTCCCTCGGCGACCAGAGGTCACTGAGACATGGCCTTCTCGGTGCCTCTGGAAGCATCCTAAGAAGGACAGGCACCTACCCAGTTCCCCGAGTAACCAATGGCTCCCCTGAAGCTCCCAGCACCAGTCCGAGAGTGATCGATGTTTCCTGGATGCCAGTCGTCGTAAAGTTAATTGGGTATGTAAAGACATAACTAGGCAGTGACAGCAACTACAGTGTCCAGCTAATTGGGCACCTAATATGGGGAAGGAGAGAAGACATTAGACGTGCAAACAAAGCCAGCGGCCAACAGACTGGTCTCTGAGCCACTGTCGGTCCCTTAATTGAAGGGGGGAGGGGAAGGCAGGGAAAATCGATGTTTAAGTCTCAGGATCTGAGAATCCCTGAGTGCTACTCACGGAGGAAAATTGAGGTGCGTCCTGCCTAACCCCTAGTAAAGTCTAGGAAAGGGAGGACTCCAAGAACAGAGGTTTTTCAAGGTCATTGAACAAGTAAGACAGGAGTCACATGGTCCTCTTTTAACCCTTGGTAGGTGTGATCTCTATCTTCAAAAATGCACTTTCAGGGCCAGCAGGTGGTGTGGTGGTTAAGGCATTGGACTCCCAAATATGACCGACCTTGGTTTGAGCCCTGGACCTGGCAGCTTGAGAATCACGCTGCCCAAAATCCCAAGAAGAGAATAGAAGAGAAGGGATTGCAGGCTGGCCATCCCCCTGGGGGATGATTTCTCACTTCCTCTCTCTCTCTGTCTCTCTCTGTCGCGCTCTGTCTCTCTTTCTCTCGCATGTGCATGCATCCTATAGCAAAACAAAACAAAACAAAACAAAACAAAACAAGAAAGCACTTTCTTCTTTAATATGAAAGTGGTACCCATTCATTAAAGAAAGTAGAGCCCAGCTTATTTTGGTGCTTAATAGAGGGGATCGAGGCATTAAAGGAGATAAAAGTCCCCCATAAGCGTACCACCTGGCAATGACCACGTGAATATTGTGGTATTTCCTCCCTGACCCTTCTTTTTCTCTCTTTGTTTTTTTAAGTGCACACAATGAGGATATTCAGATGAGCATATTCTAAACCCAGACTCACACCCTTATCTCAATGGTACACCCTGGGTTCCCCTCCCCGCCCGTTTGACATAAGGAGGACAGCGTTTTCCCAAGTGATTCACTGCTTCTTCCTTATCCCCGGTAGCAGTTCTCAAAGTGTGGACAGAGGCCCACCAGCGGCAGAACTCTGCTGGGAGTCACTTTTATATGAAGGTTCCACTACCTTAATTAGCTTGGTTGCAAAGGTTTCTTAACAATGTATGTGCACATCAACCCAACAGGCTGTAAAATCTTCAGTATATATTTATTTGTCAATGATATCTCAAAAAGCTGAAAGAAATAAATTTTATCATTAATAATCACACATATACACAAAGGTAGGTTTCCAGACTTCCCCCTCAACCCCCTAGACTCATTCTCTGAATGGTGAACTCTCCCCAGATGATCTAGAAGAACCGTCAATTCTGGGAACACTCCCCCTGGTGGTGGTTCTCAGGTTGGCAGCCTGCTTACTACTGATACCGGAGCTTAAACAGATCCCCAGTGAGACCGTTTAGCGGTTTAGCGTCCCTGGCCAGCCCTGGTATTTTCCTTTCCTCTGGGTCATCGACATGCAGGAGGGTTGAGAGTGTCTCCTGCTAAGACTGGTAGAATAAATACTTCTTCTGAAATGCTTTATCACCAGGATAAAGACCCATTTGTGACTTGCAGTCTCCCATGATGTGATTTTGATTTGGTTTCCTACAAAGTTTTATTTCCAAGTGTAAAGCCTTTGGTCGCTGGGGCCTTCATCTTTGTGCTTCTAGCATTTGGGACCCACAGAGAGGGTGCCCTGGCAGGCAGGCTGCGAGAAGCCTCCTGCTCATCCCAATCTGTCTCCACCCCACACCCACCTCTTTATCCATCTTTCTGAATTCACAGCAACTAGGAGCCCTGGGCTGAGACCTCAGAATAATGATCTTAAACCTGTTGTATCTCCATGCCATTCGCTGCTGCAGGTAGAAGCGAAAGGGACACTCCCAGAGTAGCATGCATTAAAGGGGCCTTTCTGGCGTTTAGGGCTGAGCAATGGGAGGATCGGGCTTTCTGGGAGGAGGTTACCATGTGGGTTTGCAGGTGGTGGCTAATCCACAGCCTGAACTCTCTAAAAAGGGGCAGTACAGCCTTTCCGTTTCCTTACCACACAGAGTTCACTTCGACTGTCAGCCATGCTCTCCTTCGGAGCAAGAGCTACGTGAGCAAAGCGGGCATGAGGCAGGAGCCTAAGACGCATCATTGCAAATGACGATTTATTAAGACTGAAAACTAGATCCTGTCCCTGGCTGAGTGACTCATGCCAGCTTCTCACCCTCTCTGTGCTTTGGAAGCGCCAGTGATAAAACGAGAACACTACCTACCTATTTTCTGGCTAGGCTGTTTGCACTTGACACCTCTGGCCCAGGGCTATAACTGTCTTTGGGTCTCTCTGATTTCAAGACTCTAGCCAGGTTCCTCTGCCCACTGCGTCATTTCACAGTATTTCCTAATTTTATGGCATCGAAGGGCATCCCAAAATGTATTGGTTTCAATCAACTTCAAACTGTGTGTGTGTTTTTTTTTAATTGTGAAACCAACTTTTCTAAGAAAATCTAATTCAGCTGCCTAAATAAACAAAAGAGATCAACGCAGATATGCTCAGGACTAAGTAGGGGGGAGGCAATGCTTCAGGACCTACCCCCACCATGCCGCCACCGGGAAACCCCCACACTGGCCCTATGGCGTCCCTGGAGTGCCAGGGGCAGTTTGACAACCACTGATGTTTCTGGTGTGGGCAAGTTAGTGGATGGGAATGCCATTTCCAAAGAATGAGAAGCAGGTCTGCTGGCGGGCAGGGGTGGAGAGCAGCCAGGGTGAAGTTCAGCTTGAACTTCAGTCTGAGATTCCTGTGAAGACATCCAACTGGGGACACCATATAGACAATGCACTAAACAGACCTGGAGCTCAGAAGGCACTTTTCCTGGAGGAGGTGACCTGAGATAAAGAGGGTTAGGTAAGAGTCTTAATCCCAGGTCAGTAGAACCAATGGACTTTGAGTGGCACGGTAGAGGGGTCTTTGACGTCCCAAAAGACACCAGAGTGTTATGTGCATGAGCCTCTTTCTGGAGAAGAGTCCACGGTTATCATCAGATGCTGGATTCTATGACTCAAAGAAGATGAAGACAATTGGCCTGACATTGTGGGCTACACCAGGGTGCCCGGTTCTAGAGGGTTCTCATTGCCCTGTCTCTGCTTGCAGGCGCCTGGTGGACCGCCTCGAGAACATGAGGAAGAATGTGGCTGGGGACGGCGTGAACCGCTGCATCTTGTGTGGCGAACAGCTGGGCATGCTGGGCTCTGCCTGCGTGGTGTGTGAGGACTGTAAGAAGGTACCTAACACTCGTCTCTCTCCTCCCTGCTCAGCACCTCCAGAGGGGCCAACCCTATGCTCCAGCTTTGGGGAGGGGGTGGTCCTGGGTCTTAGGGGTGGAGCTGGAATCCTGAAGGTTAGCTGCCAGGTTATTATTCCTCTATACCAAATTATCTTCTAAGGTAACTGGGGTCCTGGTGCCTTCCCTAGACGTCACTCTGATTCTTTTGTCCCTTTAGATTTGAGCTCCATTTGGGATAAACTTGGGAGCTTGAGGTTGGAGCCTGCAAGTATCCTGGTTGGGGCTTAGCAAGTTACATATCAATTTAAATAACATGTACTGGGCCCAGGTGTACACGCGTGTGCGTGGGATGCTCTCGGCATTCTCTTGCCTGAGGTTATGGTACAAGAAACTTAGAAAGGCTTTATCCAGCCAAGTTAGGATCATTTAACTTGGAGAGCATTTGTTCCTGAAGGGCAGCCTCCTGGGCTCTCTTCTCCCTCCATTCCAGTATGGAGGCTGTGTGCACTGGACAATTCCGGGCCAGGGATCCAGCTGTCTTTGGGGCTATCTGATTCCAAGGAAAGGAATTTAGGCGAACAACGCAGCTGGAGACATCCATAATGCCACTTGACTTCTCCTCCTTGGCTTCCCATTCAGCACTGAGAGTGAAATATTGGGGAAAGTTTATGCTGGAAAACGTGTCTGTTGCTGCCAGCTAGATAGTGAAAATGCTGTGACCCATTAGGCTTTCCTATTTGTCTTGACTTCCAGAAAACTCAGCCCAAATATCTGTTCCATAACACATCATGGCATTTACTCAGATAACTTCCTGCTCCTTGGGGAGGTGAGCTTTTAGTCATGGTCTAGGTTGTCTCAGGTCCTTTGGGGAAAGAAAAATAACTAAATAATAAACAGGATGGATATATCATTTTTCCTCTTAAAAATTATGTCAATGATGGGACCAGCAGTTGGTGTGATGGTTGCGTCACTGGACTCTCACGTAGTCAACCGCGGTTTGAGTCCTGGATCTAGCAGCTTAAACTCATGCTGGGTGCATGTGCATGCGTGCCCAAGGTCCTGAGAGGAGAATGGAGGAGAAGGGATTGCAGCGTGGCCATCCCCCTTGGGGGGTGATTTCTTGCTTTCTGTCTCTCTGTCTTTCTCTGTCTCTCTGGTGAGCACACATGCCCTATAGCAAAAATCTCTCTTAAAAACTTTCTATGTCAATGGTGAAAACTTAGACCCCACAGAAACTCATGGGGGTTTCCTTCATCCAGTGCTCAGGAACAACGTGAGTTCTTGTTATTGGAAATAATACTCCAACTGGGCCTTCATTCTAACTGGCCTTGACGATGGGAGGAATGTGAGGAAAGGAGAGTTAACATCCACCAGAGAGAAGGGGGATCCCTCACCAGCACTCCTGGCCCCTTGCTCCAATCCCTGGCACTCAGAGCCTGGCTCACCCCAGTGTACGTTGTCTTATCCCCAGAACGTCTGCACCAAGTGTGGGGTGGAGACCTCCAACAACCGCCCGCATTCTGTGTGGCTTTGCAAAATCTGCATCGAGCAGAGAGAGGTGAGTGGCCTGGTCCCACGTGGATCCTGGGGGCCCTCCTTTCTCTCCTCCCTGGCTCCTGGGAAATGGGGTGGCTCCTGAAGGCTTGGGTCTAGGGTCTTACAGGATTGGAGTGAAAGGAACAAGCTCGGCTGTGAACACTGGCAGAATAACCTCTGGGTGCTTGAATGAATTTCCTCCCCCTCCTCTGTTCCCGGGAGCTTTTGCTTCCTTCTCTGCCTCTTCTTCCTCTTTGTCCATTTCCCTCTGGCTCCCATTCTTCCCTCATCCCCATTTCTCACCTTCTGGATCTTCTGCCATCATCTTTTCCATCTCTTTCCCTCTAATCCTCTTCCTGTCTCCTTTTCCTTTCCTCACACTCTCCCTCATGTTTGATCCTGTTTCCCTCCTCGTCTTTATTGCCTTCTCTTCCTTTTTCCTCATTCCCACTCTTCACACTTTTTTTCTCTGCACATTCTCTTTTCTTTCTCTCTGTTTCTTTCTCCTCTGGAATTCTTTTCTTCCCCAATCCTGACTTTTATTACTCATTTTACCCTAGTTAAGTTTTTTCTTATTCTCTCCGTTTCTTCATCACTCACCTGCCACTTCCAGTTTCTGTCCCTGAGACTGTTTCAATGACAATGTTCTCCTCAGTATCGGTCTAGGGCCTGGCAGGAACAGTTGGTATAGTCCAACAGGGTAATCAAGAGTCTGACAAAGGTGCTCGGTACAACACTCTGGGCAGGGTTCATGGAAACAGCAATGGATGGAGAAACACCTCAGCACTGAGATTGTGCTTTACCACTCTTAAGACAAGGGATGGAGGAGGAAACAATTACTAGACTGAAAAATGGATTCCCCTAACTCCCTCCCTGCTATGCAGATAGTGAGGACATTCCTATTAGGAATCCAGTCACTGTTCACATAGCAGGAGGGAGCTGGGGGATAAATACCAGCACTGCACTCTCCTCCATGCCTGCAAACTCCTCTTGGAATGCTCCTTAACAAAATAAACCTGAAGATAGATATCAAGGAAATCCAGTTCCTTCAGTTATGCTCTCATACCACATTGTCTTCCAAGGTAACCCTAACCCTAGTTTTTTCCCTGGGAGCCTCTGGGAAACAGAGTAGGTTGGAGAACAGTGGAGAGTGGATCTTATGGGGCAATGGAAGATATTAGCTATGATCTTACAGGACCAAGAAGGTCAGACATTCTGGGGAGATTGTAGGTGGCCTTCTTTTTAACAACCAGTGGAGTGTATAACATGCCACTTTTAAGAGCTGAAAGACTTCCTGTTGAGTCTTTGTCCTTCTGTTCTCTGACTGTGAACAGTTGGATCAGTTCTTAAGATTTCTGATATTTGATCTCTACCTGTGCTCTGCAGGTGTGGAAGCGTTCTGGAGCATGGTTTTTCAAAGGCTTCCCCAAACAGGTCCTCCCACAGCCTATGCCTATAAAGAAGAACAAGCCTCAACAGCCTGTCAGCGAGCCTGCTGCTCCTGAGCAGCCCACCCCTGAGCCTAAGCAGACGGCCAGGGCTCCAGCTAGAGGTAAAATAAATAAATTCTTTTTTCAGGACCAAGGACAGGTCTCGGCTAACTGGTCTACTTGAAAGATGTCCTGACACCATGTCTGTGTTTCTACCCCATTGGTGGCCAGTCAACCTCTAAACTTGGGTGTGGAACTTCTATGTCTTCTTCAAAGCTCACCATACACCCTTATCAAGAGGGAAGCATGGGGGACCAGCAGGTGGTATGGTGGTGAAGGTGCTGGATACCACAGAGCTGACTCTGTAGTTCAAGTCCCAGACCCAATGGCTTGAAAATCACACCAGGTGCATGTAAATATATGCTTAAAATCCCAAGAAGAGAATGGAGGATGAGGGATGGCAGCATGGCCGTTCCCCCTGGAGGGGGGGTGATTTCTCACTTTCCTTCTCTCTGTGTCACTTTCTGTGTCTCTTTGGTGAGTGTACATGCCTTATAGCAAAAAACTTTTAAAGAGTTGGGGGATGTAGCATGGGAAACTCTCCAACAATGACAAGAGTGTTTTGTTGTTATCCCTAAACCCCCAAATATTTAGAGGTACAACAGAGGTAGAAATTAGAATTAGAAACTAAGGGATACTCCCACCACACAAATACACACTGAAATCTGAGAAGGTTTGGGGCTTGCCAAGTTCTTCCTAGCCCTTGATATTTTCTTCTATCAGCCATAAACCAATGTAAAAATAGATTAATTAAAAGTGAAAGATGAATAGAGAGGAAATTAGTAGAAGAAAATTACTACTGCTGTGGATGTTATCACTGTTATCCAAGTATAATCATTAATTATTAAAGTGAGGATTAAAAGGGAGCAGCAACACAGTAAAAAGAAAAAAAACTCATTAAAACAAACCACAATAAAAACACATTTTAATTGGATTAGACCACTAGGACTGACTACAGAAAGCCTTTGCAATAATTTCAAGTAAAGCTAAGTAATAAAATCTGGTCTGAATGAATAAATTCCAGGGTTCAGTTCAGATAGAGTTTCTAAAAGGAAAGTTGCAGTTAGAGGTCTCAATACTCAAAGTCTCAGGTTGGCCCCCTAGCCTACTTGTGAAGGGAGCCAGATCCCACATGACCAACCATGGTTCAAATCCTGGCTCTGGCAGCTAAAAAAAAAAAAAAAAAAAAGCATGCACTGTGTGCATGTGTGTGTGCGCCCAAAATCCTGACAGGAGGGAGAAATGGAGGAGAAGGGATTATGGTGTGATCATGCCCCATTGGGAGCATGCTTCCTCTCTTTCCTTCCCTCTTTCTGTCTCTCTCTCAAGTGCATGCAGCCTGTGGTAATTAAAAAATAATTGAAGTGTCAAAATATGTCTCTTATAAGATGGCTTTTCAAGGTACCTGGCACAGTATCTGGCACCCAAGAAGTATTTGGTAAATATTTTCCTTCTGACAAGACATGGGCAGTTTCTATTTCTTGCAGAGAATCCCATTGACAACATACATTGCATCCCTGAGGAGTCCCCAGCTTCATAAGAGAGCATCCTTTTTCCTGGATTAGCAGTTCTCCCTCTAGGTCAAGAAAACTGTATAGCACAACAGTTCTGTTCTTTTTAAGTCAATGTGTGTTCAGACATGTTTGTGCATGCAAAGGAAATAGTGTGGAATTGTAAACAGAAGATAGATCAGAGGGGAGGTTGGAGAGGAGATTTAGGTTTTTTAAATGTTCATGGGAGTGTTGGATAAAGTCCTTTCTGGGCTTCCTAAGTAATAGCTTCTCAGATGTCAGAAAAACACAGCATTTCTCTCTCTTTCTAGGGGACACTGAAGACAGGAGGGGCCCAGGTCAGAAGCCAGGTGGGTTCTGCTGACTCCATCTTATACTTTGGTTTAGACATCCTTCACCCCCTTCTCTCATTGCCCTTTCTCTATTCAATTTATGCTTTTCCTTCCAGGTCCTGACCTAGCCTCTGCTCCTGGGCGAGGAAGCTATGGGCCTCCTGTGCGCAGGGCCTCTGAGGCACGAATGGGCTCATCAGGCCGGGAGTCAGAGAGCTGGGACCATGGCCAGAGTGGTGCTCCTGGAGACTCGAGCCGGAGTCCAGCAGGTAAGGCAAATCCAGATGACCCTCCTGAGTGAGGAGAATCGGAAAGAATGAGAGAGGCCATGTTTTTATTCATGCATCCATTCAGTATTTATTTAATACATACTGTGTGACATGTTCCAGACACTGGTTCTAGACTATGGCAGAGGGAAGACAGGTTTCAGAAACAGTTCTGGCTCCAGACATTCATAACTGTGTTTACATCCTTTTCTCACTCTAACACCACATGTGAGTTGGTTTTCTCCCTCCTCCCAAAAGTTTCCACAGAACAATTCCCATTAGCTTGGAGCAAAGTAAGGATGCTTCACTCTCAAAGATCTAGCCCACCTCTTCCTTCCCTTGGCAAGTGGCCTCCACTGTCTGTGAAGATGGTGGCAGGGGTGATGGCAGGATCTCTCTGACAGGTGCTCTCGGAGGTACCCAGCATCCCTGGGCTCACAGGTGTGAGTCCACAGGTGGGAGTCCCTGATCCCCAAACTTTGTTTGTTTGTTTGTTTGTTTGAGAGGTTTTTGCTATAGGATACGTGTGCTCACCAGAAAGACAGAAAGAGACAGAGAAACAGAAAGTGAGAAATCACTCCCCAGGGAAATGGCCTCACCGCAATCCCTTCTCCTCTATTCTCCTCTCAGGATTTTGGGCATGCACGCACATGTGCCCAGTGTGAGTTTAAGCCACTGGGTTCGGGATCTACTAGATTGGGGATATCTATGTTCCAGAACACCTGGTGTAAGATCTCGAAGCAGCTTCATTTCTTTGTAGTCAACAACTGCACCTTGGTCTAAGTCACAGCTGAATATGTAGGTCCCATGTTGACCTCTGACCTGTCTTCTGGAATTTGGGTTTGCAGCTTAGCACTGCCATCTCTCTTCTTATTGGCAATGGAGCCAGACACATCCTTCATGCTCCAGCAGCTGCCCAGAAAACTCATTGCCAGACTCTACATCATGAAGATTTCCCGTTACATGTTCTTCTAAGAGTTTTATGGTTTTTAGCTCTCGTGTTTGGGTCTTTGATCCATTTTGAGTTAATTTTTGCATATCAAATCTCATGCTTTTAATCCCTATATTATTTTGTCTCTTAAGGAAAGAGATAGTCACAGGGCATTGCTGAAGGGGGGTTGGATCCCCTGTACCTCAAGAGTGAATGTACACAGTCCTTGCCTCTAGCTGCTCCCCCTTGAGCTGAGTTCATTGTTCCCTCCTCCAGGTTCACAGAGCAGCAGACAGGCCATGCTTATCACCATCTGAAGCATGTTCTAGCTGAACCTCTGTCCCTGGTCTCATACTGGGACGTGTCTCTCCATGAATGTCTTGTAATTTTGTATATTTACCAAGCACCCACCATAGTTTTAGGTCTGCTTCATTTTCCAGTCTATGCTAAGATTGCCGGTTGATTAAAGGTTCTCTGATGTTTGCATACTTGAATTCATAGTTAATAATATTAGCAACTCAAGTATATTTTTAAGTTTATGTATTTCTTTCCTGGGGGAAGGGGCTCTCCAACAGGATTTCATCACACTGAGAGTCCACTCCCCTTCCTCCACCAACCTTCCAGCCAGCCAGGATCTTGGGTATGCTAGTAGGTTCCTGGCATGTTCTGGCTGACCTGGGGTTTGAACTCTGGGCCTTCCCATATGGCTTCAGAGTCATGCTGTGGTGGCCTACCATTTGTGCTATCACAACTGGGCCACAACTCAAGTTTATGCAGTGCTTACTCTGCAGCGGACATGTGCTTAAACTCTTTGCATGTGTTAGCTCATTTAATCCAAGCAATGGCTCTTTGAGGGAAGGTACTGTTATAACCATCCTCACTTAATAGATAAAGCAAAAAGAAGCCAAGAACATAAAAACAGTAATGATAAAATAAATGCCAACCCTTGACGTGTGCTAACCACATGCCGGGCACTGTTCTGGCACTCTCCCTGAGTACTATCCCTGCATCCTCACCACAGCCCTGTGAGACAGGTCTTGTTATCTGCATCGAATAGATAAGAAAACTGAGGCCCAGGAGGGATAGGTCACTGTGCAGGGACAACAGGTGGAAGCAGGATCACAGAATCTGTGCTTTTATTTTTATAATTAAATTTTACATTTATCTCTATGAATGAGAGAAACAGATACAGAAAGAGCACCCCAGCGATCTACCCCCACCCCCAGCCAGCCCCAGGTCATAGGCACATGCACGTCCCACTCACTCGGGACGTGAACCTGGGACCTTCCCTGTGGCTCAGCCTCATGAAGCATTGCATCTTCCTGCCATGCCACCATCAGGTCTCATGAGAACATGTGTGTGTGTGTGTGTGTGTGTGTGTGTGTGTGTGTGTGTTAGAGAGAGATTTTTGCCATCAGACATGTGCACTCACTGGAGAGACAGAGACAGAGAGACAGAAAGTGAGAAATCACCCTCAGGGGGGATGGCCATACCACAATCCCTTCTACTCCATTCTCTTCTTGGGGTTTCAAGCCTCAGGAGTCCAGCGACGTAACCCTTATGCCATCTGCTGGTCCCAGGAAACCTCTGCTTTTTAAGCACCATGCCGCTGCTGCAATCTTCCCAGAGAATCTGAGTATTGAAAAGAGAGAGCAGGGGGACAGCAGATGGTGTAGCAGTGACATCCCTGAACTCCCACATGGCCAACCGTGGTTCCAGTCCCAAACCCGGTGACTTGAAACTCACGCTGGGCATGTGTGCATGAATGCCCAAGATCCCAGGAGGAAAATGGAGGAGAAGGTATTATAACAAGTCCCTCTCACTGTCTCTCTCTCTTTGTGAGTGTGTGCGCCCTAAAACAGAGACCTCCCAAAAAAGAGAACACGCTGAGGGGAGAAGAGGGTCCAGAGGAACTGAGGGTGTGCGTGAGGTTGGGATGGGGGCGGGGGCTGCCTCCAGTCAAAATCCAGGTGGTCTTTTCTCTTGCTGACAGGTTGAGGTATGTGCATGGGTGCGCGCGTGTATGTGTGTGTGTGTGTATGTGTGTGTGTAAGGTATGTTGATGGTCTCCTTTCCTTCTCCTTACAGGCTTGAGACGGGCCAACTCAGTCCAGGCCTCCAGACCCACCCCGGCCCCACAGAGCCCAGCAGCTCCTCAGCCTGGGCAGCCAGGTAGGCTCACCCGCCCACCTGCCCAGCTGGCTCTCAGTGGGCTCCAGCACTGTCCTCCAACACAGGGCCCGCTGTGGCTCCCACTTAATCCTAACCCACCTAAGACCTTTAGAATGAGTAACGCCCTGGGCCAAGAACCACGGTGGGTGGAAGGGGGAGGGAGGAGCAACTTAACTTCCCAGTGCCAAAGTGGGGAGCCTCCTCACCCCCAACACGTCCCCCAGGGGCAGAAACTGAGGCCCAGACAGTTCCCTCAGTGCTCGGCTCAGACCCAGTCATTCCGACCCCCAACCCCTAGGGGGACCGCTCCTGAGCCTCGGTTACCTCTGCGTGTCACCTGCTGCCCTGGGCCTGTCCACACCTGTGAAATGAGAGAGGCAGACACCCTAATGATGCTACCCTCTCTGTTCTTCCCTCTTTCTCTCTGTTCCCCTCTCAGGGCCCCCGGGAGGCAGCAGACCTAGTCCTGGGCCAGCAGGACGCCTTCCAGACCAGAGACCAGGCAAGTGTTTGCTTCTTCCTGGTCCAGCCCAAAGGGCACCTCTCCCACTTCCCCAAGGCAGCAGGGAACCGCCAGGTCTTGTCTCAGCCTGCACAGCCCGTTCCATCCCAAAGCTCTAGATATCCTTACTGAGATGAGACAGGTGGGAATGCCAACACCCGTAGCATTGAAGATTTCAGATGTCCTGGGTTCAAGTCTCTGCTCCTCACTTCCCAGCTGTGTGACCTGGAGCAAGTCACTTAACTTCTCTGAACCAACTTCCTTATCTATAAAGTGGGAGTCATACTAGGACCTACCTCTCAGAGTTAAGCAAATTAGCACATAGAAAGCCTCAGCACAGTGGCCAGCAGGTGGCATGGTGGCTGAGAAGCTGGATTCCACGTGGCCAACCGCAGTCCGAGTCCTGGATTTGGCGGCTTCCTTTCTCACTTTTCCTCTCTCCCTCTCTCTGTCTCTCTGGTGAGCACACATACTCTATAGCAAACTTAATAATAATAACAATAAATTAAATAAATAAATATTTTTAAAAGCCTTAGCACATCTCCTGACCTGCATTAAGCCCATGCTAAGTGAGTGATTGATATGCGTCGCTGTCATCAGCCTTCGTAGCTATGACGTGCTCATCGCTTCCTCACACTCAAGGCAGTGTTCTGAGCACTGCACACACATTAGAGCACTTCCCAGAAATCATACCCGTTACCATTCGAGTGCTTTTAGATATTATCGTTCCCATCTTACAGAGAAGGAAACTGAGGCACAGAGACGTTGAGTACCTTGGCCCAGGTCACACAAGTGAGACTCGAACCCAGGCTGTCTAGCCCCAGAGTCCACACTGCTATCAGGACCTCGCAAGATCTGTTTTGCTGACATCTGAATCAGCTCACAGGGCTTGTCAAACACAGATCCCAAGGCCCGTGCACGGCCCACTGAGTCTGTGGGGCCCAAGAACCTGCGTCTGGGGGATTCTCCTGAGCTGCCATTGTTATGAAACAAGGACTCAGCTGCTCCTCTCATGCCCTGCCCTTGATTCCCCACAGAGGCGGCTCCGAGCGACGCTGGTTATACAGGGACCACTGCCCCACCCCGGGAGGAGAGAACAGCAGGGGTCGGGGGCTACCCAGCAGTTGGAGCCAGGGAGGACCGAGCGGGCCACCCTCCGGGTCCCTATCCGCAAACACCGGCAGCTGCCCCCCAGCCAGCCACGGCCCCTGCCCGCCAGCCACCGCCCCCAGAGGAGGAGGAGGAAGAAGCCAACAGCTACGACTCAGATGAAGCAAGTAGGTGGCACTTAGGGAAGTGGCATCTGGGCATTGTCACTGCAGGAGTCAACCCAGGAAACCAGAAAGAACCCGGAGACAGCCCTGTGGTATGCCAAGCCTAAAAATCACATAAACAAAGTTATCAAAATACAGATGTGTGTTAATTTCACAAAACGCTCTTAGCTCTCTAAAGAATAAGTACTGCCCAGGTGAACCATCCCTGATCTGAAAACTTGAAATGCTCCAAAATTCGGAACTTTCTGAGCACTGACATGACACCCCAAGGGAAAATTCCACACCTGACCTCCTATGATGGGTCACAGTCAAAACGCTCCAGTGCAAAAATATTGTGTAAAATGACCTTCAGGCTGTGTGAATAAGGCGTAGATAAAGCAAACATGAGTTTTCTCTTTGCACCTGGGTCCCATCCCCACGGTAACTCAGTATGTATATGCAAATATTCCAAAATCCCCCCCAAAAAATCTGCCGTCTGAAATACTTCTGGTCCCAAGAGTTTGGGTAAGGCACACTCAACCTGCATATATATTTTTTATTGTGGCAAACAGCACATAACGTCAAACTTACCATTTTAATCATTGTAAAGGGCGCAAGGTGGCACTAAACTGTTTTCTCAATGTGCAGAGGGGCGGTTCCTCAACAGCTTAGACATTAAATGATCACGTGGACCGGCAGGTGGTGTGGTAGTTGAGGTGCTGGACTCCCGCATGGCTGACTTTGGTTTGAGTCCCAGACCTGGGACTTATTTCCTGACTTTCCCTCTCTCTCTTATTCTCTCTCTTTCTGACTCTAGTGAGCATACATGCCCTATAGCAAATTTAAAAATAACAATAATAAATAAAACTAAATGATTATTTTAAAAAATTTTATCCTACGACCTGGTGATTTCACTCCTAGATGCATGTGTTTATATTTTAATAATTTTAAGCACTCTGGGGGACCAGCAGTTAGTGTAATAGCTATGTTGCTGGACTCCCATGTAGTCGACTGCAGTTTGAGTCCCAGACTCGGCAGCTTAAACTCACACCAGGGGCGTGTGCGTGCGTGCCCAAGATCCCGAGAGGAGAATGGAGGAGAAGGGATTGTGGCGTGGCCATCCCCCCTGGGGGGATGATTCCTTGCTTTCTATCTCTCTGTCTCTCTCTATCTTTCTGGGGAACGCATGCGCCCTATAGCAAAAACCTCTCCCAAAAAAAAGAACTCTGTAAGGCCCAGCCTCCTGCAGTCTCAGGGCACAGGAACGAGGCGAGTCACTCTGCCTGGTTCGTCACGGGCTGCACCTGCTCTGCACATGCGCCGTGTGTGTCTGCCGCTGTCACCCTGATCCTTTACCAGAACAGCAGCTACTGCTCCTTCCATCTGCCTTAAATGTCCCCCCAGCCCACCCAGCCTCGGCAGTCCCTCCCAGCCTCGTGTCTGTCTGTCTTCTCAGCTGATCCCATTGGTTTATAATGAATAAACCATCTCCACACTGAACTCTACACTCCCCACTCACTCACGCATCTCCATAGTCGACAAGTATTTAGTGAGCACATACTAGGTTCCTCAAACTATTCTAGACACTAGGGATACCATGACACCAAAAAAAAGAGAGAGAGAGAGAGAGAGAGAGAGAGAGAGAGAGAGAGAGAGAGAGAAAAGAAAGAAGAGAAAAAAGACATCCTTGGCCAATCTACTTTGGAGAGAGACAATATACCATTGAGTTCATTTCTCATAGACAGAGAACACCATGAAGGAAATAAACTATGCTGAATGTTTGTGAGGGCGTCCTTTTTAGATGGAGTTATCAGGGAAGGCTTCTCCAAGGAGGTGATAGTTAAGCTGAGATGTGAATAATGAGAAGGTGTCAGCCATGTGAGGATCTAGAGGGAGAGCATCTGGACAGAGGAAATAGCGAATGCTAAGATCCACTTATTGCTTCGGCAGACGAGGGAGCACCTGCTATAATACACGCTCTGCACTGCGCATGACGGGATGCAGGCGTCCCAGCCTGTGCCCTCATGGGACACTCCACCTAGCAGAACAGGAAGTCATTAACTAGGCAAGTGCGCAGAGGGTAACTGTCACAGATGTGCTGAGGGCTCTGGAGAAGTGGGGTGGCAGGGGGTGTCTACCAAGCTGAGGTGTCCAGAGCAGCGACCACGGTCTTCCTCTCTTTTGTAGTCTCAGTGCCCCATCCAGACTGGGTACAGGTAAGTCTCAGGAAATATCTGTTGAATGACTGAATTTTCTCTTGGTTCCGGTCTCTGCCTCTTCAGCCACCCTGGGTGCCCTGGAGTTCAGCCTGCTCTACGACCAGGACAACAGCTCCCTGCAGTGCACCATCATCAAGGCGAAGGTGGGTGACAGGCCAGGGGACCTCACGGTGTTCCAGCATTTCTAGGAGGTCAGGTGGGCTGGTAACCAGACCTGTCTCCCGGGGTGCCCTGTCCGTCAGTGACAGTGACAGTGATGGGAAAAGGACAATAATTAGGCTTGAAGAATACCTTCCGGCAGGCATGACCCTAGAGGGGTTCACTTATCCACAGACACCTCTTGGGAGCAGAGGCAGCTGCGATTCCAGGGCAGAGGCGAGATCTACCCCAGGCAGGTACACAGTGTCTCTGGAAGGGACAGTGGCACTGCTGGCTGGGAAGTAACAACAGCCTGGTTTACAGCTGGCATAGCTGCAGGACAGCCCCGCCCAGCGTCTGCGGGCTACCCCTGCTGAAGTGGCTTCAAGCTGGAGGTTCTACAAGCCAGGGGCCCGTGGTTGCAGCTACAAGGACTCAGGAAAGCCACGCTGTAGGCTCTGGGGCGTAGCAAGCCACTGGATCCCAGGCCCCAGGGAAAGCTGGGTGATGCTAGTGCAAAGCCCAGAAAGTTTCTGACCAGGATTGGCCTCATCCCCAGTCCGGTCTGTGTGGAGAAACAAGGAAGGACTCGGGAACCGGAGTTCCTGGGTTCAAATACCCGCCCTGCCACTTACCCACTATGCAACTGGGGAAGTAACTCAACCTCTCTGTCTGTGTCTCGGAGTGCTTGTTCGTAAGCTGGGGATGGCAGTCATGCCTGTCCTGTAACAATGGGTGACTCGTGAAGGTGGCCACACAGTCCCGTTTCTCCATGACTGTCCCCTCTGTGCCTGTTGCTTTGCGGTAATAATTAAGAGTTCCATCTTCCTTTTTCTTTTTTCTTTTTGGAGAGGTTTTTGCTATAGGGCGCGTGTGCTCACCAGAAAGAGAGAGAGAGACAGAGAGACAGAAAGCAAGAAATCACCCCCTGGGGGGATGGCCACGCTACAATCCGTTCTCCTCCATTCTCCTCTTGGGATCTTGGGCATGCACAGACACGCACCTGACGTGAGTTTAAGCCAC
This sequence comes from Tupaia tana, assembly GCA_026018925.1. Taxonomy (NCBI): domain Eukaryota; kingdom Metazoa; phylum Chordata; class Mammalia; order Scandentia; family Tupaiidae; genus Tupaia; species Tupaia tana. Next base: position 3,492,103 of record JAKSZU010000026.1, read on the forward strand.
CAGTTCTGGGACTTGAACCGCGGTCTACTACATGGGAATCCAGCAACATAGCCAATACGCCAACTGCTGGTCCTGAGTTCTCTCTTTCTTTAAATGTTCAGTTTGGATGATAGACAAGGTTTTAAATGCTCAGCACACGAACTCCTAGATCAGTACGTCCCCTGACCTGAGTTACTTTTCAGCAAGCATTTATCGAGCATCTATTTTGTGTGATGAGCGCCTAGATCCATTTAAACCCCCCAATACCTTAGTGAGGTAAGTACAGACATTATCTTGTTTCATCTTCTTAGAGACTGCTGAGGTGTATGCGCCCCGTTATACCGATGGGGAAACTGAGGCTTGGAAAAGTAAAGCTGAAGTTATACAGCTACTAAGGGGTAGCACTGATCTCTGCGGACGAGATCTCTCACTTCATCCTCCAAAAACCCCACGAAGCAGGAGCTGCCATCAGCCCCATTGAGCAGGTCCCGGGAGATCACTGGTCGTGACCCCTGGCGTTCTTGCTGTGAGACGGAGTGACGGGAGTCTGGAGGGGGGCACCTGCCCCAGCCTGGGCACAGTGTGTCTGATACAGGAGTGTGGGGGCTGTTCCTATTTAGGCCCATGTAACTCCTACCCCAAACACACTTCCTGACCCTACAGATCTCATCTGAGCCACATCCCAGCCCCCGTCATATGGAGGAGAAATAGCTCTCAGCGGTGAATGCAGGGTTGGGGCAGAGTTCCGGAGGCTCTTCCTCCCCCACCCCGACCCTCCGGGGACAGCCCTCCCATCCTAGCATTGAGGACCCCACCCTGACAGAGGGCTTGTTGTGAGCCAGGCACGGGACGCCAAGGTAGCAGTTAAATCCCACCTCCCCATGAAGCAGGGACTGTTCTCATCCCCACCTCGCAGGAGAGAGAACCGAGGCTCAGAGACACTAAGAAATTTACCGAAGGACACAGAGCGAGGAAGTGACAAGGCCAGGCTCGACCCCCGATCCACCTGATTCCAGCACACTGCATTCTCCTTCTCTCTCTGAAAGAGGAAGCGCACAGGGTGAACGACAGGCGGGTGAGTTGCCGGGTCTACGCCCTCCCAGGACCTCACGCCGTTGCCTCTACTTTTGCAGGGACTGAAGCCCATGGATTCCAACGGCCTGGCCGATCCCTACGTGAAGTTGCACCTCCTGCCAGGAGCCAGCAAGGTACCATATGGCCTGGGCATCGCTGCAAACCGGGTGTGAGGGCCCTGGCAGGCGCCCAGGGTTCTCGCCCAGAGCCTGAAATAGCCCTCTGTGCCCCAGATCCTTCATGGGTGGCTAAGCCCTTGCAAGGGGTAACGGGCGTGCCAGGAGTCACTCCCTCGGGGGGCCTGGGCCCTGCTCATTTCTGGGGAGCTGCTAGAGGGGAGGAGAGAAGCAGACACCAAGTTATGCTCTTCGCCTGCTCGAATACCTTCAGGGGCTCCCTAGTGCTGACCGTGGGCCACAGTGCACTTCTCCCCAAACCTCATTTCTCAGTAGAAATAACAAGTGTGCCCAGATACACTCGAGGGGAAATGTACCCCTGCCCGACACCTCTCTCCCCTCCACTCACCTGCTGAGCACCCCTTTGCTCTGGGTTTAATTCTCTGTCTTTAGGTTCACCCCCAGAGAGCATGGCTGGCAACGGGAGTGTGCCCTTTGCTTTGCCGTGTTAATTTGACAGGGATGTCCTAAAGGCAAAGGTGACGTGTACTTGGCCAGGTGATCTTGGGAAAATGCATGTTAAATACCTCTGCGAGTGTCGAGTGTCCCGTAAGACAAAAGAAGACACACACTCACTCGCTCGCTCACTCCTGATCTTGCTCTAGATCAAGGGCAGTCTTGCCCGTTCCACAGCTACACTGTGCGGTGTTCCGCGCTCGCCCCTCGTAATTCCCTAGTGACAGGCTGCAGCCTGTGCTCCTCCACCCACTCCTAAATTCAGATCTGCTCAACGATTCTAGTGTGAGTCATTTACAGGTTAGTACGAATTAGGCTTGTCGTCGGGCCACCTCTGCTGGGTATAGTTGCATTTCTAGCCTTCTCTCGATGAATGAAATTAAAAAGAAAAAAAAAATCCTCACTAAGGAATTCCAGGATACTATTGGGGGTAAAGAGGGAACATTTCCAATAACCCCTGTCTAAATGGGTGACTCTCATTTCTGCCTCCATTGTCTATAAATTTTATATATATATATATATATATATATATAAAATATATTTTTTATATATTATATATATTATATAATATATTTTTTTTTTCTGAAAGGAAGATGTCTCTGCTTTCTTCTCTTTAAGTTCAAAGAGGTCCAAATCATCACACACTGGGGTCCCCTTCGGAAGTAACTCACCCAGTGTTGAGCGTTCTTCCATTTGCCATCTCCCTAGCGGACAGCTCCATCCCTGAGAACACGCATTTGGGGACAGCTAAGCCCCGGGACACCCCTGTAGGGAAAAGCCACCCACCTAACCCACATCAGCCCACAGGCTAGGGCTCCAGGGCTGGCTCCCCATTAAGGCAGACACCTGTCTATCCATCTCTCTGGGTTCTAGTCCAACAAGCTTCGTACAAAAACTCTGCGGAACACCCGGAACCCCGTCTGGAATGAGACTCTCGTCTATCACGGCATCACCGATGAGGACATGCAGAGGAAGACCCTCAGGTACCCACTGGGTGGGGGCAGAGAGGAGACGAGGAAGAGGATGGAGGCTGGGGGCGCTGAGCCTCAGAAGACTGCTCCCAGGGCCTGTTCTTTAAAAAGACCCCTATTAGGGGACCAGCAGTTGGTATAATGACTCCCATGTAGTCAACTGCAGTTCAAGTCCCAGACCTGGTGGTTCAAACTCACGCTGGGTGCATGTGCGTGTGTGCCCAAGATCCCGAGAGGAGAATGAAGGAGGAGGGATTGTGGCGTGGCCATCTCCCTGGGGGAGGGGGGGTGATTTCTCACTTTCTATCTCTGTCTCTGTCTCTGTCTTTCTGGCAAGTGCACATGCCCTATAGCAAAAAATCTCTCCAAAGGGGGAAATAAAGACCCCTACTAGTATTTTTAGTTCATTTTACTTCTATCTAAATTGTGCCTATTTCTGGTCAGAACTTTGGAAGATGCAGATAAATGCAACTGTTACCATGTTAGTACCTGGGCACCAAGGTTTGGGAGGAGGGCAGCAGGACGGTGTCCATCAGCTCTGACCTGCTGGTGAAGACGACTTCCTTCCCCCGCCTTCGGCAGGGTGGGACTCAGCCGTGAGGGGTTCAGGCTTCCAGGATCTGAGCACTGTGAAATATTGGTCAACCAATGGTGGTGGCCAAGGAGTGAGGTGACAGTCTAGTCTGTGCCAGTCCCCAGAATGCCTTCAATGCCTTGGGGGGACAAGTCCTTTCTCCCCCTTCGTATGTGCCAGGATGAATGATAATCCTTGACTGGTCCTTGTGACCATCTAAGGGGCAGTTCTCATGACCAGCCTGTTCTGTCCTCCGTCCCACTCAGTGCTATGTGGAGTGGACCACAAAAGGCAATGTCTATTATAGAATTCAAGATGACCTGGATTCAAATTCTGGCTCTACCTTTCATATGGGAAAAGCTATTTAATGCCTCTGGATCCCAGGCTCCTCTTTAAAATGGAAAACTCAGGGTGGGAGGAAAAAGTAAATGAGAAAACATCAGCTAAGTGCCTAGCCTAATTTTGCAGAAGAGGGTGCCCACATGGCCATGAAGCTTATGAAAAGGGGGCTCAACCTCATTAATCAGGAAAGCGTAAATTAAGATGACAATGACATGCTAGCACCTTCCAGAAAGGCTGAAATTAAAGACCAACAAGGTCAAAGTTGGAAAGAAAGAGTGACCAGAACCTTCATAAACTTCTGGTAGGGGAATAACAGATGAAAGCACTTAAGAAAATGGGCAATTTCTACTGAAGCTAAACTTATAGCTAGCCCAGCAATTCCACTCCTAGGAAAATATGCAATAGAAATGGTGCATGTGTGGGCCAGCAGGTGGCATGGTGGTTAGGGTGTTGGATCCCACATGGCCAGCTGCACAGTTCAACATCTGGGAGCTTGAAAATCATGCCAGGTGTGTATGCACACGTGCCCAAAATCCCAAGAGGAGAATGAAGTAGAAGGGATTGCAGTGTGGCCATCTCCCTTGATGAGGGAGGGGTGATTAATCACTTTTCCTCTCTCTTCCTCTGTCTCTCCAATGAGCACACATGTCCTATAATAAAAACTAAAAAAAAAAAAAGAAAAAGAAAAAGTGCATGTGTATACCCAAAGAAATGAACATGCATGTTCCACAGCATCTTAATCCCTAATTACTCAAAACTAGAGAGAACCCCAATGCCCATCAGTAGCAGACGACTATGATATATTTCTACAGTGGAATAATATGCAACATCAAAGTGGATAAATTACTACATACATGGAGGAGTCTCACACACACAAAAAAAGGTTGATCAAAAGAAGCCAAATATAAGAGAATACATATTTTACACTCCCGTGTATATGAAGGTCAAAAATAGGACAACGGACTACAAGACCAGAGGTCTAGACAGCAGTTACGTAAGTGGGAGATAATGAGTGGGAAGGATCCTGCAGGTGTCTGGGCCCTGGAATATTCTATCCATTGCTCTGTTGTGCACATGTGCAAACACACATCACGCCGTGAGCCTCAGGGCTGTCACTCACTGCACGGAAGTCATACTGAAGTGGAGAAGCAGCGGAAGTCGACCCGGGATCGATAACGAGGGCACCGTGTGGTTCCCACACACGGTACGCCATCCTAGCCAGCCCTGCGCATAGCTCTCGGCGTCGAGGAGCTAACGTTTGGTTCCTTTCCTCTCCCCACCCCTCACATTGACGGCAGGATCTCTGTCTGTGACGAGGACAAATTTGGCCACAACGAGTTTATTGGTGAGACCAGATTCTCGCTCAAGAAACTGAAGCCTAACCAGAGGAAGAATTTCAACATCTGTCTGGAGCGAGTGATCCCCGTGAGTGACTTTGCCCCGAGGATTTGATGAAGAGGAGAGGAGGCTGGGGGGGGGGGGGGGGGGGGAGGAAGGGGGGAGGCTGCCTTCCTCTGGGTCCGTGCCTCCATGCCTCCATTTTGTGGTCTGTAAAATGGGTGTTCAAACTACCTGCCTCGCAGGAGAGGTATGTTGTTTTTAACAAACAAGTAATCGTCACAGAACCTGATGTGCTAAAAGCACCTAAAATTAGTTTTATTATAGGAAATAATACTGTCTTACCCACCTGTCAGTCATGAAGTCATATGAAGTCATAAAGCACAGCAGGTGAATAGGAGACAGGATATCATACAGGGTGAGAGTGTGAGCTCCGTACCCAGACTCCGGGAGTTTGAATCCTGGCTCAGCCATATAAATGGTATTGCCTGAGCCACGTTATTTCATTTCTCTGGGCCTCAGTTTCCCCATCTGTAAAACGGGATCCTGTCGTAGCAACTTCGTGAAATCTTCTCAGGATTAAATGTGTTAATACACACAACGGTTCAGACCTGCCGTTACCGCTATTAGAGGTAGTGCCTGCACCTTGAGCAAGATCAAGGACCCGTCTGAGGGTCTCTAGCTGGGCTGCACCTGAGTTTTAGAGTTCCAGAGCTTTACAGATGAAGATTCGTGAAGATCCCCCCTGGAGATCCTGGCTTGGGGGGTAGGGTGGAACCCAGCCATCTCTATTTGTAGAGCTAATCCCACCAGCCCCTGCTTTTCATATGGGCCAGTTTGGGCCCAGAGAGGGGAGCCAGTTGCCAGGGTCCCACTGAGAAGCAGTAGCTGTTCTCTCAGCTCCCGCCAGAGCCCAGCTCTCCTGCAACCGCCAGCACCCCTGGTCTCCCGGCAGCCGGCCAGATCCCTACAGGGAAGCCATGGGGGCCGGGGGCAGGGGGACCCTGCAGCATCCTTTCACCAGATGGCCGGCTGGAGGGTGGACTGCCTGGGTGCCGCGCTGTGTGTCTACAGCTCAGGCAAAGACGCAAGACACAAGGGGCGATGCACGAAGAGCCTGGGCGGAATGCCAGGATCCCGGTAAAGAGCCCAGGACGGAGGCAGCTCCTCCGTTTCCTCCAAGGCTTTGCCTCTAACCGCTGCTTCTCCGGGCTTCCTCTCAGTAGAGGTCAGTTGGCCAGAACAGTGGCCAGGCACCCCCCTGGATTTCCAGTTCCTGAGTCTCCCATCTTGCTATGGGGAAGCAGCCAACCCCGGAGACACAGAGATGGCAGGACAGGCAGAGGTGGCAGTGGCCACAGAACATTGCTGACCAACTCCTGTCACTCTGCCCCTACCCCCATGCCCCAGAGGACAGTCAGTGGGGCCTCCTTCCCTCTGGGCCTTAGCTTTCCTCCTCCCTAAGGTGGGGAGTTACACTGAACCAGCGCTTTCCAAACTGTGCTCCCAGAGCCTCAGAGTCCAGCAGGGGGACTCAGGAGCCATGGGGGCCTGGGGAGAGAAGGACTGGGGGCTGACCCCAAGGCCATGACCCTCTTCAACCAGAGCAGAGGAAGCCTTGCCTGTTCTACGTATGGGGTGCTCTGACCCTTACTGCATGTGTGACCTTGGACAAACGGCTTAGCCACTCTACCCTCAGCGTCCTCGTCTGTAAAATGGGGGGCTTATAGCAGAACCCACATTAAAGGTGGGGTGCACTATCCTGGTCTTCCATGTGGCTAGTGTCGCTTCGATTTTAGCTGAAAGGGCAGAGGCAGGAGGGCCATCGCGCCCTCGGGCTTTGGGTAGAATGGAAGTGCGAGGGGAGGAGCCCCACTGGGCGATCCTTCTTTCTCTTTCCTCCTTCTAAGATGAAGCGCGCAGGGACCACCGGCTCAGCGCGAGGCATGGCCCTTTACGAGGAGGAGGTGAGTACGTGGTGCACGTGGACCACCATCGAGGCCGCACCGCCACCCGGCCGCTCGGGTGTCTTCCTCTTCTACCCTCACCCCTTCCTCCTTCACCCCTCTTTCTGCTGCAACTCCCTGCCTGTGGGTGCGTGGTGACAGCTGCCCTCCCCGAGAGGTTAGGAGAGGAGGCTGGGGGCCCAAGGCCATGGCAGCCCCTTCCTCTCACATTGGGATGCCTGGGAGTTCCTCAGCCTGATTGACAGAGGCTCTGGTGACGATGTCACCGGCTGGGGCAATGGCACGCGCCCTCTGGGGACAGAAGGAGGCACTTCAAGCTGTCTCTGGCAGACGTGAACCAATCCCCACCCCACGTCCTCTGCTCTCCTCTTGGGACCCCAGACTCTGCACTCGTGAGAAGACCCATTAGGTCCGGGGAGTCTGAGATGGAAGTCTGGGATCTGCCTGGGCAGGGTCGAGGCTCAGTCCTGAGTGAGCGGGCCAGTGACTTGTGCTCTAAATCAGGGCTTGGGCCTTCCCCACAGACAAATGCCTGGGGCCGTCCCCTCAGCTCCGTCCCTCCTGGCGGTGGCGCTGCCTGCTGTCCATGGTGCTGGCCGGGCGCCTCCTGCGGGGTGGGCTCCTCTGCCCGCCCTCCCTCCTGGCCCGGGCCCACACCGCCTTCTCCCCATCGCAGCAGGTGGAGCGAATCGGCGACATCGAAGAGCGCGGCAAGATCCTGGTGTCGCTCATGTACAGTACGCAGCAGGGAGGCCTCATCGTGGGCATCATTCGCTGCGTGCACCTGGCCGCCATGGACGCCAACGGCTACTCCGACCCGTTCGTCAAGCTGTGAGTCCAGACCACAGGCTCAGGAAGGGGCCCCGGGGAGATCACTGTACACTGAGACCCGGAGAGGGAAAGATGCCCGAGGTCACGCAGTGACACAGACACTCGGAACTGTCCTGAGCATGAGGCCACTGTTCGGGTCTGGTGCGTAGAAAGTGCTCAGTGAATACCGGCCCTTAAGGGTCTAAAGCATGACCCCACTGTTCTCACTCGGGGCAAAGAGCATGATGCGTGTTCTTTCCAGGGGGGAAACCCACACCTTTCCATCTGCACTCCCTCTGATACTAGAAAGCAATGCCCCCCCTCAGTGCGTGGCTAAAGAACGGTCTGTCTTTCAAATTTTCTTTAAATGAGGATTTAGGGGCCGGCAGGTGGCATGTGGTTGGAGAGCTGGACTTCCATATGGCCGACTTCAGTTCAAGTCCCAGACCTGGCAAATTAAAAAATACTTATAATAATAAGTGTAAAAGTTAAATAAAATAATTATTTTTAAAAAAGAGAAATATATATGTATGTGTGTGTGTATATATACATATATATATATATATATATATATGTATGTATATATATATATATATCAAGAATGAATCTGATTTCTACGAGTATTGAAGTTTCCTTTCTCCTGTGGCCTAAGAGAAAGTTCATTCATGGGGTGCTATCCTGAGTCCATGCAGTCTCAGCCGTATGCCACAAGTTGAGTTTCTCAAATAATTCTCCCACCAGTCCTTCCAGATGCAAGTTGCCATGGTCACCAGTAGAATAGCTTCTCTGGGTGACATCGTTGTGCCAAGGGGAACAGGAGACCAGGAGACCAGGGACGCATTTTCTGCCCAAATTTTTTTTAAAGCCAAAATTCTCTCTTATTCGAGCTCAGCATTTGGTAACTTCCAATTCCTCCTTGGAGTTTCTTCTTTACAAGTATCCTCGAAAGCAGTTCTGTGTGAGGGAGAGGTGTTCGTTCTCTTTCCAGGGGGACTGAGACGTGGCAGGGTTAAGCTCGCGTGCACGGTTGTCCAGCTGTGTCAGCCTGACTCGGCGTCCACACGGCCCCCCCACGCCGCAGGAGTTGTTAGCCCGTTTACTCACCCAGAAAACTGAGAACTTACCCTGTGCCAGGCACTGGGCCTGCCCTGGGGAGGAGCCTTCTAGGGAGAAGAAAGAATGTGGGGAAGAGTGGGGTGAAGAGCATGGCACAACTTAGGGCCGAGGAGGGTCCCAAACACACAAGTTCTTTTTTAAAAATTATTTATTTAATTTTATTTATTATTATTGAGTTTGACCAGAGAAAGAGAGAGGGAGAGTGAGAAAGCAAACCACCAGGTCCAGGACTCACACAGCAGTTGACCATGTGGGTGGGAGTCCAGCACCTTAGCCACCACGCCACCTGCTGGCCCCCACACAAGGTCTCAAGGGCACATTGAGGACTTTGAACGCTACGCCATGGTCCTGAGGAAAGTCAGTGAATAGTCTCAGGCAGTGGAGGGACAATAGTTGGATTTGCAACTTCTCCCTATGTCCTTATGCCCTGAATCTTCCCAGCACTGGGGACAGCCTTAGGGGGACAGGTGGTGAGATGCCGGAAGTCACCAACCATGGCCCTCAATTGGATCCATCGAGAGAACATGCTGGCTAGGCCTCCAGGTCTCACAGCTGGCTTCCGTTTCCAGCTGTGTGACTAGGACACGTGTCTCAACCCCTCCGGCCCCTCAGTTTTCATGTAAGTGACATGGGTGACCATTGGTCTGCCGCCTGGGTTTGTGCTGGGATTAAACACGCCGCAGTTTAGCACGTGCCAGGCACCAGATGGATACTCTAATGGATGGTGCTCGCTGTCAATGTTGATTCATTTCCAGATGTGTTCATCAGTTGTTAACCTGATTCTGGAACAATCCTTTAGGGCCACCAAAGCGTTGTTCTTAGTCATGAACTTCATCCTTAACAGCCTCTCGTGTCTTTCCCAGGTGGCTGAAACCGGACATGGGGAAGAAGGCCAAACACAAGACTCAGATTAAAAAGAAAACCTTGAACCCTGAATTTAATGAGGTAAGGCTGCCCCATTCTTTCTCATGCTCTGGGGTATCTCCTGTGAGAGAGAGAAGAACAAACTCGCTCTATCATGTTTCAAAACTGTCTTACATCAGCCTAAATTATCTAAGGGAGAGGGAACGCAGTCCCTGGTGTGTAAGGAAATCAAGCCTAAAGCAGCAGCCCTCAGATTAGGATGTCCTGCAGAGGAAGTGGAGTTTGGAGAGAGATGGCCTTACACCATCTCATGTCTCCACCAGCTCAGAATGTCTGTAATTCAGAAATGTGAGGCTCAAGGTAGGGACGGGGACGCCCTTTATCCCCCCACCACCCCCAGCGGGTGTGCCCTTTCTCACTCCCCTCGTCCATGCAGTGCATCGAGTCTGCTGAAGCCACTGTCTAAGCACTTACTGGAGGAGCTCCTCCCTCTGTTCTCACTGCCACCACCTTGGCTCAGACCCAGCATTTCATGCCTGGACTGTTGCAGTAGACTCCTGATTCACTTCTCTGTGCTCCACGCAAGTGTGAGCTTGCTAAACCCAGACCTGAATTTGTCACTCCTTTGTGTAAGTCACTCAGTGATAGCTCTAATTTCTGGTGTGTCAGCCAGGCCCTTCCAACCTCACCTCCAGGCAGCCCCTTTGCACCTGCCGCTCCCCCTCCCTGGACTACCTTCTCCCTCTCTTCCTCTGTGGCAAACTCCTGCTCATCCCTCAAGACCCGACACATGTGTTACCTCCTGCAAACGTTCTTCTTTTGTGTTTCCAGACTTTGTGCATCCCTCTGTCTCAGGTCAGCCTTGTGGATTTCAGACTCAAAGGGTCCTGAAATACCAGTTGAATAAATGAAGGAGGAAAAAGTGTCTGGCTAGATAAGTTCCAGTCGAACCCACATGTAAACCCAAGAGAAAGAAGAAATGCACAGACGGGAGCCATGGGACTCCTAGCTCTGAGCCCAGGCCTGGCTCAGACATCCCACCCCCGGGCCAGCCATTAGCCTGGGTTCTCATCCCTGTGCCTGTTTCACGGCAGCCCGGGTTGCTGTTCCACCCCCTGGACTCTCCCCTCTTGGCCCCGCCTCCGAGGTCTGACCCAGCGCCAGAGGTGGCCATACTGGTTTTTACTATATGGGAAGTAGTCGTACACGAGGCTCCGTATTTTTTTTTAAGTCCGCCCAGAGGCATATCCATGGGGATTGTATGGCGGGGAACAGCCCGGTCAGTCCAGTCCTTCCTCCCAGGACCCGGGTTTCCTAACTTGGATACGTGAATTTCAAGTGAGGAGCCCTTTCTCCTCTCCTAGAATCCTCAGAAGTCACAAACTAGTGGGAGTAGCAGTTAGCGTAACGGCTATGTCGCTGGACTCCCATGTAGTCGACCATAGTTCGAATCCCGGACCCAGCGGCTTAAACTCACGCCAGGAGCGTGTGCGTGCGTGCCCAAGATCCTGAGAGGAGAATTGAGGAGAAGGGATTGCGGCATGGCCAACCCCCCCAGGGGGTGATTTCTCACTTTCTGTCTCTCTGTCTCTCTCGGTCTTTCTGGCAAGCGCACGCGCCCTACAGCAAAAACCTCTCAAAAAAAAAAAAAGAAGTCACAAACTAGGACATCCAAATGGCCAGTGAGCACATGAGCAATAACAAAAACAAGAATCAAAACCAGATACTGTATCTCATAACAAACTGGCATGAACAATATTTTTAAATGTTGCTACTCAGGATCCGGGAGCATGGGGCGAGCAGTGCCCGGCCTCTGAAGGGCAGTTTGTCAAGAAAAGTTTTCAAAATTTAAGTTCCACTTATGTGGGGAATATGTACTATAATCACATGTTTCAAAATACAAAAAGGTATCCAAAATCCCCTCCCCTACCTTGTAGTACCTAATCCTTTTCTTCCGAAGCAACAGTATTACCCTTCCCTGAAGACCACTTACATTCCGAGTCAAACACGTTGTTACGCAGTTTGTTGAGAAGGGATCAGAGTCCCGGGTGGAGGCTCCGAGCCGGTGACCTCTCTGGCACCGGAATGCCCAGCCCAAGGACCTCCCGCTGGCCCACGTCTCCTTGCAGCCCCTCACGCGTGTCTCTCTCTGTTGCACTCAGGAGTTTTTCTATGACATCAAGCACAGTGACCTGGCGAAGAAGTCACTAGACATCTCGGTGTGGGACTACGACATTGGCAAATCCAACGATTACATTGGTGAGCACCCCCAACTCCAGAGAAAACGCGCCCCCTGCCTTTCCCAGCGCTGCAGAGGGGGGTGGTCACTCCTTTTCTTTTGTCCAAATGCCAAGGCAGGGTCTGACTTTGGTCTAATTTGGGGATGCCTGTGTATGAAAGGGCTCACAAGGCCTGGTGCTGTGTGACGCAAATCTGCACTAGAGTAATTCCATCGGAGGAGATGGGGTGTGAGGCCTTGGCAGAAAACAGAATGCAAAGGAGTCCTCTGTCATCTGTCCTAACTCCAGGATGGAGGTTTTCGTTTTCCCGGCCTCCTTCCAAATGCTGAGGAAGAAATTTAAAGATGGAGCAGGCACTCTGGGCAAGCAACAGAGCCTGAGCAGAGGCGTAAAGACAGGATTGAGCAGGATGGTAGAACTGACTCTAGAAATAGACAAGTACCCAGGAGGAGTGGGAGTGAATGATTTGCAGAAAATCAGTAAAAGTAGACAATGAAGTTACGACTTGGTGCGGTACTAGGGAGCCATAGCAGGTTCAGAAGGCAGAGAGGGCCCGTGTTAATAGCTATCATGGCAACAGCGTCGTCACACCCCCTCCAGAGCCTGGATCCGAGGTTGCCGAGGGAAGGGCCAGCACTGGGCGGCAGCTGTTCCCCCACCCACAAATGCACGTCTCCACAAGAGTCAGGCTGCCGCTCCTGGTCACTGACCCTGCCTTCCCGTGCCCCCTGCAGGCGGCTGCCAGCTGGGCATCTCCGCCAAGGGGGAGCGCTTGAAACACTGGTACGAGTGCCTGAAGAACAAGGACAAGAAGATCGAGCGCTGGCACCAGCTGCAGAACGAGAACCACGTGGCCAGCGATTAGGCCAGCGCCCAGGTCCTGGACTCCGCGTCCCGCCGTGCCCAGGTCACCCCTTAGCCTGCCCTAGGCCCCCCGCACTCTGGTCTCTCTTCTCCAGGCCTACCTCTGCCCACCCCGCCGCCCTCCCCGGGCCTGCCTTTGAGGTTACCCCCTCACGTCGGGCACTGTTGCCAAAGACCGCCTCCTCCCTCCCCGATGCTGGGCTGCGGGCTGTGAGTGCAGCTGTCTCTGGTCCCCAGGGTAGAGCAGTCAGGAGGGGCCCGGGGGATGTTTACAAAGAGGTCGTTCACTTCCTAGTCCTTGGTCGGGGTAAGCTACCAGGGTCTCTTCGCTGTTTCTAGACCCTCCTGGCCTTGAACACGCACCCCTCCGTTCCCCAGGTCATGTCTACGTGTACCCTCGGTTGTAAACAGACCCAGGCAATGCTGTGAGGACAAACACGGGGGGCAGAAATAGCAAACCCAGGCTCCCCCCTTCCAAATCCACCCCGGTCACCAGGCAGACAGACCGCTGTGTTCAGGAACCCACCCTCCCTGCTCGAGGGCGTCAAGAAATGGACGCACAGAATCCAGAGAGGGGCTGAGGGGCCCTCTTCGGGGTGTCACCTCTTTGCTTCCAAGCAAAAGTCATAGTCATGACAATCACAGCCTTCATCACGCGCTCCGTCAGGTTGCCGTCTCCCTTTCTCAGCCCCTCGCCTCTCCTCTCCACGCCCTGCCTCTCTTCCCTCTCGAGGGGGCACAGCCACAAACACAAAACGTGTGTCTTACGAGAGCCTCCCTGTTCTCGCCCCGGCCCCGTTTCTTAAATGCTCCCCTCTGCTGTCACACAGCCGGGTACCCTCGGGCTTTGGGCCAGTGCACGGCGGCTTCCCTCAAGCTGTGTAGACGCCTCCCTGCCCCCAGCCTCCCCAGGTGGCCACGGGACACGTTTGGAAGATCAGTGCTGTGCCTCCTGGGGGCTTCCGCCCAAGCCCAGGCCTTTCTCCTCCCTCTACTCCGAGTTCCTTGAACAAACTACCTTCCCCTGACGCTCTTGGACCGTTTCACTGACCCTCTCGAGTCCCGTCTCTTGCAGTCTTTACCAAGTTTCCTGGCAGAACCAAATGCCGTCGTGGGTGGAAAACTTTAGACAGCAGCCGCCTCTGATGAGGCCAAATGCTTTGAGTAATCACGCATCCTTTAGTCTTTCTTCCGAAATTGAATAAACCAGGAGGAAACTGTAACATGGACGAACAGTGGGGTGGTGAGAGAGGCCTGCTTTTCCTGATTTTGATAAGTTTCCGCCCTTGAAAGTCATCCCAAGCCCCACCCAAGATCTCTATAGACGTCCTCAGGCAGACACTCAAACTGGAACTTACCCACACCGCCACCGTTAGCCCCCCTTTCACGCCCCCCCCCCCCCAGCTCCCTGTGCGACCCATTGGAGGACGTTCTTGCCTTCAATAACCATTTTCTAGACATCAAGCTCACACCTTCCCCATGGTGGCCACCAGCTCCAGGCCACCATCTTTCCTCTTGACCCTGTCTTTCTCCCCTTGTCCCCGGTGGTCCCCACCCTCAGCCCACCTTCTCCCCTTCTCCCCACGGTTTGCCCTTAGGAGAAAGCATGCTGGCTGTTGGCGCTGGAATCAGCATGTGGCAAGCTCTCCCCAACAATGTAACCGCCTCCCCTCCTAGAGTACCCCCCACCCCGTGCATGCACAACTGCCAACCTCTTCTCTTTGTGATGATGTAGCCAAAAATAAAATAGGCGTATTCAGGAACACTGGTGGTCTGCATTCTTCCTTTCTGGTTTCGAGACGGTCTTCCTTCCCAGCCAGATACTTAGCACCTCCTATGTTCCAGACACAGGAGATGCGACCAGGGAACAAGACAGATGAGAATTTCGCCGACATGGAGTCTGCCTTCTTGGGAAGGTGGGCTCAGGGTAATTTGGTCAGCCCAACACCCTCTGAGGAGAATATGTTCTGTTGGTGCCCACCTCACAAGACAGCATCTTCATCCTCTCCCTCCTACTCCAAACCCTGGAAAAAGCTCCAAGTACTTGTGGAATCAGATATTGCTGAGGCTAGAAGAGACCATGGAGTGGCTAAAGGTTGATCAACCTACTTATCAGACAGATGAAGAAACCGAGGCTCAGAGAAGGGAAAGACATAGCGAACGTCTCAGAGACAAGGTCAGGAAAGGAGCTTAGACATCCCAGTCCGGGGCGCTTAACACACCAATCAGTGACAACACAGAGCAAACGCCTCCCTTGCATTCTAGCACCTTCCAACCTGCAGTGAGTCCACAGCCTGCCTTGGAGATTCTCAACAGTCCTAAAAATGAGCCGAGCGGGACTGGCAGGTGGCATGGTGGCTGAAGCACTGGACTCTCGCATGGCCAACCACGGTTCAAGTCTTGGACCCAGTGGCCTGAAAATCACAACAAATAAATAGATAAATAAACGGAAAAACAAACAAACAAAAAACTTTCACTTCCAGGTCAACTTTGAGACAATTTCCTTCTTTTTATGCCCAAAGATTGGTTCTCAATGTCAGGACAGAACTAGGTATATTAAAATCACCTAGGCGATGTCTTTGCAACTATCCATGCTCTTCCTACATCCCACAAAGTCTGATAAACCCTGAGGGCAAGGTGTGTATTTGAAATTATTTTCCAGCTGATGCCTTGTGAGTCTCACCCCCATCATCACCCCAGGTGAGTTATCCCTGCAATGCAGCTAGCTGCCACCAGGTGGCGAAAGAAGCCACCTAGGACCACACAGGCCTTAGAGGACCGTGAGAGGACTCTGGCTGCTCTGTTAGGCCCAAGGCACTAACAGCACCTTTCCCATCAAGCCTACAAATGGCCACTGAACCCAGCCATGACCAGTTATGGGTGGCAGTTGAAAAAAATTTCCAACCCTCCTTCTAGCATGGGGACATGCCGAACAGACCGAGATGAATACACGTGAGAAAGTTTCCAGAAAAACACCTGACCTGGCCAGCCGGTGGCACGGATCCCACATGGCCACCTTCGTGGTGTGAGTGCCCGACGGCAAGACTTGAGGAAGAAGCATTCAAATCCTGGCTGTCACTCTCTAGCTGTGGAGGCTCGGCCAGGTCATTTATGCCCTTTGAATCTCGGTTTTCTCATCTGGAAAATGGAAGCGATGGTGAATGCTTCCGACTTGCTGAGAGATTTCAATGAGATCATCAGTGGATAATCCTAGAAAGGGCTTCGATAAATGCCACCTTGACCTGCTAGCCCCAAGCTTGGGCTCCTTCACGCAGCTCTGTCGTATCAGGGAGATGGACTTGGGGCTAAGAGTGGGAGAGGCTTGGACAGGCAGAAGCAGATCTCTAGGGTCTCCACACAGATGGGAGAGCTCCAGCTGGTGCTGCCGGGCGTTCCAGCAGCTGGAGCTGTGTGTTCCGAGCTGGCGTTGGACGTAGACCTGGTTGCTGAGGTCTGGGCTCTCGCCAGGGCTGTCAGAGGCAAGGCCAGGAGACGGGGTAGGTCACGGGTTGGTGGCTGTGAAAACACGTGAGCCCGACCATGGCTGTGCCCAGAGTGTTGACCCGACTAGGCTGAGTGACACACTAGAGCACCAGAAAAACACATGTGTGCATGTAAGAGGCACGTTCCCTCCGTTCCCATGCAAGCTTGCTATGGGACTCAGAGCATGTCACTTTCCCCCATTTGACTCTTCACCTACATAGGCAGGACATCAGGGTGTCGAGTCTCTAATTATTATCAGAGCCCACAAATTCACCTCCATTTCCCAATTGTTCAATGAAGGCCAAGATCTGTTTGCTGAGAGCGAGTCCCTGCCTGGAGTCCTGCATTACTGTTCTCACATAACCCGGAAATGAGTGACCTGGTGGCAGCACGGTAACCCAGTGCTCCGTGATACCAAGGACACACAGGAAGGCCGTGGGTTCTCCACCTCTGTGCACGTTGGGTGAATGTATGCCAGTGACCCAGGCTGGCTGAGGCTGGGGACAGATCACCGCACAAAGACCCTGCTGGGAGTCCCCCACCACTGCCACTGTCATGGAAGAAATAAATAACTTTTTTAAAAAAAAGTGAGTCATCTCTATGTTCCTGTTTCTGTTTCTTTAAAGAAAAAAATAGCATGAAGCCTGCTGCAAAAGCATCAGGGGTTAGTCCCAGGCACAGATGAATTTTTTCAATTATTTCCTCAGTATCTTGAAGTTGTCTCACTCTTAGCTAATTCTATGCACTATTACGAAACTCGCCTTTGTTACATCTTTCCAAGGAGGTTAATGTTGGACCAGTCTGTGGTCTGGCGGTTACATGAGCTGGATCCCATGTGGCCAATCACGTGGTTTGAGTCTGGACCACACAGCCTGAAAATGCAGGGCATGTGTGCTTGTGTGCCCAAAACCCAGACTGGGAGAAAAGATGGAGGGAAAGAGATTGCATCCTGACCGTGACTTACGGAGGGTCCTTTCTCACTTTCCCTTTATCTCTCTCCAGGAAGCGCATGTGCCCTTTGGAAAATTTTTTAAAAATGAAGAATTTAATGTTGGTTTTTCTATTTTTTTAGAGAAAGATATTTTTGCTATAGGGGGTGTGTGTGCTTGTCAGAAAAATAGAGACGGAGAGACAGAAAGTGAAAAATCACCCCCAGAAGGGATGACCATGCTGCAATCCCTTCTCCTCCATTCTCCTCTCAGGATTTTGGGAATACACGCACATGTGCCTGGTGTGAGTTCTAAGCCTCTGGGTCTGAGACTCGAACCACAGTCAACTAAATGGGAGTCCAGTGACGTAACCATTATGCCATCTGCTGGTCCCAATGTTGGTTTTCAAAAGACAACTCTCTTTTATACTTATATTGGATCTGTTTATATAGATTTGCTGTGAAGTATGCCATTCACCTGGAAAGGACATGGAATCAACCCAAATGTCCAAGAAGATATGAGTGGATGGAACAGATGTGGCGTATGTATTCTATGGGCTATTACTCAGCCACAAAAAACAGTGAGACCCTGACATTTGATACAAAGTGAAAGAATACAGAAGACTTAATGCCGAATGAAGTAAGCCAGACTTTGTATGAGCCCACGCAATATATACTGATTGTCTTCACTCAATAGCAGAAACCAAAAGTTTGGAAGGCATAGCAGCTGGGAAGACTGTATCTGCAGATACTAGATATAGTACGGATGGGGGTAATACAGGGGTGGGTAATAGAATGAGGGAGGGAGGGGAATAGAGTTAGAAAAAAACACATTTAATTGGCCCCCAAAAAAATGAAAAGCTATTTCAATGATAATATATATAGTAATGTCTTTGTATTGACTGATATGCATGGTATTTATGCTAGAAAAAGAAATGTACACTGTACGGATACATGTGATTAAATGTACATTAAAATTTTAAAAATATATCAGGACTGGAGAGAGCTGCAGTGATAGCCTACTGCTCAGTGAGGCGGACCCACTTGCCAAGGTTCTGGGTTCACATCTGGAGACCTCCCTGAATGCTGATATTCATACAGATACACATGTAATTTTAAAAATATTTTATGTTTGTAATATAGTTCATCATTTTTACTATCACTAGAATAATAGCAATGTTGAACTACCTTTACGTTATATAAGGAGCAAATATATTTTAAGAGTTGTGAATTTGATCAATTTCTTATTCATTTAAATGAATCGTCACTATACTTTCTATCTTCTAGGTAAATAATTGGAATATCCACAATGTTAAAAACAAATTCCCAGCTCATACATTTTCATCCTTTTCTGAGCCATCTACCGTGGGTGTGACAAATTCCAGGTAAAACGCGGGCTCCATTTTGAGGACTGAGAAATGGAGTCAGGGACCCTGGAATCCCATGGGCACCCTCAGCTGTCAAGGTCCTTCTGGTTCCTGATGCTCCTGCCACAGGTCACAGGTCACAGGTCACAGGCCCTTCATTGGGTGAGGGACGATAGAGACACGTCTGCCCAGGTGTACACACAGGTGCTGACTCAGTCCCCACGTCAGCAGCGTCCAGCCCCAGGCTGCTCCACACGCAGCCATCAGCCCAGAGCCGCGGGTCCTGGTGTCTGGTCTGGGCCTCTTTCCTGTAGGGAGTGGCCAGGTCCGAACAAGGCACTAGCAACCCTTAAAGTAGATACGGTCTCTGCGCTGATGCTTCAGGGCCAGGGAAAGCTGTGGCACAGACATGACCTGCCGTTGCACTGCGGGGCAGCGTAATTAAAGGAAGCTGCATGTCAGCCAGAGAAGGCCAGGGGAGACTTGCTTAGAAACACGAGACACAAGAACCACGGGACGCAAGGTGCTCCACAGCCGCGACATAGAGAAGACCGGGCTTTCCCTTCAGCTTCTCCCTGCCCGCTGTCAGTGCGCCCATCTGTCCTTTCTCAGTCTACCACCCACTTCCA
This sequence comes from Tupaia tana, assembly GCA_026018925.1. Lineage (NCBI taxonomy): Eukaryota > Metazoa > Chordata > Mammalia > Scandentia > Tupaiidae > Tupaia > Tupaia tana. Next base: position 3,511,281 of record JAKSZU010000026.1, read on the forward strand.
CTCGGGGTTCCATGTCCCTTCGCCTCACAGGCGGAGACACTTCCTGCCCCCAGCTCTCTGCCCCAAGCTCACCTTCATCACCAGCACAGACGCCCATTTCTGGACCCCAGGCCCAGCTTCCTTCCCTCCCTCCCTCAGACACAGGTCACCGAGAATCCCAACAGGGTCACCAGGGCTAGTGTGGCATGGCTGCCCCTCTGTCCAGATTCTGATGCTTTACTGAGATTCCCATCTCCTCCTTCACTCGAGCAGGCTTTATCCGGAGGCCTTGAGGGCACCTATCAGCCCATCCTCACTGCCATGCGGGTTTGGAGCCAGGAGCTAAAACTATGTGTTCATTCACTGATGGCTTCTTTAACTTTCTTTGCACTGCTTCGCAGTGTGCAGGGAACAAGCCTCACCTTCACGATTTAAAGTTCATTTATTTATTCATTGTCAAAACCCCTGATGCAGCCCACGCCTCAGCCCTTCCCTAATCTCTTCACAAGTAGAATCTTTCCCTTTGCTGCACGAGTTGCCACAATCCTGATGTGTCACAGGAAGCCCACTCCAATGACCTGTTCCGGAAAGATATAGAGCTTTGGAACCAATGAAATGCATAATTAAATTTACTTTCAGGGCCAACAGGTGAAGTGGAGGTTAAGGTGCTGGATTCCACATGGTCGAATTCATGGTTCAAGTTCTGGACCCAGCCGCTTAAAAATCACACTGGGCACATATGCGTGTGTGCCCCAAATCCCAAGAGAACGGAGCAGAAGAGACTGCAGAGTACCCATCCCTCCTGGGAGATGATTTCTCACTTTCCCTCTCTCTCTCTCTCTTTCTCTGACAAATGCATGTATCTTATAGCAAAATAAACAAATAAATAAATACATAAAAATTCACTTTCTGGGGATATGCTCTTTAGTCAAGAATATGACCAATTCTGTAACGAACCATCACCCTCTGGCTTCCCTTTTTCTGTCTCTACCTTTACACGTCTCCCTTCTATGTCTCCCTTCAGCTCTCCTTTGTCCTCACTAGCCCTGATCACATCTCCTTAAAGGCCCTGTCTTTCCACTCAGTGAACACCCTATTCTCCATCTCTAATTCTCACCTCATTTCTGTCCCCTTAACCTTCATCCTCACACTCCACCTAGGCCCACACTGACCACTGGAGGGCCCAGGTCTCAGACATTGGCTTCAGAAGAAAGGTTTAAAGGTCTCCAACCCCAGGAGATGGCTCTGATATCGTGCCCCACCCGGCTGAGGCTGATCATTAACCTAGCCCTTATATTACAGGGGAGCCATGTCCAGAATGGGGAGCGTACCATCCGCAGCCATGGCCAGCTCAGTAAGCCCCACCACCATCGCTGGGACCCCAGAGCCACCTGCGATGTCAAAGAGCATCCAAAACCCTGCTGACATATCTGTCATTGTCATCTATTTTATATTGGTGATGGCTGTTGGTCTGTGGGTATGTGGGAGCCCCGTGGGCTTTCAGGGTGGGCATAAGGGTTGGGCAGGGGGGAGTGTCTAAGAGAGAGAGAGCTGTGGGATGACGAAGCTCAGACAACATGAAGAGCTTTCACGAACATCATTGTCTTTTTCTCAGAAACATTCTCTTGTGTGGGACATAAATAATGCTTATACTTAGTTCACTTGTTCTCCTAACAATCCCATTGTGTGACCAGAATCAACACAGGGCCCTTCTGCACCTGGTGTAATGAACAAAGATGTTACTGTCATTTCATTTCTGTCACTCTCCTTCATCATGGACTGCCTTTCTAACTTAGTGAGTCGGACATGGAATTCCTTCGCGTTCATTCTTTTTCATGATGAGCTTGAGACTGCACATTTTCTTCCAAGCGCCGTTGAGAGATACCTCACGTTGTTTTTATAAATGAAAATGAACAGTCGCGTCAGAAGTTATGCAGTATGACTCCTTAAATCCTTCCAGGTCTGCTTTTTTCATACACATGATTTCTAAGTTCTTAAAAATGGATGATGGGTCAGCTGGGGTTTAAGGCACCTGGATCCCACATGGCCGACTGCATGGCTCACATTCTGCACCCAGTGGCTTGAAAAACACACTGGGCATGTGTGCACACGCCCAAAGCCCTGAGCGGAGAATGGAGGAGAAGGGATTGTGGCAAGGCCATATTCCCAGGGAAGTATTTTTTCACTTTTCTCTCTCTCTCTCTCTCTCTCTCTCTCTCTCTCTCTCTCTCTCTCTCTCTCTCTCTTTGGTGAGTACGCATCCCCTACAGCAATTTCTTTCTCATGGATGCTATATTGTAGTTCCTGGGAAGACGTTTCTCTCTACGGGAGTGCTGGAAAAGTCAGTGCGGTCATACCCTGGCTAGAGCATCAGGGTCATAGGGGATGCTTCTGTGCTGTTGTTTGATTCTCGTGTGTTTTTCCTTCTGTTCAGTCGATGCTAAGGACCAACCGGGGCACTGTTGGAGGCTTCTTCCTGGCTGGTCGAGATGTGTCCTGGTGGGCGGTAAGTGGGCCAGAGTTTCCTGGAGAAAAATTCCTTGCATGTGTGTTTAAGAGTTGGATGAAGAACACATTGGGATGTCCATCATTTCTGAGGGAGGGACATTGCCTATTTGCTCGTGTTTCTTTTCCTAAATGCTTGCTCTCGTGGCTCTGCCCCGGAATTCCAGTGAATTTTAATGTGCCACCAGATAGGAAAGTTGACATTTAAGATGTTCTTTCTCTCTATCCTCATCAAGAATCTCCTTGACTTCTTACTAACTCTAGCACATTCCTTCTTTGTTCCCAACCCTGAACTCATTCTGCCTCCCTCATTTATATTAGCCTCCCCTTCTCACCGCTCTCCTTCGACACTCAGCTCAACCCTTGCATAAACATCTAAGAAGTCCCCAGCTCGTTTCAGCCCTGCTCTCAGTGTCTAGCTCTAATATTCTATGCAGTTATTGAAAGTGGGTTATGTTCCCTATGATGGTGTTAATGATGATGGCTCTTTGACTCTTTCCCTGTGGGTCTTGATGTATGGGCCCCTTATCCAGAGTCCCATTGCAACAGTGGCTTTATCTTCCCCTCTAAACCTGGAGAATGTCAGCACTGGGTTGGGTATACAGTGGGTTCTCAGTAAATGCTTCCTTCAGAGATCTTCTGACTCATTGTCTAAATGGTACGAAAAGAAATTAAGCCTGGGAAATAATCTCATTTCATACCGTTTAGGCTCATTGTATGAGAGCGTGAACTCAACAGTATGAACTAACCCATTGCCACAGTCATGGCATTAATCCATTTATGTGGGAGGAGTCCTCATGACCTAATCACCTCTTAGCGATCCCACCTTCAAAACTGTTGCATTGGAGATTAAATTTCCAACACAGGAACTTTGGGAGACACATTCAAACCACAGCATTCCTATGCAGGGAAATGGAGACTGGCTGGGGTGATTGAAGCAGACCAACTGCAAGCTCTGATTGGGACACCCAATCAGATACTGTCTTCTTAGGACTGTTTTGTAAAACATTCAAGGCACAGCTATTTCCAAAGCCACAAACCAGTTCAATCCCTGAATAAAAAAGTGTGGTGTTTATAGAGGGGTGAAAAGATGGGAATAGAAGAAGCAGTTCAGGAGCTCCACACCCCAATTCCTGTGTATTCTTTCAGAATACGTGTTTGTCTCTCAAGAGATCTCTCTTGATGTTTGAGGCTTAATGCAGGCAGACAACATGATGGAAAGGGATATAGATGAGAAAATTGTTCCACAGTTGGAAGAATGGAGAGCATTTTCCTTCTACCAAACTTTGAGATCCTGAAGTCAATTAAAAGGGCAAGAGCTGCTGGGAGGTATGGAAGTTTTGGCCAAGGACAGGCTCAGGTAGCATGTAGGTCGCTAGATGAATTCTCCAAGGCATGGGTCAACAATTTTTTTTTTTTTTTTTGGAGAGGTTTTTCGCTATAGGGCGCGTGCGCTCGCCAGACAGACAGAGAGAGACATAGAGACAGAAAGCGAGAAATCACCCCCCAGGGGGGATGGTCACGCCGCAATCCCTTCTCCTCCATTCTCCTCTCGGGATCTTGGGCACGCACGCACACGCAACCGGCGTGAGTTTTAAGCCACCGGGTCCAGGACGCGAACCGCGGTCGACTACGTGGGAGTCCAGCGACATAGCCATTACGCTAACTGCTGGTTCCCAACAATTTTTTTTTTTAAGGTCAGATTATAAGTATTTTAAGGTTCACAGGCCATAGTCTATTGGAACTGTAAAACCCTGATGTTGAACTAGAAAAGTAGCCATCGCCAATATGTAAAAATAGTAAGCATGGCTGTGTTCCAATAAAACTATTAATGGACACCAAAATTTGAATTTTATAAAATTCCCATTTTTTATATTTTTTTACATTTCACAAAATATCCTTCTTCTTTATATGTTTTAAACAGTTTTTAAACAATTCAAACCATCAGAACATTCTTGGCTTATGATTTATACAAAAGCTGGTGGTGGGCTGGATTTGGTCTACGGGTCATAGTCTGCTGATGTCTGCTCTGTGGAGTAGTGATCGAAATCCATCAACATCTATCTGTCTTCAAAGAGTCTGATTTGAATATTTTAACTCTAATCCTAGCCTGTTCTCTTGCATTCCAGATGGGATCCTCTCTCTTTGCCAGTAACATCGGCAGTGGCCACTTTGTGGGGCTGGCTGGGACGGGAGCTGCTACGGGAATCGCCACCATAGTGTATGAATGGAGTGTAAGTGACATCAGAATTTTCCTTTCAGTCAGGTCCATATCTAGTGTCTTGGTTTGTTTTTTGCTGCTATGAATACCACAGACTGGGTAGCTTTTAAATAACAAAGATTTACCTCTTATAGTTCTGGAGGCTATGAAGTCCAAGGTTGAGGGACTTGCATGTGGTGAGGGCTTTCTTGCTGCATTATCCTATAGCAGAAGGCAGAAGGACAAGAGAGTTTGTCAAGAAAGAGAAAAAAAGAAAGAGAGAAAAAGAGACTGAATTCATTCTTTTAACAGGAACCCACTCCTTCAATCACTAACCTACTTCTCACAATAATGGCGTTAATCCATTCATAAAGGTGGAGTCCTCATGACCTAAACACCTCTTCGAGGTCCCACCTTTCAACACTGTGGCATTGGTGATTAAGTTTCCTACACATGAACTTTGGAAGACACATTCAAATCACAGCATTATTTTTTTTTTTCCAGAAAGGAGCATATGCTTGCCAGAGAGATAAAAGAGAAAGAGAAAGCACCTTTCAATGGGACATAGTTATGCCACAATCCTTTTTCCTTAATTTCTCAATCCCATTAGGAGTTTGAGTATGCATGCATATGTACCTGGCATGTTAGGGCCAGGATTCAAACCATGGTTGGCCACATGGGATGCAGCTCCCCATCCACAGTGCTTAAGCAGTACATTACAGGGCAGGCCAGCATACAGGTATTTCCATCAAAGCCATGTCCCAGGTTTTACTAGGAGTCTGTATAGGACGTACTCGTATTTGACAAGATATCTATTTTTCCTTCAAGTCTACTCCTTGTTGGACTTTCAGCACCTCTATGCTTGTTTTACCTGGGCCGTTTCAGTCACATTATTACCTACCTCTGAAGTTTTTCTAAAGCAATAATTCTCACCATCAATGTCATTTCTATGTGATGCCATCCCCACTTTCGCTTAACCATTTACCGCTCACTTTTTTCTCTCCTCCCTGGCCTATTACACTGTGTGCCCAGCTCTGAACTAAAGTTGGATCACAATGAAAATTTAAACACACCATTCCTGGCTGCGTTCAGGACGTGACCCTGAGTAATTACAAATGCATGTGTCTCTTTCTTGCTGAAGATTTTGTACCTACTTTTATTTTAGTAATACCAGAGACTCCAGAAGGGACTCTTTCTCCAGAGAAGTCCTATGGTCAGAGTTTTGTTTTGACAATGTTATGGATTCCACAACAAAGCCAGCCTCCAGAGGCATGGGCAGAATGACCTATGTCCCAACTGAATGTGATTATCAATCTTCAGATAACTTGGCTACTGCTCTTTTTTGTTGTTGTTTTGAGATTTTTGCCACAGGGCAGGTGTGCTCACTGGAGTCACAGAGAGAGATAGTGAGAGGGAAAGTGAGAAATCACCCCCCCGGAGGGATGGCCATGCCACAATCCCTTCTCCATTCTCTGCTGGGAATTTCGGGCACACTTGCCCATGTTCCTGGTATGAGTGATTTGCCATGTGGGAGCCCAGAGCCTTAGCCACCATGCTGCCTGCTGGCCAGGCTGCTCTACTTTTAGCCTGAGACCTTGGTCTCCCCTAATCTCTGTGAGGCTTGGATTCCTCCTCCATAATACAAAAATAATGATGCTTATCCTCCCTGCCTCACCTGGCTGTTGTGAGCGTAGCATAAGTCATGTATGTGCAGCATTTTTACAGACCTTTCACGTCAACGCTAGATTATACCATTATTGTCATTGTATGTGGTAAAGTTTGAGGGACACTGGGAATATGCTACTATCCCCAAATTTCTTTCTCATTGCTTTGTTAATTATTATATAACCCCTGCCATTGGAGAAAAAGTCATTTTAGCAAAGATTGTGTGATTTTGCAACAGTCCAGATGGGCTCAGATCTTTAATTTTCTGATCACTTTTCACCACACATCTCTTGTCTCATCCTAAGCTCCAGAAAATGGCGGCCTCTGAATCCTACACGTGGAGGAAAGACACCCATAGTTGTCGGGGAATCGTATTGTTTGAATAGGACAGACCCAAAGCAAACTTCTTTTCAGACTCAGAAGGCATAAAATGTATCATTTAACCAAAGTCCCAAGCCAAGCCTCTTTAACTTTATATTCTTTTTTGGTTTCTTGCAGTCCTCACTCCTGTTGCCGCTTCTAGGATGGCTTTTCGTCCCCATCTACATCAGAGCAGGGGTAAGAATCCCTAAGTCTTCTGCACGCACCTGTCAGGCTTTTATTTGTTCACTCATTCTTTCTGTTCAGTCATGAAACCTAGGTACTTGGCCTTCACTTGACCCGTTGCTATTTACAGATGATTAAAAATCAAATTTAATTCCTAGAAGAACCCCCAGTATAGAATGTGTCTATGGCCAGGTAAGAAATTGGTGGTGACCCTGCATTATAGCCACCATGATTGAGGTCAAGGTGGTGCAGGAACACTGAAGTTGGGATCATCCACATGTGCTTCAAGAAAAGCTTCTCAGAGGTGACCTGACTTGATCCTTGAGGGATAAAGATCATCTCTGTAGGTAGAAAAATTGGATTATCAACAGTCAGAGAAATTAACACATGAAAGCTAAAAATCATAACTTGTAGTATTTGTAAAATGATGGTTTAAATCGATGGTATACAGGGAAAGAGCAGTGGGAGACGGAGGTGGATTTAATTGAGAAAGGCTTGTATGTATCCTAGACTTAAACGGTGTTTCCCTGGGCCAGCCAGTGGCATGGTGTTTAAGGCAACTGGATCCCACATGACAGCACGATTCCAATCGTAGATCAGGTGGCTTGAGGAACATGCTAGACACACGTACATGCATCCCCAAAATCCCAAAGGGAAGGAGAGATGGAGAAGGGATTGGGACATGAGGCCCTACTGAGAGGTGTTTTCTCACTTTCTCTCTCTGTCTCTGTCCCTCTCTCTGGCGATGGCACATGCCCTTGGTAAATTTTAAAAAAAATATATCTCCTTTATCCTGCCAACTATGGGCAGCATAGATTTCAGGCAGTCAGGAGCCATGATCAGATTACTACTTTAGAAAATTCCACTCAGACAGCTGAGCAGAGAATGGACTTGAGCTGGGATCTACTGAAAGGAAAATAACATAGAGGTTTACACAATGCCTCGTATGGCTCGGAGAAGGGAGCAGAAAGGCAGGGGAGCTGCTTCTTGAGCAGACATTACAGATTTGGTAGCAGGTTAGAGGTAAAGGCAGTCAGGAGGGAAGCACCATCAGCCTCTCTAAAACTTGAAGCTCCTCAAGGCCTGAGTGCATGAGGCCACCAGTAACAGACCTGGGGATTCCAGCAGGGAGCCAGATGATGGGTGACAAGGAGCACTGTAAGTTCGCTTTGGAACTGGGAGAATGTTTGCTGCTTTCCAGACATTAACACGGAGAGGCCTGGCAGGCACCGGGCGAGAGAGGTTTGCAGGTTGCTCAGGAGGGAGATCTGGGCTAGAGTTATCAACATGAGCATCCTTTTCTTTGAAGATATCATTAGAGCTTCCGCCCTCTGCCGGTCACTGTGCAGAGACGTCTCATGAGAGCCATGGCTTCATCACTGGGAAGCGAGGCACAAATAAATTGGGCTTCTCATGGGTGATCCCAAGGGGCAGTGGAAGGGCTCCTAATCCAGTCTGGGCTTCCCTGAGGAACAGCCATTCTAGTGGAGGCTTGAGGAGTGAGTAGGCCTTCGCCGGGCAAAGCCAGGTGAGGAAAGGAGCCCGAGCACAGAGAACAGTGTGTGCAAAGCCTAGCGTGAGAGAGTGCGGGGCCCTGTGGGCACCTGGAGTGGTTCTGTGTGGTTGAATTTCAGGACCGGAGCTGGGGCTAAAGGTTGGCAACAGAGTTAGTGCTGGAGAAATGGATGGGCGTCCAAGGAGCCAGGGCAGTGGAAGGTTGGGACTCTACCCAACCGGCCTCTCAATCTGAAGTCTTAAAGTTTTCTTAGTTCTAGAAGGTTCTCTGTGGCCCATTTTTTTCTTTATTGGCTTGCCCTTCCATTAAACTGACTTAATTACATTCCGCAGTTTAAGGCATACTATTCTTTGAAGTCTTCCCAAAGCCTCTCTTTCAATTATTTGATCTGTTTCTCTTTTTTCTTTCCCTCATCTCCTACCACTTACCTTCTTCCCAGAAGTGTCTATTTGAGTGTATTTTACATGTTATTAAATATTGGGTTGTCATAAAAGTGGTCATGGAATTTTTTTCTACGCAAAAATGTGTGATGACTTTTCCAACAACCTAATAGTTAAGTGCCCTTGAGAAAATGCAGTGGCATTTTGTGTACGTGTGCACCGGTGAATATTTGAATTTACGACAATGCTATTCTGCTATAAACTTTTTTCTGTTTCCTCCCCCACGTTTAGTTTTGTCTTTTGAAATTCTGCACTTACATATGTAGATACAGTTTACTTTTGTTTGCTACTCAATTATCTCTTTACTGACAGACCCCTAGGTTGCCCCTACTCCCTAGCAGTACAAAGCAACAGCGTGAAGAAAATTTGGAGGAAAGAGGAATGAAAATGAATTTTACTAAATTTACATTTTTTTAAGTGAATAATGTGTAAAAAGTGAATACAGTGCAGCGGTGGCGAACGCGCTTGTACTTCGCCTGTGGATCCGAGAGCTTCTCTGATCCAGGGTTTGCCCATCTCAGCACTACCGACATTGTAGTCCGGACAGGCATTTGCTGTGGAGTGCTGTCCCGTGCACAGAGGGTGTCTAGAAGCATCCCTGGGCTCTAGGCACCAGACGTTAGGAGCACCCTCTATTTTCAAGTGTTCCCTCATGAGGATTAACAACTCCTCCTGTTCAAAACCACTGCTCTGTCATCCTGCACCCTGGAATTTCTGGGCTTGCATTTCCACCAGTTCACTAAATGCTGTCAGACTGCTGTGAAGACCCGTCACAGACCCTGCCCCTCTCAGTCAGCACCATTGTTATGAGAGTTCCCATCTTCCCACATCCTTATCAACACTTGGTACTTTCTTTTTTGGTTAGGAGGCACATGCGCTCACTGGAGAGAGAACGAGATGGAGAGAGAGAAAGGGAAACTGAGAAACACCCTCCCCCCAGGGAGGATGGCCATGCCGCAATCGCTTCTCCTCCATTCTCCTCGCAGGATTTTGGGCACACACACATACACACACACACATGCACCTGGCGTGTTTTCCAAACCGCTGGGTCTGGAACTCAAACTGCACACCTGGCCATGTGGAAACCAGCTGCCTTAACCCCTACATCACTGGCTGTCCCAGTTCTTTCTTTAAGTAACAATTTAATGGAATTTTCTTCTTCTTAATAAAGATAATTTTATAAATATATACCCAAATGTATATATGCCATTTCTCCCTTTATAAATTTATACTGTAACCATTATTATGGTTCATTATTTAGAGTAATATTATTTGTACTAGACTGCAACTTTATTGTTAAAATAATAAAAATCGGGGCTGGCAGGTGGCATGTTGATTGAGGCGCTGGACTTCCACATGGCCAACCATGCTTCAGATCCCAGACCCGGTGACTTGAGACTCATGCCAAGCACGTGTGCATGTGTGCCTACAGTCCCAGAAGGAGAACTGAGGAGAAGGAATTGCAGCATGTCTATTCCCCAGGGGGTGATTTCTCATGTTCTCACTCTCTGTCTCCGTGTCTCTGGTGAGCGCATGCACCCTATAGAAAAATTATCTCTAAAATAATTATTATAATAATTATTATTATTATCCACTGTTGTTCTACCAGGGAGTTGGTGATGTCACAGGTCATTTACATGTACTTTCATTTTAAACTCCCACTTACAGATGAGAAAATAGAGATTTAGAGACACTGGTGTTTTCTAACAGTCACACCTCTAGGACGGTCTGCATCCAATGCCTGTGTTCATTCCTACGTTGCCACGCTACCACGGGACCATGCCTTTCACACCTCTGCACTCCCACGGTGCCATGCCCACAGGGACTCAGTAATTGTCCAACGGCCTGAATGCACAGAGCTCTGAAGGTGACTCCCTCTTGCCATGTCTCTGCAGGTGATGACCATGCCGGAATATCTCAGGAAGCGGTTTGGGGGAAAGCGACTCCAGATCTACTTCTCCATCCTCTCTCTAATCATCAACGTGGCTTTGAATATCTCAGTGAGTTTTGGCATTTTTAACATCAGGGGGTTGCTTGACGGGGCCAGAACAGTAAGGTCAGAGCTGAGTGTAGACTGCCACAGCTTGTATGGGGCTGGACCGTGTGAATGCCTTAAACTTCCTGGGGCCTGTACCAATTCTTCTTCTATTCCTCCTTCTCCTTTTTCTCTTTCCCCTCCTGCTCCTTCTTTTTTCAGATTTTTGCCACAGGGTATGTGTGCTCTTCAGACAGACAGAGAGAAACAGAGAGAAAGAGAAAGTAAGAAATCACCCCCTGGGGTGATGACCATGCCACAGTCGCTTCGCCTCCAGTCTCCCCTCAGGGTTTTGGGCGCACGTGCACATGTGCCCGGTGTGTTTTTCAAGCTACCAAGGTCTGCCATGTGGGATTCCGTGGCCTTAATCACCACGCCACCTGCTGGTCCCTCTCTACATTCTTAAGGGGAAAAAATGAACTCCAGAGACCCTGTCCTCAGAGGAGAAGACTTCAAGTCATGAGAGGTTTCCATGTGTAAAGCCATCCTCTCAGTAAGATATGAAGAAATGAATGTACAGAGAGAATAAAACATCTCATCCAAAGAACACAGCTATTTGTAGTAAAGAGCAGGGCTTCTCTGGTCTCCTCCACTGCAGAGCCAGACTAGGCTGATATTTTTGCTTTCAGTTTGACTAGTTGACATGTGAGCCAGACTGACTTTTTTTAAATTTACCGTATTTTATCTACAACTGCCCCTTAAAACAAATGCCGTAAGTAAGTGTTGAATTTAATAATTTAATTTAATAGATTTAATAGTGTTTGTAAAGCTATACTTCTGGGACCAGCAGTTGCTGTAATGGCTATATCGCTGGACTCCCAGGTAGTCGACCGCGGTTCGAGTCCCAGACCCGGTGGCTTCAACTCACCGGGCATGTGTGTGCATGCCCAAGATCCCGAGAGGAGAATGGAGGAGAAGGGATTGTGGCATGGCCATCCCTCCTTGGGGGGTGGGGGTGGGGTGATTTCTTGCTTTCTGTCTCTCTGTCTCTCTCTGTCTTTCCGGCAAGCGCACACGCCCTCTAGCAAAAACCTCCCCCACCCCACGGGAAAAAAAGCTACACTTCTTGTAGATAATCAGCAAATAAAAAATCAAGGAATCTGGGCTTGGCTTTGTGGCACAGCAGCTAAGCTCTCTGTGATGAAGGCCGGATCCCACGTGGCTGACCAGTTTGAAGCCCGGTCTTAGCAGCCTGAGAAACACACGGGGGACCCACACATTCACGTCCCACATCCTGCCTGACAGGTTGGGAGATGAAGGGAAAGGACTGCAGTGGCTAGACTCCATCGGAGGGTTCTCTTGCTTGCTCGCTCGCTCTGTCTCTGAAGAGCTCACATGCCCTTGAGCAATAATTTTTTTTTTATAAAAAAATGATAAGAATCTGAAGATTCAGCAGCACATAGAGAAAACAGAAAGAGTAACTCATGTGTTCCTCGCGTACCGGTGACTAATGAAATAATCTCAAGCTTGCGGGGCAGGTAGGCGTCTCGGTGTTCATGGGAGAAAGCTGACCTCTGCTATCGCTATTCTGTGGAGCTGACGCAGTGGAAATTAAACAGCTACTCGGATTAGATGTTATGAGCCTTCCTAATGCAGTGTGAGCATTTCTGGCATTCACTCGTATGGTTAAGCTCTGTGTGATGAGATATCTGAGCAGGGTGAGTTCACCTTATGGCTAAGGAGATAAGACTTATACACATGAAATAATTACCTTTGTTTTGGTTTTAGGTTTTGGCCTTAGGGCGTGTGTGCTGGCTGGAGAGAGACAGGGAGAGAGAGAGACAGTGAGAGGGAAAGTGAGAAATCAACTTCCAGTGGGGTTGACCATGTTGCAATCCCTTCTTCTCCATTCTCCTGGGATTTGGGGCATGCACGCACATGTGTCCAGCATGATTTTCAAGCCACCAGGTCCAGGGCTCAAACTGCAGTCAGCCATGTGGGAGTCCAGTGCTTTAACCACCATGCCACCTGCTGGACCCTCTACAAACTTTCTAAAGTCCCCTTGCACACGCAAATGTACTACAATATAAGCTGGACTAGAGTGGAAGTCCAAGTACAGAGATATTCCACGCACATTCACGAAGGGGTGGTTCCTGCTGGGTGGAACTGGAGATTCCCTCATGGAAGGGTCACTTAAATCATCTCCAGAACAGGTTGATTAGGAGAGGCAGAGGGAAGAAGCCGAGGAGCCCACGGGACTCAGAGGCTTTCTGCCCGTATGCTTCACAAGTGAGTTGATCTTGCTAGCCTCCTCGTTTTCACCAGGCTCTGACATCCACGACTTTATGGTTCTAAAGAGCATGAACAGCTACTGAGGCCAAACCACAGCAGCCAAAGGGGGCCCGAAGGGATGCAGCTTGCTGAGTAGCGGGTTCCTGGTGGTAGAAGAGGTAGGCGGGGTCAGAGTGCAAGGAAGCCAGATGTGGGAGTTCGTGCCCATGCAGGGCCTTTGGCCAGCTGGAAAGGTAGCCCGAGAATCCGTTCTAACCTGCAATGTTACATTTTAAGTGACATTAATAGCAATTAATCTTAGACATGACCTTCAGTGTACTTTTAGACTTTGATAACGGATTTTCCCAGGTTACTTATTAAACAGGTCATTATGAAGAGGTAGAAAAGGAGAGGTGACATACTTCTCCCCTGCTCCAGGCTTGAAAAGGATCATCTTGCTCTGTTATTAACCTCCAAAATATATCATCATGATTCCCCTTTATCCTTAAATATTTCAGTTTGTTTTTCCTAAAAATGTTGATGTCCTTTTAAGGAAGCCATATTGCAAAGTTTAAAATCAGGAAATTGATTTTGATATAAATTATCATCTAACCTGTCATTCTTATTCAAATATCGACCATCATTCCACAACAATCCTTTATAGCAAATGAAAATCCTGGATGATTGTAATTCATCTTTATTAAGAGAAATATTTTATAATCATTGTGAATGTAATTAATGCCACTGAACTGTACCCTTCAAATGGCTAGCATGGCAAATTTTATATTGTACCTATTTCACCACAATAAGAAATAATTGATAAAAATCAGCTGCTTGTATAGCATTTCAAAGTCATCAATTTAACGCCTTAATGGTACCATGTAATAGAAACAAAGACCCAGAGTTAAAACTGAGCATGGCTGTTTTTAATGGACACATAATAATTATACATAACTATAGGGTAGAGTTATTTATTGGTATATACGTACAATGTAAAATAACCAAATTCTGGTGATGACCATATTCATCACCTCAAACGTTAACATTACTTTGTATGGGGGACATTCAAAACCCTCTCTTTTAGCTATCTTGAAGTTAATGGGTATAAAATTGCAGTTAGCTAGGAGGAATACATTCTAGAGTTCTGGACATCATTCTTTGAAAATAATTGAGTCAAAGGTGTTATTTGACTGTGCCATGTTGTGAGTGTCACTATGGCTGTGTTATTCTCCAGTGATTTTACCAGTAGAGGCTTTCTCTGTTCATGAGTAGTTGGAACTCGGCATACAACAGAAAGCCAGAGTCCCAGGCAGCGAGTAGACATTTACCCACCCCGTTGCCCTTCACTGATGTTAGAATTCTAACCCTACAAAACTATACAAAGGGATTTGGAAGTCCCTTTGGCTGAAACCCTTCATTTTATAGCTGATCAAACCAAAACCCAGTTAGCAAAAATGACTTGGCTAAATTTACATGACGAATTTGTGTCAGAGCCCAGTTTTCCTGCCTAGCAGTCTAAAATTTTTTTATTTGTGTGTGTGTGTGTGTTTGTGGTATTATACACAACATAAAAGAGCCTGAAGCATAAATGAAGACATAAATCAACTATTACAGAATAAATACTCACATCAGCAAGCAGTCCTCATGACTCCTCCCAAGCCTTTCTCCCTCTTCTCTCCAACTTAACTACCACCCTAGTTTATAGTACCTTAAGGTAGTTTTGGCTCTTAAATTTTATGTAAATATAACCACTCTTCTGTTACTTAGCATTTTAATCAGCATTGTATTTATAATATCCAGTCATATTATTGATGCAGTTACTCCTCTTAGTTGAATAGAGCATTGCATTGTATAACTATACCAAATTTGTGTTTTTATTCTATATTGAGAAACAAGTATGTTGTTTCTTCTTTGGCTACTATGAATAATGCTACTATGAACATTTTTGTACAAGTCTCTCCGTGCCTTTGAGTATGCATTTCTGTATGTTCAAAGAGTTTAATTGCTTGGCTCTTTGGTATACATTTATTTAAAGTTAGTAGATACTGCAAATATGTCTTGAACATATTTAAATTTACACTCTCATCTGAAGATATTCAAGTTCATATCGCTTTTTGGACCTGTTAACCCTGCAGTTGTCTGTGTTCTTTTACATGTCAGCTATTCCGATGGGATGGGAGGTAGCTCTCATTCTGGATTTAGCTTGCAGTTTCCCCCTATTTTCAGTGAGGTTGAGCATCTTTCAAAATGTTTCAGGTGTTTGTCAACCATTTAGCCATATCCTTGAGAAGCGCCTATTCAAGTGTTTTGTTTTACATTTTTACTTTTTTAAAAAAAAAAAATTGAGTTGTCTTATCTCTTGCTGTTCTTCCAGAGTTCTTTAGATATTCTGGATATTGGCCCTTTGTGGGTTCGAGGCGTTGCAGAGATCTTCATCCACTCTGTGGCTTATCTTCAGAACATTTTCATAGAGTCAAATCTAGCAATCTTCTCTTTCATGGTTGGTCCTTTGTACGGAAGCAATCTTTCCCTATCCCAAGGGCAAGAAGAAATTCTACTAAATTATGCTCTGTGTTTTGTTCTTCTTTTTTTTTTTTTAATTTTTATTTTTTATTTATTTGCATTCATTCTCTGAACATCATTACAGCATACAAAATGAGATTTTCCATCCAAATTACACTATATATTGTCTCAATCAAGCACATCAACAAGCATGTTATTGTCAGCAAATGATCTTCCATTTCTTGTCTTCTGTATGTTTTGCTTTTTTCCCCCCATCCTAGATTCTCTATCTCTTACCCTCTGCCATCTCCCACTCTCCTCCCACAGTCTCTGGTATCTATGTTTGCTTTCTATACAGTTTTCTCCTCACATTTTATTGAATCGCCAAAGACCCTAATCAATCCAAATACCCTCATAGCAAACACAGGTGATACCCACATTTCCATGAACATAAGTCTTACTTTACGCATCCTATAAAGTAGCACCTAGCTGTGGCTACATATCCTACTGCAGTCATTGAATATATATATTTTTTTTTCCTGAAACTTTTTTTTTGTAACTCAATTTACATTCCTTCCCTAAGCTTCATCACAGCATACAAAATGCAATCTCCCATCCAGTACACACTGCATAGTGATACAATCATGAACATTACAAAAAAATTTTCCATTACTAGTTCCTAGAATTACTTCCACCCCTCTTTCTGACCCTCTGTCTCTTCCCACCCTCCTCTCACACCACCTCCGGTGTCTACAATTGTCCTTCATTCCCTTCCCACCCACGTTGCATTGATCACACAATTTCCTACATAATCTAACTACTTTCAATGGTGAGTTCACTCATTACTACTAAGAAAACCAGTTATAACTTAACTCAAAGAAATGCCAAGGAACTTTGCTTAAAGCCAGGAAACAAGTTAGGATTCTGTTCAAATGGAAGGTGCATGAACCTATCAGTCTCATGTACTTTTATCTTCTGTTCTGGTTCAATTTTCCTGATTAAATTATGGGATATAATATTCAAATTCAGACTTGTCCCTCTGATTAAGTTGGCTACTTTCATAGTTTTTGGACTCTTATTTCCGTGTGTCTGTGTTTAATTTTCTTGATACAGCACACCCTTGAGAACTTCTTGGAGATCTGGTCTGGTGCTGGTAAATTCTTTCAGGTTTTGTTTATCTGAGAATGTTCTTGTCTTTTCTTCCCACCTGAAAGATAATCTTGCCGGGTACAGTATTCTTGGCTGAAATTGCTTCTCTCGTAACACTTTGAATATATTTTCCCATTCTCTCCTCGCTCGCATTGTTTCCGATGAGAGATCTGCTGTTAGCCTGATGGGATGTCCTTTGTAGGTAACTTGATGTTTCTCTCTTGCCAATCTTAGTATCTTGTCTTTGTCTGCGGTTTTGGTCAACCTGGCTATAATGTGTCTTGGAGAAGATCTTCTTGGGTTGATTCTATTTGGGGTCCTTTGTATTTCCTGGGACTGGATCTTCGAATGCCTCTCTAGGTTTGGAAAGTTTTCTTGCAGGATTTCATGGAATAGATTATCAATGCCCTTATGGGTCTCTTCACCTTCTGGAATGCCAATTATCTGGATATTTGGACGTTTGATGGTATCCAGTACTTCTCGCATATCATTCTCAAATTTTTGAGCCATTTTCTCAGTCTTCGTGGTGGACTTTTCTAAGCCAGCCATTTTCTCTTCTACATCTGAGATTCTATTTTCTGAATGATCTAGTCTGCTTTTAATACTTTCAAGGGAGATTTTGACTTCTTGTATTATAGACTTGATCTCTAGCAGTTCCGTTTGAGTCTTTTGTAAAGTGTGTAATTCCTCTTTTAGATCTTGCAAGAATTTCCTCATCTCCTGGAACTCGGCAACTTCTTTCTCCTTTCTCTTTAGCAGTTCATTATCTCTCTTTTCTTCCATCTCTGTTAGCTTCGACATTACGAATGCTCTAAATTCCTTATCAGACATTTCCATGACTTTCACCGAACTGCTTGTGGATGAAGGAGAGTTACTCTTTTCTGTTGGAGGAGAGGTATTTTCTCGTTTTCCCATATTTCTCGTGATCCGACGGTGATTTCTTGTCATCTGATGAATGGCGTGTTTCTTTCAAATTCTTGAAGTTAAGCCTCAATGTTCAGGAGCAAGCAGACAGAGGTGTTCTAGAATCGGATTGCCGTTCTGTAGTGATCGCACACTAGCTTTGCTTGCTGGAGGCTGAATTATGAGTAGAAAATCTTCATTTCTCCTGTGCCTGAAATATCTAGTTCCCAGTATCCATGTGGATTCTTCTCAGAGAATGGCTCAACTCTCCTGCCACACTAGCTTTGCTTGCTGGAGGCTGAATTATGAGTAGAAAATCTTCATTTCTCCTGTGCCTGAAATATCTAGTTTCCAGTATCCATGTGGATTCTTCTCAGAGCTGTGTTTTGTTCTTCTTTCTTTCCTTTCTTCTCCCATTTCCTCTCTTCGACTTTCCTCTTTTCTCTCTCTTCCCCTTCCCTCCCATTCTTCTCTTCCTCCTTATGTTGTCTCCCTTGTATCTTTAATCCTATCTATCATTGATACTGACTTACAAATTCCTCCTTATCATTACTATTTCTGATTATTTTGATGCTCATATTACAGATTTGACCACTGGGAGTTCCTCAGATTGCCTTGTGTGTAAAGAATGTGACGTGCCCCGTAATTACATTGAGCAATTCCTTAAATTACAGTTCTTCTCCATAGGGTATTTTATTGCCCAATTATCCATTTGTATGATCCTATTTCCAAAAACCACAAATTCTGCCTCCCCAAGTCATCAACATATGTATTTGTTTACTAAATCCTGTAACATGTGTACGCTAGTTTCAGAATTGTCTCACTCATACTGTTCCAGCAAACAAACTAAATTTTGGATTTATTTGCAATTCTTCTTCCAACCCCACCACAAACCGAATATACACAGTCAAATATGATGTTCCTTATTTTCCTAAATTTTTATTACACTTCTAGAAGTTTCTTCTCAGGGTAGGGCCCTGTTCTAAAAAGGAATGTTGGCAGTTGGTTTTCGTTTCTTTGGTTTTTTTTGTTGCTGTTTCAGAATTAAAGAATATACTTGCAAACTCTGCCTCAGGTTAGGGGCAGATAACCAGAATATACAGGGAACTCAAACAGCTTATCTGAAAATAATAATAATAATAATAATAATAACAATAAATTCAGTTAAAAGATGGACAAATGAACTGATCAGACAACTCTCCAAGGAAGCCATACTAACAGCCAAAAAGCATATGAAAAGGTGTTCAACATTTCTTATCATAAGGGAAATGCAAATCAAAACCACAATGAGATACCACCTAACCCCAGTCAAAATGGCTAAGATTAAAAAAGTAAATAATGATAAGTGCTGGCAAGGTTGTGGTGAAATGGGAACGTTCCTACGCTCTTGGTGAAAATGTAAATCAGTACAGCTACTGCGGAGAACAATATGGAGGTGCCTCAAATATCTACAAATAGGCAGTTTTTAGGGTTCTTTTGACCTCGACTCTTCTGGTCCCTCTCAGAAGTTGCCAGGGAACCCACTAGTCATTGGGACAAAGCCTCTTTCAGAAAATCGGCTCATTGTGTCCCCCAGTGACTCCCCGTTGGCTCTGTGGGAAGGTTTAATTCTCAGGTTTTTCAGATAAGCTATGTTATTCTCTCCTTCCACCCAGATCTTGATGCCAGGCAGGTATTATAGCTGAGGGTAACTTGTTCCCATGTCTTGCATTTTGGACTTAATGGGAAAAACCTTGTCACCTCAGTTTGTTAATTTTGATATGTACTTACCCTAAGAAAGAGATTCATTGGGGCCAGCAGGTGACATAGTGGTTAAGGCGCTGGACTCCTGTGTGACTGACTGGAGTTCGAGCCCTGGGCCTGGAGGTTTGAAAATCATGCCAGGCAAAATCCCAAGAGTATAATAGGGAAGAAGAGATTGTGGTATGGCCATCCAGGGCCCCTGTGTGTAATTTCTCACTTTCCCTCTCTCTGTCTTTCTCCAGTAAGTGCATGTACCCTATGGCAAAAAACAGACAGAGAGAGAGAGAGAGAGAGAGAGAGAGAGAGGAAGGGAGGGAAATTCATGGCCATTCACAACTATGTTCCCACAATTATTATCCCCTCTCCCCAAAATATTTTCTCTAAGCTTCTCTAAGTATTTCTGATATATCTCAGTTATCATAAGCCCATGATAACAGTATAACAAGGTATTTAACAGTGGGAGCTTTGTAGTCACACGGCACAAGTTCAAATCCTTAGTTTACCACTTTCTAAGGGGGTGACCATGGACAAATTCCAAAAGCGTCCATTTCCTCAGATGAAAAATGATTATAATAACAATAAGTGCCTTGCAGGTAGTTTGGGAAGTGGAGAAGAGCGGCAGTTTCAAGGTCTCAAGGAAGAGATCATTCTTGGTACCTAAGCTTTTCCAGAGCAGAGAATAAAACATTACTCAAGTCATCTCTTGAAACAGACCCATTCCTGTGTATAGTTGTAGCAAAATAAAAATAAACATATGTACTTGTAAAAATTCTCATCAGTATTCAAAACAAAAAAACACTAATTTTAATAACATATTTTTCTAAATGTTCCATCACAGTCAAGAGGGGTCCTATAAGCAACTGGCCACTCTAAACCTCCTGATTCAGAAAAAGCTCTCAGCAGGGACCAGCAGTTAGCGTAATAGCTATGTCGCTGGACTCCCACGTAGTCGACCGCGGTTCGAGTCTCGGACCCGGTGGCTTAAACTCACGCCAGGCGCGTGTGCGTGCGTGCCCAAGATCCCGAGAGGAGAATGGAGGAGAAGGGATTGCGGCGTGGCCATCCCCCCTGGGGGGTGATTTCTCGCTTTCTATCTCTCTGTCTCTCTCTGTCTGTCTGGCGAGCGCACGCGCCCTATAGCAAAAACCTCTCCAAAAAAATAAAAAAGAAAAAGCTCTCGGCACATGGCAGCTCACGTAACAAATGCCTGAGCTGAGCGGTGAATGAACTGCTAAGAGGATGGAAGCGAGAGTGAAAATTGCTGTTTAAGGTTTTATGGAAGATATCACTATGGGGACAGCTAAGTGGAGTCTTGAAGTATAGGTTGAAATCTACCAGGAGAAGGAACACAGAAAAGGAAGTAGACATTGGAGCAAAGAAATCAGTGACCTTAAATGTATGTTTCCCATCCTGACTGTTCCCTTTTCAGTCAAACATATTTTCTGGAGCCATATTCATCAAAGTGGCCTTGGGTTTGGACATGTACCTGGCGATCTTCATCCTCTTGGCTATCACTGCTGTTTACACAGTCACTGGTGAGTCTGCTGCATATTTTGGTCAGTCATGCTGTCTTCTGCTGATCCCATTCTGAACCACAGTTAACCTCAGGAGTAGCCTTGTCATTGGCAAGGTAATGATGCCATTTCATTCCCCAAATGGAGAGTCAGGCAGAGGACAAGAAACACAACTAGAGTAAATAAGACAGAATCCTCAGGCCAGTAAATGGCGTGGAGGTTAAGGCAACTGTATCTCACGTGGCTGATGGTAAGGTTCATGTCCTAGACCTGGCAGTTTGGAAAACACTTGGGGGCATGTGCATGGGTGTCCAAAATCTCACAAGAAGAATGGAGAAGAAGGGATTGTGGCATGGCCATCTCCCCTGGGGGTGCTTTCTCACTTTCCCTCCCCCCCCCTCTCTCTCTGTCTCTGCTGAGTACACATGCTATATAGCAAAATAAAGGAAAGAAAGAAAAAAACAGAATCCTCCATACAGAATCCTCACTTCAAGTGAGGAAGCAATGTAATGAGTGGGGTAGGAAACTGGTGGTTTGTTTCAGTTGTGTGTGTGGTGCTCAGACTGGCATTCAGAACTCAGCATATCATACACACAGAAGTGTAGGCTGAAATAGCAGCAGATATAAGACTGGCAGAGGCTAGGTGAGGCTCAAATGAACACAGGATGCCAGGGCATGGCTATGGGGGTATGAATGGCACAGTCAGGAGAGGGAAACTGGAACAGAGGACTGGTCGTGGGGAGAAAGCATGCAGGCAGCTGTCATGACCCACGTATGTTGGCGTACGTTCTCACACATACTAACTCATGAAAATTAGACTATACCAGCTGAGTTGGAAAAAGAAAAAATAAAGAAAAATAACAGGACCAGCAGATGGCATAATGGGTATATCTCTGGATTCCCACATAGTCGACCATGGTTCAAGTCCTAGACCTAGTGGCTTAAAACTCATGCTCGGTGTGTGTGCAGGTGTGCGTGTGTGCCCAAGATCCTGAGAGGAGAACGGAGGAGAAGGGATTGTGTCATGGCCACCCCCAGGGGGTGATTTCTCTCTTTCTGTCTCTCTGTCTCTCTCTCTCTGTCTCTCTGGCGAGCACATGTACCCTATAGCAAAAATCTCTCAAAAAAAAAAAAAAAAGAAAGAAAGAAAGAAGAAAACAAAAGAAAAAGAAAAACAAAGAAAGAGAAAGAAAGAAGAAAGAGGAAGAAAAATAACAACTTGAACCATCAGAGCAGTTCTGGAGTCATTTTTATACCTTGATCGGTTAACCTAAAATAAGCGATAGAAAGACTAACTCTCCAAACTAAAGAGTTTATATGGGAATAGCAAGGACTGCCATCTGAGATACAGTAGTGACGGCAGACCACAGGTGCATCCAAAGGGGTTAGGACAAGGAGAATTGTTTTTAAAATTTTTGCCATAGGGTACATGCACTCGTCAGAGAGACAGAAGAGGAAAAGTCAGGCGTAACCCACCCCAAGGAAGATGGCCACATTGCAGTCCCTTCATTCTCGTCTCATGATTTTGAGCATGCACACACACATGCCTGGTGTGATTTTCAAGACACCAGGATCAAGACTCAAACCATGGTCAGCCAAGTGGGAGTCCAGTGCCCTAACCACCACACCACCTGCTGGCTCCAGTAAAGGGAAAATTTTAAAGACAAAAAGGGGAAGTCTACAAAAGCCAACTTAACACAAAGACCATTGTTACAGGGGCTAATTACAAGCAGGTGTGCTTGTTCACTGGCGATACTGCCTATTGCGAGGAGAGTCTTTCTAGATGCTGGAAAGTTCTGGTTGGAATGAGCCCTTGTAACAACCCCTGTTACAGGCATACATGCATGGAGATACTTCCTCCATGGCCTCCCGGTTCCATGTTGTGAAGGTCTGACATAAGTGACTGTAGTTTAGTTTGAACCACCTTCATAGGGCCTATGTTTGAGAATAAATGAAGGATGAGAGCATGAATCTCCTGTTTTCAGAATCAATCTTGTTTCCCCACAACACTCTCCTAAAGAAAATGCCTTATTGACTGAGAGTATAGTGAGTCTAGAATTGAGAGAGACATTTTTCTTTTGTACAACACTGCAGCAAAACATAAACCAATGCCTATATTTGGGATGCAATTAATAAAATAATGGTTTGCTAGATTTTTGGGAGAGCGTGTATCCTATATTAAATGGGGCGAATCAAGGGATTTTTAAAGAAAACTTTCATGAGATTAAATGTTTGCCTTTTCCTTACTTAATATTCAAAATCTAAAAAAAAAAAAAAAAAAAGAACAACATTCTTATTCATAAAAAAAAAAAAAAAAAAAAAACTTTGAGAGCAAGACAAGGGATATAAGGAAATTGATGAAAATACTATGGAGATAATGATGCTAAGTCTCTGGTTCAAGCTTCTGGTTCAAGCCCAGAACCACATTTTTAAAATTTGCTATAGGACATGTGTGCTCACTGGAGAGAGTCAGAGACAGAAGAGAGAAAGTGAGAAAACACCCTCCAAGCAAGACGACCACACCACAATCCCTTCTCCTCTGCTCTCTCGGGATTATGGACATGCATGCACATGCACCCGGCATATTTTTCAAGCCACCAGGCTGGATACTTGAATCACTCCGTGGGCCATCTGGGACCCAGCCACCTCGACCTCCACACTACCTGACCAGCCCAAGCTGGGAGGGTTTATATAATTTTTGCTTAAGAATTTTTTATATGAATTCTGTGATTTCCAGGATTTGGGTAGAGGTAAACGCAGAGGTGAGGGCAAATGGATGAGTATACGTGAATAAAATGTCCGGGTCCTTTTCTTTCTCTCAACAGGAGGGCTGGCCTCTGTGATTTACACGGACACCTTGCAGACCGTCATCATGCTGATTGGCTCTTTTATTCTTATGGGGTTTGGTAAGTCAGGACAGCGCCCAGGGGCCTGAAATCAGCCCTTTCATTCAGCGTGCCTGGTCATTATCACTGCCTACCAGCTCTGACTGAAATGTCAGCCTGACTTCTTCCCTGCTGTATTATCTCAGAATGTGGGAGAAGAACTTTACTTCTCTTAGAAAAGTATTGCTTAGGTAAGTTTCTTTTTGAGTTTTTTTTTTTTTTCCTTCTGTTTTTGTTTTGTTTTATAGGCTAGGTAAGTGAAGCAGTGGGAGTAGAGAAGGAACAAAGAAATCTGTAACTGTGATCAGTGAGTGGTAAACACCACCGCACTCAACCAGCCAAGTTATTTTGTTTAACATTCATTGTTTTCAGAATAAACAAAATGAGTACCATGGGGTTGATCATTTTACAAAATGCATTGGATGCAAAGCATAGAATGTTCCCTTTACAAAGAATTTTTAGGAAACAAGGATCAAATATTAGGAAGAATGTAGACAACTGAATATCAACCCCTTTATGACTGTTTGGGATGAAAATCCTTTAAAATACATTACTCCATCTATTGTTAAAATACACAGACATGGGGAACCAGCAGTTAGCATAATGGCTATGTCGCTGAACTCCCACGTAGTCGACCGCGGTTCGCGTCCCGGACCCAGTGGCTTAAAACTCATGCCGGGCGCGTGTGCGTGTGTGCCCAAGATTCCGAGAGGAGAATGGAAGAGAAGGGATTGCGGTGTGACCTCTGGGGGGTGATTTCTCGCTTTCTGTCTCTATATCTCTCTCTGTCTGTCTGGCGAGCGCACACACCCTATAGCAAAAACCTCTCCAAAAAAATAAATAAATAAAATACACACACAGGGCTGGCCCCATAGTCTAGTGGTTACAGGAGCCAGACACCAGATGGAGTCAACCACAGTTATAATCATGGCACTTTGCGACTTGAAAAAGTGCCAGGTGGGCACCAGCAGTTAGCATAATGGCTATGTCGCTGGACTCCCATGTAGTTGACCGTGGTTCATGTCCCAGACACGATGACTTAAAACTCACGCTGGGCGCATGTGCATGCATGCCCAAGATCCCAAGAGGAGAATGGAGGAGAAGGGATTACAGCATGGCCATCCCCCCGGGAGGTGATTTCTCACTTTCTGTCTCTCTGTCTCTCTCTATCTGGCGAGTGCATGCACTCTATAGCAAAAACCTCTCCAAAAAAAAAAAAAAAGTGCCAGGTGCATGTACATGTGTGCCCAAAAGCTTGACAGGATAGAGAAATGGAGAAAGGATTTGCAGTATGACCATGCCCCATTGGAGGGCGTTTTCTCCCTCTCTATTTCTTTCTGGTGAATACACACGCCCTCTGGCAATTAAAAAAATGTACAAAGGTTGGATTTTCCTTAATGACTCTCACAAGTTAGTAGCATCAGTTAGGTCATTATCTTAACTCATGCCAGCAAGCAAATTAATTAATCTAATTGTGCAACTTGCTCAATTTTATTTTCTTTTATTATGGTGTTTATTTGTCTTTGCATGAGAAATTCATGCACACAATGAAAAGGCTACAAGGTAAAATAAATCTCTCTTCCCTGTCCTCTAACTACCATGCTCCAGCCACTTGAGCTGCACTGAATACAATAATACTGAATGTGCATGCACCTAATTACAGAGCTTTAAAATACAGATGAAGCAAAAACGTAAAGAACTGTGAAGACAACAAATTCACGATGATAGTTGGCGATTTCAATGCAATATGGCTGCCATTAACTACATGGGGTTTTTATAAAATTGAAAATGTAGTTTCTTCTTTACCAAACCTTATTTGCAATGTCCAAAAGACAGCTAGTGACTACCATATGGACAGTGCAGATATAGAACGTTTCCATCACTGCAGAAAGTTTCTATTGCACAGTGTTGCTTTGGAGACAACCACTGGTACCAATTCTTCCCGTACTTTCTACTTAGTTATCTAGGACATCTATGTTCCTCTTGTTATGTCTTTCTTTGTTTCTGACCTCATTGGTGCACACCCTGGCATCAGTCTCTCTAATCCTTAGAATGAGGAGGGGAATTCCTTTATCCCTAAATTTCCACAGATATTTTGTTACAGCTTGTATTTGTCTAATCAAGGCAATTTCCACGTGTTGTCATCCAGTAGGCTGAGTTACTGCCCTGCCCACTCATTTTGCACGTGACAATGTTTAGCATATAGTAGGTCCTCAACGAAATAGTGAAGAAGTACATTCATACCAATTTACCAACTGTATTATGCTCTGATGAACTTTGCACCAATTTTGCACCATCGAAGTGGTCCTAGATGCCTGGGTTCATCTTTCTAAGATAAGCTATAATTTCTGTGGCACCTGACTAGTGTTCCCAGAACCTCAGTGAACTGCATCTCAGCATTTCCCCCTCACCATTTCCTCTCCTCACAACTGACTTGCTACCTCCAGTTTCTGTTTCTGTTTTTTATTGGTTAGTTTTGTTTGTTTGTTTGTTGCTAGGATTCCAATTTCTGTTCTTTACCTTTTTAATATTTTTGTGAGAACATAGGCAGAGTACAGGATTGTACCAAAATACTAAACTGCAAGTAATGGCAGAACAATGAGACCCTGAGGCAGCAAGAGAGGACATGGCTTCCAGTTCCTTGCAGAGGAGTTGGGGCTTCCTGAGGGCTCATTCCATTAGACTCACTCAAGTCTGTTTCTACTCTGGGTGCTTGTAAGTTGTCAATATCAGGGTGTCAGTGAACAGTGTCAATTTGTATCTTAACTAAGACACTAAATCAAAGTCTTAAAGAGTAGCATCATAAGAAAAGTTAGTTATTTGCTTTAGATACTTTGTGAAGTCATCTGGTTGCATGGCTGATGCCAGTGGAGGTGCTAAAAAAAACATGGATGTGGGTCACTGAGGATTTGATCAGGCTAATAGGTGCTTTTGTACCTCCATGACAAAAAAAGGTAGTCCTGTACATCAGGTGTCTTAGACGTCAGTAAGATATTTATTTTATCTGATGCCTTTTCAGCGTTTGCCGAAGTTGGAGGCTACAAGAGTTTTCAAGAGAAGTACATGAATGCCATCCCATCCATAGTCACAGGGGACAACCTGACGATCGATGCCAAGTGCTACACTCCTCAGGAGGACTCCTTCCACATTTTCCGAGATCCCGTCACTGGGGATATTCCATGGCCAGGAGTGATATTTGGATTAAATCTTGTAGGTGTGTGGTACTGGTGCACGGATCAGGTAAAGTGTGTGTATGTGTGTGTGTGTGTGTGTGTGTTCATCTTTCTCTCAGCCAGTTTCTGTTTTGTACACACACATGCACACACACAATCATTTAAAGAGCCAAACACTTCTTAGGCCAGCCATGTGGCATGGTGGTTAAATTCTGATTCCCGCCAACTATGCGGTTTGAGTCCCAGACCCAAGGGCTTGAAAAACACACCAGGCATGTATGCGTGCATACCTGAAATCCCAGCAGAAAAATCAAGAAGAAAGGATTGCAGTGTGGCCATCCTGAGGTGGGGGGGGGGTCCTCTCTCTCTCCTCCCTCTCTCTCTCTCTCTCTCTTTCTCCAACAAGTCTACACATCAAATAACAATTTTTAAAAAAGAAAAAGAAAGAA
Organism: Tupaia tana; assembly: GCA_026018925.1. NCBI lineage: Eukaryota > Metazoa > Chordata > Mammalia > Scandentia > Tupaiidae > Tupaia > Tupaia tana. The sequence continues at coordinate 3,538,696 of JAKSZU010000026.1, forward strand.
AAGAAAAGCACACACTTTCTGTTTTGCTCTCACACACCTATCATTTTAAAAGAGTCAAAGACTTCCCCAAGGCTTGTTATGAAAAAAATAGTTGTCTGATACCCTTTTTCTCTCCCCTAAGAGACAAACACTTTCAGCTCTTTCAATTCAGTGTTTTGGTATTTATTTCTATTCTCTTAATTCCTATACTCCATGTCTGGTCTATGGACCTTCAGCAGGGACATCATCCTGAAACTCCGTAGACTTCACCTGACCTGTTGAGTCAAAATCCATCCAATAAACTTGTTCCAAAAATGATCCAATAAATGTTTGTATTCTTCCTTCTTCTTGTTCCATTTTTAGAATTTTTTTTCCTGTTGGCTTCCCTTGGTGAGATAAGAGTTCAGCTTTCTTTTAACTTCCAATTCTCAATCCCATACAAGCATACCCCCTGTTCTGTTCTCTTTATCTTCCAGTAACTATAATACTGTTTCTTATTGTAACATTAAATCCTAAAAAGAGACGCTTATTTCTTGATTGTTTCTATTGGTTGTTTCCTACCATTTCCCAAGTATGCCATGTTTTCTGGGCAGGTTATTGTGCAGCGCTGCCTGTGTGGCAAGGACATGTCTCACGTGAAGGCCGCCTGTGTCCTGTGTGGGTACCTGAAGCTTCTGCCCATGTTTCTCATGGTGATGCCGGGGATGATCAGCCGCATTCTGTACACAGGTTAGCCCTGACTCCTTAGGGCCTCTTTCTTTAGGCCTGAATTCTGAGAAGTGTTTTATTTTTTAATGTCTTATTTATATTTAATTGTTGTACATCTTTGTGGGGTGCAATGTAGTCTTTCAAAACATGCATGCAGTGTGTGCTAAGCCAAGGCTTTTACCGTATTCATCATCTTCAACAAAGAACATAGCGTTATGCTGTGTACTGTCCGTTTTCATCATCCTAGTGGGTTTGGTTTTGTTTTGTTTGAGATATGTTAGATGATTGGCAATGCCTGTGTTTTTGTTTTGATATTTTTTTACTCTCTTGTGGTATATCGTTCTGTAAGTTATTTGACTCTTCTACAGGCCTTTTAGTGTCTGTTAAGTGTTTTCTCCTGAGCCCTTCCCCCTACCCGTCTTCCCCATGCAGTCACTGGTATCTACAGTTGCCATCTCTACTTCTGTGTCTGACTCTTTCAGTTTCTGCCAGAGAGTGCCGACGTGCAGTATATGTTAAGCGGAGAAATACTGTGTTTGTCTTTCATGGTCTGGCCTATTTCACTTAGTATGAATACTTCCAGTTTCTTCTACTTTGTGTGGATGATAGGATCTCACTGTTCTTTGTGGCTGAGCAGTTTTTAAGATGTATTTAAACCTTGGGGACCAGCAGGTGGCGTGGTGGCTAAGGGCGCTGGACTCCCACATGGCCGACTGTGGTTTGAGTCTTGGACCTGGCGGGCTTACTTTCTCTCTCTCTCTCTCTCTCTTTCTCTCTCTCTCTCTCACACACTGGCCAAATTAAAAAATATATAAATAAATAAATATATTGTCACAACTTTCATCTATTTTTTCAGATATCCAAAGGGCATTTGTCATTGTAGAATCTGAAATTAAATCTTTAAGGGAGATCTTTCTTCAGCATATTCTTTGATTACAGACTGTTGCTAATAAAAGTGACTTGCTATAAAAAAATAAAATAGATAAAAATAAACATTAAAAAATAAAATGAATAAATAAGTAAATAAATTTATAAATAAATAAATAAGTAAATAAATTTAAATAAAATAATTCTTAAAAAGAAAAATCCAAGATGTATTTAAACCTTGATAAACTAGGAAAACCTCTTCTGCATGAAAATAAAAACAGGATTTGAGGTGGAGGGAACAGCTTACACAGGGGGTCAGAGGCAGGAAAAGTCAGCACATTTGATACCATGTTCCCTTATCTTTTCTTTAAAAAAAAAGATTTTTTTAAAATTTTCCAGAGAGCATGGGGCAAAGTGAGGAAGAAAGTGAAAGCGCCCCCTAATGGGTACGGTCATGCCACGATCCTTTCTCCTCTGTTTCTCCATCCTTTTGGAATTGGGGCATGCACGAACATGCATGTGTGTGGGGAAACATGTGCCTGGCATGTTTCCAAGCAGCAGGGGCCAGGATAGAAAGGCAAAGTCAGCCATGTCAGACCTGGCTTCCTGAACCACCGGCCACAGGCTAGACCCCTTTATCCCTTTTACGTGACCTGCCTGTCCCCTAGTAGGCACTTGAGTCTGAGTGCTCTGTTTTTGTGAGTGGCTTGGATTTAAGGGAGTCTATGGAATATGGCCATTTGAGTCTGGACACGGCGGCTTGAAAATCACACTGAGCGTGCAAGCGTACATGCCCAAAATCCTGAGAGGAGAATGGGGAAGGGATTGTGGCATGACCATGGCCCTGGGGGATGATTTCTCACTTTCCCTCTCTCTGTCTTTCTCTGCCTCTCTCGGGTGAGTGCACATGACTGATAGCAAAAACATACATACATACATACATACATACATACATAAATGACAGAAGGGCACTTGGGAATGAGGTGGATCTGAAAACCTATGGTTGGGTATCTGTGGTTATTGAGTATGGGGACATCACTGACTGAGGTCTTAAGGTACATTTCTTACTCCTCAGGTAACTGGAGAACCGAATCAACTTTCACTGCTTTAGAATGAGATTGTTTGGGGTATGTTCCTTTCTGAGTCACTTGAGAGTAACTGCTAGTGTTGAAAATCTTCCTTTAAAACTTTCTTTCTGTTGGGGAACCAGCAGTTAGCGTAATGGCTATGTCGCTGGACTCCCACGTAGTCGACCGCGGTTCGCGTCTCGGACCCGGTGGCTTACAACTCACGCCGGGCGCGTGTGCGTGCGTGCCCAAGATCCCGAGAGGAGAATGGAGGAAAGGGATTGCGGCGTGACCATCCCCCCTGGGGGGTGATTTCTCGCTTTCTGTCTCTATGTCTCTCTCTGTCTGTCTGGCGAGCGCACGCGCCCTATAGCGAAAAACCTCTCAAAAAAAAAAAAAAAAAACAAAAAAAAAACTTTCTTTCTGTTATAAAAAGTGGAGGAAAGACGACTGAACCTTTGCTTAGTCCTGAGTAGCCAGGGACTTGTTTTTATGGGGGCCTGCCCTCAGAGAACACTGACTCCACTTCATGTTTACTCAACTGGCCATCTGTTTATTTCACGGAGCTCTTTAAAGATGAACCTCAGTAACTGCCACCAATTCTTTTATTTTTAAGTTTATCTTTTTCTTCATGAGCAGGAAAGACAGAGAGACAGCACCCCAACAGGCCCGAACATGGCCACCACCTCTAGCCTCAGCCTGCCCTGAATCATGAGCACACATGTGCCTGGTGTAATCGAGGAAGCCTCTGGATGCGAACCTAGAACCTTCTCATATGGATTAGCCTCACAGAGCATTGCTTTTTACCTCTGCACCACATCGGGCCTCCTGACATCCCTTCTTATTGCAGCATTGCTGTGTTATTTCTAACATTAAAGAATATCTAACAAGTAGGGAGCAACCGAGGAAATTACTGTACACCTTCTTTATGGAAAATTGCACATCAGAGACTGACGATTACCTCCAAATGTGGAGAAATGCTAAGGTTATTATGTTAAATATAAAAAGAAGTCTACAAAATAATATTTTAATGATTTCCACAGTTATGGGGGGAAAAGCATTTTCTCTATGAGAAAAGGTTAGAAAGGAGTAAAAAAAAAAAAAAAACAGGGCCAGCAAGTGACATAGTGGTTAAGGCACTGGACTCCCACATGGTCAATTGTGATCCGAGTCCCAGACCTGGCAAGTTGAAATTCACACCAGGGCACGTGCATGTGCATGCCCAAAATCCAAGAGGAGAATGGAGAAGAAGGGATTGCAGCATGGCCATACCTCCAGGGATAATTTCTCCCTTTCTGTCTCTGGTGAACTCACCCTATAGCAAAAATCTCTCCAAAAAAATATTTTTTTTTAATGAAAAGAAGCTAATATGCTAAGGCATTACTATTCTGAATGATTATCAGTTTCTCACATCTGCTATCAAAATATTGTTTAGAAAAGAAAAAGGGAAAAGAAAAAACCACCGAAGTATCCCATTTTCCCATGGAAATGGGAAATTATCACTCACAGGGGAGTGGCCTGATTGGCCGCCATGAGTGACACCTTTTCATAGATGTCGGTGAAAAACACCAGCTGGACACAGGACCTCAGTCCCTGTTGTTTTATCTCTAGGGTCCTGTGCTCCCAGGAGAACTTACTTTCTTAGTTTTTCTAGAGAATGAGATCCGCTCCCTCTGTTTGGTCTAATGCTCTAGTTGGGCCACAACCCAAGGAAGAGCTCTGTCCCATAGCGCAAAGGGAGCTATGAGGATGAGACACCTCGGAAGTGTGTGTCTTGTGGACAAAGAAGGGTCGGCTCCATGGCATGGAGCTCAAAGTTGAATCTCCAGTTTCCAGGCAAATGTCTTTCGTCCCCCCATGATCTTACAACGTTTCTCTTTGTTCAATGATTGTGAGTTGCACCTGTGTGGGCCTCATTAAACTCCCTTCTGAATCCTTCCTCAGACAGAGTGGCCTGCATTGTCCCTTCTGAGTGTGTGAGACAATGTGGCACTGAGATCGGCTGCAGCAACTATGCCTACCCAACGATGGTGATGGAACTGATGCCTGACGGTGAGAAAGTGTTCCTGCCGAGGCCAGCCCAGAGGCCTGGTCTGTAGATGGGCTACAAAGAAGGGTGATGACATTGTTCTTGATCATTCTTACTTCTGTTCACTTAATTCCAATCATCAGACATCTCTTGTACACCTTCTGCAAGCTACCAACCCCCTGCGAGGCCTAGAGATTTCAGAGACAAGCCAGATGCAGTTTTTGTTAGAGAATTCTCACTCCTTCAGATTCAAAACTATTTCAAAGCAGTCAAGAATGTTCACATGATCTATTTGTTGAAAAAAGAGCTGCATAGCCATTTACAAACTCAGAGAACTAGAGGTTACCTAATTACCCTGCTTTCAATAGGCCAATGATATTCCCCATCATAGATCTCAATCTATTTCATTTATAACTACTTATTGTGTCCCTACTTATGCCAGAAACAGTTTTGGTGCTCAGAAAATATCAGCAGACCTGGCAGCTTGAAAACATGCCAGGCATGCGTGCCCAAAAATCCCAAGGGGAGAATGGAGAAGGAATTGAGGTATGGGTATACCCCCTAAGGGTGATTTCTCACTTCCCTCCTCTCTCTTTCTCTGTCTCTCTCTGGCTAGCACACACACCCTATGGCAAAAAATTAAAAAATAAGCACATAAATAAGTAAAAAGAAAGAAAGAAAAATAAAATATCAGCAAAGTAGGAACAAGACGCCCTGTCCCTTAGAACTCACGTTCTAGTAGTAATGATGTGAAACAGAACATAAACCACAAGTAGGAAATGAGTGCATTACTAGGAGACTAGAGATGATCATTGCTGTGGTGAACAGAAAAACAGCAGGGTACAGAGCTCAGGTGTGACCCAGAGAACTCACACCTTAGGCTCAGCAAACACTGGCGAAAATTTCTGTGACCTTTCTCCTCTCTGACACACTTAGACATTTTCAGGAGGAAGGTGGCGTGGCTCACAAGCGTGACACCACACGCACTCCACCTCACAATCTGTTCTGCAGGATTTAGGGCCATTACTAATGGGCAGCAGGACTCAAAGCATGAAGCTCATGTAATGGTTCGAAAATCTTGGCTTCGCCCCCGAAGACATCTCCCGCAGAACCACCTACTAGGCTTCTGTCCAGCTCTCTAAGTCTCCAGAAAACCAAAAATTCTTCCCCAAAGAAAGATGGGATGCCACTGTTTTCTCTTCTGAAATAGGTTTCAGTGGATGATCTCTAAGTTTATACTAAGGACTAAACTGCTATAGTGGATTGTTCTCAGTCACAGGGAAATAGGCACGAAATCCCCATGCTGGTGTGTATTGATGAATACATCCGAGAGCTAATCGACATTCCAAATGGCACCTTGATCTGTGCTTTGCCAAGGCCCTCATAGACCACGGTGTCCAGCCACTAACCAATGCTTGTCTCTCCTTCCGGCTCCAGGGCTGCGAGGCCTGATGCTGTCAGTTATGTTGGCCTCTCTCATGAGCACCCTGACCTCCATCTTCAACAGCGCCAGCACCCTCTTCACCATGGACCTCTACACCAAGATACGAAAGAAGGCATCAGAGAGAGAGCTCCTGATAGCTGGACGGTGAGCAAATCCTGGCTCCCACATAGAATTCTTCCTTGCTTTTGGCTTCAGTGAAAGTAATCACAGAGTTCTAGAGCAGGGAGGGGACGTGAGAGGACGTTTCATTCAACTTACTGTTTCAAGATACAAGAACTGGGGCCATACCTTCCCATGAAAAGGTTACTTTTTCAGACTCGACCATGGGCAGCAAATATGCCCTAGCATACTCAGGGAGGTCTCCAGGCTTGAGCTGGGAACCCTCCCAGGTGAGTCTGCCTTGCAGAGCATCAGGTTTTGTTGCTACACCACCCTCTGGCCCCTTTCCTCTCTCTCTTAGCAAATGTCTACTATCTTCTAAAACACAAATATAGGGAAAAATATTTTTAAATCCCTGCTTCATGAAACATTACCTTTGTGGAGGAGAGAGACAAGTTATCAATGTGCACTTCATCAGACCAGAAGTACTAGGAAGATAATTCATGTAAGGTGAAAGGAGAGCAGCAACTTAGCCAGTCCTCCTGCTAAGATGGGATTTGTGGGGAGGGGGGGGGTTCTTTTTCATTTTTTTCTCTCCCTCTTTTTTTTTTCAGTTTTTTCCATAGGGCACCTGTGCTCACCAGAGAGAAAGAGAGAAAGTGAGAAATCACTCCCGGGGTGATGGCCATGCTGCAACCCCTTCTCCTCCATTCTCCTCTCAGGATGTAGGGCACACACATACACACGCCCAGCATGATTTTCAAGCTCCTGGGTCTGGGACTGAAACCACACTGTCAGCTGTAAGGGATCTCCATGCCTTAATCTCCATGCCACCTGCTGGCCCAAGGAGATGGGATTTGAGTAGAGCCCTGAGGAAGTGTGGGAGTGAGCCCTCTGGGGCAGGAACAGGAAGTACCGAATTCCTCCAACCGTCAGTTATGGGGTGTGTTTAAGAACAGCCCAGAATGAGGTAAGAACGTGAGAACAAGTGGGAGGGTGATAAGAAACAAGGTCAGGGAGGCAGTGAGTTGAGGTCACGTGGGACAATTGAAGCCATAACAAGACTTTGGAATTAATTCTACATGTGGTAGAAAATGATGGAAGATAAGAAAGCTGGAAGGCACATGGTTTGCTTCAAAAGGTGATAACTATAGTGTTGGCGAGATCACTAATCCTTGCTGGTTTTGATAACGTGCTAAGACGTGCCATAATTTATCGCCGTAAGTGGTTGCAAGGTTGCAGAGATTTTGTAGTTTAAATGAAACCGTGCCTCGGTCTCCTGCCCAAGTGCTTTCTCCTCCCTGCTCCCCACACCACGTCTCTGTTTCAGGTGAGCGAGGAGAGACGATGACCGTCATGCACCACCTAGTACATGGCGTTTGTCTTTTATTCACGTGAAGCAGAGGACATGCGGTTACATCACTGGACTCCCACAGAGCCGACCACAGTTCAAGTTCTGGACCCGGTGGCTTTAAACTCATGCTGGGCACGTGTGCATGCGTACCCACGATCCCAGGAGGAGAACAGAGAAGGGATTGCAGTATGGCCATCCCCCCTTGGGGGGTGTTTTCTCATTTTCTGTCTTTCTGTCTCTCTCTGTCTCTCTGGCAAGTGCACAGACCCTATAACAAAAATCTCTCAAAAAAAAATAAAGTGACCAAATAATATTCCCTGGGCTCCAGGAACCTCTGATACTTGTTGTTGTTGGCTTTTTTTTTTTTTTTCCTTTTCTTTCTTTCTTTTTAAGAGGTTTTTGCCTTAGGGAGTGTGCACACTCACCAGAGAGAGAGACACACAGACTATAAGAGGAAAAGTGAGAAATCACCCTCCAGGTGGATGGCCACACCACAATCCCTTCTTCTCCATCTTCCTCCCAGGATCTTGGGCACTCATGCGCATGTGGCCAGCGTGAGTTTCAAGCCACCAGGTCTGTGACTTAAAATGCAGTCAGCCATGTGGGAGTCCAGCAATGTAACCACTACGCCATCTGCTGGCTTCACCTCTAATAGGTTTTTAGGATTTGCCAAATTTTTTCATCAATTCTTTCTACCTGCTGGAGTATTCAAGTAGTAAAATGGACAAATGAACATGTCTTGCTAATTCACTCGGCATTCTGGGATAAAGGTTGTTTTAAATCTAATCTATACAAATTGACTGAGTGCCCATCAAGCTAGGAAAAAAGGCAAAAATGGGAGTTTTTTTGTTTTGTTTGTTTGCTATAGGGCACCTGCTCTCGCCAGAGAGACAGAGAGAGAAAGGAGGGAAGTGAGAAATCACCCCCCAGAGAGAACAGTCACACCACCATCCCATCTCCCCCATTCCCCTCTCAGGATTTTGGGCACATATACACATGTGCCTGGTGTGTTTTTCAAGCCACTGGATCTGGGGCTTGAACCTCACAGTCAGCCATATAGGATCCAGCTGCCTTAACCACCACACCACTGGCTGGCCCAAGTCTGCTTTCTTTATCACACAGGAATTACTGACGAATCGTAGCTGTGAGGTGTTTGTTACTGATCGATATATAGCTGTGCATCGCTTAATGGAGGGACATGTTCGAGACCTGCGTTTGGCGGTTTCGTCATCGCAGTATCATAGAGAGTGCTTACACAAACCGAGGTGGAGGAGCCGGCCATACACCTCGGCTCTGCGGGACAGCCCGCCGCTCCCAGGATGCAAAGCTGCACAGCATGTCGCTGTCCTGGATCCTGCAGTCAGTTGCAATACATGACTGTATTTTGTGCATCTAGAAACTTCTAAATATTAAAAAGGCACAGTAAAAATATAGGTGGGACAAGATGGTGTGATGGTTAAAGCACTGGGCTCTGACATGGTCAACTGCAGTTCAGTTCTGGACCTGGCAGCTTACTTTCTCACTTCCTCTTTCTCTCTCTCTCCCTCTCTCTCTCCCCTCTCTCTCTCTCTCTCTTTCTGGTGAGCACACTTGCCCTATATCAAATTAAGTAATAATAAAAGTAAAATTAAATAAGTAATTCTTTTTTAAAAAAAGGAAGAAAAAAAAAGAAAATCATGCCGGCATATGTGTATGTATGCCCAAGAACCCAAGAGAAGAAGGGAGGACAAAGGAACATAATATACATATACATATGTGTGTGTATTATACATGTATATATGTGTGTGTGTGTGTGTGTGTGTGTGTGTGTGTGTGTATGCCATAAAAGATTTTTAAATGGGCACTTACCATGAATGGAGCTTGCAGGACTGGCAGTTGCTCTGGGTGAGTGACTAGTCAACACGTAGGCCTGGGACATTGCTGTGCACTACTGTAGACTAGAACCACCATACGCTTAGGCTGTATTACATTTGTTTTTAAATGTTTTTTCTTAACAACTTAACCGTGGCTTACTGTAGCATTTTTACTTTATAAAGTTTTTCATTTCTAACTCTTTGACTCTTCAGTAACAACACTTAGCTTAAAACGCAAACACAGGGCCAGCCCAGTAGCCTAATGGTTAAGGGAGTCAGAGCCCACATAGCCAACCATCCTGGACCTGGCAGCTTGAAAAACATGTCAAGCACATGTGCATGCCTGCCCCAGATCCTGGCAGGATGGGGAGATGGGGAGAAGATACTGCAGCGTGAGCAAGCCCAATAAGGAGGCTCGCTCTCTCTCTCTCTCTCTCTCTCTCTCTCTCTCTCTCTCTCCCCCCTGAGAGCATGAGCTTTGTGGCAAATTTTAAAAAACACATAAACATGGGACCAGCAGTTAGCGTAATGGCTATGTCGCTGAACTCCCATGTAGTCGACTGCAGTTCAAGTCCCGGACCCAGTGGCTTAAACTCACACTGGGCGCATGTACATGCGTGCCCAAGATCCCGAGAGGAGAATGGAGGAGAAGGGATTGCAGCATGGCCATCCCCCCTGGGGGGTGATTTCTCACTTTCTATCTCTCTGTCTCTCTCTGTCTTTCTGGCAAGCGCATGTGCCCTATAGAAAAAACCTCTCAAAAAAATAGAAAGAAAGAACAAGGAAAAAGAAAAAGCAAGCACAGAGAAAATTACACAATCAAGAGATCGCATAGAAACGACACATGCAATATGATCTCATATAATCAATATAAGCATGAGATATATATATAAGGTTGCTGCCAGTGTAACAAGGCATACTATTTTACAGTAAACTTTTTGTTTTTATAAGTATAATAGAAAAAGTAGACTGACATAATGATAAAAAAAAAAGTATAGGAATCACATAAGACACTATTACAGTTATTATCATTGTCAAGCATTACACACTATACATCATTGTGTGTACTATACTTTCGTGCAACTGATAACAGAGTAGGTTTGTTTTTACCAGCACCACCATAAATAAGCAACACATTGCCCTATGCAGTTAAGACTGCTACGATGTTAAGACCAACAGATGGCATAATGGTTACGTTGCTGGACTCCCATGTAGTCAACTGCAGTTCGAGTCCCAAACCCGGCAGCTTAAAACTCATGCCAGGTGCGTGTGCATGCGTGCCCAAAATCCTGAGAGGAGAAGAGATTGCAGTATGGCCTTTCCCCGTGGGGGAGTTTTCTCACTTTCTGTCTGTCTCTCTAGCAGGCACATGTGCTGTATAGAAAAAACCTCTCTAAAAAATAAAAGACTGCGGGGCCGGCAGGTGGCGTGGTGGTTAAGGGCGCTGGACTCCCACATGGCCGACTGTGGTTCAAGTCCTGAATCTGGTGGCTTGCTTTCTCACCTTCCCTCTCTCTCTGTGTCTGTCTGATCAAACTGGAAAGTAACGATAATAATAAATAAAGTTAAAATAAAATAATTATAAAAAAAATAAATAAAAGACTGCTACAATGTCATTAGGTGATAGGAATGTTCAGCTCAATTATAATTTTATGGGACCACTGTCATACATGCAATCTATTATTGATTAAAACATTATTATGCAGTTCATATATATGATTGCAAGATATACTTTGCACTGGAGGATTATTCATCAATTGATGACATTTAAGCTGTTTTTGTGAATGATATTTCATTTCATAAATGAATCTACTATGACTGGTTCTAAACAATTGTTTCATCACCATTTTACTAACAGATTATCATTAAGCATTGTGGCGGTTCAGGTAAGGTCAAGGAGTTTGACATGGCTTGGAAAAATCAATGAATAGCAACAAAAGTGATATAAAAACTAAAGCACCATGAAGCTCTATGATGCACTTATTTAATATTTAAATCATTTTGCTTTCAATAGGTTATTTGTCATTCTATTAATTGTCACCAGCATCCTGTGGGTCCCATTTGTAGAGATAGCGCAAAATGGACAACTAATCCATTACACAGAGTCGATTTCTAGCTACCTCGGGCCTCCAGTCTCATCTGTCTTCCTGCTTGCCATCTTCTGTAAAAGGGTCAATGAACAGGTAAGTGGAAATTGCAAAGTTTTCTTTTTTTTTTTCCCTGCTAGAATAAGAAAAAGGTGTTTATCTCACTGAGGTAGCAAAATTCTACCCTATTTATTCAACAAAAGACCCATCTCAGTTTCAGTTGTGGTCAATCACAACTCTTGAGCCTTACATGTATGAAAGCACAGTGCCCATTCATATTATAGTCTTTATATTTCTTTTTTTTTTTTTTGGAGAGGTTTTTGCTATAGGGCGTGTGCGTTCACCAGACAGAGAGAGACAGAGAGACAGAAAGCGAGAAATCACCCCCCCAGGCGGGATGGTCACGCCGCAATTCCTTCTCCTCCATTTTCCTCTCGGGATCTTGGGCATGCACGCACATGCACCCGGTGTGAGTTTTAAGCCACCGGGTCTGGGACGCGAACCGCAGTTGACTACGTGGGAGTCCAGCGACATAGCCATTATGCTAACTGCTGGTTCCCTAGTCTTTACATTTCTTACAAAATACTATGTACATACGCGGCACAGTGCTGAGGAACACGAGCTTGAAGGACAGACTCCAGAGTCCAGTATGGCTATACCACCTAATAATATTGAAATCTTAAGGAAATCATTTGATTCTGTAAAATGAGAATAATGACGATGCTTACCTTATGGAATTACTGCATTAAATAAGATAAGCATTTCCTTATGGAAATGCTGAGAAACCCTATCACATAAGTAGGGGTCAGAACACGGTCGGTAGGGGTTCATTGCTGCCATGATATATATCATTGACTGATTATTATGGGCTATCAGCATTCAATCCCATCATTGGTCCTACATGCTAGCTTTATTATTGTGATTTTCAGGTGAGGAACAGTTGCAGAGAGATTAATATCTGTCTTGGTCCATTTTCTATTGCTATAACCGAATATCTGATACTGGGCAAGAAAGAAAAGAGGTGATTTGAATCATGGCTCTGGAGGCTGGGACACCCAAGAACATGGTATTACACCTGCAAAGGGCCTCTTGCTGTGCCATCACATGACAGAGACATCACATGACCTGAGCCAAGAGCATGCAATTGATGATGTCTGAGAGAGAAAAGGGAGAAAAGCTAAAAGCAATTTATAACAACCACGGCCAGGATTAACTAACTTGCTCCCATGATAATGGCATTAAGCCATTCAGGAGTGAGAACCTCCTTGTGATCTAACCACTTCATAAAGGTCCCACCTCTTAATACCATGGCAAGTGGAAATTAAGTCCCAACATGAGTTTTAGTGTGCACAAACATTAACATCATAACAATATCTGTGTGCTTCTCACATGGTACTGAATATTGGTAAGTGAGACCTTGGAATTCAGACTCAGTCTTCCTCCATGTAAAGCTTGCACGCTTAATCTCATTTAAATTTTGTTTCCCTAAAACATAACATTTTGAACCAGGAGATAGGGAGGATACACGTTTCTCTCCCATTGACTTTTCATCAGAAAATCAACACTTTTCAATGAATTGTCAAGAACTTAATAGAACTCTTGAAACGATTTAATACCAGCTCTGCAAATTGTGGAACATACGTTATAGTTCTGTTTATTCTGCAAAATAAATGTTTTCAAAATCTATCCATAAAGTAAGAGTTTGGGTCCGTGTGGATAGTAGAGTCCTAGAATTGGAGAGTTAGCGGGTGGGCAGGGGGGAGATGGGGGGGTTTGTGGGGGGGGGGGGGGTAGCAATAGTGTTTCAGGACCACGGAGAGCAACACTCCCCCTCCTGGAGTCCTGGAATTGGAGCGTTACTAGTACAATACTGATTCAGGACCACGGAGAGCAACACTCCCACTCACAAACCCGTGCATCTGTCACTTTCCCTTCTTAGGTACTCTTGTGCTCAGGATTAACCACTTATTATTGGTCCTTAGTCACGAAAGTTAGCATAATGATGATAATTAGAATTTACTCAAAGAAGCCTCTCATCTTCTCTAACCATTCTAATTTTGTTCTTATTTCTTTTACAGGGAGCATTCTGGGGCCTAGTCATTGGGCTCGTGTTGGGCCTTACTCGTATAATCGTGGAGGTTTCCTACGGAACAGGAAGTTGCTTGTTTCCCAGTAACTGTCCCAAGTTTATCTGTGGAGTGCATTATTTATACTTTGCCCTCATTCTCTTTTTCGTGACCTCAGTTATCACCCTGGGAATTTCCTTCTTAACGAAACCCATTCCTGATGAACATGTAAGTGATGAGTAATGAATATATGCATATTTTAAAATAAGAGCTGTGTGGCTTCTAAAATTGCTGCTAGTGTACAAGGCCCAGGCAATCTATTTGTTGCATCACTAGAGGTGGAAAAGCTCTAAGAGATTACCAACTAGTCATTCAACTAAGCAATAATGGGACGTACTATGTCCAAAGCACCAGCGAAGTAAAAAGTAAGGCAGTGGACATCATGCTTTAAGAACTACACAGTGGGGCCAGCAGGTGGTATAGTGGTTAAGGCGCTGGACTCCCACTGCAGTTCAAGTCCTGCATCTGGCAGTTTGAAACTCACACCCAGTGCATGTGTATGCATGCCCAAAATCCTAAGAGGAGAATGGAGAGTAGGGATTGTAGCATGACCATTTCCCCTGGCAGGTGATTTCTCACTTTCATTCTCTCTCTCTTCCTCTCTCTCTCTCGTCTCTGTCTCTCTGGTGTGCACACACACCGTATGGCAAAAATTTCTAAGAAAAAAAAAAAAGAAGAAGAAGAAGAACCGTACAGTGTGTTTGGAGGTAACACGAGACCATCACTATAGAATACCAGGAAGAGAGTAGTCAGTGCTTCCCAAGAGACTGGGAAAGACTTCACAGCAGAGCTGTCATCTGGGCCAGGCCTATTCACAGGATGAGTAGAATCTCCTGCATAGCATGGACACTTGCACAGACATATAAAAATAAAGTGCATGCCATGAGGGAGCAGAAAATAGGGAAATAAAATAATGAGATGTACTTTTGCCTTTCAAGTTGGCAAAAGTGTTTAATATGGGAAATTTGTAGTGTTTATGAGGATATGAGCAAATGCCCACAGTCCAGAACTGTTGGCAAGTGTATGAACTTCATAAATAGTAGGAGAGCAAATGGGCGGTCTTTATCAGTTTGGGTTGTTTGTTTTGTTTTGTTCTGTTCTGTTTTGTTTTTGGCAGAGAGCATATGCACTCACCAGAGAGAGATAAAGAGACAAGAGAGGGGAAAAATCACACCCCAGTTCCTTTGCTTCCATCTCTCCATCCTGTTGGGATTTGGGGGTTGCACACACGTCCAGCATGTTTTTCAAGTCACTGGGGCTGAGAGTCAAACAAATTCTTAAATGATAACGTAAATGCTATTTCTTTTCACATTTTAAAATCAATGTACAGAACGTTAGAAGATATTTAAGTTATAAAAGTAACTACGAGATAAAATGAAAGAATAAGGATGCAATAAATAGTGGCCAGATGCTACGGACAGTGAGAGAAGCTGCACCATAATGGAGGTTAGCTAAATCTTCGCCTTTTCTGACTTCAATCCAGAAATAGATGCTTTAAGCATATTATTTGAGTTCTGAATATCCGAAGAATTAGAAGCAGAAACTATTGTCAATGGCTCGTGTATTTTGGTGAGTGGGCGTGGCAGAAGACCTTCTCTTTGTGATCTACATTCTCCTGTGCAGTCTCATTTTTTAAACCACGTAGTAGATGCAGGTGCCATCACAGTATTGTGACCGTCTGCCCATCACTAATGTGTCTGGGTGTGATCTCCGCAGCTGCACCGTCTGTGCTGGGCTCTCCGGGACAGTACCAAGGAACGGATTGATTTAGACGCGGAAGACAAAAGGCAAGAAGTCGATGATGCCAAAGAAGGTAACATCTACTTTGATTTTATTTTCATGTAGGACCTCTGCGTGCCTGGCTTGGTTTAGTGATTGTTTCCCAGAGGAAATGTGCACTCTCCAGAGAGAGAGGAAGAGAGGGAGAGAAGGAGGAACTCCCCATGAGAGACAGCCATGCTGCCATCCCTTCTCCATTTCTCCCTCCTTTCAGGACCGTGGTCACGCAGGTATAGGAACCAACACATTTTTCAAGCCACCAGGTCCAGGACTCAAACCACATAATCAGCCATATAGAATCCAGTGCTTTTTGTTTTTGTTTCTTCAGTTTCTTCTGGGATATCTTTTTCTTCTGTGCAACTTCCTCTTCCGGTTTAGGAACAATTTGCTCCTTTGCAGTGAGGATCATCTCGCTGTGGCAGGGGGAGCTCATGTATGGGTTAATCTGCCCATGAGCTCTGTACGTACGACGGCGCGTCTTTGGTGTCTTGTTCACCTGATCGCGCTCAATGACCAGAGAGTCTACATCTAATCCCTTAAGTTCAGCATGACTCTCTGCATTTTTAAGCACGTGCAGCAAAAACTCAGCACTCTTTTTGGGCCACCGACCTTGTGTCCAGCCCCACTGTTTAGCCTGGGCACATCTACCCACTCCACCATTGTAACGGCGGAATGGCACACACTGCTTCTGTAAAGTGGCATCCTTCAGATACTTGGTGGCTTTCCAGATATGCATACCCTTGATGGCCTGGGCAGTTTCACGAGTGTTCTTAAAGTGAACGCGAAGATTTGAACCTTGACTTGCGTGACTTTGTGGGATTCTCTGGGTCAAGTGAATAGCAAACCATTTTCAAAGATCACCTCAGGCCGCTAACGAGGAGAGCTAGCATCCAGTGCTCTTAACCTCCAAGCCACGGGCTGGCCCTAGGGATTCTTTTTTTAAATGCCACTAAATTTAGCTTCTGAGAAAGATGTTAGAGTTAAGGCAAACTTATGCTGTAAAATCTTACCTTCCCAGTCACCAACGCACTTCGTTATGTAGAAAATGCATCCAGCCTTCGACCTGCCCATCACTCTATCCATCCTTTATCCATCCGTGAAACAGTATGCTGGCCAGTGAGAGGATAACCCATTACAGTCTCCTGTCTCTAATTACACGTTAGCTGTTCAGTCCTGATTGGTTGTGACCAGCATCTAGTGCCGCCTTCTCCCCAACCCTATCTCTTACTATCCTCTCTAACGTACCCTTCATTCCAGAGAGACAGGTTTCTTTCATTTTCCCCCACATACACTAAGCTCCCTAGAACATTTCTACCTTCTCTGCAAGAGGGGAAAAAACACCCATTCTTTTCCCACTCGATAGGAAAATTTCTCTATCCCCGTGGCTCTGTTAACCTAGTATTTTTAACACCACTATCAAGATAATGATGTTCAGAGAATGAATGCAAATAAATAAAAAAATAAAAATAAAAAAATAAATAAATAAATAAAATAAAATAAAATAAAATAAAATAAAAAAGATTTAGCACTTTAGCACTTTAGAATATGTTGTCTTAACTGCCCACTAATTGTTTGACTTGGGTTTTTCAAACTGAAGAGCAGGTCAGTGCTTCTTATTTCTTTTGATTTACATCAGTTTCCTGTGTATGGCTGGCCTATAATTTTCCTATTTTTTTTTCACTCAGTCTCTGCCTATTTGGTGTTAAATAGACATGCCCTCCATGCCCCACTGGAGATCCTCCTCTCTCTCTCTCTCTCTCTTTGTTGCTCTCTGACAAATACAAACACCCTCTGGCAATTTTTTAAATGTATATAGTGGCTGCAGAACTATTCCATTTCCATTTGTTTGTTAGTCAGTTTTGGAAAATTACGTATTTCTAGGAAAGCATCCACTTATTACACTCTTTAGAAATATTGGTATAAAGTTATTCGTGGTATCTACTCACTGTCTTTTCCATCTTTGCTGCTTCTCTGGCTATGTCTTCCTATTAATGCCTGATGTAATTCTTTGGGACTTGTCCTTTTTCTTAATAAATCTTACTAAGCACTCGTCTAGTTTACTTTTCTCAAAGAATCAACTTTTGATTGTTACTTTTTTCTAGTACACTGTACTTCTTTTCTGTTTCATTACTTTGTTGTGTTTTTTTCTAATTGAAGTTACATATTACTTCATTAATCCCAACCTCTCTTTTTTCAGAACATAAAAGTATTAAAAATTGTAATGGACACTAGAGACAAAGTAGAAAGAGAGTGTAGGAGGGGGAGAGTGTAGAAATTTAGGGGGGAAATGGAGATTTAAGACACTTGTGGGACACAGATAAGGTTTATTATCTGTTGACAAGGATGTGTATGGTGGTCTCTCAACTGGGCTGGACTGAAGTATGTATCATGCTGGGTAATGTCTTTATGATCTAAATGATGTATAGCAATTTGATGTATGAATAAAAAAATATTTTTAATAAAATAAAAGAAGACACACACACACACACACACACACACACACACACACACAAGATATCTAAAGCCATACATATGCATTTCTCTCCAAGTAATAATGAGCCAGCAGGTCGTGTGGTGGTTAAGGTGCTAGACTACCACATGGCAGACTCCATGGTTTGAGTCCTGGACCCAGAGGCTTGAAAAACACACCAAGCACATGTGCGTGCATGCCCAAAATCCCAAGAGGAGAACGGAGAAGAAGGAACTGAAGCATGACTACCCACCCTGGGGAGGTTGATTTCTCCCTTTCCTTCTCTGTCTTTCTCTGTCTCTCTCCAGCAAGTACATGCACCCTATGGCAAAAAAAAAAAAATCTTTAAAAGAATAATACTTTTGATACCTCTCACAGCTTTTGATGTGTATAATTTTCATTATTAATTATTTCTAAGCATGTATAGTCTCTTTCATTATGATTTTTCATAGACAGTTGAATTTAAAAGTATGCTTTAACTTTTCCAGTACTGCAACAAATAAGCTTGTCAGTATACTTTGGGTACAGATTTTGAGAAGTTTGATAGTTGGGTCAAAGAGTCAATATCTAGCAATTTTGCTATATAATACCCAGTTCCCCTTCTGTAGATATTGAACCACACTTTTCTGGCAACAATGCATAAGAGTGTCCATTTCCATACAGACTCACTAACATAGTATATTATGAAACTTTTTAATTTTTGCTGCTGATAGATGAAAGCTGATATCTCAGTATAGTTTTCATTTAAATTTCTAATTTTTTTGAGTGAGCTTAAGAGCCATCATTCTTTTCTCTATCAGCTATTTATTCATCTATCTTGTATTTTTGCTTTTATTTTATTACTTATTTTCCTATAGGGTGCATGCACTTGCTAGAGAGAGACAGAGAGAGAGAGAGGGAACGTGAGAAATCACCCCCTAAGGGAAAAGGCCACACCACAGTCCCTATTCTCCTCTTGGATTTGGGGCACACATGCACACACAGTTGGCATGTTTTTTAAACTGCCTTGAATCACGCAATCAGTCATGCATTAACCTCCATGCTGTGTGCCGGCTCCATCTGTCTTGTATTTTTACAGGGGGCTATTAGGGGTCTTTTTGCCCTCTATTTTTGGAAATCTATTATCTACTAAGGATATTAAACCCTTCGTGATATTGCGTGCAGATGCTTCCCCATTTTGTCACTTGTTTGACTTTGTTGGACTTTCTGCCATGCAAAGGTTCTATTGTGTTTGTTTTTGTCTTATTTTTGGCTAAAGGGCATGTGCATTCACAAGAGACAGAAAGAGGGGGAGAGGAGAAAACACTCCCCCCTGTAAAGAATGGTCATGCCACAGTCCCTTCTCCCCCATTTCTCCACTTTCTTGGGATTTGGGGCATGCACACATGGGCACCCAGCGTATTTCTCAAGCCTCCAGGCCCAGGACACTAACTGCCCAACCACATAGTCAGTCATGTAGAATCAGCTGCCTTCACCATCAGGTCATGGAGCCAGCCCTTCTATTTTTATATAAGCAAACTTATTTGTATCATCTCAGGAATTTCTCTAACAAGGGGTGGGTGTATACATTTTTTTTCTAATTTATTATTTACATTAGATCACTATACATCTTTACAGTGGGCAATGTGGTTTTTCCCAGCACAAATATAGGGCAAATCAGTCAAGACACAGTCATTACCACATACGTTATCATCAGCTAATAATTTTTTTTTTAATTTTTTTTTTTGGAGAGATTTTCACTATAGGGCACGTGCGCTCGCCAGACAGACAGAGAGAGACATTAGAGACAGAAAGTGAGAAATCACCCCCCAGGGGGGATGGCCACGCCGCAATCCCTTCTCCTCCATTCTCCTCTCGGGATCTTGGGCACGCACGCACACGTGCCCGGCGTGAGTTTTAAGCCACCGGGTCCAGGACGCGAACTGCGGTCAACTACGTGGGAGTCCAGCGACATAGCCATTACGCTAACTGCTGGTTCCCATAACTTTTTATTTTTGTGTCAATTAAACATATTGTTTGTTTTTTCTGTTTCCCTCCCTCCCTTCCCATATTACCCACCCTCTGCTAGCCCCCTCCCTCTCTCTAGTAGCTACGGTTACCCTCCCTGGTGTTACACCTTCCAGCCTTTCAGTTTCTGCTATAGAAAACAGACGAGCAGTGTATACTGGCAAAGTCTGTCTTTCATAGTCTGACTTGCCTCACTTAGCATTAGATCTTTCATATTCATCTGCTTTGTATCAAATGTCAGGGCTTCATTGTTTTTTATGCCTTAGTAGTATTTCATAGAGTATATATGCCACATTTTTTCAATCCAGTAGTCTATTTTTGGACATTTGGGTTGATTCCATGTTCTAGCAATTGTAAATAAAGCTGTGATAAACATGGATGTGCAAGTATTTTCCTGACTGAGGGTTTTCCTATCCTTTGAGTAAATGCCTAAGAGTGGGATTACTGGGTAGTATGGTAGATCTATTTGTAGGTTTCTGAGGACTCTGCATGTCATTCTCCACAGTGGTTGTACTAATTTACATCACCACCAGCAGTGTAAGAGAGTTCCCTTTTCACTGCAGCCTTGCCAGCATTACTATTCTTTATTTTTTTTTAATTTTAGCCATTCTGATTGGGGTTAAATGCTCTCTCTTGTGATTTTAATTTGCATTTCCCTTATAATAAGAAATGTCAAGCATGTTTTCATATGCTTTTTGGCCATTCATATGTCTTCCTTGGGAGAGTTGTCTGTTCAGCTCATTTTCCCATCTTTTAATTAGATTTTTTTTTTTGGTGGATAAGTTGCTTGAGTTCCCTGTATATTCTGACTCAGTTCCTTATCTGAGGTATAGTTTGCAAATAAATACTCCCCTTTGAGGGTTGTCTCCTCACTCTAATTATTGTTTCTTTTGCTGTTCAGAAGCTTTTCAACTTAATGTAGTTCCACTTGCCTATTTTGGGGACTATTGCCTGTGCTTTGGAGGTCTTTGTTAAGAAGTCTTTGCCTGGGGCCAGCAGGTGGCATGATAGTTAAGGCACTGAACATTCCCACATGACCAACCACAGTTTGAGTCCCAGACCTGGTGGCTTGCTTTTTCATTTTCCTCCTCTCTCTGTGTGTGTCTCTCTCTGGTCAAGTTAAAAAAAAATGAATGAATAAATAAAATTAAATAAATCTTAAAATAGAAGAAGAAGAAGAAGAAGAAGAAGAAGAAGAAGAAGAAGAAGAAGAAGAAGAAGAAGAAGAAGAAGAAGTCTTTGCCTACTCCAAGGTCTCCAAGAATTTTCACTGTGCTTTCTACCAGTAGTTTTATAGTTTGAGGTTTTATGTTTAGAGCCTGACTCCATTTTGAGTTGATTTTTGTTAGTGGTGAGAGATACAGGTCCAGGTTCACTCTTCTGCAGGTGGATATCCAGTTTTCCTAGCACCTTTTGCTGAAGAAATTTTCTTTTCCCCACTGGATTGTCTTTTGCCTCATATCAAAGATCAGTTGGTTGTATTTGGGGGGGGGATTTATTTTGGGTTCTCAATTCTGTTCCACTGATCTACCTGCCTGTTTTAGTGCCCAAGCCAATCCAGAACTTGGAAAGTTCTGAGTATTTTATGAAAGAGATTTTTTCATCCCTTTACTAGCTTCTTCACCTTCTAGGACACCCATTGTATGGACATTTGGGCATTTCATGGTGTCTACAATTTCCCACATAATATCCTCTTTTTTTCTTTTTTTCTTTTTTTTTTTTTTTTTTTTTTTTTTGTTGTTGTTTTTTATTCTTGTTGGTATGGCCTATGTTGAAGGAATACCACAAGTCCCAAAGACCACTCTTGGGGGTGTGGATACACCATCAAGGGTTTTAATCATTCTTTACAATTACCTGTCCTACACTGACACATATTTCTATTTGCCATCTTTCGGGATGACCTTTTTTTTTCAGATCATCCTGAGCATTCTCGCGGATGTCTCAAGAAGAGTTATGATGTATTCTGTGGTTTGCAAAAGACAGGGCCCAAACTGACCAAAGAAGAGGAAGAAGACCTAAGAAAGAAGATGACAGACACCTCAGAGAAGCCCTTGTGGAGGAATGTAGTGAACATCAATGCCATCATCCTCTTGGCTGTGGTGGTCTTTGTTTATGGCTATTTTGCCTGAACTCTATCTAAACCACTGCAATATATTTGAAGCCAAGGATAATTTTATTGATTTTAATTTTATAGTTCTCTGGGTTGCAAAAGGGAGATGAGCAGCTGGTAATTTTATCTAATGAGATGTCAATAGACTCAATAGCTTCGTTTTTCCCATCCCTTTGTATCAATAAACAAAAAAAGTTAATTTATAAAACTAGCAAAGCAACTTCATATGTGTCCAAACTAAGACCATAGGTTTAAACTATTTTTTTCTAGCTTTATTGGAATATAATTAACAAATAGAAATTGTGTGTATGTAAGGCGTATGACATTATCAGTAGATATGTGTATACATCTGAAATGATAACCCTAATCAAGTTAATTAGCACATTTATTACCTCATTTGATTGTCTTCTTTGTGTGTATGAGTGGTGAGAATACTTAAGACCTACTCTTAGCAAATTTCAAATATACAACACAGGATTTTTTTTTTTTTTTTTGAGAGAGAGAAAGAGAGATTTTTGCTAGAGGGCATGTGTATTCGCCAGAGGGACAGAGAGAGACAGAGAGACGGAAAGCGAGAATTCACCACCCAGGGGAGATGGCCACACTGCAATCCCTTCTCACCCATTCTTCTCTAGGGATTTTGGGCATGCAAGCACATGCACCTGGCATGAGTTTTAAGTCACCAGGTCTGGGACTCAAACTGCAGTCAACTACATGGGAGTCCAGTGACTTAACCACTATACAATTGCTGGTCCCACAGCACAGGATTATTAACCATAGTCACCCTATTACATTTCAGGTCTATAAGTATTTCTATAATCTTGCTTTATGTATTATTTCATGATGGACTTTTTCACATATAATATATCCCAAAGATCTTTTGTTTACTAGTACATATCAGTCTCTCTCATTCTTTTTAATATTTGTATCATTGTTCCATAGGATGATTTATTATAGTTGGGTTACTTTTCCACTGAAGAATATTCACGTTGGTTTCAATTATTTCCTATTGTCAACAGTATTCGACTGGACATATCTGTATATTAATCTTTTGGCACATTAGCTAGCTTTATTTTCTTTTATGATTCATTCCTAGAAATAGAATACTGAAGCAAATGGTATGAACATTTAATTTTTTTTTTTTTTTTTGGAGAGGTTTTTCACTATAGGGCGCGTGCGCTCGCCAGACAGACAGAGAGAGACATAGAGACAGAAAGCGAGAAATCACCCCCCAGGGGGGATGGTCACGCCGCAATCCCTTTTCCTCCATTCTCCTCTCGGGATCTTGGGCACGCACGCACACACGCCCGGCGTGAGTTGTAAGCCACCGGGTCCGAGACGCGAACCGCGGTTGACTATGTGGGAGTCCAGTGACATAGCCATTACGCTAACTGCTGGTTCCCAACATTTAATATTTTGATAAGAAATCAAATGTTTGTGTTCTGAAACAGATTCACCAATTTATATTTTCACCAACAGTGTATGAGACACATTTATTCACATTCTTACAGAGTACATTATCAGACTTCATTTTTGTCAATCTGATAACTATAGAATAGTTTCCTTTTAAATTATTAATAAAATTACATGTATTGGGAACCAGCAGTTAGCGTAATGGCTATGTCGCTGGACTCCCACGTAGTCGACCGTGGTTCGCGTCCCGGACCCGGTGGCTTAGAACTCACACCGGGCGCGTGTGCATGCGTGCCCAAGATCCCGAGAGGAGAATGGAGGAGAAGGGATTGTGGCATGACCATCCCCCCGGGAGGTGATTTCTCGCTTTCTGTCTCTATGTCTCTCTCTGTCTGTCTGGCGAGCGCATGCACCCTATAGCAAAAATCTCTCCAAAAATAATAATAGTAATAATAATAATAATAATAAATAAGTTGAATAAAATAATTCTTTTAAAAAGAAGAAATTAATGCTAGGTATTTTATTCTTTTAGATACTGTTATAAATAAAATTATTTTCTAATTTTTTTCTAACTATTGCATGTATATGGAAAGATGGTTGATTTTTGTGTGTTATCTTACACTCACAGTAATGCTGATTTCATAAAATTATTTAGGAAGGTTTCCTCTTCTATTTTCTGGATGAGTTTGAGAACTATTGATGTTAATTCATCTCTAAGTATTTGGTAGTTTTTTAAAAGAAAGATTTTTTTCTGTAGGATACGTGTGCTTGCCAGAGAGACAGAGAGAGACAGCAAGCAAGAAATAGCACCCCCCGAGAAGGCACCTTCATGGCTCCTGAGAACTAGTGATTTCAGGGAATAAATAAATGAAAATTTTGGGACCAGTAGTTAGCGTAATGGCTATGTCGCTGGACTCCCATGTCGTCAACCGCAGTTCGCGTCCCGGACCCTGTGGCTTAAAACTCACGCCGGGCGCGTGTGCGCACGTGCCCAAGATCCCAAGAGGAGAATGGAGGAGAAGGGATTGCAGCGTGGCCATCCCCCCGGGGGGTAATTTCTCGCTTTCTGTCTCTCTGTCTCTGTCTGGTGAGCACATGTGCCCTATAGCAAAAAAACCTCTTCAAAAAAAAAAAAGAAATGAAAATTTTCTACTGATAATTCAGCCTTCACACCACAAATTCCAGTGGAGTGGCAAGGGAGTAGGCCTCAGAAGACACCTTCATGGCTCCTGAGAACTAGTGATTTCAGGATCCTACTCAAGCCTTCTCTCTGCCTCTGCCTCTGTCTTTGTCTCTCTCTACCTCTGTCTCTTTCTTCTCTTTTTTTGTAATTTTTCCTTTTAAAAAAAAATTGGGGGGACCAGCAGTTAGCGTAATGGCTATGTCGCTGGACTCCCATGTAGTCGACCGTGGTTCGAGTCCTGGACCCAGGGGCTTAAACTCACGCCAGGCACGTGTGCTTGCATGCCCAAAATCCCGAGAGAATGGAGGAGAAGGGATTGCAATGTGGCCATCCCCCCAGGGATCAACTTCTCACTTTCTGTCTTTCTCTCTCTCACTGTCTTTCTGACAAGTGCATGTGCCCTATAGCAAAAACCTCTCCAAAAAAAGAAAAATTCTTTTTTTTAATAATTATTTTTTATCTTAAATTTATTTATTTACTTATTTTAATTTGACTAGAGAGAGACAGAGTGAGAGAGAGAGAGAGAGAGAGCAAGTTGCCAGGTTCGGGACTGGAACTGCGGTTGGCCATGTGGGAGTCCAGTGCCCTTAACCACCATGCCACCTGGCAGACCCACATCTGTTGACATTCTAACCAACAAAGTGATGGTTTTAGGAAGTTGCTAGGTCATGAGGATAGAGTCCTCCTGAATGGGGATAATGCTCTTGTAAAATGGGCGCAACAGAGCTCATTTGACTCCTTTTGAAAACACAGAAAAAAGGTGCCATCTGTGAAAAAACAGGCCCTTGTACCAGATACTGAAACTGCCAACACCCCTGTCTTTGACCTCCTAGACTCCAGGACTATGAAAAATACATGTATTAAGTTACTCATTTTATGGTGTTATGGCAGCCCAGGTGGACTAAGATAACTAGAGCTCTTTCTTCATTTGGTTTTGAGTTATTGCCTAGTGTCTTTCATTTCAACCCAAAGGGCTCCTTCTAGCATAGCTTGCAGGACAGATAGAGTGCTGACAAACTCCTTCAGTATTTTTATCTGAGAATGTCTTGATGTCTCTTCTATTTAAAAAAAATTTTTTTCTCTCTTTTTATGATAGCATGCATGTGCACACATGTTAAATAGAGAGAGGGAAGGTTGAGCACCCGCCACAGGGTCTGGTCACACCGCCACCTTCTTCCTCCAGTCCTCCAGCCTGTTGGATTCTGGGCACTCACGTGCATGCCAGTGGGTTTCAGGGCTGATCAGGTTGGGAACTTGAACCACATTCACTATGTGGGTTCTGGCTTTTCTTACTACTGCGTCATGAAATCAGCCCTCTCCCTTATTTTTGAAGGATATTTTTGTTGGCTACTGAAATCTTGATCACCAGGGATGTTTTGTTTGTTTTAATTTTTGCCATAGGGCATGTGTGCTTGCCAGATAGAAACAGAGAGGGAAAATGAGAAACCGGCCCCCAGGAGAGATAACCACACTGCAATCTATTTTCCTCTGTTCTCCTCTTAGGATTTTGGGCTTGCACGCACAAGTACCCAGAGTGTTTTTCAAGCCACCAGGTCCAGGACTCAAACCTTGGCATCAACCATGTGGGATCCAGCTGCCTTAATCACCACACCACCTGCTGGCCCCTATCAAGAGATTTTTTTCCCTTTCAGCATTTTAAATATATCATTGCAATGTCTTCTGGCCTCCATGCTTACTGATAAGAAATTGACTGTTAGTTTTATTTAGGATCACCTACGTGTGACATGTCACATCTCTTTTGCTGCCTTCAAGATTCTGTCTTTGGTTCTCAACAGTTTGGTTATAAGAGACCTTGGTATGAGTCTCTTTTTTTTTTTTTTTTTTTTTTTTTTTTTTTTTTTTTTTTTTTTTTGAGAGAGAGAGAGATTTTTGCTATAGGATGTTTGCACTTGCCAGAGAGACAGAAAGTGAGAAATTATCCCCAGGGGGAATGGCCATCCTGCAATCCCATGTCCACCATTCTCCTCCCTGGATTTTGGACACACACACACACATCTGGTGTGAATTTCAAGTTGCTGGGTCGAGGATTTGAACCGTGGTCGACCATGTGTGAGTCATGCAACATAACCACTATGCCATCTGGTGGTCCCAGTATGAGTCTCTTTGAGTCTAATCCTACTTGGAGTCCATTCAGCTTCTTGGATTTGTAGATTTATGTCTTTCGTCAAAACTGGAAAGTTTTCATTTATAATTTCTTTAAATATTCTTTCTATTCCTTTCCCTATATCTTCCCCTCTGGGATATTTTTCCCCCAGAGGGTATGTGCACTTACCAAAGAGATATAGAAAGAAGAGGGAGAAAGAACCCCTAATGGGCATGGGCATGCTGCAATCCCTTCTCCTCCATTTCTCTACCCTGTCACACAGGCCCAACCTGATTTCCAAGCATCTGGGGCCAGGACTTGAACCACACGGTCAGCTATGTGGGATCTGCCTCCCTTAACCACCAGGCCTCAGAGTTGGCTCTGCTCTGGGACTCTCATAATATGTATGTCTCTCCACTTGACAGAGTCCACTTGGGCTCTTTCACATTTTTCCCTTATTTTTTCTTTCTGTCTCTCAGATGTGATCTTTCAATTACTCTACCTTCAAACTGACCATTCTTCCTTCTGCCCCAGTTTGCTGTTGAACTCCTCTGGTAAATTTTTGGTTATCGTCACTTTTCGCTCCAGAATTTCTGTTTGGCTCCTTACCATTCCTCTCTCTTTATTAATATTCCCATATTGTTAATACATCATGTTCCTAATTTCTTTACTATTTTGTCCATGTGTTCCTTTAGCTCTTTGATCACGTTTAAAGCAGTTGTCTCAAAGTCTTTGTCTATAATTCCATTATATGAGCTTAAACGGAGATAGTTTCTATGCATTTTTTTCTTTAAATGGACTGTATCTTCCTGTTTCTTCATGTGCCTTCAGAGCTTTTGATGAAAACTAGACATTTGACTATTATAGTGTGATAACTCTGGAAATTGTATCCTGCCCCCTTCCCCAGTGTTTATTCTCTCATTGGTTACTGAAGGTTATAGTCATCCATTTGTTTAATGACTTTGCCAACTATTACTGTAAGAACTATATTTCTTGTCACTGTAGTCACTAGTGTCTCTGCTCCTTAGCTTATGTTCAGCTAGGGTTTTGGCAAACATTTCCTTGAATGTCTGGAGCACTCTCAGTCTTTACAATCACCTCTACTGGGGTCTCCTTCACCTCTTAGCCAGGCTTGCACTGAGCCTATAAATCAAACCAGGGAGAAAGTTTAGCATGAGCTCAGGTCTTTTCTGCGCCTACATCTTGCCCTGGGAATGCACATTGCTTTCTAAACTCCTTAGTACATATGATTGCATTCAAATGTCCTAATTTCCTCCCAAAAAATTCCCCAGAATGTCCTTTTGGACATTTTGACTTGCATGTTGACTTGTATGTTTTGACTTTTCACTTCTATAAATCAAGCATTAATAAACATTTTGCTCTATGTACAAAAACCATCTTCATCTTGAAGGAAAAGAACAGTTTTTCCCTGTACCCTTAAAATTACTCTAGTTCCACGTCTCATTTACTGATCCTTGGTTTTCCAAGGGGCTCAGCCTATTATAATGGTACATTGGGGAACCGGCAGTTAGCGTAATGGCTATGTCGCTGGACTCCCACGTAGTCAACCGCGGTTCGCGTCTCGGACCCGGTGGCTTACAACTCACGCCGGGCACATGTGCGTGCGTGCCCAAGATCCCGAGAGGAGAATGGAGGAGAAGGGATTGCGGCGTGACCATCCCCCCTGGGGGGTGATTTCTCGCTTTCTGTCTCTATGTCTCTGACTGGCGAGCGCACGCGCCCTATAGCGAAAAACCTCTCCAAAAAAAAAAAAAAAAAAAAAAAAAATAATGGTACATTAAACAGGTAGAGTTATTCATCTCATGTTTTCTTGTGGTTTTGTAGTTGAAAATCTCCAAATTTAGGTACGCTTTAAAAAACTTGTTTATGTTGCTAGATTCTACTCTCAACTCTCCTGGACTCCTGCTTTTGAGTCTGCATCTTGTGATAACTGAAGCTCAGCACAGACATGTTCAGTATATATCTAGACTCTCTAGATGTTAGCGTTTTAAACATTTTTATTGTTATCAAAGTAATACATTGTAATTTATGGAACTATATTGTAGCTTAATATGGCACCTTTCACGTATTTCTCTATCTCCTTTTCAAAGCGTCCTCGTCACAACCACAAGAGGTAGGAAGATGCTATAAGCACCAAGGTCCTCATTTTTCAAAGAGAAAAATACACCGTTGAGACAAAATTAATTTACCACAATATACACAGTAAATCATGGGCAGTGTCGGGAACAAAATCCAGGACAACCCAGATACTTACACTGCCTACTTCATCCACTGGCATTTTATCTTTTCCTCTCAAAGCACAAAATGTAGCACGTACTGCACACAAGACTGCATCATCTGAGTAATACTAGCCATCGGGAACGCTCCACTTTTCTCACTACTCTGCCTAGCTTAAAGGAGAACAAGAAGCTCTTCAAATAATGCTCTCTGGGTCTCCCTCCTTCTATAAGAATATGCCGTCCCTTTACCTGTCAAACCAATTTTCTGCTCAGGAACAATTCTCCATTATTTTCCAAGCTTTCCTGAAAGCAATCAATACTAACAGGCTGACTTTCCCTAAACTTCAGTGGTACTATGTTACAAGGCCATTGAAATTTCACCTGTAGAGCTAAAAGAATTGATTAGTTAAATTTCAATGTAAAGGAAAGAATTACACGCTAGGAGACATTTTAACAAGAAATACACTCCTCGGAGCTAGAAGTGTTGGCCACTATCACCCAGAACAATCAATCAATGATCACCAGATGATCATCAATTGAGATCCCAAAAAACGGGGAAGAGGAGCTAAGATCAATTATTTCAGTGTCTTCCGGGAGGGTACAGCTGTTTTGAGATGACGGATAGCATCAGCAGGGCCCTTTGCTCTATCACTAGAGGCAGTGTCATCCTCTAAGCCCATGTGTCAATATTAGCAAATGAGGCAAAGTGGCCCCTGGCAAATGCATTAGCGTCATCAGAGGGTGTGCTTTGTACAACCACAACAAAAGCTGAACAACCACCAGCCTCACAGAAAAACAAAGCAAACGTCTATATCATTCATTTACACAACACACGTTGCTGAGTAGTTAAGACATTTCAGGCACAGTGAATGACAGAAGGGGTGAAATCCCAAATACAGCAAACTCTCAATAGACATTAAAAAAACAAAGACCAGAAAATCCCCTAAACTCAAGATTGTCTGTTTCCCTTGCCACTCTGAGACTGATGCTTGAGTCTCTTCCTATCAGGTAAGTACTACCTTCCCCAGGCTGCCACTTCAGGGAGAAAATATTTGTGACAGAGACCCCATCAAGTTCCAGTCCTCTCCTTCAATGCATCATTGGTTTATCAGATTATGCTTTCTGGTTTGGGGAAATACACGAGAGGGATGTGATAAGGGAGCAAGGGGGCATTGTTTTCTTTTTTCAAGTGAGGAGGAGGTGGTCAGAGAGGGAAAATGGCAGGAACCAGGGAGACCAGAACTTTTAAAATATTCAAAGACTTTAAACGACGTTGACAAGCTGAACCTACCTGACACACTAGCACCAGACATCACAGGCCTTCTGTCTCTTACTCTGCCTTTTTCTGGATATGACTAAGTGGACTTCCCTCCTACAGCTCCCATGTGTACAGAGGATGGTAACACACTGGCTTCAAATACATAAGTTAACAGAAAATTAATGATTCTTCTCCTGCCGGCCTATAGTTACACATATATACATTTATATGACTGGGTAAATTTTACAACTGACTGGTTTCCCTTCAACACCGCAGAATGGGACCAAAGGGAAATCGAGCAAAGGTTTCAACTTTGGTGTGTCTGCAGTAGCGGGCAGGACTCAGGCAAAATATGCATGGCAGAAGACAGCCACAGCCAGCAAGATAATGCCATTGATGTTCACGACCATCCTCCACAAAGGCTTCTCAGAGGTGTCTGTCAGCGCCATCTTCATGGCTTCCTCCTCTTCCTTGGTCATCTTGGGTCCTTTCTGCTGGTCCAGTCCACAGAACAGGTCGTAGGCCCGCCTGAAGCATCCTTTTTTCTTTTCAGGAACTTCTGCATCAGGGGAAAGGCATAAAAGGATTATTGTATAGAAAAGCAGGAGGAGACTAGAACAAGTTTCCAGGGTAGGCCAGCTAAGGAGGCACAGCAGTGACACTGCTCCATGATGGCGAGGCCACATGGAAACGTCTCTCATTTGTATCCTGAGGTCTCCCTGTACGTGCTAAGTATGTGCACATGTGTCCACGGTCCTGGCTGGCTAAGGCTGGGGGTAGATTGTGGCATGGGGAGCCTATTAGGAATGTCTATCTTTCTCTCTTTCTCTTTCTCTTTCTTTTTCTCTTTATCTCTCTCTCTCTCTCTCTCACTCTCAGAGGAAATAACTACATAAACTCTTTATTTTTATTTTTGTAAGTTTCCCCCCCCCCATAGGGCATGTGTGCTCACTAGAGAGAGACAGAGAAAGACAGTGAGAGGAAAAGTGAGAAATCACCCCCCACCAGGGGATGGCCATGCCACAATCCCTTCCCCTCCATTCTCCTCCTGGGATTTTGGGCACATGTGCCTGACATGAGTCTTACGTGACTGGATTCAGTCTTAAGTCACTTGAACCACAGTTGCCCATGTGGGAGTCCAGTGCCGTAACCACTACTCCACCTGCTGGTCCCAGTAAACTTTTTTAAAAGAAAAAAAGAGAAAAATTCCCAGAGGAGATGTCCATACCATAGAGTACATATCACTCTGCAGAAATTTCCCAATTTTCTTGTTTTCAGGAATAGAAATGTCACCAAATCTTCAAATGAACCTAACTATCAATAGTTATAAGATGATGTTGAATCGACAGCCCTCAGAATGGGAAGATATTTTTGTAAACTCTGCATCAGATAAGGGATTGATAACCAGAATACATAAGGAACTAAAGAAGCTGTTTGGAAAAAAGATGATGAACCCTATTAAAAGATGGGAGAAGGAGTTGAAAAGAACACTCACTAAAGATGACATACAAATAGCCAGAGGGCATATGAAAAAATGCTCAACATCCCTCATCGTAAGGGAAATGCAGATCAAAACAACAATGAGATACCACCTAACCCCAGTCAGAATGGCTAAGATTTAAAAAAACAAAAAATGATAAGTGTTGGCGGGGGTGTGGTGAAAGGAGAGCTCTCTTACACTGCTGGTGGGAATGTAAATTAGTCCAACCACTGTGGAGAACAATTTGGAGATTCCTCAAAAATCTACAAATAGAACTGCCATTTGATCCAGCAATCCCAATTCTTGGCATCTATCCAAAGGACAGAAGAATTTCTCATTGGAAAAGTGCTTGCACATTGATGTTTATTGCGGCACTTTTCACGATTGCTAAGACATGGAACCAACCCAAATGCCCCCGTATGGATGAATGGATTGGAAAATTGTGGCACATATACTCTATGGAATACTATTCAGCCATTAAGAACAACAAAACCCTGACTTTTGACAGAAAGTGGAAGAATATGGAAGATTTACTGCTGAGTGAATCAAGCCAGGCTATGAAGGAGAGACACTGTATGTCCCCACTTAATATATACCAAATGTCCGCACTCTATAACTGAAACTGACGGGCTAAAGGATATACAAACACAAGAGATGGGTGTGGATGCCAGATGTAGAGTGTGTGGAGGAGTGGGGCCTGGGGAAGAACATTTGGAGGAGGGATACAGAGACAGCATGGCTGAGACAGAGAGGTAGTGTTGTTATATTCTGATCAACTCGACCGGGGAGAAATGTTCATATATTGAAATGATCACCTTGTAAGCTAAATAATGTAACTGAATGTATTAAAAAATTTTAAATTAAAAAAATGGTTAAATAGGGACCAGCAGTTAGCATAATGGCTATGTCGCTGGACTCTCACATAGTCGACCGTGGTTCGCGTCCCAGACCCGGTGGCTTAAGACTCACGCCGGGGGAACCAGCAGTTAGTGTAATGGCTATGTCGCTGGACTCCCACGTAGTCAACCGCGGTTCGCGTCTCGGACCCGGTGGCTTACAACTCACGCCGGGCGCATGTGCGTGCGTGCCCAAGATCCCGAGAAGAGAATGGAGGAGAAGGGATTGCGGCGTGACCATCCCCCCTGGGGGGTGATTTCTCGCTTTCTGTCTCTATGTCTCTCTCTGTCTGTCTGGCGAGCGCACGCGCCCTATAGCGAAAAAACCTCTCAAAAAAAAAAAAAAAAAAAGACTCACGCCAGGCGCGTGTGCGTGCGTGCCCAAGATCCCGAGAGGAGAATGGAGGAGAAAGGATTGCGGCATGGCCATCCCCCCTGGGGGTTGATTTCTCACTTTCTATCTCTCTGTCTCTCTCTCTCTGTCTGGCGAGAGCACGCGCCCCATAGCAAAAACCTCTAAAAAAATGGTTAAATAAAAAAATAGTTATAAGATGATGTTACTAAATAGATTCTACATCCTTATATCAGCTAGCCTAAGTTTCATCTCTACCAGGCCCAATACAAGTGGATTTTCATTTATAACAGGAAGATCAAACAATAATCTATGAGAGAGGAATGTTGATAATGGGCTGAAGAATTATGGCATATGAAGGAAATGGAGAACTCACCCCTAAACCCTAAAACTCGTATTTGTTTGTTAAATCACTGGAAAGCAATGAGGCTGGCATGACTTGGGAGCACCTTAGCTACAACTTCCAATGCTAAGGCTTCACCAGAGGTCCAGATGAGTGATAAGAGTTGGTCTGAAAAGCCCCTAATGCAGGGCAGCAGTGGTCAACACTTTCAGCCTTAAGATGTGGTATTGCATGTCAACAGTACTGAATCAAACCATCCAGCTGGCCCTGACACTCAAAGTGGATGTCTACCAAGAAAGTGAATTCCCTCCTCTGAGCCCAGCTGTGGTGCTGGAGGTAGATAGACCTGGTTTCAAAGCCTAGGTCCGGCACTCAATGGATATTTCAAGCCCATTGTATTTTTACACCAAGGTCAGACACCACTGCTCTGCACTTCCCATTTTCTATTTTTTTTTTTAAATTACCAAAGGTGATGTATGCTCACCAGAGAGAGACAGAGAGAGGGAAGAAGAAATCACTCCCCAGTGGGTCATGGTCATACTGCAATCCTCTCTTCATTTCTCCATCTTGTCAGGATTTGGAAAACACATACACACACACCCAGTATGTTTTTCAATCCACCACGGCCAGGATTGCAACCATAGCCTGCCATGTGGGATCCAGCTACCTTAACTACTAGACCACAGGGCTGGCCCTACACTTTCCATTGTTTAAATATTTAAAGAGTCACAGAATGTTAGAACTAGAAAGAACCTTAGTGATCAAACTCACACATGTGTCAATACTGGGACCCGGGGTCCCAGCGGTTAGCGTAATGGCTGTGTCGCTGGACTCCCACGTAGTTGACTGCGGTTCGAGTCCTGGATCTGGTGGCTTAAACTCATAAAAAAAAAATAATAATAAAATAAAAATAAAAAATAAAAAAATAAAAAAACTGGGACCCAAAATCAGTTTTATGGTCTACTTAATTCACCTCGCTTATCTTCAGGTAACTAAGATTGCATAAATAATACTTTATTCACTGTCTTAATGAATATTTAAAGAGAGATTTATTTTAATGATTTAGTGAGAGAGCACCCAGAGCATGTGAGGGAACTTCAAAAAGTCCGTGGGAAAGTGGAAGAAAAATTAAAGTTTATTTTGGTGTAAACAAACTTGAAATCCATTCAGTTTTTGTTTTTCAGAGACTTTTCCATGAACATTTTGAAGGCCTCCTCAGAGTAGATGTTATGAAGTGTTAGCCTCCTTCCATTCTCTCTGTCTTTTCTCTCACACAAGTGAGAAGAGCCTCCTTATACCTCTCCCCTTTGACTCACTCCACTAATATATCAGACTATGTAAGAAAGAGAGTGATAAGTTGGGCTCATTGACTAGTTTAAATGAGAAATATATGGTTATCTGGATCAATAAAATGTTGACTGGCCTGAAGAATGTCTCTGTGTCTCATATTCCTCACTGTAAGTCTGAAAAAGTTATACTTGCATTATATTTTTAAAAAAGAGATGATGTGGTGCCAAAATGAATCACTCAATTAGAGTAAGGTACTTCCATTAGGTTATCTGAAAAGTCATGACATATTTTTCTATGTTTTTCTATACAAAAATGTATCACGACTTTCCTGCTGACCCAATCATTAAAATATGCTGTGATCATGTTATTATCTGTCATATGGTGAAGGTGATGATAAACTATAGTGATAATTAGATGAGAATGGTGGTGCCATGACAAGGCTTCATGCTGTTGCTTCTCAGAGAATGGTGGGTGTGACGCCTGTGGTCTACAGAAGCCCTCAAGAGAGCTTAGCTTCTAGTGCTTTAACAGAGTACAGTGTTCAGCCTGATTTCAGCAAGAAACAACAGCATTGGCCTGAGAAGTATTTCATGTTGGGTGCAGTCTCTTTACAAGCAAAATGATAAATAGTGATTATTTTTAAAAAAATAATTGGAATAATAATAATTGGGGAAAAAATGAAAAGCTATTGGATGATGAAGATGGGGATTTTAATGTCTCTGTATTGACTGATATGCATAGCATTCCTTCTGGTAAAAGAAATGTAATACACTGTAAAGTTATATGTGATTCAATGTAATATAAACAAGATTATGATAATAAATAAAAAAGAAACAACAGAATTCAAATGCTGTCGTGGGCCTCAGAGTTCAATAATCCTGTTCTCTACCCAGTGTGGGCATCCCCTCTACAGCATCCCTGATAGATGCAAACTTGCCACTCATCCCTTTCCAGACCAACTCAGTTAGAAAACTCTTCCTTCAAAGCAATTGTTATTGTGATAATTACAACCAATTCTTTTTTTTCTTTTTAAGAGAGATTTTTGCTATAGGGTGCATGCATTTGCTAGAGAGACAGAGAGACTGAAAGTGAGAAATCACTCCCAAGGGGGACAGCCATGCTGCAATCCTTTCTCCTCCATTCTTCTCTCAGGATCTTGGGCACACATGCACACGTGCCCAGCATGTATTTTAAGCCGCCAGGTCTGGGACTCAGACCATGGTCAACTACATGGGAATCCAGCAACGTAACCATTATGCCATCTGCTGGTCCCACCAACTCTTCTAGTGAAGTATGATTTTGTTCAATGTTTCCAGCTGTGCTAGGTGGTGTGGGCTATCACTTAGAATACTCTTACATAAGGAACCTGGACCCTAGGACAAATGGAACCAATTAACCAGGATAATAAAAAGAGAAGTTACGATTTAATCCCAGTTATTCCAGATTCCAAACCCCACAATCTATCTCTTCCCTATCCTGCATCATTACTCTGCGTTAAAATTGGATGAATTTTTTTCCTCTCATTTTAAGTCTGCCCTCTGGCACAAAATTAATCTCTTCTTCCACATTTAAACCTCTTGATACTTTAAAATACTCCTCACCCAAGTCCCTTTAAAATATATGATAGTCTTGCTCAATGGGAAGACATTTTCAGAGGTAAGAGAAGTGGGGGGCCTGCTCTGGGGAAACAAAAAGGGGCTTCCTATATTCAGAACCATGGAGAGCTGCCTGCAGCTTCATCCTCTTTCCAGTACTTTTCACACCAGTTTAGAACTGAAAGATTCTTGGAAATCACGAGTAGAATGCATCAGAGCTGGGACTATAGGCAAAGCATCGCCCTCCCTGGGCCTCAATTTAAGTGCCTGTGAAAAGAGGTGATAATACCAAATGATTTCCAGAGCCCTTTCAGAAATAGAACTCTGTGACATTCCTGATGGCAAGATGCAGAACTTCTGCTGCATCTGTGTGTTCTTCTTCAAATGGAGTGGTGAGACCTCACCGCAGCACCAGGCAAAGCACATGTGACCTTGAGCTCCCCTATCTCTGCATGCCACACGCACCACCTCTCCACAATCATCCTCTATGTGTGTGCATTTCCCATGTAGGGAGAAAAATATGCGATGCTAAAACTTAAGAAAACATTTTCTTAAAGGACATGTGTCTTGGCACTGACGAAGCGTTATTCAGGCTTCTCAGTTTGATTTTCTACATCTCATATGGTAAGCCAGTAAGACATAAGACCCCAAGAGCTTCTATGCCAGCCTTTGATGTCACTAGAACTGACCACAGCTTGGGTTCCATCTTCTCTCAGTTGATGGGCTATGTCACAAGAGTTCTGACTTTTCTTATTCCTGCTCGTGACTCAAATTGAGGCAGATTGACCAGTTCCTTACTCACTGTAAAATACGAGGGGTGAGGGGCTGGAATGATTCTGTCCCTCCCTTCCCTCCTTGGCCAGACCTCAGAGAACACTTTCCGAAATCCACTTAGCCAACTCAACCCTGCTCCACTCCACGCTCTCTTGGAGGAAAGAGATCTGAGCTTTGATGGTGCCATTTAGAGGTGGTGTCAATAAAATTATCTTTATGTGGTAGGTATAATACTATGTGACTTGGGAATAGGCTCTAAATCATAAATTACCTATTTCGAGGTCCTCCTTTGGTGTTTCTTGGACGTACTCCTCTCCTGCATCCAGGTCAATACGCTCCTCTGTGCTGTTACGCAGGCTCCAGCACAATCGGTAGAGCTGTGGACAGAGCAGAACCAGTCAACAGAAAGATCCAAATAAAGGCTTAAGCCAAGAATCTGGGAGAATGATGATATATGCATGCATCAAGAAAGGAAAAAAGGGCCAGCGGATGACATAGCAGTCATGTTACTGAACTCCTACATGGCTGATCACAGTTCAAATCCTGTTCTGGTGGCCTGAAAATCAAGCTGGGTATGTGTGCATGTGTGCCCAAAATCTCGGGAGAAGAGTGATGAAGGAGAAGGGATTATGGCATGGCCATCCCCACCCTGAGGAGGGGGGAGATTTCTCACTTTCCCTCTCACTGTCTCTATCTCTGTCTCTCTCTCCACTGAGCACATGTGCCCTAAGGCAAAAACCTCTAAAAAAAAAAACAAGGAAAGGAATGTGACCCTTCAATATATCATTATCTCTAATTTTTTTAGAAACTTAGATGTAAATCATACACCTCAACCCTTCTGATATACATATATTGAGAACCTGAGAGACTGTGAATACAGAAATGTTCATGGAATGAATAAAATCTTTTTACACGTGATAAATGAGTTTGTTCCTTCTAGCATTGGTAGTAGGAAACATTTGTCAAGACCAGCAGTGTCAGTCATGTGTTCACACTGTGTCATACTATGGGGATAAAGAATCATAATAATGAGCCATATTAGAATAGGGTAGAGTTGGAAACACAACTTCTTTTCAAAGAAATTATTTAATCCAGGGCCAGCAAGTGGCATGGTGGTTAGAGGCACTGGATTCCCACATGGCCAGCCACGGTTCGAGTCCTGGACCTGGTGGCTTGCTTTCTCACTTTCCCTTTCTCTCTCTCTCTCTCTGGTCACATTTAAAAAAATAATAATAACACATGATATTAAATAAGTAAATAAATAAATACTTTGAAAAAGGAATTTTTAAAATTATTTAATACATGAAAAGACAAACCGAGAGAGAGGCAGAGATGTAGCACCCCCACAGGGTCTTGATGCTGCAAAATACCCCCAGTTTCAGCCTGCCTGGATCACAGACATGGGCACACACGTGCCTGGCACACTTGGGGAGACGGCTGGATGTGAACAAGTAACCTTCCCAGGTAGATCTACCTCACAGAACACTGCATTTGACACTGTGCCATCATCCAGCCCCACTGAAACATGGCTTCTATTGACATAGTCTACATCATGAACCAGAAACCTGAGAAACTCTGGAAATCAGGGGAGGGTGTTCATGTGACCATGCCCTTTGGTGACTACTTTGCTTCCTCCACTTCAGGAAGTAGCACAGAACCAGATGTGTTCAGGGCGGCAATACTTTCAAAGACTGAAACGAGGAAGCAGCTGATACAACACAAAGAATGCCTGTGCCAGTCCCAGTCAATAGGCATGATGGTGGTTTTGCCGCTATAAGAACAGTCTTTGTTTTGCATTAAGCTTTGTCATAGCTCTTAAAATTGTGGCAACAAGGTTGAAGGTCTCTTTGGGATCCCATGGGCCCTGTAAATGTAAGTGCTAATAAAATCCTTTATCTTTTTCTACGGATAAATATGACCTTGGGTTAGCTTTTTAGCTCTGTTCCCTTGGAAACCAGAAAAAGGTGAATGTCATCTGTGTTGGGTAACCAGGCTATACTGGTTATGGTAAATAAGTAAGTAAGTAAGTAAATGCATGCCAATAATTGGTAACCTTTATCTGGGTTGGAACAGTTATGAATGAACCCTAAGTTAAAGGGAGCATCCAGAGCTAAAGAAAAGTAACCATAAATTTCAAAGTCTTGAGTCAATTGGACTTTGATAATGTTATAACTGTCTTGAATTCTGTAAGTTTGGTGGCTTAATTGGGAAAAAAAATCAAGAGGGAAACCATAATTCCAGCTTCCCTGAATGTAGTGATTTCGTAATTAGACATGCCCTTTGCTGAGAGCCCTGGAAGATCTGAACATGGAACCATCAGAAAATCCTACTTAGAATATGGGCTTGGTTCCTACTTAGGATATGGGCTTCTAAGTCAGATTATCCCCATGCCCACCTATATAGTCTTATGCCCTTGTACCTGATCTGTCACTCAAAGAGAGGATCCAGAGAATAGCCTGGACTGAAGTATAGACTGCTATAAGATGCACGCTTGATGCTACCCTCCTGGCACTCTGTGTTTCCTGTCCTTCATCCTTCTACTGGGTTGTTGTAAGAGTTATGAAGTATTTTGTCTGTTTTTCTATGCAAAAATGCATCATGACTTTTCTAACAATCCAATACATGAAACACACAGCAAGTGTGGATGATTTTAGTCATGCGTGGGATATCCGAGAGTGTTGTAGTATAAACGTAAAACAAGGGCAGGACAGGTCTCCCAAATGGATACTCACATGTACATCTGGAATGGGCTTGGTTAAGAAGGAGACAACCAGGACGGCGATGAGAGTAATGACAAAGAGGATGATGGCAAAGTACAGGTAGTGAACCCCACAGATAATTGTGGGACAGTTGCTGGGCTCCATGCAGCTCCCAGTTCCATAAGCAAACTCGGTAATCATTCGGGAAATCCCAATCAGGAAACCTAATATCAGTCCCCAAAAGGCTCCCTGTGAAAGAAAATGCTGGGTTAGCCATTGCCAAACATACAGAAGAGCAGGGCACCAACGGGGCATGTGGACGTAAAGGAATAAAGAGAGAAATGGTAGCTCCAGGTTATCTGAAGTCACAGCAGTGGAGTTCAGAATATGGCTAGGAGCATTATGTTAAGCTGTAAGTGGATCTGTCCATCATATTTCCATGATTTCACTGAAAATCCATGAAATTTTCAAATGAAAATCCATCCATAATTTCACTTGGATTATAAAACAAGGACTCACAATCAAGTGTCTAATCACCGGTATAGAACATCCTCTCAAAGTCTTAATTCAAAATTTTCTTTAACTTAAAAAATAACTTGAGAGGCCAATAGGTGGCATGGTGGTTAAGGCACTGGACTCCCACATGGCCAACTCCATGGTTGAAGTCCCAGACCCAGTGGTTTGAAAATCACTCTAGGTGTAGGTGCATATGTGCCCAAAATCCTGAGAAAAGAATGAAGGAGAAAAGATTGCAGCATGGCCATCCTCCCTTGGGCCTGATTTCTCACTTTTCCTCTTTCTGTCTCTCTCCAACAAGTGCACACACCCTACCGGAAAAAAATAAAAATAAAAAGTAAATAAATAATAACTTGATCATCTCTACTTGAAGCTACTATCACCACCAGTCCCCAGATTTAGGCATATGCAGATACTTGTGAGGTAAAGTAGTTTCTTGTCAGGTTTGTTTGTTTATATTTAGTTATTTATTTATTTATATTTTACATATATTTTATGTCACCAGGAAATATGAATTATCTTTCTAGTGGCAAGATTTTTTAAAAAGAGAGGCATATGTGGTGATTTCTACATCTCAAAACAGTTATGTAGCCAGCAGGCTGTATGGAGCTTAAGGTGCTGGATCCCATATGGCCAACTGTGTGGTTCAAGTCCCAGTCCTGGCAGTTTGAAAACACACACTGAGTGCTTATGCGTGTGTGCCCAAAATCCCAAGAAGAGACTGGGGTGATTTTCTCTCTCTCTCTCTCTCTCTCTCTCTCTCTCTCTCTCTCTCTCTCTCCCCCTCCCTCCCTCCCTCCCTCCCCTTTCTCGCCCTGTAACAAAAAAGTGCCAGCTGGAAAGCCAAGTTCACAGCAGAGCCCCTGGAGGTGATTTACGCTAGGATTTCCTCTGGAACTGCTCAACATAAGCCCTGCAAACTCCCCATGGGATGCTGTGCAGTCAGGTCCAGATCACCAAGATCGGACATAAAATATGCATCATTTAGTTGGGAGCCTATAGCAAGGACGGGGGAGTCAGAGAATGTGTTCTCTGTACCAACTCTGAGGAGTCTCCTCCAGCTCCCAGAGAGTCTGTTGGTCCCTGGACATTTTCCTGTACCAACCTTTAGCAGCACATCCACATGCTGAAGATCTCTGGAACAGAAGCCCTCCCACAGGAAATATGGAAACCCTCATGGAAACGTGTATGTCAAGATGGCTTTTCTAGACATGCCAGAATGATACCTACGGGCTCATTGACTCTCTTGCAGAAAATAGCAAGCAGGAAGACAGCTGCGATGGGTGGTCCCAAGTAACTGGTGATGGACTGGATGTAGTCAAAGAGCTGCCCACTTTGGGCTGACTGCACAATGGGGACCCAGGCGATACTGATCCCAATCAGCACCAAGATGAACAACCTGAAATCAAAGCCCCACAACACAGTGGCAATAAGTAACTGTACATGAGTAAAAACACATCACTGTATCACACACCAAATTAGCAAATATAAATATACAGATAGGTGTATGTCGGACCTTCAAAAATTTCATGGAAAAGCATATTAAAAAAAGAAAAAAAAGAGTATGGGGGTTATCTTGGAACTTGAAGCACTCCGTCTGCCCAGTACTCTCTGCTGTCTTGGCTCAACCTGCCCTGGGACACTTAGGCCTGGTAACCACAGGCCTCTTATGGGTACACCCCCACCTCCTCGATTATCTTTGGAACTTGTGACTCTCCTTCCATTCAGGACTCCCTGCTGCCTGGGTTCTACCCACCTACCACCCACTGGGAGACTTGGTCCTGGTCTCAGCAGGCCTCTTCTCATAAGCGCACCCCCACTTCTTGGGGTTGGAGTGCTACACTGTGCTGTGTGTGACTGGATCCTCTTCACTAAGTTATACCTCCTTAGCTTGCCCCCACCTCAAGAGCTGAAAGTTTGGTAGAGGAGCCAACCTCTGGAAATTAAGCTTGTATACGCTTTATCTGCTCTCATCTCAAAGATACAGCCCTCTAACAGGAACACACCTGAGACCTAAGGGTGAAATTCCCTCTTCCAATACTACAGACTCTACTTCAATAAACAGGAAAAAGTGAACACTACATCAGATGTCAAAAAGCCAATGCAGATCTCAAAGAAACATGAGAAAATAAGGGGGAACTCTCTCCCAGGTGACCGCAGTAGCCCCCCACCAACCATGGACAGCACAAAGGAATTCACAGAAATGTCAGAAAAAGAATTCTAACTATTCATAGTGACAAAACTCAATGAGATGCAAGAGAAAACAACTGATTGCAGGAAATGAGAAAAGGACATTCCAGGACATGAAAAAGAATTCCATAAAGAGACAGAAACCCTAAAAAAAGAACCAAACAGAACCTAGAAATAAAGAATACAATAAAAGAAATTAAAATCTCCCTAAAAAATATTAACAGCAGATTGGACCATGCAGACGAACGAATTACTGACCTTGAAGACAAAGTCTCCAGCATAGGCCAAACCACCAAAAAGAATGGGAAAAATAAAAAAGAATGGGGATAGTGTACAGTAAATCCTAGACATCATGAAATGCCTAAAAATCCAAATAATGGATATTCCAGAAGGTGAAGAACCTGATAATGGCATGGAAAAACTCTTTCATGAAGAGTTCATGAAATACTTTCTGAGCACTTTCCAAGTACAGAGAAAGATGGAGAAAATCAAGCCCAAA
Organism: Tupaia tana; assembly: GCA_026018925.1. NCBI lineage: Eukaryota > Metazoa > Chordata > Mammalia > Scandentia > Tupaiidae > Tupaia > Tupaia tana. The sequence goes on from JAKSZU010000026.1 coordinate 3,581,507, forward strand.
AATAATAAGAATTCCAAATAAAATCAACATAAAAAGATCCTTCCCCAGGCACATCATAGAGAGATCAAGGTCAAAGACAATATTCTAAAAATGGCAAGAGAGAAACATCAAGTTTCTTGTAAAGGTTATCCCATTAGGCTAACTTCAGACCTCTCAACTGAAACAACACAGGCGAGGAAAGAATGGAAAGACGTATTCGAAACACAAAAAGAGAAACAATTTCAACCAAGAATACTGTACCTGGCAAGATTATCCTTCAATTAAGGAGAACAAATAAAAGTACTCTCAGATAAACAAAAACTGAAAGAAGTGAGTCACCAATACTAGACCAGCTCTACAAGAAGTACTGAAGTCAGTATCATATCAGGAAAACTAAAGACAGACCAACGGAAATACCATTCTACCCAGACATCTGCCAGTCTGCCCTGTCTCGAGGGGTAGCCCAGATGGAAGCGGGGGAAGCTGCATTTACCTTCCTGCAATCATGAGCTCTCTCTCAGTCGCTCCCTTCCGGACCTTGGTGTAGATGTCCATGGTGAAGAGGGTGCTGGCGCTGTTGAAGATGGAGGTCAGGGAACTCATGAGAGAGGCCATCATTACCGACAGCATCAGGCCTCGCAGTCCTGGAAGAGAAGGAGGTTCTGAGTGCCACATGCTGCAACTCAGCTCTCTTGTACTTGGGAAGTATGAGGTCTCAGGCTTCTTTGCTGTCTAAAACCATCCCGGGTTCTCCAACTTATATCTCCAATTAAAAAGTTTTAGGAAATTGGGGTCGGCATGTGGCATAGTGGTAAGGCAGCTGGACTCACACATGGCTGACTGTGGTTCGAGTCCTGGACCTGGCAGCTTGCTTTCTCACTTTCCCTCTCTCTCTCTCTCACTCTCTATCTCTCTCTCTCTCTCTCTCTCTCTGGTAGACTTTAAAAATAAAATAAAATAATGACAATGAATAAAATTAAATTTATAAAAACGTTTCAGGGGACCAGCAGTTGGCATAATGGCTATGTCACTGGACTCCCATGTAGCTGACTATGGTTCGAGTCCAAGACCTAGTGGCTTAAACTCATGCTGGGCACGTGTGCATGTGTGCCCAAGATCCTGAGAGGAGAACAGAGGAGAAGGGATTGTGGCATGGCCCTCCCCACTGGGAGGAGATTACTCGTTTTCTGTCTCTCTGTCTCTCTCTGTCTGGCGAGCGCACGTGCCCTATAGCAAAAACCTCTCCAAAAAATAAAGTTTCAGGAAATCATCTGTGGTTTTAAATTACATTGTAAGCCCATAACAAACAACAAACAACTTAGAGACAAAAATGTATATGAGATAAATATTTGCAGTTAGATAATGATGGTTATTATGGTGGTGGTGATAGTATGTATATATTTCATCTGAGGGGATTTTTATAAGGTCTCTCACCCAAAAGATTCATGACACAGCAGAAAAAGATTTAAATTCGGATTCAAAAGATGAGATATTCAAAAAAGTTAAAAAAAAAACAGCCACAGAATGAAAGTGAAATGGAAATGAAGAATGGGAGTGTGCAAATCATCTATCTGATAAGTGCATAGTATACAAAACATAAAAATCCTTACAACTCAATAACAAAAAGACAGGAGCCAGATGGTGGAGCAGTGGTAATGTAGTAACCCACTTAGGGAATGTCCTGGGTTCACCTCCTGGGCCCTCCCTGAGCATTCCAGGTGCATGCACATGCGCATGAGTGAGGCCAGCTAAGACAACAAGAAGACTCTGTTGGGGGTGTGCCCCCCATCTCTATTTCTCTTAGAAAAAGTAAATAAATAAACTGTAGGAGAAAATAATACTAGACAAATAATTTAAAATGGCAAAAGATCTGAATGGACACTTCTCCAAAGATATATGAATGGCCAAGAATGACATGAAAGATGCTTGACACCAGGGAAATTCAAATCAAAGCCACAATGAGGTACTTCACACCCACTAGGATGGTATAATAATAATGATGGAAAATATAGATGATCACAAGTGTAAGTGGAGATGTGGAAAAATAGGAACCTTTACACATTGCTGGAAAAAAAAGAAAAAATGATACAGTCACTGTGGAGAATTGTTTGGCAGCTCTTCAAATAGTTAATCAGAGAGTTATCATACGACCCATCAATTCCACCTCTAGGTATCTTCCCAAGAGAAATGAAAATATATGTCCACACAAAAACTCACATATGAATCTTAATAGCAACATTATTTATAATAGCCAAAAAATGGAAACAACTCAAATGTTGGCCAACTGATAAATGGATAAACAAAATGGATAAGCAACTGATAAAGGCATAAAAATGCAATGGAATATTATTCATCAATAAAAAATAAAGTGCAGTTGGATGCTACAACACGAATGAATATATGCAAAGAGAAAAGTTGATCACAAAGAACCACATACTATCTGACTCTGATAATAGAAAATGTCCAGAATTGGAAAATCTATAAAGACAGAAAGTATAATAGTGATTTCCTAGGGCTGGGGAATTGAGGTTAAGTAGGGAGTGACTACTAATTTCTTTAATGGGATTTTTTTAATGGAGTGATGAAAATTTTCCAAAACTGATTTGGGTGATAGTTGCACAATTCTGTGAATATTTTAAAAACCATTGAATTGGACACTTTAAATGGGTAAATTATATGAGAATTATAGCTCAAGAAGTTGTTATTTTCAAAAAGACAAGTCTGACCCAGACACAGTGGCCCAAGTGGGAGGGCACCTCTACAGAATGGCTGAGACCACATGGGAGGCCTGGGTTCAGTCTCAGCCCAACCTACAACAGGCCTGGCACAGTGGCATGAGCCCATGACCCTAGTTAACTAGGAGGATCACAACATAATGAGAATCTGTCCCCAAAAATATGTATTTCTCGCTCTCCTTCTTGCTTGTTCTCTCTTTCCCATTAAGAAAAAGAGGAGGAAGAGGAAGAAGAATAGATGTAAGAGGAGAAAGAAGAGGAAGAAGAATAGGAAGAGGGGAAGGAAATAGAAGATGAAAAGACTATTTCTAACTCTCACTCTAAGCAAGTTTTGTCAACCTCTAGGTCTCATTTCTTTTTCTTTCTTTTATTTTCTTATTTTTTTATATTCAATCACTATACATCTTTATAGCCTACTAAACAAATTTTCCCAGCATGAACACACTGTGTAGTAGTCCAAAGATATCACCATACATATTACATGTAGGTCTCATTTCTGATAGGATGATTGAAAAAACTTTAAACAACAATCCCTTATTCTAACTTGGGCTACTTATTCCAATTACTTTGTCATTTGTTGGGAGGTTTTATAAATGGTTCTTCCTCAGTCCATATAATGTAGATCACAGACTATAGGAGCTATAAAAGGAATTATAAAGATGATCAAATCTGACTCTCTTATTTCACTTCTTATTTTCACAAAACCAAGGTCCATTTCAAGGAGTTAGTAGGTAAGGTCCCAGCCCTAGTGCTGCCATTTGCTCAGTCACTTCTCTCTGAAATTGATACACTGGGCTAGAACTCTTCCCAGTATTCCACACTCTCATCAAACCTTCATTCATTTATTCATTCAACAAATACTTGCTGAACATAATTTTACAGGCAAGCCATAGGGTTAGCGTAATAGATGTAAAAACACAGAGAGGTAGAATATAAGTGATATTTAGACGATAATGTGAACAAAATTTGACGTGGATTCGTGGGGGAGCATTAACTGGCTGAGAGGAGAAGGCTGAATCTGCAAACAGGACAAAAAGAGGCAGCTGAGGAGAATGGAGAAAAGACAAATAGGCGAGTGTAGTATTATGGAGTCCAAGAGAAGAGAATAACTCAAGAACGATAAGTGATCAATAATGAATGTGACTGACACTGAGAGGTCAAGTAAGATAAGAAATGGAAACTGCCTATTTGATCTTGACAGGGAGGTCACGGGGGGATTCAGTATGTACAGAAACCAGATTGCAGCCACAGGGGAGTGACTGGCCACGGCAGATATCAGCCCAGCATTTGGTTGTTACACATGCCACACCTCTTTCTGTTGTACACATCCACTCTAGAACAATGTTCAGAGGTACATCCTAACTAAGGGGTCTACCAACCTGAAGAAATAACACCAATACCCTACAGAGGCCAGTGTAAGCCAAGACAGCACTTGCTAATTGCAACCTTAATTAATAAGCAGCCCAGCTCAGTGGGGTAGTTAACTATTACTCCTATTTTTAGATTATTTAAATGCAAATGGTTTTCTCAAGGTTATGTATGAAGTTCATGGTTTAAAAAAAAAAAAAAAAAAAAAGATGACCAGAATTCCCGAATTCCAGTCTTGAGCAGTTAAGCAAGCCCAATGGAAGGCACCAAGTTGCTCTGTGGCTTTGGAAAATTCATTTTCCCTCTTAGGCCTCAGTTTCCCCAATGGTAAAATGAAGGAGTTTGGAAGCCAACAGTGGTGTAGTGGTTAAGGTGCTGAACTCCCACATGGCTGATTGTGGTTCAAGTTCCAGACCTGGCACCTTGAAAATCACACTGCACGTGTGTACATGCATGTCCAAAATCCCAGGGAGAGAAGGGATTGTGGTGTGGCCATCCCCCCTAGGGGGTGATTTCTCACTTTCCCTCTCTCTCTATCTCTGTTTGTCTGTCTCTGGCAAGTACATGTGTCGTATGGCAAAAACCTTTAAAAAAAAAAAAAAGAAGAAGAAGAAGTTTGACTGGATGGTCTCTAAGTTTCTTTTTTAATAATAAAACTTTATGAGTGTATTCTAAATATTCCTAATTAAACCCTTTAAAATGTTGATCTCTTGAGGTCTCCCTAACCAGATTTTCTTCCTTTGAGCCAGAGTTAGGAAATTTTTCTTTGATATAAAAAATGAACTGTAACCCCACATGTCAGTCCTAAACTTCTAGCCATTACAGACTAACAGTTAAGTACTCAATCTACTAGAAAAACATTGCTAATAATGGGAAGTTCCTTTGATATCCATCAATCAACCACCAACTTTCCTCATTTTGCAGCTAAAATCCTGCCTTTTTCTCCTTGCATTTCCTTGGAAAAGTCCAGAAATCAATTTATTCTTCAGGTACAACTTGCTTGGACCTAGTATGTTTAGTTCAGGACTTCATATTAATATTTATTGGAGACTGGGGCTGGCAGCAGGTGGCATAGTGGTTAAGATGCTGGACTTCCACATGGTCAACCATGGTTTGAGTCCCAGACCTGGCAGCTTGCTTTCTCACTCTCTCTCTCTCTGTTCAAATTAAAACAAATAAATAAATGGATAAATAAAATTAAATTAAATAATTCTTTAAAAAATATCTATTGGAGACCATTTTATATTAAAATTATACATGTGTGTGCATATATATATATGCATATCTACATATGTATATACATATATATATAATGTATATACTTATTTGTGGAATACAACATGTTTTTAAATAGGTATACATTGTAGAATGGCTAAGTTGAGTTAATTAATATATGCATTACCTCACATAGGTATCCTTTTTTCATGGTAAAAATAATTTAAATCTACTCATTTGGTGATTTGCAAATATACAGTGCATTGTTATTAACTACAGATACCATGTTGTACAACAGGTGTTTTTCACCCTTTCCACCAGTCTAACTAAAATGTATCTTTGACCAAGGTCTCCCCAATCCACCCTCTGCCCCAGACCCTAGTAACCACCATTTTCTTGCTGTTTCTATGAATTCAACTTCTTAGATTCCATATAAAAGTGAGAACATGTACTATTTGTCTTTCTGTGCCTGGCTTATTTTACCTAACACAAGTCCTCCAGATTCATCCATGTTGTCACAAATGACAGGATTTCCTTCTTTTTTAAGGCTAAATAGTATTTCATTGTGTACGTATACCACATTTCCTTTGCTCATTGATGAGCACTTACCCAATTCCATATCTTTGCTATTTCAAAACCTGTTGCAATGAACATGGGAGCACAGACACACACAATGTACTGATTGCATTTCTTTCTGGTATATGCCCAGAGAGGGATTGCTGGGTCATATGGTAGCTTCATTTTTAATTTTTTGAAGAATCTCTGAACTGTTATCCATAGTGGGTATGCTTTTTTTTTTTTCTGTTGGAGAGCTTTGAAAGACTCTTGATGAGCACAACAAAGTCATGTTTTTCCCCTAATGAGTTTTCAGATCACCTGCTTCCTAAGCCTGATTGATGGACAGGTCCCTAGACCCACAGAACCCACCAAGCCATAAGTCTCCTTCCCACTGAGGACACCCAGGATGACTTTACCTTCTTCCCCCACCCCCAGACTCAAAAGCATCTTTGCTCCAGTAGGCCTTTAGAAATCTAGGAAGAGCTTAAACCTAATCAGCCCCCCAAGAAAGACTCTCACCACTGGGCATGAGCTCCACCACCAGAGTTGGATAGGCGATGTTGGTACAGCCAACCTTGGTGCCACAGTATCTCTCACATTCTGAGGGGACGACACAGGCAATTTTTTCTGGGGAGAGATCAAGAGATATGTCAGTCAGCAGACATCAGGGGAATATTTTCAAACTATCACTAAAACAAACATTAAAATAGAACATTCCAGTCAAAGGCCCCACAATGGCTTCATAAAGAGTGCAGCTCCCAGCTGAGACCTTCTATGTGATGCCCCTGGCCCGCTAGCTCTGATTCCCCCCCACACTCTGACTAGGGAAGAAAGACCGTTCCTAGGCAGAGAAAGAAAGGAAAGGAAGAAATAGTTGGGGTAGAAAGGAATAGGGCATGGTCCTTAAACTTCAACTAACTACCCTACAGCTCAATAGTGACAACTGTTTTGTTTTCTCCTAAAAATCAAAGTGACTGTGACTCCAAAATTTTAAGGTGTATTTTAAACAGCTCTTGCTAGTAGGGTTGAATGCATTTTGTAGTAGCAGGGCTGTTGGGTACTATTGGGTTGTTGGGAAAAGTCATGATGTATTTTTGCACAGACAATACGCCGTGACTTTCCCAATGACCTAATACTTCCAAAGTGTGAGGAAATCCAGAGTAGAGATTTTTAAAAAAAAAATAGCCTGGGAGAAGAGAGACTTAGAGAAATTTTTAAAAACTTGTATAGAACTCTTGAGTTCCTAACGATGGCACAGCAGTAAAACTCAATGTTCTGTGAGGCTGAACCACATGGGAAGGTTTTGGGTTCATGTCCAGAGACCTTCCTGAGTACACTAGACACATTCATGCCTGGTGCAAGGGGCAGATCATGGTGTCTGGGCCCTATTGGGGTGTTCTCTTTCTCTCTCAAGAAAAAAAGTATACTTAAAAAAGGCATTCAGATCAACAAACGTTTATTGGGTACCTACTCCAGGACACACCTTATTTAGTACTGCCCCATATAGCACTGACTCACTATAGCACTATCTCAGATATTTTTATAAACAAATGTATGTAATATTCATTGAACTATTTCATTAGCTATATTTTTTTCATGACAGGCAACCTGGTATAGGAATATGAGAGGACTATTAGGACCATGCAATGACACACTGTCCTGTCTTCATTTTAGAGAGCACTCAACAGCTATCACTCTGTAGTGCTGTCTTTTTTGCTATCATTTCATATTCCAGGAAAGAGTTTTAATCCTTAATCCTTGACGACTGACCAAAAAAAAAAAAAAAAAGGCAATCCAACAAGCAAGGGGACTTCAACAAGTTCCTAGAACAATGGAATTAAAGTATGAGTTTATGTGGGTGCACAAAATTTTTTTAATTCATGCATTGTTTTTTCATAATATACATTTTCTATGAATTTTTTTGAAGCACCTCCTCCCCATTTGCAAAGAGCAATGTTTAAGAAGCCACCAAGGGGCCTAAAAGAATCTATCACACTAGGTAGTAAAATGCAAGGCTGGGAAGCCGTCAGGGAAAAATGGTCTAGGAAACAAGGCTTAGAGCAGCAGGCAATTAGAGACTTCCTGGGACCCTTTGACGTTAAAATTTAAAAGGACATCTGTATACTACTATGGCCCTGGGAGGTTGCAGGGAGTAGTTGAGCAACAACTGAGCAATTATTATTAGCTGGAAGAAGCCCAAAGGCATGTCATGACTTCAGATAATTTTTTAAGTGTCCAGAGAGCACGTATGCTCATTAGAGACGGAGAAACAGAGTGAGAGAGAGAGAACCCCCAGAGGGGGCATGGTCACACTGCAATCCCTTTTCCCATTTCTTCAAACCGTCAGGATTTTGGCCACATGCACCCAGTGCATTAGGTACATGCACCCAGTGCATTTCTCAGCTACGAGGTCCAGGAGTCGAACCAGAGTCTGCCATGTGGGATCTTGTTCCCTTAACTGCTAGGCTATGGGCTTATCCTAGATAATTTTTAACAAGGAAATCAATTGCTTTGCCAATGTTCAGAAACCAGGGAAGCCCACCCCAAATGTTCTGGGCTCAAGTTACTCACTGTCTATCATGGAAACACTAATGTGACTTAATCATGGCAAGAAAAGAAGAGGGCAGAAAAGAAGGATCAGGGAGCTACAAGACTTCAAATCCGTTGGAACCAGAAAGAGGAGAGTGACCAGCAAGTCCTACAAAGGCATTATTACCTGTGTACAGGATGCGGCTGACCATCCCTGTCATCACCATGAGGAACATGGGCATCAGCTTCAGTATCCACACAGGGTGCAGCCGGCCTTCACGTGAGACATGTTCTTGGCTGAGAGGCAGCGCTGCACAATAACCTGCCAGGGACAGCCCAGTGAGAGAGGGTTGCAGGCCAGAGACCCCGTGACCCTTCCTGCTACCCTTCTCCATCCTGGCTTTTGAACTGGCACTCCAGTGTCACCAGGCCTCAGCGACCCAGAGATCACATGAGCTCCCCTATCTCTCACAAGCCACAGACAGACTGGAGTTCCTGTAAGGCCCAAGAAATCCTAGCTTGGGTACCTGATCTGTGCACCAGTACCACAGGGCAAGGATGGACATCCCGAAGATGAGCCCAGGCCATGGGAGGTCTCCCTCGATGGGATCTCGGAAGATGTGGAAGGAGTCAGCCCTCGGGGTGTAGCATTTTTCATCAGCAGTGAAGTTTCCATCCGAAATTACAGTTGGAATGGCTTTCATGTACTTTTCCATGAAGGCATTGTACCCTCCCACTTCATGAAAAGCTGAAAGATATTGGTACAAGAATATACATTCTGAAACCTCCAACTCTTTACAGGTTCCTGTTTATGGAAGAGCCCTCGCTGCGTGATCTCAAACCAGTCACCTTTCCAACCTGGGTCTCAACTTCCTCAACCATAGAACGGGATTGTTAAGTCTTCCCAGCCTCCTCAGGGGCTACTATGAGGACTTGTGAAGATTCTCCAGCCATAAACTTCCTTCCAAAAGGGCAGGTACTTTGATTATTAAAGGGAAGATCTCAGTTTGGGACCACACACGAAGACCTTGTTTTTTTCTCTCACACCCTGCTATCAGCCATGGCTTCCAGATCTGGGCCCAGACCTAGAGATACTCAGACCTCGAGAAACACAGTGACCTTTGGAACCCAGACATAGACCCACCACCCAGGTCCCAGCAGTGCAGTGGGATAGAGAATGGGGGAGGAGTCTGAAATCCTGCCACCTCTCAGCTGTGTGTCCTTGAATAGGTCAAAACGGAAAACAAGTTCTTGGGCAACAGAACAATAGCGGGACACACAGAGTATCTCATGCATCTAAAACATAGAATGCATTTTATACATTCCCATAACAATACCCTTATATCTGGGGTTCCCAATCTTGTCTTTAGGATTTCTAGGAAAAGTACATTTTTCAAAACATTGGGAGGACCCGTAATGAGTAACCAACTTTGGAATTTTGTCTCATGAGGGTAATCAAAGGAAAGTAATCACCTCCTGTCAACGACTTAGGAAGAAAAAAAGACACTTAACATCAAAATGTAAATAACACATAATCTAAAATGGAAGGCACAACACTGGAATAGCTTTAGTTTGGGTGGTGAGCCGTATCATTTTCTGTCCAGATTCTCTGCAGACAGAGCACCAAGTTATCACAAGCCCATACGGGCCAGACTGCCAAGAGAGGGCAGTAGGGGGCCCAAGTGTTCTCTGAGCCACCCCAACCTGATTCCTCAGGGATGGGGAAGCTGCCCCTGTGTACCCACACTAACGGCCAGTCTGGGTTGGGCCACTCCCATGGGGAGGGCAGAGTGTGGTCAGCTCACTACCTGGGCTAACAGGTAGAGGCCGAAGTGCTTTTCTCTTCCTGGGGTGCAGTTTTTCTCTCTGTGTGTTCCCACTTCCTCAGCCCGCCCAGCCCACTTACCAAACCCAGTCAGGATGATGGAGCCCACCAGCATGATCGCTGTCTGCAAGGTGTCCGTGTAGATCACAGCCGCCAGGCCCCCTAGGCAGGCAAGAAGACCACGCATCAGACTTCATGCGGAGGGTGACCCATCTGCCTGCTTCTTTTCCCCGCCCTCCACTGTCCACCTCTTGCACATGTTCTGAGAACTCCCCTTAGTTGCCCACCTGCCTTTCCTTCCTTCCCTCCCCAGTCCTGTGCGATATTCCGCTACTCAGCCTTTTCTCACACCTCCACTTCGCACAGACACGCTTGCAAAGCCTTGGGGAAAGGAGACTGTTTCTCCTCAGCTGAAGGGGAAGAGCCTGATGAGACTCTTAAGCCAGAAGACGGCTCCTCTAAGGTCAGAGGAAGCACATTCCACTAAGAGGGCGAGGAAGAGCTGAGAACTACCATGGACGTGTCTGAGGATGTTACCACATTGGCACTTCCAAAGGGTCACTTCTATGACCGCTGTTTCTCTTCTCAGACATCTAAGTGGTATCTTGCTCTCCAAAGCTGTGGGGCTCCAGCTGGGCCTCACGTCTTGCGGCTGATTCTCCCCCACCCCAACTAGGCAAAGTAGCACCTCTACAGAGGAGCCCCCCAGTTATTCATCTGCCAGCTACTCCAGCCACCTCTTGAGCCTAAAACCTCTTTATGTGTGTCTCTCCCTTCCTTCCTCCCTTCCTCCCTACCGTGGCTCCCAGTCCCTGTCACATCAAATCCAAGGTCTCTTTCTGGCATCAAGGCTCCTGTACTGTGACCTTATTTGAACTATCAAGCCTTATGGCCCACAACCACTCGCCTCCCGCTGGGCACATCTGCCTGTTCACCCTGCTTCCACCCCATGCCGTGCCCATTCCTCCCTCCGTTCCCTGCTGTCACTTATTCCTGCACCTGGCACTGACTGATTCTCCCAGTGTAGACGAACCATCTCCACCACCTGAAGAGCCAAGCTCTACCCCACCTCCTGGTGACTCCAACCAGCACTAGAGCTTTCTGAGGTCACTTGTATGACTCGCAGGGTCTGTGAGTGAGGACCACGCAAACACCCCATCTCCAACTGTTTCCTGGGTGGAGAGGAAAAAACCATGTCCCTTACTTCTTTTTATCCTTCACAAGTGCCTAACCCTGAGCTAGGTTTGAGCTGCCGGTCATTCAAATGGACTCACCTGTGATTGTGTAAAGGGCAGTGATGGCTAATAAGATAAAGATGGCCAGGTATAGATTCAGGCCCAAGGCTAGATTGATGAATATGGCCCCAGAGAAGATATCTGCCTGGAAGGAGAGGAGAGGCAGAGTTAGGAGTGAGTGAGGCCAGCTGGCCACAGGGTTCATGTTCTCTCTACTCCTGAGTTTTCAAACTAGCTTTATTCCAGATGTAAAAGTTGTCAGCATCTGGGTCAATCCATAGCCTCGTGGTTAAGGGAGCCAGAGCCCATATGGCCAACTGTGTGGTTTGAATCTCAGACCCTGTGGCTTGAGAATCACAGGCCAGCGCTGCAGTGCAGAGACTCAGTGTGATGCACGGAAAGCCAAATGCCACATGGCCAACCTCATTTCGTCTTCTGGTCTCAGTGGCTTAAAAACCATGTCAGGTACATGTATGTGCATACCTAAAATCTAACGTGGAGAAATGGAGAAGGGATTATGGCATGACCCTGCCCCACTTGGAGGGCAGGTTTTCTTCCTGCCTCCCTACCCCATCTCTCTCTGGAAAGTTCATGAACTCTTTGGCAATTTAAAGAAAATGTTGTCAGAATCAAAATGGAGTCATTTGTGTCTACTTATGTTAAACCCTGACTGAATCAAGCAGGGGAAGGCCATGCAGAGGGCAGCTCCCATTCTAGAATACCTGATAGTGAGAACTGTCACAAGGATTCTGCCACACCACACCTGTGTGCAAAGACCACTGTAATCTGCACATGGGCTGGAACCTCTACAAGGACACCTGTCCAGATGCCTCATTATTGATCCTCTTAGCCAAGGGTACTTGTCCCCAAACAACTTCTGTAATCCTTCCTCCTGTTTCTGTCGAAAACCTCTTACTTCCCGTACCTCCCTGCATGTAGCAGCAGTTTACTATGGCCAGTGTATTGGGCATTGCAGTGCCTATTCCTGAATAAATATCATTTTTCAAAGATAATCTTTCTCCCTGGCTCTTGTTTAGGGTTTGACAAAGATAATAGATGGCAGGTATCCATGAGAAAAAGAAATGCATAGTTGGGAGCCAGCAGGTAGTGTGGTGGTTAAGGCGCTAGACACTCTTACATGGCCAACCATGGTTCCAGTCCCAGACCTGGTGGCTTGCTTTCTCACTTTCTTTCTCTCTCTCTGTCTCTCTCTCATCAAATTAAAATAAATTATGAATACATAAAATAAAATAATTTTTAAAAAGCTTAAAAAACAAAGAAATCTGTAGTAAAGAGGTCTATAAAATGCTGGATTAAACAAAGTTAAGACAACTTCTTGGAGCCTGTAATACAGATCATGTACTGTGAATGTTGTGATGGGGACATGGTGCACAATACTTTACAAACTCATTTAACTGTGGAACTGTTTTTGCAAAGGAACAACTACTAACACTTTGAGATTCCTCTCAACCCACTTGTAGACTGTTGCTCTAAGCTATTATCCATAATTTATACCTCAGAATATGTAGGTTTATCCTGTCCCCAAAGTCTTATTACTAGAGAGTTCATGACTGAGAAACCCCACCCCAAACCACAGCAGAATGAAAGAGAGAAAGAAAGGGGAAGTGAGAAATCACCCCCTAGAGGGGATAGCCCTGCCACAGTGCCTGCTCCTCCATTCTCCTCTCAGGATTTTGGGCACACACGTACATGCCTGGCATGATTTTCAAGCCACTGGGTCCAGGACTCCAACCGCACAGTTGGCCATGTAGGATCCAACACTTTACTCTCTGTGCCACCTGCTGGCCCAGATGGAGTTCATCTTTTGTTGCTGTTAAAGTTTACTTATTTATTTCTTCCATAAGCAAGAGTGACAGATAGAGACAGAGAAACAGCATCCCCGGCGGGATCTTGATGCATGTGGAAAAGACCTACAGCTGAAGAAAGCATTCCCTCCAAGTCTGGGACTGGGTCCATCTTACCCTCTGCAGTGACTCAAGAAGAAAAAAAGAGTCCCTTACTTTACTCTCCCTATAGGTAAATGGTTGCTCTTTCCAGACTCTGCCCACTGGACCACTAGAAATGGTGATAAATATTCATAATGCTGGTTCCTCCCCTCTCATGCGGTTACATAAAGTTACCTAAACTAAAGGGGCCTTACTCTTCGATTACAGTGGAATGCTGTTAAGTGCACACACTTTTTTTAAAGAATTATTTTTATTTAATTTTATTTATTCATTCATTTTATTTTAATTTGACCAGGGAGAGATAGACAGAGAGAGAGAGAGAAAGAGAGAGAGAAAGGAAGTGAGAAAGCAAGCTGCCAGGTCCAGTACTCGAACCATGGTCAGCCATGTGGGAGTGTCCAGTGCCTTAACCACCATGACACCTGCTGGTCCTAAGTGAACACACTTCTGATTTGGTGGATTAACAAATAAGCATAAATGAGTCAGGGGAAAAAAAAAAAGAGTCCAAGGTTGCTACTGCCTTAAAAAATGCCCTTGACTAATTTATTTCCAGAGTAGTTAATTTTTAATGCTTTATGACAACATGCCAGAGTAGACTGTGATACCCTCATTAATATTTGCCTTGTTGTCATCAGTCACGAATAACTCCTAAGATAATGCTATACACGAGATCCATAAGGACTGCTGGGAAGTGTTAGGCTAACAAAAATGTCTGTTTCCATCTAACAGTAAACAGATAAAGAATTCTAAAGAAAACCTCCCTGGTGAATTGAAACAACCCAGGACAAATTCTTCCTCCCGTGAGTCATTCCTAACTTTAAGTGTGAACTCTGCCCTTGGAACCCCAAAGGCCAATGGGAGTGCCTGGGGATACCTCAGCTCAGTGCACGTGTGATTCCACCCAAGCAAACTCACTTTAGCCTGAATGGGCCCAGGCCATTAGTCCTTGGTTCTCCTGGCTGTCCAAACTTTTCTTGCTTTTCTAGGGGTTTATTTTGGATTTTTCCCCCTCATATCCAGGTAATTGTAGTTTACTGAGGGCTATCAGATACACACATTACTTAAATCCTCATAACAATATTGAAAAGTAAGGCACCTCCTCTCTAAAATATCTTCTGCAAAGGGTGAGGTCTTTTTTAACCAAAAATGTATTTTTCATTTGCTTTTGAAATGAGATAAAAATTAAAACTAAGATAAAGTAAGTTATCTGTGTAGTTTTAAAACAAACAGAAAGTTATGCATTGAAAGTAAAAGTAACCCCCGTATCATCACTCTGCCTGAAGGTGAACACCGTTGAGAGCTTTTCTGTCTGCCAGAGGAGTTTTAAATAGCTTATTGGAAATTCTGTTCCAATAGTTATAACCTATAGGGGCCAGATGGTGGCACATTAGTGAAATGTGATGCTCTACAAGGTTGACCCAGACGGGAAGGTTGCTGGTTCATGTCCCAAGACCTCCCTTCAGCACATTAGGCATGCACATACCCTTGATCCAGCCTGGTTGATACTGAGGTGGATCATGGCATCATAATAGGGGCGGGGAGAGGATGCTGTATTTCTCTTTGTCTCTGTCTCTTTGTCTCTTTCACTCATGGAATAAATAAACTTTTAAAGATAGTTATGTCCCATAACGCCTAGAATTGACAATTAGCACGATGGAAACTGAAAAAAAAATGCACAAGTCAATGCTAAGAGGAGAAAGACAACATAGCAGTGTGCATATTCTGATTGCCACTCTATAAAAGAATTCTATGACATGATTAAGACCAAAATATGAAAATGTTGCTATTAGAGTCACAAGATCTTGGGTGCTTCCCTCTTCCCAAGATTTCCTTAAATGCCATTGTTAGCTTTTCTTAAAGTTTGAAAGGTAGAGGAAGCAGAAATTTTAAAACATAATTATGTTCTCCGGGGACATATGGGTATACACATATATGTAGCAAAAATTTTAAAAAGAACATAGACTAGAAGAATGCATACCAAGTTTAAGAGAGCATTTACCTTTCAGGAAGGAGGGAAATGCCATCAAGGGGAGGAGACGCGGTTACAGGTAAGCCTTTGCTTATATCTGGAATGTTTGATTTCTTTTTAAAAAATGACAAATTATTTAGATTAATAAAATATGAGTGGTAGATATAAAGGTATTTTCATTGGGAATGCTCCACCAGCTTTGATATAAAAAAATATATACCTTATCATCCTATGAGACTGTTTGTTTCACCCTCTCATCCCCAATTTTTCCTTCCCTAAACAATTGTTAGAGAAAGAAAGATGGGGGTGGGTGGGGAAGAAAAGGGAAGGAGAAAGATGAAAAGGAAGAAAGGGGAAAGGAAGGGGAAGGAGATGGAAAGGGGAGGAGGAAGGGGAAGCAAAGAGAAGGAAAAGAAGAAAAGGAAGGGAAGGGGGACGTGAAAGGGAAGATAAGGGAAAAGAAAGATAAGAGAAGGAGAAGGGAAAAGAAAAGGAAGGGAAGAGGAGTTGGGAAGAAAGGAGGGGAAGGAAAGAGGAGGGAAGGGGAAAGTGGAAGGAAGGGGGGGGGGGGAAGGGGAGGGGAGGGGAGGGGAGGGGAGAGGGGGAGGAGAGAGAACTTTCCTAATGTTGCTAAGCCGAACCAACTTGAAGTGCAATAGAAAATTCGGGACTGGACAGTGACAGCAGTAAAACATGAAGTTCTGCAAGACTGACCCACATGGGAAGTTTCCAGGTTTGCTTCTGGAGACCTCCCTAAGAATGTGGCATATGATCTGAGGCTGACTGAGGCTGGGGGAGGAGCACAGCACCACGACCCTGTTAGGGGATCTGTGTATGTCTCAAAAGAAAGAAAGAAAGAAATGTGAAGATTTTTTGGTGCTCTGGGCCAGGGGTCAACAAACTTTTTCTAGAAATGGCCAGGTAAAAATGCTCCAGGCTTTGCAAGCCATATGGTCTTGTCAAATTCCTCCATTACCACCAGAGACCACAAAACAAACAGGCTTGGTCATGTCCCAATACAACGATTTACAAAAACAGCAGGTTAGGTTTAGCCCAAGGGCTATGTTCCCATCACTTTGAAAGTCTGGCTAAACAAAGTCCGTAAGATTCCTGGAAGGGGCCAACAGGAGGCACAGTAGTGAAGGCACTGGGTCTCACATGGCCAAGTGAATGGTCTGCGTCCCAGACCTGATGGCTTGAAAAACACACTGGGCATGTGTTGTGTGCATGCCCCAAATCCCAAGACAAGACTAGAGAAGAGATTGTAAGTGGCCGTCTCCCCTGGAGGAGTGATTTCTCACTTTCCCTCTCTCCTTCTGTCTGTCTCTCTCTGGGAAGTACACACACCCTTCAGCAAAAACTCAAAAAAGAAGGAGGAGGAGGATTCATGAAGAATAAAACTTCAGCACCAGGTCCTCCTAAACGGTTTTGAGTTTCTAACTGTGAGCCTTGGATAGGCCGCCTCCCATTAGCTCTCATGTTATGAAATCCTGTGATTTTATACATGTGTGTTTGCTGCCCATTCTGGTCCTAATCAAAATGCATCTGAGAACCCAATAAATCCTGCCTGGCAATGAGATTTCAGAAGAAGTCCCATTCCTCTCATTTTTCTTTCCCTTTGCAAAAAATGAATGGGCCAGGTGATAAGCATTCAAACCTTAACCTCAGGCCAAAGCTCTTACTTCACCCAAGAATCCTAACTAGATAGTGGAGTTGCTGTAAACATTTATTGCAGTTGTGATCTGTGATCATGTCTCCAAGAAATACAAATAGAGACATTCGATCATCACATGTAATTCATAAAATCTGAGGCTTTATCTCAAACGATAATGCACGTTTATATAAGATACACAGTGCCTGGAAATTTCACAGAACAGAATGCTTCTCGGAGTTTAATAAGGCAGAGTGCTCAAGGGAGCCAGTAAAATTCAGGAGTTAATGGAAGGACAATCAATTCTGGGGCTCAGTGCCCAAAAGGACATGACCACAAGATGGCAGCCATAGCCAAGGCTCCAGTGGCTGCTGCTCAATGGCCAACGCTACATCTCAGCCGCACACTTGCACTGCCCTTTGCTGTTTTGCTCTCATCCATTACACACCACCAGGTCTCTGCTTTCTCCCAAGCCTTTCTAGAAGGTCCTTGGTTGTTCCCTATATGAACGTGGATCTCACAAGACCATCCCTCCTTTTTTTATCACCCAGCACAAACCATCCTTGCCTACACACACACAAACTAATTGAACAGTATATGTGTGCAATATAAATGCCTCACTACCATGCTTTGTTAATGGTTCTTTACTTTTGTCCATGAACTCAGCACGCCTGTGTATTTCGATGTGAGTGTCCGGTGGATAGAGTTATCAGTGTAATCCTTTTTTTTTTTTTTTTTTTTTTTTTTGGAGAGGTTTTTGCTATAGGGCGCGTGCGCTCGCCAGACAGACAGAGAGAGACAGAGAGATAGAAAGCGAGAAATCACCCCCCAGGGGGGATGGCCACGCCGCAATCCCTTCTCCTCCATTCTCCTCTTGGGACCTTGGGCACGCACGCACACGCGCCCGGCGTGAGTTTAAGCCGCCGGGTCCGGGACTCGAACCGCGGTCGACTACGTGGGAGTCCAGTGACATAGCCATTACGCTAACTGCTGGTCCCTCAGTGTAATCCTTTTTAAAATGCAATGCTCTGAGACCCATGGTGAATCGTAAGCCAACAAACTTTACAAAGACAAATCCTTACCTGTCTGCATCCCTCCCAACCCCACTGCCTGCATAGATGTCTTCCTTCAGATCTTTCACACACCCAGAGTGCAGCTGATGTTTTCTCCTCACAGTCTCTCAGTCTTACTCTCAGCAACTCACTTACATGATGAGGTTCATTTGACTGGCTCTCCTAATTTTTCTCTGGGTTGGGCCAGCAGGTGGCATGGTAGCAGCTGGATCCCACATGGCTGACAGCATGATTCAAGTCCTGGACCCTGTGACTTGAAAACATGTTGGACACATGTGCATGTGTGCCCAAAATCCTGAGGAAGAATGGGGAGGGGATTGTGGTTGGCCATGCCCCCTCAGGGGATACTTTCTCACTTTCCTTCTCTCTCTCTCTCTCTCTCTCTCTCTCTCTCTCTCTGATAAGTGCATATGTCCTATAGCAAATTTTAAAAATTATAATTTTTATTTTCCCAGGGTCTTTAATTTTAACCTATTTTGTACTGAAGGAATGAAAGACTTAGAAGACAGAGGGAATCTAATGTCAAAGGGTTTGGATTTAGTGTCAGGAAACCTGTTCCTCATTCTGGCTCTGCAGCTGTTTAACCTCCAAAAGGCCCTCACCATCCCTGGATTTTATTTCTTCCATCTATAAAATGAGAGCATAAGATATAGGACTAGATGATCCATCCAGTTCTTTTTTTTTCTTTATTTTTATGGAATGCTTCACAAGTTTGAGTGTCATCCTTGTGCAGGGGCCATGCTAACCTTCTCTGTATCATCCAATTTTAGTATGTGTGCTGCCAAAGTGAGCACATCCAGTTCTGTCATCCTACGACTTTATCCCATCCAAGCACAGTGGAAAACTGTGAGCAGGACATAGACTTTGGGACTACAGAGACCTGATTCCAAACCTGACTTTGCCATTTACTAGCCGTGCAATTTTGGGCAAACTATCTAACACCGCTGAGACTCAGATTTCTCTTCCATGAAGCAGGAAGTACAGTAGAAATCTCCATCCATGCAGTACTCTTGTGAGAACTAGAGCTGGTCTAAGAAAAGCCCCTATTGAAGAGTAAGTGAAGAGACTATCACTAAATACACGAGGTCTTCCAAAAGTACATGCAAAATACATATTATATATTTTTAAAACCATACATGCATTACAATTTCTTGCACCAAAATACTCATACTTTAATTTCATTTTTCACAAATTTTTTGGAGTACCCTTGTAAAAGAGGGCTATCATCCTACCCACACATTTGTTAAGAGATTGCTGACCTTAGGAAATTGGTGGAGCAAATATGGCATTGCTCAGTGTTTCTAGTAAAAAGCCCTCAAAATCGCACAGAAAAGGAGCAGCCTACATCATGTAAACTTTTAAAAAAGTTTTTAGTAAAAGCTGACTGCTGGAGGATGTACCTTATCAGGATCTGAGCTAAAGGTGAATACCCCTCAATTACCTGCAGACTCCTAAGTCCAAGGAGGTTTAATCAGTAACCTGAAAAATAGGTGAGGTGATAGAGAAGGCAGGGAGAGAGGTTGGGTACTCACTTCGTTTATTTATATGACTACCCCTATACCAGCTCTAGGGCAAAGATTGCCCCTTTCCATGGCAACTGCAGTCAACAGACTTTCACTGGTTTGAACTGTGGACTTGGAGAATGCCTGTCTTTTAGAAAGAGAAGCCAGTGCCATTCTCTCAGTGCTCATTAGACAGGTACCACCTCGCAACCTGAACCAAAGAGCTGTCCCGTCCCCGTCCCGTCATTGGCATTTCTTTTCTCTTCTTAGATAAATGCCCTTCTCTTGCTGAGGAAGAGAAACCCAGTTTCTATTTGTTTGGCCCTCCCAGCACTCCCCAGCTCAGGTTCTGAACACTGGTCTCTAATAATAAGACTAAAAATCCCAGGGTTTTCATCTTGTACTAAAAACTAACCCTGAGGGAAGGGAGGAGAAAGTGAAAAAGGCAGAATTATCACATAGTAGAGAAAACACAAAGGTGCAGATCAAAGACAGTAGCAATGATAGTTAGGAAGCTACACAAGGAGGGAGTACTAGTCCTTGGTGTCAGTCCCAACTCCAAGACAAAACTCTGTCAGCCTTATCAATGAGAACATGTTTTCACTGAGTTGTGTGCAGTCTTATGTGCAAGACCATTTAATGAGAAGATAGTAGCCTCTTTAACAAATAATTCTGGAAGAACTATGTATCCCCATATAATAAAGTTTAATCCCTACCTCACACCATGTACAAAAATTAACTGAAAATGGATCAAGGCCCTAAATGTCCGAGCTAAAATTACAAAACAGTTTAAGAGAGCATGTGGGAGCACACAAGAAGTCTTTTAAAAAGTTTATTTAAAATGCATATTATTAAAAAACTATGCATGTTTTTCAGTTTTTTGCACCAAAATAAACTCACATTTTAATTACATTTTCCACAAAAATTTTTAAGCAAAAAAGAAAAAAACCTGCTGGACAAAAGTGAAAGAAGATAAATGAGTTAAAAATGGAAACTTACTGATAATCGTTAAAGCCAAATGATCAGTATTAGATCATGAATATTCATTATACTAATCTATCTCAGCTTATGTACAGAGAATTTCAAAAAGTTCATGGAAAAATGGAATTAAAATATTGGTTTAGGGGCCAGTAGGTGCCATAGAGGTTAAGGCACTGGATCACACATGGCCAACTGTGTGGTTCAAGTCCCATAACTGGTGGCTTGAAAATTACACCATGTGTGCATGCATGCCCAAAATTCCAAGAGGAAACTAGAAGAGAAAGGATCGTGGAATGGCCATCCTACCTGAGGCTGATTTCTCACTTTCCCTGTCTCTCTCTCTGTCTTTCTCTGGAGAGCACACTCCCTACAGCAAAAAATAAAAATAGCAATAAATAAAATATGAGTTTATTTTGGCACAAAAATTGTGAAATTCATGTAGTTTTTTCATAATACACATTTGTATTAACTTTTTAAAGATCCCTGTTATGTTTGAAATTTCACATCATAAAAAACTACAAGTGTTATTTAATATTATTGTCTCAGTTTTAAGTAATCAGAAAGATAAAAGTACTAGCAACTGATTTTTCAGTACCCTGCAAGATATAATAAAAGGCTCAGTTCATATCTAATCCAACTCAGTTCTCAGCTAAGGCAGATCTTTTGCAAGATGCTGAGACTGGGCCAATCTAAACTTCAGTGCTGGATAAGGGAGGACAAGAAAAGGGAAGAAAGTTGACCATAGACAGAGAAAACCCTTTGACAGAGCAATGAGGTTAAAGGGGAAAGCAGGAGCCACTCCATATAAGATTTCAGAAAACACTTTGTCTATACCCACTGCAACCCTGAGAGCCTCTCACAGTGCTGAGGGCTCTCAATTACCCATATTCATTATCATCGTATTTTACATTCCAATAACATTTTATATTTTCACATAAATTCACTTGATCCTCACCAAAACTTAGTAAGTTAGGCAATGCAAGAATTAATATCCCCATCTTACTGGTGAAGAAACTAAGTTCTAGAAAGTTTATACCACTTGCCCCAAGTCACCTGCTGGTGAACAGTGGAACAGACCAGGTGCCCAGCTTCCTATACTACTGGAGAACCACTCTTCAATGATTCTCCAAGGTAGTTTTCTTACCAAGGTGCTATTTTCTTTCTCCTATTCCTTATCATTCACATTTTTCCACTGTAGCTTTAACCCTTATCAGACTGAAGGCCAACCAAAACACATATACAAACCTTTCTCTTTCCACCATCATTTAGGCCATCAGGGAATATCTCATACCTTCTGTAATTTTCTGAGTTTTTTTGCTTTGCTTTGTTTTACTATCAAGAGGGAGTGACTTGGGGCCAGAAGGTGGCACAGTGGTAGAATACAACTCTGTGAGTCTGGCCCACACAGAGGGTTCCAGGTTCACATCTGGGGCCCTCCCTGAGTACACTATGCACACAGGTGCTCATGATCTGGGGCTGGCTGAGGTTGGAAGTGGAGTGAATTGTAGGGACCCTGTTGGGTGTATTTGCTCTCTCTCCCCACCGTACCCCCCCACACACACACACACAGAAGAGAGGGAATCAGGAAAGGAAGGAGAGAAGAAGGGTGGAAGAAATAAGTGAGGAATTAACTTGAACACTTTGGAAAAAGAAAAAGAGAAAGAGAAATGGAAAACTTATTCCAACTTTCCTCGAACCTTCTCTTTTTTTTTCTTTTTTTTTAGTTTATTTTTGTTTCTCAAAAGAGAGAGAGAGAGAGAAGCATCCCTGATAGAGTTTTGTCACATTACAATCCCCTTGGGTACAATGTACCCAGTGTGTTTCAGGCTGACTTGGGATCTGAACCTGCAGTCAGCCATGTGGCTTACAGCGCTGCAGATCGGTATGCTACCACCTGCGCCAAAGTAGCTGGGGCTCCAATCCATCATCATCCTGATCATTTTATTAACCTGCACCACAGTGTAGGACAAAACACTCCTTCGAACTCCATTGGCTCCTCGACATGTGAAATAGCACTTTACCCTCAGGAGCAAGAGGGTTTAAGGGGCCTGGTTAATAGAAACATATAGAGCTGCCTCCTGGTGGGGAGGCATGTACTGGAGAGTGAGTGTGGTGGTTTCTGAAACAGCCAGTGCCCACCCTCGGGGGCAGTGAACTCACCGAGATCTTGGTGAAAATGTAGAGCAACACTGACAGAATGGAGAGGTACACCTGGATCCGCTTGCCTCCAAACCGCTTCCGCAGGTACTCTGGCATTGTCACCACCTACAAGAGATGCAAAAGAGGTCACCACCAGCCAGGGTAACCTGACAGCTGAGGGCGGGCAGAGCAATGGATGCCATTCTGGCCAAGAGCCACACAAATATGGTCAAGGATTCATAACCCTCACTGGCCAGAGAAAGCTGCAAAACAGCCAGGTGGCCTCTGACCTCGAGCCGTTTGCTCATTTTAACCCCACATGCCCTACCACGGAAGGAGTAGCTAGGTGTTATCTTGGCATGTAGAAGCTGTCCAATAAATGCCTGATTTTGAATGAACTCATAACTGGGCAGCATAACCAAAGAGGCAAATCCTTACCCTGGAGAAGAGAAGGTAGACACATCTGAGACAGATAATAGATGGATAGATGATAGACAGATAGACATTCATTCCTATACAGTGCACCTACTGCAAGCAAGGCATCATAACAATGGCAGCATCTTTCCAGTGCACCAAAGGAGTTCGCCAGGCTGGATGTGTGCTTCACCAAGCTCTGCTCACAAGCCGTGCCAAGAATTGTATCTGCAAGCTTGCCCAGCTGTTCTCCTTAGTTCCTTTCCGCAAATTCTGATCATACTTCCTGTCTTGCTCCCTTACTCCTGAAATCTGTGGTCTCCTGAGACCAGATATGTATCACCAACAATCTCTGCACCTCCAGAAAATTTAGTCTGGCCTGTGTTTCTCCCATATTGCCTTTAGCTCCTAATAGACTCACACATTGTAGGCGCTTATTCTATCTCACCGAGCAGATGAGATACTAAAGCCACCCTGGGTAAAAGGTCAGAGGGACATAGTAAGGAGACAGAAATGAGTTTGAGAGTTGAGTACCATGCTCAGCAAACTAGGGCTAAATGAAGGGGAAATACACGTCTTTTTCTCAAGATGCTTCCATTCTAGGGGCAGGGACTAGAGCCAATCATATACTAAGAGCAAGTGCACACAGTGCAGCGCAAAGGACACACACGGAGTGAGAGGACATGATGCTTCAGAGTCTGAATACAGTCAGGTTGCTTAGGGGAGTTTCTTAGAGGGAACAGGAAGGAGCCTGGACTGAAAAGAGCCATTGGTGGGACCAGCAGATGGTGTAATGGCTACATCACTGGACTCCCATGTAGTCAACCACAGTTTGATTCCCAGACACAGTGGCTTAAAACTCACACCAAGCACATGTGCATGCATGCCCAAAATCCTGAGAGGAGAATGGAGAAGAAGGGATTGAGGCTTGGCCATCCGCCCTGGGGGGTGATTTCTCGCTTTTTGTCTCTCTGTCTCTCTCTGGCTGGCTGGCAAGCACATATGCCCTGTAGTAAAAATCAATCTCTTAAAAAAAGAAAAACAAAGAAGAAAAGAACCATTGGACCCACGCCAAGGCCCACTAGACTGTTTAATGCCCTTGCAGGCAATCAGGAACTTCAGAACTGGGAGCAAAAGCTGACTGACAGGTTTTCTTTTCCGTTTATCCCATAAAGATTCCTCTACCCTTCAAGAGGACCAAGCTTTAATATATGTGTGTGTGTGTGTGTGTGTGTGTGTGTGTGTGTGTGTGTATCTGCCAACAGTATACGGAATAATAAAGCAGGTACTTACCCCAGCCTTAATGTAAATGGGGACAAACAACCAGCCCAGCACAACCACAAAAACAAGGGCCTGAAACAAGAACAAGAGGTGGATTCAAACAAGAACCTTCATCTACCCCACCACCTGGTAGGCCCCCGCAGCTGCAGAAAAATCATCCAGCCTTTCCTCTTTATGGCTCTGAGGACAACTCCTTAGGTGGCCATTAGAGGCAAGAGGAGGCCTTTCCACAGCCCATGGGAGTAGCAGGTGGGCGGCAGCAGAGGGCCACCCCGGAGCATGCCCACTAACATCAGAGCCCTGAGCCCCCAACACGGCACTAGATTTCCCTGGGTCTCTTAGTTTATAAGGCATAAAAGCTTTCCATTTGGAAAGCTTTAAAATAGTAATAGTAGTAGCAATCTGACAGTAAGCCTTTTCAAACCTCCAATGTAGCTGGAAGGATACTGGGGATCTTGACCTTTTAACATTGCTGTCTTATCAGTGGTTTCCTCATTCTATTCTAGTGGGAGCAGAGCAGGACCCCGTAGCACCTCGAGCTCCTCGGAGTGAAGAGGATGACTGCTCAGACTCCTTCCAGCTCTGGGGCACAGAGTCTCTGGTCTTACTCACGTTAAATTCAAAGCCTCCAGTGGCGATGCCTGCAGCTGCTCCTGTCCCAGCCAGCCCCACGAAGTGGCCACTTCCGATGTTACTGGCAAAAAGAGAGGCTCCAATCTGTAAACACAAGACGAAGTCAAGTTAACGACTCTATTCTGGACTGGGACACTCAGGGTGGGCCACAGAGAGAAGAGACATAGAAGGCAAGAGCAGAGGCAGACTGGAGTCTGGAGGACAGCTGGAGTCTGCCAAGGTAGCTGGATCAGAGAGCAAATGTGGAAGCTTGGGAAATAGTGAAGGTGGAAAGGAGAGGACTGGCAAAGAACAGTGGGCCATATGCCCATATCAGATCACCCGTGAGCTTGGTGTCCAGCAGTGAAGAAGACATGGGAAGCTGCACAGTCACCAGGTCTCCCGACACATCCCATCGAGCTGTCTGCTCAGAGGCAGGGCCTGTGCCATTCATCTCTAGGTCCTTCATCATGTTTAGGCCTTGCTCAATACAGAATTTCAAGAATTTCTTGAAAGGAATCATTTAAAAGAAAGCCTCTCGGGACAGACAGTGACATGATGGAAAGGCAACTAGACCCACATAGGAAAGGTCCTGCGTTTTGTCCTGGGATCTCCCTGAACACACCCATGTGCTCCTGATCCCGGCTGGCTGAACCAGGGGTAGATCACAGTATGAATACCCTGTTGGAGATCTCTCTCTCTCTCTCTCTCTCTCTGCCTCTGGGTGAGAGAGGATAATGGTGGTATAAGATGAAATAAGGTGGTATAAGATGAAATAAAGACCAGTGTAGAGATTTGGAGCATGATCTGGAAACAAAGTTGACAGGCTCTGTTGATGGATTAGATGTGGGAAATGAGGGGAAAAGTAATCAAGGGTGACTCCCACACTTGGGGCTTGAATAACTGAATGGATACCATTCATAAATGAGATACAGGGCCGCCAATGGTGTGGTGGTTAGGGTAGCTGGATCCCATATGGCTGACTACATGGTTCAAATCCCAGGTCCAACAACTCAAGAAATAGGCCAGGTTGCATGTGTGTGCATGCCCAAAATCCCAAGAGGAGAATGGAGGAGAAGAGATTGAGGCATGCCATTCCCATTGGAGATGCTTTCTCATTCCCCCTTCCCTGTCCTGTGGTCTTTCTCTGGTGAGCACATGTGCCCTATAGAAAAATTTAAAAATAATCATAAGAAAGGAGATACATGCATATTACATAATGACCAAATCAGGATAATTAGAATATTCATCACCTTAAACATTTGTCATTTCTTTGTGATGAGAACATTCAAAACCTCTGTTCTATGTATTCTGAAATATACAATACACTATTGTTAACTCTAACCATCATATTTAATAGAACACCAAAATTTATCTAAATATCACATTGTATTTCATAAATATGTGCAATTATTACGCTGGTCATAAATAAAATTTTAAAAGAAGAGAAAAGGAGGCTATTCAGAAACATCTACCTCTTTCTGCTCAAAACTTGATGGGAATCACAGTCCATTTTTAATCAATATTTTTCTTTTGCAAGTGGTCCACCTGCTCTGACTCATTATCTTTCCATTTATCACCTCTCACTTAATAAATTATTAAGCCTAATGCTGTACTATTAGGGGAATAATTATAAGAAATCATTAACTGCATTAGATTAATCATAAATTCAAGAAGTTCTTGCTGATATCCACCCAAATGGGAGAAACATTTAACTTTTTTTTTAAAGATTTTTGCCATAGGGCACATACATAGGGCACATCCACTCATTGAGAGAGACAGAAAGAGACAATGAGAAGGAAAGTGAAAAACCACCCCCCAATGGGGATGGTCATGCTGTAATCCCTTCTCCTCCATCCTCCTCCTGGGATTTTGGGCACTCATGCACACAGCTGGCATGATTTTCAAGTCACCAGGTCTAAGATTTGAACTGTGGTTGGCTATGTGAGAGTCCAGCTCTTTAACCACCACACCACCTGCTGGCCTGACATTGAACTTTAAATAGGCTGTCCTGATGTTTCATCCACACCATCTGAGAAGGGGGCAGAATGGAGCCAAGAGAGTTCTGGGGGCACCAGAACATCCTGTGCCCAGTTCAGTTCATTTCTAACAGGGGTACCACCTTGGCCTCATTCTAAGCCCCCTTCCACTCTCTTTTTTTTTTTTTTTCTTTTAAACAGATTTTTGCTATAAGGTGTGTGCGCTCCCTATAGAAACAGAGAGAGACAGAGAATGAAAAATCATCCCCCGAGGGGGATGGTCACACCACAATCCCTTCTCCTCCATTCTCCTCTTGGGATTTTGGGCACACATGTGCATGTGCCCAGCATGATTTTCAAGTCACTGGGTCAGGACTCAAACTATGGTTGGCCATGTGAGAGTCTAGCGCCTTAACCACTACACCACCTGCTAGTCCCCTAAGTTCCCTCTATTTACACCATGACTTATACTTAATCACGAATACCCTGATTCTACCTTCACAATGTCACAAGCATCTAGCAGTTTCTCTATCATCTTCGTGCTGTCTATGGTTATCTCTCAATAGGCTTCTATATGATCTCAAGTCTCTCCTTTTTAGTAACCTTCTCCACCTACCTGGTCTGTTACCTCCCCAAAGCACAGCTATGATCATTTCACTGTTCTATTCAGAGACCTTCCCAGACACCTAAAAGGCCTGCCCTGGTCTTTCTGACAGCCCTAAGCTTAAAGACATAGTCCTAGGAATTAAGCAAAATTTCATGATAAAATTTACTTCAATGCAATGGCAGCATGAGCTTAAAAAATTAAGTTTCACACTCCCCCTTCCCTGTCTTCCTTGACCTTCTTCTATCTGGGTGAGCACAGTGTCTATGAGCCTCCCTCTTCTTTCATGACATAGTTGTGCAGGAGTCAAATGAGATGGTGAATGAGTAATGACTGGCATTCAGCTGGCCTTCAAAAAGTGTCCTTTCTCTCCCATCTCATCTCGACAGGACAATTACTTCACCCTCAGAGTCAATTCACAAGAGCTACAATCAGTACTGTATTGGGTTGAATTTATCGTCCCTAAAAAAATTCATATGCTGAAGTCCTAACTCTCAGTGTGGCTATACTTGGAGATGGGGCCTTTAGGAAAATGAGATAATAAATCGGATAGAACTAGTATCCTTATACAAAGAGGAAGTCGGTCATATAGCGGTGTTGTGGTAACACAACTGGACCCACACGGGAAGGTCTTTATCTCCCTCCTTGTGCACACAGAGAAGAGACCGTATGAGGACACACTAAGAAGACAGCCATCTACAAGCCAGGAAGAGAGGCCTCCTCAGAAACCAACTCTGACAGCGCCTTAATTTGGGGGACTTCCAGCCTCCAAAACTGTAATAAAATAAATTGGTTAAGCACCCGGCCTGTGTTACTGTGTCATAGCAGCCTGAGAAGACTAAGACAGACGCCATCACTTAATCTACATTCCCCTGCCAGGTTTTCATGCTGCCTTCCCCTCACTACAGCTCAGTAACAATGCCTTCATCACAAGGTTTCCCAAACTCTCTCTGTTGACTCCTCACCCACGCTTGTGCCCATTTCAGAATCACGCCTCACCTAGGGAGTGACCCGGTGACATGAATCATCGTGTCCTTCTCTGTAACTTCCTCCCACATTCCTTTTGAATTCTGGATTTTAGACTTTATCTAATATTTCTCCAGCTTGACCTTGCATCGGACTCTCCTCATCCCCTCATGGGGCTCAAAACGCCATTACAAGTCTTTAGGCAGGTTTGCTGCCACTTTGCAGGATGAGAAAATCCAAGGTTGCTCGCATGGTAGTTAGGGAAATAGCATAATGTCTCATCCCCAAAAGGCAAAAAGACAGTATTTTTTCTTTTGACTCTAAGGAATTCATGATCACATTTTACTATGTAAATTTCCTATCTCAGAAGGTTGACAAGAAAAAGAGATGCATGGAGAAAGGATAAGATCTTGCAGATCTTGTGTACCCTCTGCAACACCTCCCAAGTGGTGGTCAGCGTCTGCACGCTTACCTTCAGGGACAGAGAGCTCCTGGTCTCCCAAGGCAGTTGAGTGCATGATGGAACAACTTAGTTAAAAATTCTTCTTTGGGGAACCAGCAGTTAGCGTAATGGCTATGTCGCTGGACTCCCACGTAGTCGACCGCAGTTCGCGTCCCGGACCCGGTGGCTTAAAACTCACGCTGGGCGCGTGTGCGTGCGTGCCCAAGATTCCGAGAGGAGAGTGGAGGAGAAGGGATTGCGGCGTGACCATCCCCCCTGGGGGGTGATTTCTCGCTTTCTGTCTCTCTGTCTCTCTCTGTCTGTCTGGCGAGCGCACGCGCCCTATAGCGAAAACCTCTCAAAAAAAAAAAAAAAAATTCTTCCTTGCTTTGAGCTGAAATCTACCCCCTTAACCCTACTTCCACCATCTAGGGTGAGGGAATATTACACAGCCATTACCATTATAGCTTTAAAGAATTTATTAGGATACTGTGGAAGTGCTAATGACAAAAATGTCAAATAAAGGTTGGGTCCATACTGCATTCTATTGCACTGCTCAAAAGAAACCAGATCCGGGACCAGCAGGTGGCATGGTGGTTAAGGCGCTGGACATTCCCACATGGCCAACCACGGTTTGAGTCCCGGACCTGGTGGCTTGCTTTCTGACTTTCCCTCTCTCTCTCTCTCTCTGTGTCTCTCTCTGGTCAAATTAAAATAAAATGAATGGATAAATAAAATAAAATAAATAATTCTTTAAAAAAAAAAAAAAAAGAAAAGAAACCAGATCCCATATGATGACAGTTGTTTGAATCCCAGGCTTAGTCAGCCTGAGGCATACCAGGTACATGTGTGTACTCAAAGCTCAAACTGACTGGAGGACTGGAAGAAAAGAATTACATTGTGATCAGACCCTATGGAAAGAGGTTCTCTCTCTCTCTCTCTCTCTCATACTTGTTCATACACTCTATCATGAATAAAGAAAAAAACTAATTTTTTAAAAAGTCAGCAAAAATAAAATATACCTACCTATATACCATATGATCCCCCAAAATGTTTACATACGTGTGTGCACATAAAATGATGGAAATATACCCAAATTTAACAGTGGTTATATTTGGAAAAGAAAAAGATGCATGCATTTTGGGGTTAATTTTTTAAATTCTTTCCCCGTGATGAGTTTGTGGAATTTTGTAATCTGAACACAACTTTTTAAAACCTTTAACCACAAAGGGCAATTCCAGAGCTGTCTCCAATTCTGGCAGAGCCTGAGGACCGAGAATAAAGCAGGCAGGGAAGCATGTGTTTATTTGGAGGAGGGGTACAGAAAAAGACATGAAAATGTCATTGAACGCTAACTACAATTATGCTTTATGTGACAGAAAAATGAAAATAGACATCATAAGCTAGCTCCTCCGATATTAGAGCTGAAATTACCTCAGAAATGATGAAGGTCAACCTTGTTATTTTCCAATGAAAAGAATATTATGGCCCAGAGGAAGACAGTGATTCGAGTGTGTACATTAATTTTATCTTATTTCCATACCCTGAAGAAAGTCAGAGAATGCAGGCACACTCAGGACCACTAACCGAGGAGTCAAGAATTGCCCAAGGCAGTGAGTGATGGATAGGTGTGTGTCATCCTGGCCCCAAACTCAGAGGAAGCCAAAGGATTTGAAAAAGGACCCGGTATCAGTAATCATGCTCGACAGCACAACTCAATGGCATGGACACCTCTTTGCCTCCCTCATTCCAAACTCACTGGAGCCTTCTGACTCGGTTCTAATCTTGGCTTTTCCACAGAAAACTAGACAACCTTGTGCCCATCACTTTACTGCTTTGAGTCTCAGTTTCTTCCACTGTAAACCGAGGATAAGAATCCCGCTCAGCCTACCCCACAAAGTTATTATGTTATTATCAGGCTTACAAGAGATGATCAATATGAAAGGAAAAAAAAAAATTTTTAAGAAAGTTTTCGCCTCACAGAGGTATGCTGTTCTGATAATGATTTTATATGAAGCCTATGTTTTTATGGAGTGCTCCGAATTTCCTGAAAGAGAGAGAGTGGTAGTTTCTCCTTTGAGAGAACAAGATCATCCTAACTCAAATGAAAAATGTACTCTGCTAATTTAAAGGACCGTGGAACATCCAGAATGTTCAAACTCTATTCTCTTCTTCTGCCTTCTCCTTTAAGAGATATCAGAAGGTCTCAGGGGCTCCTCTCCTTCCCGTCTCTGAACTGTCTAGACACCTCCATTGTTGTTCCTCTGACAGTTGTTCTCAAACTTTCACATTCCTCAGAGTATAAGATACCCAGTCTCCCTGAGAATGCTGGGCACACACACACCCATGATCCAGGCTGGATGAAGCTGGAGGTAGGTCATGGTGTCAAGAATCTGGCAGGAATGTTCTTTCTCTCTATCTCTGTCTCTCTCATGTAATAAGTAATTTTTAAAAACACACAGATTTAAATAATTTTTTTGCTGAGTCCCATCCCCTAGAGGTTTTGGTTCAGTTCGTCTGGGAGCTGGAAATTTTGGATTTCTAACAAGAGCCCAGGTCTTACTGATGCTGCTGGTCTGAGTATCACACTTGGAGAGCCACACCCTGGGAGATGACAAAAGGACAGAGGAACACTAATTTTTATACTGTCTCTTTTGGGCCAATTACTAGACCATATCACTCGCTTTATCTTATTTAATCCCCACAACAGGGCATTAAAAGTGGGCATTATTCTTATTTAAGGATCAGAGAGTGAAATGACTTGTCCAAGGTCTCACAGCAAAAGGTGACAAAATCCAGGAACCATAAGAAGAGGCCACAGCACCATGCTGACCCCCCTCCCTCTTCCCCAAGCATTCTCTTCCAGACTTCCCTAAAGGGGCACAGTAGGGCAAGACCCTCCTACCCACCTCACTGTAAGCTCAGTAACAGCCTGTGCTCATCTGTCTCATGTTTTATTTCAGATTCCTCCTTCCACTTCCTAGGAACTGGCCTTTAATATTGATACGTGTCTCCCTGAGTAAGCTCTCTTTACATGGGGGAAGTTTGGAAAGGTTTAATCTTTGATCTTTGCCATCTCTCAGGGCTTGCACTTCCTGGATTGGGACAGAATATAAGGTGGGGCTCACATATTCAGAATATTTTATTTCTAAGACTCTGGTAAATATTTAGACACAGGCCTTGCTCCAGGGTCATCTTAATCTCTGTTTACTCTACGTCAACTCATGTCCCCATGGACAATGGTTGTCTTTCATTACCTGTCTTTCAGGAACATCTCTCCTTGCCCAGAGAACCAAAGGGGCAGGAAATCAGGAAACCACTGCCAATGCGGGCATTTTCCCACTACTTTTTGACACAAAACACGGGTGAGGTCTTCTGTTGGCACTTAGAGGTCAAGAAGGCTAGAGACCAACCCACCTGTCAATCCTGATGGATCTGTCTTAAAATCAGAAACGTTGAGTCCCTCACTGAAAGGGCCTGATCTCTCCCTCACAGTGACCTCCTTGCAGTCCTCAAATAACCTCAGGGCCTCTGGCCATTCTGTTCCTTTTGTTTGGGTGGCTCCTCCCCCAACCTTCACATTGCTGTCTTCTTCTGATCCTTCAGATCTCAGCCTAAATGTCTAAACTGAAGGAAAATCCCTCTCCTTCCCACCTCCCTCCACCTCCCACCCTTGATTAAAATACATTTCCTTCTGAACACTTAGCCACTGTTCCCAATTTTACATATTGTTTTGTGAGAATGAGTGACACACACACATACACCCAGATCTATATTAGCACCTAACCCATAACCTGGCACACATGTGGTTGTACAACAGAAGAACAATAATGCACAAATAGAATGAAAAAGCGGTGAGTGATTGGGTTCATGGCTTAAAGAGAAAGATCTGGAGATATGACAATGATACAGTAATTGCCAGCCTACATCTATCCTGAGACATCTACATGTATTAACTAATTTGATCCCCAAAACAACTCTACAAGGTAGGTGCTATGATTCTAGTTTGCAGTTCAGGAAACTGAGGGAAAAGTTAGCTTGCCCAGGACTACACAACTAGGAGTAAGTGAAACTGGGGGTTCGAACCAAGGCAGCCTGGCTCCAGAATCCATTCTTGATTCTAACTTTAAATCATCTCCCAAATATAAAATTTACCTCCCAAAAGTATAAACAGCTGCAGCTGACTCACTTTTCTATGCCAATGGTAGATAGGGAAGTCCAGATAGATTTCTGATATGAATAATCCAAAGGCTCTATCTTAGCACTTTTTTTTTACTTCACCCAACTAGAAATATTGATTACAATTTACTTTTTTCTTCCTACTAATCTGTTAGAAAATGCTGGCAGGCCAGCAGGTGTCATGGAGGTTAATGCGCTGGATCTCACATGGCCTACTGTGCAGTTTGAGTCCTGGACCCGATGGTTTGAAGATCATACCAGGTATGCATGAGTGCATGCCCAAAATTGCAAGAGGAGAATAGAAGAGAAGGAATTACAGCATGGCCATCCCTCCCCGGGGGGGCAGGGCTGATTTCTCACTTTCTCTCTCTCTCTCTATCTCTATCTCTGAACCTAGTGAGAGCACGTGCCCTATAGCACAAGCAAAAACAAAAAGAGAGAAAGAAGGAAAGGAAGGAAGAAAGAAAAAAAAGAAGGAAGAAAATGCTGGGAAAGCTACCAGTGGGAAAAGAGAAAGCAGAAGCTTTCTCTTTTGACAGGAACTTGGCTACACAGCCGTCAGCTGATGCCTAGAAACACAAAGCACACATGGTGGTGAGTGGTTGTGCACTAATCAGAGAAGAGTATCTAAGGAGAGACTAAGCCATGGATAGGAGAAAGAGAGAGCGAAGGGTCAAAGGGAGAGGAAGAAGGGAGGAGAAAGCGGAAATGACAGAGGAGAGGACAAGAAGATGAAGAATGAGAAGGAAAAGGAAGAGTAGTGGAAGAGGAAAAGGAGAAAATAAAAGGAAGAGAAAAAAAAAGAGAAAGGAAGAAGAGGAAGACTAGAAATAGCAGAAGGGAAGAAACAGTATGTTCTAGAGCAAGGCCAAAATTACCATGGTTAACCAAAAACTCCCACCAAAACAGAGATACATACAGCAGGGAACTGCTAAGTTTTGCAAAACTCAGCTCAAACTGAGAAAGGTCAAATGGCCTGATAATCTCAGGAAACAATGATCACACCAAACTTTACTAAGGATTCCCATGTGGGCCAACATCGGGCATTCAGAAGAAGGTCAGGTTTTCTTTTCCAGTTTTACTCCCAGGAGCTTAAAACAATAACAACAATTTTTCTCTGTGCACAAGAAACGAAATTTGGAGCACTGCTTAGGCAGGCGTTGACTTAAACCCAACACCCTCCTGACCTCCTGAATTCTTACCACTGCCTACACTGTGTGGTCATTGTACCAGAGAGCAGATCGCAGGCTAACGTGTGAGGTGACACCATCGAGAACAGCCAGTGTGAAGATCTGGGGATATGTCCTTCTCTTTCTTCCCTTTCTTTAATTCTGTCCATACTTGTCAAGTGCCTACACATAGTGCAAGGCCTCAGGCTACGTATTGTGAGAGATTAAAAAAAGGTTAAGAACGGGACCAGCAGTTAGCATAATGGCTATGTCGCTGGACTCCCACATAGTTGACCGCGGTTCACGTCCTGGACCCGATGGCTTAAAACTCACGCCGGGCGCATGTGCGTGTGTGCCCAAGATCCCGAGAGGAGAATGGGGGAGAAGGGATTGCGGTGTGGCCATCCCCCCTGGGGGGTGATTTCTCGCTTTCTGTCTCTCTGTCTCTCTCTGTCTGTCTGGCGAGCGCACGCGCACTATGGCAAAAACCTCTCCAAAAAAGAAAGGTTAAGAAAACTATAGGTTTAGATGATAACATGTATATCTTTAACTGGACTGGTGTGAAAGGTATTCATGTTGGGTGAGTTCATTTTACAAGCTCTACGTAGTGATGTACAGTGATTGAATATATAAAAAAAATTAAAGTAATAATAATAAAAAAGAAAACAGTAGGCTCTCATGCAGAGCACCGAGACAAAGAAGGGCACAGACAGCTACATGCAGGTAGAAAGCACTGGAGCAGGGCAGAATGGACTTGGGGTCAGAGGAGGCAGGGCTCACCTCCTCCCTTCCTCCAGTCTTATAAAGGTCCATATACTTGTCTTTCTTGCTCACTTCTTCCTGGGGATCCCTCCCTTGGTGTACTCGCTGCCTCTCCCATGTCCTATTACCTGGTTCCCTCTCTTCCTCTCTGCTTCATGAGGTTCCACTATGTCTTAATCTTACTAAGGTTTTTTCCAACACCTTTGGCCCCTCTGGTGGTATCATAAGTGGCTGAACTTCGGTCTGATCGTTAGATTTTAGAGGCTTAAAGATAAAATCAAATATATTTTACTCAAGAGGGTTTTGTAATTTGAGAAGCTATCTTCTTTCTTTCTTTCTTTCTCTCTCTCTCTCTCTCTCTCTCTCTCTCTCTCTCTCTCTCTCTCTCTTTCCTTCCTTCCTTCCTTCCTTCCTTCCTTCCTTCCTTCCTTCCTTTATGCTATAAGGCACTTGCACACACTGGAGAGAGATGGGGGTGTGGAGAGTATGAGAAAAGCACCCTCTAGGAGGAATAGCCACACTGCAATCTCTTCTCCTCCATTTTTCTTTTGGAATTTTGGGCACCCACATACATGTACCCAGCACGTTTCTCAAGTCATTGGGTCCAGGACTCAATCCAGCACCTTAGCCACCATGCCACTGACTAGCTCAAACTATCCTCTTTCTTCAGAGAAAATTTCCACCAAGGATCTCTGGTCAGCCCTAAATGAAAGAATTTACTGGCTTTCAGATTAACCTTTAGACCACACATACTAGCCTCATAAATTTCCATCTCAAAGCACAAGGAAAAAGAGATCTGTATAAGCAGAAGAACAGAGGGAATGTAAGTTCTGTCATCATCATGCATGAGCTTGGGTAACCCATGGGGCTAATCATCATTCTTGCTGTACCTACCTTGCTAGCCCACTGAGGATTCAGTCAGATAAGGGATGTAGTAGTGCTTCCAAAGGTTCCAGTTGAAAAAAGAAGAACAAAAGCTAAATCTAAAAGTTTACTGTGTACCAGGCACCATTCTTCAACAATGCTTGTGTCCTCAAATCTGGCCCTCCACAAGTGTTTGTAAATAAAGTTTTCCTGGAACACAGCCACACCATTCAGGTATTTTCCATGGATGCTTTTGTGCTACAACAGAGTTGAATAGTTGTGACAGAGATCACATGGTTGCAAAACCAAAAATATTTACTCTCTGGCCCTTTACATGAAAAGTTTTGGGAGACCAGCCAGGTGGTATGGTGGTTAAGGCAGCTGGATCCCACATGGCTGACTGTGCAGTTCAAGTCTTGGAACCAGCGGCTTGAAAAACATGCCAGGCATTTGTCCAAAATCCTGGGAGGAAAATGGAAGAGAAGGGACTAGGCATGGCCATCCCCCGCCCCTGGGGTGGGAGGGGTGATTTCTTACTTTCCCTCTTTCTCTCTCTCTGTCTGTCTCTCTCTGGTGAGTGTATGCACCCTATAGCAAAAAACTAAAACATGCCAGGCACGTGTGCATGCGTGCCCAAAATCCTGAGAGGGAAATGGAGGAGAAGGGATTGTAGCATGGCCATAAGTTGTAGTGTTCTCTGAGGAGTGACTTCTCACTTTCCCTCTCTCTATATCTCTCTCTTTCTCTCCCAGGCCCTGTAACAAAAATCTAATTTAAAAAAAAATTATTTAAGTTCATTAGCTCCTACTCTAAAACACTGTGGTATACTGCTTTCCAATAACTCTCTAATAATAAGGGAAAGAAAGGAACTCTGCCTGTTCAGAGACACGCAGACATTCCCTCTTGAAGGTCCTCACTGGTGATGGATGCACTAGCGTGTCCACACCCATTTCCTGTGCTCATTTCCTCCTCTATCATGTGGAATCTTAAGAGTTTCAGTTCTGAAAGAGCCTTCGAGACCTCTGATCTGACTGGTTCACATTACAGGAGTCTCTGAGACTCAGAGAAGTTAATGAATTGCCCGACGTCACAGAGCCAGAACAAACCAAGTCTTTTGGCTCCTTGTGTGGTTCCCACTCCTTGCCCTTTGGAACTGCTTCTGCGTTGAAGGAGAGGGGGTGTCAAAGGCTTGGCTCGGTCCTATTACATTCCCCACCCACCCACCCGCCACCAAGGAGTCAGTTGTACTCCTGGTAGGTGGGACCAAACTCTCCTCCAAAACAAAAGTCCTCCACTGGGCTCTACCTGGCCTCGCTTCTTTGTGTAATTTCTGCTGCCACTAGGCGAGGAGTGGGAAATTCCCTCTTCAAAGCTCAACTCCTGCGTTTCCTGGTCTTCCTACCCTCCCATCTCACACATTCCCAAACAATCATTACATCACAGTACCTAGGCAGCTGTTGGCTGAAGGCGCCAAACCCTGGTGCCACAGAAAAGGGAATTCTGCCCCACCACCAACCCAGCATTACGTAAGTGCAGATTGTGGTTTCATGTTACTCAGTTGACTTGGGCTGGCTTGTCTCAAGTGTGACTCAGGCTTCTGAGGGCCTCCCCATGTGGCTCCCTCTGTAAAGCTGACTCCCCTCTAATTTCAGACCTGGAGTTCTTGCTCCTCTCCTCTAATTGTTCCTCATGTCCATGCTCAGGCCAAGATGCAAACATTTCTCCAGCTGGGCCTCTTTAACTTTTTAGGCATGGGATCTTTGTCCAGAGCTCCTGGATGGTTCCCTCTTAAGGGTCATAACCACTCCTTTCAAAGATACCAAGCCCCAGAAATGCCCTGAGCCAGTCTCCCCTCAGTCCAATCTCCTTTCAGACTTTAAGAGTGACTCCCCAAGCCCTCTCTGCCTCAGGCATATCATCAATTCAGGGTCAACTTAAGTCCTCCCTTCTAAAAGTCCCCAGGGCTCTTTCCAGAAGCTTTTCTGGCTGCCCACTCCTGCCACAGCACAAAGCAGCTGGGCTAAGAGCAAAAGGAATGGTCAGTAGTCCCCACTGGAGGGTTTCTGCCACCAGAAGGCCAAGAGAAAGGTCACTCTGGGGGCCGGCAGATGGCCTGGTGGTTGGAGTCCTGGACCTGGAGGCTTGCTCTCTCACTTTCCCTCTCTCTCTTCTCACTTTCTTTCTCTGTGTATCTCTCTGATGAGTGCATGTGCCCTATAGAAAAGAGTCCATGTGCTGGACTCCCACATGGCTGACCGCATACAAGTCCCGGACCTGGCGGCTTGCTTTCTCACATTCTTTTTCACTGTGTACCTCTCTGGTCAAATTTAAGTAAGTAAGTAAATAAATAAATAAATAGATAGATAAATAAATAAAGTTAAGTAAAAATAATTCTTTAAAATAAAAAGAAAGATGGGACCAGCAGGTGGCATGGTGGTTAAGGCACTGGGCATTCCCACATGACTGGCCATGGTTTGAGTCCTGGACCTGGTGGCTTGCTTTCTCACTTTCTCTCTCTCTCTCTCTCTGTGTCTCTCTCTGGTCAAATTAAAATAAATAAATAAAATAAAAATAAAATAATTCTTAAAAAAAATAAAAAGAAAGAAAGAAAGCTCACTCTGGAGAGCCTCTGGCCACTGTGATGTACTGTTTGGACTAGCATGATTGACAACTGTTATTGTGGTGGTCAAGAAGGCTGGATCCAACATGACTGACAGCACAGTTCGAGTCCCAGACCCAGTGGTCTGGAAAACACACTGGGTATGTGTGTTTTTGCCCAAAATCCCAAAAGGAGGAAAAAGTAGAGGGGAAGGGATTGTACCATGAACATTCCCCACTAGATGGGGGAAGGGGCATACCTTTCCTCTTCCACACTCTTTCTCAGTGTCTCACCAGTAAATGCACACTCCCTCTGGCAATATTTTTTTTAAGTTTTCTATAGGGTACATGCACTCATCAGAGAGATACACAGAGAAAGAAAGTGAGAAGAGAGAGAGGGAAAGTGAGAGAGCAAGCCTCCAGGTCCAGGACTCAAACCACAGTTGACCGTGTGAGAGTCTAGCACCTAAACCACCATGCTACCTGCCGGCCCTTGGCAATTTTTTTAAAATGATGTTCTAGTTATGAATATACTAACAAGTGACAAGCCTGAACTGCCTTAGTATTTTATTTCAAAGGGAAATTTAGAAATTTGATGTGGTTTAAAATCTCAGTTTGGGAGGGAAAGTTCTTAGATGTGTATTTTTTTGCATGCCATGTTTTCTTTTAGTTTCTTCTCTCAGGTGTGTACTGTGGTGTTTTCAAACTATTTTAAATTTTAGGATGGAAATTATCCCATTTATTTTTCCTTGTAAATTAGCAGATTTTAAACTGTCAGTTAGCAGAACCTTGTTTTCAAGCAAAATTTTAGCAGATTCCTCTTATATAAAATAAATAAAAGTCAGGTTGCTGGGGGGGAGGGAGGGGCTGAGATTCAAACCCAGTCAGCTATGTGGAATCTGAGTCCCTGAATCACTAGGCCATGGGGCCATCTTCTTCTGTTTCTTACATTCCCACGTATTGCCCACTTGCCAGG
Source organism: Tupaia tana (assembly GCA_026018925.1). NCBI lineage: Eukaryota > Metazoa > Chordata > Mammalia > Scandentia > Tupaiidae > Tupaia > Tupaia tana. The sequence continues at coordinate 3,621,079 of JAKSZU010000026.1, forward strand.
CACAGTGCATCATCTCACGAGATTCTGATACCTGGGCAGTTTTGGAAATCATTAACATAATCTCATGACATCTTAGACAAAAACTATGGTTAGAAGGAGAAGAATCTAATGTCAGTCCCATTAAGGAAGCGTTGAGTTTCTGCACAAAAGAAGAATCAAGCCATGTTTCTCTGTTGGTTAAAATAATCTGATCCTGGGACCGGCAGGTGGCATGGTGGTTAAGGCGCTGGACACTCCCACATGGCTGACCAGGGTTCAAGTCCTGAATCTGGTGGCTTGCTTTCTCACTTCCTCTCTCTCTCACTCTCACCCTCTATCTCTCTCTGGTCAAATTAAAAAAAATGAATAAATAAAAAAAATAAAATAAATAATTATTAAAATAATAATAATAATAATCTGATCCTGAGACACTCATAAGGAAAACAACACCCACAGGAAACCCCATATAAGCCAGTGAACCCTACCTGATTTGGGTGGGGCTAATCCCTCTCCTCAGCCCAGAACGAGTCTTGGGTGCTATCAGGAAGAAAGGAATCATTGCCGGGTAAGATATAACATGTTCCCAGACCTAACCCAAAATACCTATCTGCTAGGGGTGGTTCTTCCTGGTGCCTCCTCCCTTTGTTGACTTTTTTAAGATCCAGAGACTGAAAGCTGACCTCAACAAATCAGCCCTAAAATTTTAACATGAAGAGATACAATTTCAGTCCAGCCGTGATGGCACAGGCAGTAGGGCACTGATGTATAATACTGGAGCCATCTGGGAGGACCTAGGTCCAGATCTTGGGTTGACCTGAACACGCTGGGTGTGCCAGCAACCTGAACTGGTTGGAAGGCTGGAAAGCAGATCAAGGCATAACAAGATCCTGTTAAGAGTAACTAGCTCAGGGCTAGCAGGTGGCATAGTGGTTTAGGCACTGGACTCCCACACAGCCTAACATAGTTCAAGTCCTGGACCCGGTGGCTTGCTATCTTGCTTTCTCTGTCTCTCTGGTCAAATGAAATAATAATAATAATTAATAAAATTAAATAAATAATTCTTCTTTTAAAAAAATAGTAACAGTCTGTTTCTTTGAAAGATAAACAAACATTTTTAAAAGGAATATATAGGGGCTGGCAGGCAGCATGGTGGTTAGGGGTACTGGACTCCCACATGGCCAACCGTGGTTTGAGTCCCAGACCTGGAGGGCTTGCTTTCTCTCTCTCTCTCTCTCTCTCTCTCTCTCTCTCTCTCCCTCTCCCTCTCTTTCCCTCTCCCTCTCCCTCTCCCCTTCTCTGGTCAAATTAAAATAAATAAAGTAAATGAAATAGTTCTTTTTAAAAACGAACATATGATTTTATATTGATTATAGTCAATTGAAAGAAAAATAACATGGCCAACTGTACAGTTTGAGTCCCAGATCTAGTGGCTTGGAAAACATGCCAGTGCATATGCATGCATACCCAAAATCCCAAAAGGAGGGAGAAATAGAGGAGAAAGGATTGCGGTATGACTATGCCCTATCAGGGCAGTCTTCTCTCTCTCTCTCTCTCTCTCTCTCTCTCTCTCTCTCTCTCTCTCTCCCCCCCCTCCCTCCCTCCAGTGAGTGGACCTGCACTCCAACAAACTATGAGAAACAAAGAGGAAAGAAAGAAAAGAAGAACAGCTGTCTGAAAATGGGATAATTTGCCTTGAAAATGGTGAGTTTCTTGTCATGGAATGGAGAAAAGAAAGGGGAGAAAGGGGAGCTGGGTGCAAAGTGAGGCTGTATGAACATTTAGCAAACTTGGTATAGGGGACCTGAGGCAGTAGATGGGGTAGGGTGCACCATTTTCAAAGTAATTAACCTTCAAGGTACTGTTTAGCTCTCTAATTCAGCACATCTTAAGTCTGTTGAGATTTCATGGCAACCTCAGCTCTGAAATCTACAGAGTGGCACTGTCCAATAGAACTTTCTACTCTGGCCAGCCCCAGAGCCTAGTGGTTTAGGGAGCCAGATCCCACATGGCCAATTGCAGTTCAAATCTCAGCCCCAGCAGCTTGAGACACATGCTGGGCATGTGTGCATGCATGCCCCAAATCCAGACAGGGTGGAGAAATGGAGGAGAAGAGATTGTGGCATGACCACACCCCTTTGGAGGATAAATTCTCTCTCTCTCTTTCTCTCTCTCTCTCCCCCCCCATCTCTTTCTAGTAAATGCACGTGCCTTCTGGCAATTAAAAAGAAAAAAAAGAAATATTCTAGAGCTGGACTGTCCAATATAGTAACCACTATTCCAACTTGGCTGTTGAACACTTGAATATGGCTGTGTGACTGAGGAAAGAAATGCTTAACTTATCTCATTTTAATTGTAATAGCCAACATGGCTAGTGGCCAGGATTTTGGACAGCACAGCTCTAGAGGAACTGCCCTAGCCTTGTCTTGGATTTTGCCATAAGAGCTTCCTCTTTAACACTCAATTTCAAGAAAGCATCAAAGTCCAAAACATGAGGAGACAAGACGCCTTGGCACAGGACTAAAAGGAGGCATCCGAACGTGTGTACCTCCACCAGGGTGTCAGGAAAGACCACCATGAAAGACTCCAAGCAGAAATCAGCATCCTCCCAGTATTCTCAGACACCTTAAGAACAAAATAGAAACCCTTTCATCATCTTACTTGTATGTGGAACCTAAAAAAGTCAAAATAAGAGAATTAGAGAGTACAGGGAGATTCCGTGACTTACTAGTTAAGGGAGCTAGAGCCAACCACGTGGTTCAAGACCCGGACCTGGTGGCTTAAAAAGCATGACAAGCACATGTACGTGAGTGCCCAAAGTCCTGACAGGATGAAGAAATGAAGGAGGGACTGTGGCATGACCACACCCCATTGGGGGTGCTTTCTCCCTCTCTCTGGGAGTGCACACACTCTCTGGCAAATTTTAAAATAAGTAGAGAGAGGACTCATGGTTGGCAGGCATTGGGTGAGTTGGAGGGGGGAGTGGTACATGGGGAGATGTTGGTTAAAAGGTACAGAGTTTTATTTAGGTTGACTAAACTCCAGAGATCTTTTACACAGACAGTGACCATAGTTAATAATAATGGCCTGTGTACTTGAGAATTGTTAGGAGATTAGATTCATAGATGTTCTCATCACACACACAGAAAGATATGTTAATTCGCTTGACTACATCATTTTACAATTGATACATGTATCAAAACATTACAATGTACACAATAAATGTATACAATTTTTATTTGTCAAAAAAATTAAAAATTAAGGACCAGCCCCATAGATTAATGGTTAAGAGAGTCAGATCCCACAAGACGGGCCACAGTCGATCCCAGCCCAAGTGGTTTACAAAACATGCCAGGTGCATGTGAGTGTGTGTCCAAAATTCCAACAGGGTGAAGAAATGGATGAGAAGGGATTGCAATATGACCATGAACAATTCGGGGTCAGAGAGAGCATTCCTCCCCTTCCTCTGTCTTTCTGTCTCTCTCTCTCTGGCAAGTACACATGCTCTTAATAATTAACATAATTGAAAAATTTTAAAAACAGAAATGACTTCAAGGATAACTGAACCAACTGTGAAGATGCCAGTTATTAAAATTCATCCCAAAAGAGCTGAGGAAAGGCCAACTGCAAGATAACTTCTCTCCGTGCTATACATACCGTGACTGTGACAGTCTTTACTTTCTTGCATTTTTTTCCTTCAGTCAACTTACTATGGCCACTGTCCTCTCATTAAATGCACGCTTCATTACTCATCCCTTTCATCAATCAGTGTTCCTTATATAATAAGCCCAAAAAGTTGCGAATTTGACCGATTTTTTCAACTAGTTGCTTTGGTGAGAACTCTGGATCAAAATAACCCTTGGGCTGCACTGATAAGCCACGCAGGGCCCCGTGCTGATATGCTGGAAGGAGCATCCTAGCTCCTTCACCACTCCTCACAGGGCCTCGGTTTGAGATAGTCCTGCCCATGTACACGTGACAGGGAAGACAACTCTTAAATATACAAAATACAAAATCCGTGAAGAGATGTGAAAACCTCATCCAGTGTAAAACTGTAATTTTAGTAGGGCATTCATCCTCCATCCATTCAGTGAGTATTGAGCGTCAGGCACTGCATTAGGCTCCAGAGGTAGGACTCCCCCCACCCAAAAAAAAAGAAAAACCTCTCCTTTGTGGGACTGAAAGTGGAACAGAAGTAGCAAAGTAACTACTACTTATGGAGTTTCCACCCCAGAAGAGATTTTCAGTTCTCATAACAGCCCTGGAAGGTAAATATTACTCTCCCATGTTATAGAAACAAACATAGAATCTCGGCTTTGCCCTAGACTACCTTAGTCTGTGTGTTCTTTCTGTATCTCCACACTGCCCAGTCTGTGCTGTCTTTTCCTCTATTTATCCCTTGAAGGATTCCAAGCACTCTTTATTTAAAAGCTATTCCCTTACCAAAGAAAGGAAGAGTGCCCAGGAGACCTGGTGAGCATGAAACCCATTGTCCAGTAGCTAGGTGAGAAGGAAGAAACACCATGGCCCAAAGTCAAGAAAAAAAAAAATGGGTTCCTTAAGGAAACAGCACAGTCTCATAAATTGTATTTCACAGAAAACTTACCGGCCACCACACCATACTTCGGCCTGCCAAGAAGAAACCGCCAACAGTCCCACGATTAGTGGAAAACATCGCCTGAAGAGGAAAGGTTCAAAAATGTAATAGAAAACTGGAAGAGTGGCTTTGCCAGCCAAAAAGATAAGCCTCCCCACACACCAACACTTTCTTCTACTTAACTTCACAATCTTTATTCTCCTAACCTCAATACACGCAGATGAAAGAGGATGAGCTCTACATCTGACAGACAAGGAAACTGAGGCCCAGTTCGTCCCAGTGCTAGTTCTGCACTTAGCTTACAACATGACTGAAGCAAGTCATCCCACCTGCATGTATCTGTCTATTAAACAGAAAGAACTGGAATTGTTCATACCTTCTTTATAAATGCATCAAGGTGCCTAACGAAATATTGTGCTTTTAAAAAGTACCACAAGGTGTGTAAATTATATCTCAATAAATGAAAATGCTATAAGAACACAAGTTATTTGTACTAAATAGTACATGAGATACCAGACATTCAAACTCAATTCAAATCTTTCCTCTCTGGAGCCGAATGGTTAAAGGAGTTGAGTCCCACATGGCTGACCACAATTTGAATCCTGACCATGGTGGCTTGAAAATACACCAGGCACATGTGCGTTCATGCCCAAAATTCCTACAGGATGGAGAAATGGAGAAGATGGGATTGCAGTGTGACCATGTTCCCACTGAGAGTGCTTTCTCTTTCTCTCGCTCTCTATTTTCTCTCTCTCTCTCTCTCTCTCTCTCTCTCTCTCTCTCTCTCTCTCTCTCTCCCCCCCCTTTCTCTGTCAAGTACACACCCTCTCTGACAATTAAAAAAAAAAATTCCCCTCCCCCCCCAAAAAACCTTTCCTCTCTGAAGATGTAAGTAGGATCTCACTGAAATTACAACTTTTCACATATTATAACCACTCCAGTAAATACAGAGAAAGGAGAGGATTCCTTCTGCTGCCTGGTCTATCAGAAAAGGCTTCACCAAGGAGGTAGCATTTCAGCAATTCTTAAAGAAAAAGCTATATTTTATTAGTCACAGAAAAAGAGAGAGAGACATTCAGACTACAGGAACAGCAGATCGATGATGTACAGATGGAACCACACTTGTGTGGGCAGGTAGGAATGGCCAGTAGTATTAACTAGTGAACCTAGGTGAGGTTCCTGTTTGAATGAAAAGCCTGGTGAGAAGTGGGACAGAACACAGCCAGTCCAATGCCAAGCTAGAAAGCACAAGCTTTATTCCACAGGCAGTAGGGAGCCACTGAAGGTTCATGAGCAGAGAAATGGCATGTATCTTCAATACTCTCACTGCTACCTTGGGATGTTGACAGGGTTCAGGCCCAGACATAGACATTTCCCAGGTGGTCTCAGAAATGAAGAGCTTAGAGGAAGAATGTGAGGGCAGGGACAAGAGGGGATCTGGACCAGTTCAGGAAAGGTGTTGGGAATAGACAAAAGATGAAGAGAGGTGTGTCTTTACCACCCTTGACCTCTGGAATGTCCATCCCTCATCCCTCACCTTGGCAAGCCCAGACCCCCATTATCCATTCTTTAGGTCCTTTGCACCCCACCTTTCCCAAGAAGACACTCCCCCAGAGACCTTCTCCTTCCATATGTTCTACTCTACTCTACTCCCTAAACAAAAAGGATCCCTCCCTCCCCGAACACCTTGGGAACTCCCATCAATATCTCGTTTACAGCCCTTGCTTCAAGTCTTTCTGTTTAACTGTGTGTTATTATCTCACAAATTTGGAATCCCACCTGATGCGTAGTATAATGCTTTGTGCACGGAAAAGCACTGTTCTGTTAACAAGAGGTACCCAAAGGGAAACTGCATGGTTCCAGACCCCACTATGTAAGCTACAGTGCTAAATTCGCCTCTCCTCTCTGCAGCTAGAAAATAACAAACTCACAACTGCAAGCTGCAGGGGCAAAAGACACACAATTATTGACTCACGACATTGTGGGTCTTGTTTTTCATTGAGCAAATGGAAGAATGAGGAAGAGCTTAAGAATCTCTTTCTCTCTCTCTCTCTCTCTCCTCTCTCTTTCTCTCCTCTCTCTCCCTCTCAGGGAAGAAATAAAAATTTTTTTAAGGTTTTGGTCATAGGACGCATGTGCTTGCCAGAGAGAAAGAGAGAGGGAAAGTGAAAAATTACCATCCCTCCCAGGGTAATGGCCACACCACAATCCCTTCTGCTCCATTCACCTCTTGGGATTTTGAGCATGCGCACACACACTCAGCATGATTTTCAAGCCCCCAGGTCTGGGGCCCAACTGCAGTCAGCCATGTTGTAAAGACCAATGCCTTAACCACCATGCTACCTGCTGGCCCCATAAATTAATAATCTTAAAACTAAATGAATTTTAATAAATAAATCAGAAAGATAAATAATCTTAATAAAAGAAAGCACGGTTATATAAACTGATAAATAAATCTATTTTTTTTAATAGTAAAGTCAGTGGGACCAGCAGTTGGCATAATGGCTATGTCGCTGGATTCCCATGTAGTTGATCACAGTTTAAGTCCCGGACCCAGTGGCTTAAACTCACGCCGAGCATGTGTGCGTGCATGCCCAAGATCCCAAGAGGAGATTGGAGGAGAAGGGATTGCAGTGTGGCCATCTCCCCTGGGAGGTGATTTCTCACTTTCTGTCCCTTTGTCTCTCTCTGTCTTTCCGGCAAGCACTCACATCCTATAGTAAAAACCTTTCCAAAAAATAAATAAAGAAAAATAGTAAAGTCAGCCATTCAACTTAAAAGAATATAAGTCTCCCATGAAACAAAGAAGTGGCCAAAAAAAATGGAAATAAACACTGAGGAATAATAATCTGAAGCCCACATATCATAGAGTGGATGAAACAGAACAAAATAATGTTGGGAGAGATGGGGATAGTGACAGAGGGACCCTGGTTGTGGGTGTCTTTCCTAAGTTGAGGAAGCACATTGGGCCTACACCATTCAATCTAGGCTGTGCAGAGATCATGCAGGAATCAGGATGCCCATCCCTGAACCAAGTCACTCTTGACGCTTCAGTAGCCAGAAAAGGACTGTAAACTGGATGAAATCCAGCACGTTAAATGATCAGGGTTCAGAGGTATAAGCTAATGGGGGAAGATTAACGTGGACAAATACTAGCAGGCTCATTAAGTAGCATTTAACAGAACAAGTGATATGATTCACAGATATTTGAGAAGTGTAAATATCATAAAAAAATCAACACCTCCAGGGTCTGGCCAATGGGATTGGCTAAGGAAAAGGAGATTATCAGCAATGGGTGTAGGAAATGGGCACTACAGCAGAGCTGACCACGGATGGGTTCACAGCGAGGCTTTAGCACTAATAAGCTAGACTGAGAATGCGAGAGAGAAGGCCAGCAAGACGGCAAGGTACCGGATACTGTGGAAAGCCAGGACTTAAGAAACGTAAGTTCTTGGGACCAGCAACTGGCGTAATGGCTATGTTGCTGGACTCCCATGTAGTTAACTGCGGTTCGAGTACCAGACCCGGTGGCTTAAACTCATGCCAGGCACATGTGCGTGCATGCCCAAGATCCCAAGAGGAGAATGGAGGAGAAGGGACTGTGGTATGGCCATTCCCCCGGGGGGTGACTTCTCACTTTCTGTCTCTCTGTCTCTCTCTGTCTTTCTGGCGAGCACATGCACCCTATTGCAAAAATCTCTCAAAAAATTGAAATAAAAAGAGATGTGAGTTCCAGAAACTTGGATGTTCAGACACAATAGCATCTATTTCAGTCTTAGATAAATCACAACCACACGGGGTTTCGATTCTGGAACATTAGCCTTCTGAAAATGGGAATATTAGCATTCCTGCCTTCCTTGTCTTGTGACTTTTTGAAAAGATGTACTACCTAGCTGACCATTTTTGCCCATTTTATTTAAAAGGACCAAATAATTCAGGGCCTGGATTCAGCCTCCATCCCAGGGCCCCAAAAACCCTCAAGGGAAAATAATGATAGTATAAAAAATAATAATAATTTAAAAATAAACTCCGATAGTCCACGAAGAGCTTTCAGATTCATCTCTGTAGATCCTCACCACAACCTTGGAGAGTCATAAAAATAGATAGAACAGTCAGTCTTTCTTCCCTTGTCCTTCACACCTGTCAGGGCCACTGGCTCTTTGTCCCTGCAACGCTTAGGAGTCTTCAGTCACATCTGATTTCTACGATTCCCTGTGTTTAAAAAGCAGGCAGCAGCAGTGGCTCCGAGCAGTGATCCTACACCCACACAGGAAGGACCCAGGTTGGCATCCAGAGGTCTCCCTGTACACACAAGCACATGCCTGTGATCCACATGCCTGTGAGGCCAGGGGTGGATCACAGAGTCAAGATCCCATTGTGGATGCCTGCCTTCCTCTGTCTTCCTCTCTTTGCCTCTCTCTCACACACACAAAAGAAAGAAGTCAACTTAAAAAGAATAAAAAGAAACAGATACTTAACAATATTTTTTAGAGAGATTTTTGCTATAGGATGTGTGCACTCGCCAAGAGACAGAAAGTGAGAAGCTGCAATTCCTGCTCCATTCTCCTCTCAGGATTTTGGGCATGTACACATATGCACCTGGCATGAGTTTTAAGTCATCAGGTCCAGGATTCGAACCACGGTCAATTACTTGGGAGTCCAGCAATATAACCATTACACCCTCCGCTGGTCCCTTAACAATACTTTTGAAAGAACCAATACTTCCAAAATACAGCTGAGTCCATGAAAGGGTTAATGCCCACTCTCTCTTCTAAGCTAAAACTTCCGAGTGTGATTCAACACAACTACCTGCCGGAGCTGAAGCTCCCACAGCCCGCCAACCCAGGCAACAGCCGGGCCAACCCAGGCAACAGCCGGGAAGCCTGGCCGGACTATCTACACGCTTTTTAAACACCTCTTTTCGTCATTGGGTGTGCCAAAACCTGTCACAGTGAAATTTCCAAGTTCCAGGCTGCTGAGAACAAGTTTCTCTGGTTTGTTGTGTCCCCAGAGTCCCAAAGGAGAGACACGACACACTTCCCTCTGCCAGTTACCAAGGCTCCTTCTGGCCTTCCTCCTCCTCCTCCTCCTCCTCCTGCACCCAGCTTCCCCATCTCTAACTAGGATCCAGCCCCTGCCCCATGGGCTGCCCCCCAGTAACCGCAGCGGGCAGAGGCTGTAGTTTTCCTGCCCTGCACTGCTTCTTTCCCATCAGAACCGGGATGACTAAGAGGTAGGACGGTGGTCACCTCCTTGGGGCTCATCTCCCAAGCCCCTGGACCCACTCTGCAACTCCAAGGTGTCCCTTCCCTGCCCTCTGCAGACTCCCCTGGTCGCTCCCGTGCCCGGGCATCCTGGGGCCTCCGGGCAGGCTCCCCGGACATCCGTGTCACTTCTGCTCCTTCTTGCTTGCCTCACTCCCCATCTCCCACTGTACCCCTGAACTTCTCTCAATTGCTTCCGAGTCACTTCCACTCCTCTCCGCAGACTCTGGAGTCTCCCAGACACCTTGCCGCTCAGGGAGGCGGGGCTCCTCTGTGCAACCCCCTCGTCCCTCAGCCCGCGTCCCAGGGCCCCCACGTACCCATAACCCGACGGCCATCACCACCACGAAGTAGATGACGATGACGGAGATGTCGGCCGCATTGCGGATGCGCTCGTGGGGCTGGAGGGTCGCGGCGGTGGTGGAGATCCCGGGGCTCAAGGTGCTGCTGTCCATGGCGGCGGCGACGCGTCCTTCCCGCCCGCCGATGCCACTTGTTCCTTATAAGGCCTCTGGGTTAATGATCAGCCCCGGGGGAGGAGGACCGGCGACGTCGGGGCAGCAGGGCAGGAGCGCGGGGACCCTGCGCTGCGCTGCGCTGAGCCGTCTGAGAGCAGCTCAGGTGCAGCACGAACCAGGAGCGGGCCCAGCTGGTGGCCCGGCGCGGCGGGCCGGGCAGGTAAGGGCCTAGGGCGACTTGGGAGGGGCCGGCCAGGGGGTGGGGCCCTCCTGGCACAAAGGCCCGCTGTGCTCCCGCAGCAGGCACCCAGCCTGCAGCCACGCCTGGCATGGGGATGCACCCCTGCAAAGCAGGAGTGGCTCTGCTGAGGCTACCTGGGGCCAGGGTCCTGGAGGGTGCCAGTCACCTGCCACCTGCCCTTGGGCCAGTCCCCGCCCTCAGTGGCCCTGATCTTTCCTGTGTAAAATGGGTGCAAGACTTTTCTAAGGAATAAGCCAAGTTCTTCGTCTCCAAGCAGAACTTTCTTTGGAGGAAGGGAAATTGCTGGAAGAAATTCAGCCAGAATCTTTTGGCCACAAGGATGGCCACCCACAGAAGTGCCTGACTCCCCTCCACAGCCTGCAGTCCCCAGGGGCACCCCCCAAAGGAAACTGAAACCGGGAGAAGGGAGACCACCATGCCTCACCGAATAGTTCGATCACGGACCCTTCAGAGGCAGGTAGAAAGGAAGATTCCAGAGAATCCCTTCTAACGGGTGGAGACTCATCAAACCCTGACCCCTCCTGGGGACTCAATCTGCCCACCTGGAAGCACATGTCTAAGCTGCAAGCCAGGGCTCAGAACAGAGATGGTCGTGAGAGCATGTTGGCTTGCCCAAGGTCACACAGCAAGCTAGCGGCAGAGCTGGCCCTGCAGCCCAGGTCCAGGCAGGCCTCATGCAAAGGGAAGGATGTGGGGATCTTCTCCGGGGCTGGCCCTGTAGACCACTGAGTGGTAAAAAATGGCTTCTCCAGGACAGGAAAGTCTTGCCTAGATGAGGAGGAAGAGGGAGGGGAAGCCCCACATAAACCCTGCCAGGACTTACTCTGCCTAAGGCTCTTTCTGGCCCCAATCACAACCATCCACTGCCCAAGTGCAAATGCAGCTCTTTTGTACCTCCTGGCCTCGGAGGTCTGCTCCTCTCCTCCCTCATCCACTCATTCTTCCCATTGAGGCTGCACTCAGAGAATCATTACTTAGACAGCATCCATGGGGGTCTTCCTCATTTCCCATCCAGGTCTCAGGACTGTACAGCTACGCCCAGGGCCCAGCATAATGTCTGCCCAGCAGCAGCAGGAACTCTTCTGAAGAACCTGGAGGCAGAGGCTATCCCCTATGGACGTCCCCCAAGATTTAGAGCTCAGCTATCATCTATAGCTCAGAGCACTTCACCTTTTGTCCATGTTCATTCATTCGTTTGATCCTGCATCCAGCAAATAATTCTCACCGGGCTCTGTGCCAGGCAGAGTTCCTGCCCTCAGGGAGCATCCTGGCTGCAACTGAAGCCACCCACAGGAAAAGTCCAACCCTGAACCCACAACTGCAGGCAGCCGGCCCATGCCACGTTCCAAAAGTACTGGGCATACAAAGTGAGGTCTGGAAACAAACAAATCCAGAAGGTGAGTAAGAGATCTAGGAGTTCTAAAGGACTTCAAGGAGGCACGGAGCCGTCCTTTAATCATTCTAGGACAGAGGAACACAGGTAGGTGGGGACGGAAAGAGAGAGTGGCCAATGAGAGGCCAGAGAATGTATTCATTCATCCGTTCATTCATTCTTACAACTCAAGAGCGCCTTGGACACGCCAGCTCCTGTGTGCCACCCTGGGAGCACAGCTGTGAACAAGACTTACACAGTTCTGTCACAGGTCTTCCTGCCCAGTGAGGGAGACAGACCATCATCAAAGATGAGACAGCTACCTATAGAATTGCCATCGTGATTTGACTTCTCTTTAAGGAGAAGTACTAATGCAAGGAATTTGACCTGGGAATGAGGTAAGGTTGGAGGAAAGCCCGGGGAAACTGGTGCAAGCAGGGCCCTGGAATAAAAGGGGCCGGGTAAGGTGGCAGGAAGGGACATGCCAGGAGAGGACAAGCATGGGGATAGGACTGGGAGGGTAAAATATTTAGAGGGATCAGCAGGAGCTACAAATAGAAATAGATTAAAAGTATGTTATCAGGGGACCAGCAGTTAGCGTAATGGCTATGTCGCTGGACTCCCACGTAGTCGACTGCGGTTCGAGTCCCGGACCCGGTGGCTTAAAAAACTCACGCTGGGCGCGTGTGCGTGCGTGCCCAAGATCCCGAGAGGAGAATGGAGAAGAAGGGATTGCGGTGTGGCCATCCCCCCTGGGGGGTGATTTCCTGCTTTCTATCTCTCCGTCTCTCTCTGTCTGTCTGGCGAGCGCACGCGCCCTATAGCAAAAACCTCTCCAAAAAAAAAAAAAAGTATGTTATCAGGAAGCAACCTGCTCCACGGTCATCCCCAGGCTGCCTGGAGCCCTTTTGCAACCTCTCCTCCTCATTGGTCTCTATTAAGGGACACTTTAAACCCAGTTTCCCCTGAATGGATACTTTCGAGAGAACACAGTGTGATGTACCACACGCTCCCACACAGCTGGCCAGAGTTGCTGATCACTGCTCTCTTGCCTTCACTGATGCCAACCAAAACCAAAGTCTGGTCACTAAAAGGGACCTTGTTATCAGAATCCTATGGAAAGAAGTAAGCCAGACAGACACTTGGTCGTGTGGGTAGATGAGGATGGATGGGCCTGAGAGCAAGAAGCAGACCTACCCACCCCACCCCCAAATGCCCCAAGTCCACACAAGCTTACAACCAGTATTCAGATTAGGGTTCTCAGTTTAAAAAGCCACAGTCAGAAAAATAATAAGTATTCAAATGACTCTGAAGTCACTCAGCTAATATCTACAGATGACAGGAAGGACTCAGCATGTTGAAGATTAATGATTGATCACTAAGTGGGAATCGTCAAATATCCTCTTCTCCACCTACCTCCACACTCCTCACCTGTCCAGGTCTCATGGGAGTCCCACCTCTCCTGCCAACCCAGAAGCTCCTCCCAACAGGCCCACAATGTGCAGTGTCCACCTCATACTGGCTAAACTATGCTTCTTGGAAAGAAGCCTGTCTTATTTAATTATTGTGCTGTTAAACAGAAACATCTGAGACTGGGTAATTCATGAAGAATAGAGGTTTGTTTGGCTCACAATTCTGGTGGCTGGAAAGTCCATGAGGATGGGGCCAGTTTCTGCAGCATCACAACATGGCAGAGAAAAGCAGTAAGCTCAGAAGACACACACAGAGGGAGACCTGAAGGTATGTCTTTGTTTTATAAAAATCCACTCTCACAGGACCAGCAGTTAGCATAAAGGCTATGTCACTGGACTCCCATGTAGTCGACCGCGGTTCGCGTCCCGGACCCGGTGGCTTAAAACTCACGCTGGGCACGTGTGCGTGCGTGCCCAAGATCCCAAGAGGAGAATGGAGGAGAAGGGATTGCAGCGTGGCTTTTTATCTCTCTGTCTCTCTCTGTCTGTCTGGCGAGCGCACGCACCCTATAGCAAAATCCTCTCAAAAAAAAGAAAAATATCCACTCTCACAGGATCTAACCCCTTCTCACAGAACTGAGAACTCACTCACAGGAGACCAGCATTAATCCCTCATGAGGATGGTGCCCTCATGATCCAAACACTACTGGCCTTCACCTGCTAAAGGCCTCACCATATCCCGAAACCATTACATTGGGGACTTAATTTCAGAACATGAGCCTCTGAAGGACAAACCATTATTCAAACCATAGCAGGACCCTATGCTGAAGTGGCCAGTACCTAAAATCTTGTCACACAATAAAACCAACAGTCTAGATGCAAAGTTAGGGAAGCAGGGACTGAGAGACTAGTTGGAGTGGTAAATTTAAATCTTAGCTCAGCCAGGGCTGGCAGGTGGTATGGTGGTTAAGGGCACTGAACTCTCACATGGTCAACCATGGTTCAACCTAGAAGCTTGCTTTCTCACTTTCCCTCTCTCTCTCACTCGGTCCCTCTCTGGTCAAATTAAAATAAATTAATTAATTAAATTAAATAAATCAATTTTTTTTTAAGATTTAAAAAAAAAAAATCTCAGCTCAGTCACCAACAACAGCATACCATGGACAGCTCACTTGACAACTGCGTCCTTGAGTATCTGAAATAGGGCAGCGCAAGTGGCAGTGACTTTCTCAAATGATGGGTGTGAAGGGACATCATCAACAGTAAGACACAAGCAAAGGGAAGGGACCTCAAGGGCTGCTGTGATTTTTCTCTCCTTTCCCTTTCCTTCTTTGGGAAACCCAGGGAATCGGGTTACTGATTCCTGTATTCATTTCCTGTGTCTGCAGTACCACAAACTCAGTGGCTTAAAACAACAGAGATTTCTTCTCTGCTAGTTCTGGAAGGCAGAAGTCAGAAATCAGTTTCTCCAGACTGAAGTCAAGGTGTCAACAGAACCACACTATGGAGATTCTTGCAGGGAGTCGTTCTCCTTGCCTCATCCAGCTTCTAGTGCCTGCCAGCATTCCTTGGCTTGTGCCACAACGCTCTGATGTCTCCCTCTGTCAGTGTATGCACGAAATACACACAATATAATTTTTACTGTCATAACCATTTTGTAAATTTTGCTAGAGAGCACATGCACTCAACAGAGAGAGAAGGAGAGAAAGAGTGAACGTGAGAAAGCACACACACTCCCCCTCATAGTAATGATCACACCACAAGCCCTTCTCCACTTCTCTCCTTTTGAAATTTTGGACATGCATGCCCACGTGCCCAGCATGTTTGTTAAGCTGCCCAGTCTGGGACTTGAACTGCATAGTCCACCACGTGAGATCCATTCACCTTAACCACCATGCCCCCTGGCTGGCCCTCATAGCCATTTTTTTTTTTTTTTTTTTTTTTTTTTTTTCTTTTTGGAGAGGTTTTTGCTATAGGGCGCGTGCGCTCGCCAGACAGACAGAGAGAGACAGAGAGATAGAAAGCAGGAAATCACCCCCCAGGGGGGATGGCCACGCCGCAATCCCTTCTCCTCCATTCTCCTCTCGGGATCTTGGGCACGCACGCACACGCGCCCAGCGTGAGTTTAAGCCGCCGGGTCCGGGACTCGAACCGCGGTCGACTACGTGGGAGTCCAGCGACATAGCCATTACGCTAACTGCTGGTCCCCTCATAGCCATTTTTTAAGTGACATTTTACAGTTCAGTGACACTGAGTACATGCACAAGAGTGTGTAACCATCACCACCATCCACCTCCAGAACTTTTTCATAATCCCAAACTACAACTCTATACCCACTAAACAATAACTCTGTCTTCCTAATCCCTGGAAACCATCATCCGGCCTTCTATTTCTAAGAATGTGACCACTATAGCTATCTCATTTGAGTGAAATCATACCACACGATCTGCTTCCTTCTTCACATCACCTTTTATCTGTATCTGTCTCCCTCTGCCTCTCCTTTTAAGGCCACTTGGGATGGCTTTTAAGGCCCACTTGGATTATCCATGATGACCTATTCCTCATTGCCAAGTACATCTCAAGATTCTTTAAATCTATCACACCTACAAAGATCATTTTCCAAATAAGATAGCATTTACAGGTCCCAGGGATTCAATCCTGATATCTTTGAGTGGCCGTTATTCAGGCTACTATGGTCACTGGTGATGAGAGTCTAAATACAAAGGACTTGCTAGAGGAAGCAAAATTGGAAATGCTTTTCAAGAGTAGGGCTGAGGAAGGGACTATTGGAGGGAGAGTCCAACCCCAGGGATAAAAACCAAAAAGTTACCAGGCAAAGAGGAGGTGAGAATGAGTGAGAAGGGTCAAGAAAGGGAACTATTGAGCTGACCTCAGATTAGCCCTGAAAGCTCATGTCTGGGTGTGAGGGGAGTAAAGAAGGGGGAGATGGAAAGCTGAGAGGGACAAAATGCCGCCTCTAGAGTGATCTTCCTGTGAAAGCTGTAGTCAACTGGAGGATGACCCCTGGTCAAGGCTCCATCCAAGTATCTGAGTCCCAGCTCAGCCCTGATACACTCTGTGACCTTGGACAAGTCCTCTACATTCTCTGAGTATCACCTCTGCAGGGGAGATCCAGTTTGGTCTAACAGAGACTTGCTGAGTGCACACATGCACCCAAGCTTCTGGCTAGGACCACAGTCCAGAATGCTTTGCAGTGGGCTGTAGCCATTCCCTCTAGATCCCAAATCTCAGACTGGCTTCAGAGAGGAGCCATGGGACAGAAAGCTCCCAGGAACCCAGCCTGCCTTCCTCCAAGCTCTTCACAGGGCCCTGCCTCTACCCTGTCCTAAATCTGGGGCAGCAGGAACAGCATCTGGCTGGGAGTCAAGAGCCTGGGTTCTTCACCTTCTGGGATGCCTATTATCCGGACGTTTGGATGTTTAATTGTATCTAGTACTTCTCACATATTATTCTCAAATTTTTGGGCCATTTTCTCAGTCTTCATGGTGGATTTTTCTAGGCCAGCAATTTTCTCTTCTACATTTGAGATTCTGTTTTCTGTATGATCTAGTCTGCTTTTCATACTTTCAAGGGAGATTTTGATTTCTTGTATTATAGCCTTCATCTCTAACAGTTCCATCTGATTCTTTTGTAAAGTGTGAAATTCCTCTTTTAGATCTTGCATGAATTTCCTCACCTCCTGGGACTCTTCAACTCCTTTCTCCTGCCTCTTCAGCAGTTCTTTGTCTCTCTTCTCTTCCATCTCTGTTAGCTTTGCCATTATGAATGTTCTGAATTCTTTATCAGACATTTCCATGATTTCCATTGAACTGTGTGTGGATGAAGAGAAGCTATCCTTTTCCCTTGTGGGAGAGGTATTTTCCTGATTCCCCATATTTCTTGTGGTCCTGCAGCGATTTCTAGTCATCTGGTGGATGGTCGGTTTCTTCCCAAACTTGGAAGTTCAATCACACGAGTTTTGTATGCTGGAGGCCCAGTTATCAGTGGGACATCTTCCTTTCTCCCAAAATGGCTAGATCGCAGGAGCCATGGAGCTGTCCCAGAAGGTGAAGAGACTCATAAGGGCATTGATAATCTATTCCATGAAATCCTGCAAGAAAACTTTCCAAACCTGGAGAGGCACTCAAAAATTCAGTCCCAAGAAATACAGAGGATCCCAAATAGAATCAACCCAAGAAGATCTTCTCCAAGACACATTATAGCCAGATTGACCAAAACCACAGACAAAGACAAGATACTAAGACTGGCAAGAGAAAAAAGGCATGTTACTTACAAAGGGTATCCCATCAGACTAACGGCAGACCTCTCATCGGAAACAATGTGAGCGAGGAAAGAATGGGAAAATATATTCAAAGTATTAAGGGAAAGGCAATTTCAACCGAGAATTCCGTACCCAGCAAGGTTATCGTTCATTTGGGAAGAAAAGACACGAACTTTCCCAGATAAACAAAACCTGAAAGAATTTACCAGCACCAGACCAGATCTCCAAGAAGTTCTTAATGGAGTGCTATGTCAGTAAAATTAAATGCAGATACACAGTAATAAGAGTTCAAAAACTAAGAAAATGGGCAATTTAATTGCAGGGACAAAGTCTGGAGTTGAGTATTATATCCCAGAGTTCAATCTGGAAGATCGTACCTCAACAGAAACAGAAGAAAGATTAAGTGCATGAGTCTGAATTGATGAAACAGCATTCTGTGACTTGACTAAGATATTGCTGCTTTTCTTCTAAGCTTTGTTGCCCGGTTTTAAGGATTTTTATCCTGTCTTGAGCTGTCAATAGATTCATGTACCTACTATTTGAACAAAATATTAACCTGTTTCTAGGCTTCAAATTTCAAGGAAATATCCTTACCAGTTCAAAACTGCCTTTCTTGAAACCACCAGCTGAACTTGCTATTGAAAGTAGTTAGATTACTTATGATATGGTGTGGTCAACAAAATGTTGGGGAAAAAGGAATTGAAGACAACTGTAGACAGCAGAAATAGTGTAACAAGAGAGTGGAATAGGGCAGAGGGTCAGATGTGGGGTAAAAAACATATATATATATGAAAGTAGTAATGGAATTTTATGGATGATAACATGCATGATTAAGCCACTGTGCAGTTTACTCTAGAGGGGAAACCACATTTAGTATGTTGTGATGATGCTCAGGGAATGAATGTAAATTAAAAAAAAAAAATTCAGAGAAAAAAAAATACTAAAACTGTTACCAAAATTTAAAGAAAAAACTGTATATTTGATGACCACAGTAAGCTATATAGCCCCAGCTAGGTACTATTTTATAGTATGTTCATTCTACTCACTGAGGTTTATGCCTAAAGTCAGACATGGGTTCTTGTGTATATATATATCAGCTGTGCTTGCTATTGCAAATATTTAGACAAATTAAGTTCATTAGCCAATCAATTAAATGGGGGGGGGGAAGGCATAGAAAGCAATCATGGATAGTAGAGACAATGGGAGGAGGGTTGGACAGGGCAGAGGGTTAGGGATAGGGAATCAAGGATGGCAAAAAAAAAAAAAAACATAAAATATACAAGACATAAGAAATGAAAAATTGTTTGTTGATAACACGTATGTTGATGTGCTTGATTGAGCCAACAGACAGTGTATTTTGGATGAAAAATATATTTTGTATACTGTAATGATGTATAGCATATTAATGTTAAAAAAAGAAAAATTAATTAATTAAAAAAAAAAAAAAAAAAAAAGAGCCTGGGTTCAGGGACTGGCTCCCCTGCCAGTGACCTTAGGCGAGTCACTCTCCTCTCTGAAATCAGCAGAATTTGACCAGTCAGTCCATTGAAAGGATCCTGGCACCAATTCTGGTGCTAGCCTGGTTTCCGAAGCTCCCTGGGCCTTCATCTCCTATCTATTTACTACCCTGGACAGTCCCACGTCAGATGTATGTCAACCTCACTTCATCCTAAGTCACATCTGCTACTACATCTGCCAGTCCCAGGAGTGACATTTTTAATCACTCACCACCCTTTCTTTTCTTTTATTAAAGAATTATTTTCATTTAACTTGATTTATTATTATTATTATTATTATTATTATTTTAATTTGACCAGAGAGAGAGCGGGAAAGTGAGAAAGCAAGCCGCCAGGTCCAGGACTCAAACCGTGATCAGCCATGTAGGAGTCCAGTGCCCCTAACCACCATGTCACCTGCCGGTCCACTCACCACCATTTCTAAAAGTGGAAGGGGGGACATGGTCATTGCTCATAAAGCATTGAGCTCGTGCCTGGCCTCTCCTCACCCAGTGAGCTCTGCAGTGGCTATGCAGCCAGGCATACCTGGTGGGGATCCTGGCCCTCCCTCTGGTTAGCTAGGTAACCTCGGAGCAAGTTACTTAACTTTGGGGGACCTTGTTTTCCTCACTTGCAAAATAGGAATAATATCTAAGATAAATGAGAAAATATATGGCAAACATTTCAACTCATTGCCAAGCACATATTTAGTACTCAACAAGATAGTTAATGTGTGTGTGTGTGTGTGTGTGTGTATATATATACACACACATATATATATAATTAGTGTGTGTGTGTGTATATACATATATAAAATGTATATATAATGTGTGTGTATATATACACACACATATATAAACATATATATATATATATATATATATATATAAAAAAACAATGTATATATATAAACAATAAGGTAACAAGTTACATATATATAAGTTAACAATAGTATTGTTACCCTGATTTTATGGACGAGAGCACTGAGGTTCAAAAGTTTAAGTAACATGAGAAATCATACTGCACCCCATAAATATCTACAATTATTCTGTGCTGAACCGGCCCCATAACCTAGTGGTTAAGCCCCACATATGGCTCAAATCCTGGCCTGGGCAGCTTGAAAAACACACCAGGAGCATATCCCATGCCAAAGTCCCAGCGGAATCTCGCCCATGGCCCCGCAGCTGTAGATGGCCAGCAGGTGCTCAGCTCAGCATAGCACAGCCTGCCTTTTAACCACAAGCGCAGAGAGGAGGGAGAAGAGGGAATAAAGCAAGAAGGGAAGTCCTGGTCCTGATTCTGAGACTTCTCCTGGAGCAGGCTTCCCTCTCTGCCTCCTCCCCTTTCATCTCAATTTGGCACTTGGCGGCTGCTGCGCCATTTCAATGAGTCATTAATTACAGTCACGCAGGCCAAAGTCAGCAGTGTTACAGGCACCGCCTTCTGCCAAACACCTTGGTTTTCTGAAAACTCAGCCCACATGAGAGCAAGTGGAGTAGAAGAACGAACTGTCATTCAGATCCTGGAGAAGTCGGCTGGGAGCCACACCTCAGCGTGACTGTCACCCCACGTGTCCTGACTCCCCTGTGCAACCAGGCAAAGAAGAATTTTATCTGGACTCACAGATAAGGGGTCCTGAGCTGCAGGCACCAACAGGAATTCACCAAAGCTCCCTCCTGGAACTCTTACCCTGCAATTGTCTCCCAGCGAGACTTGAATTGTAAAAACACCAGGCTCCAAAATCCTCAGGCAATTCCATTTATGCAAAGTAGTTTAAGTCGGCAAAAAATCAACAGAGGAAAAGTAGAATAGTGGTTGCCAGGAGCCAAGGAGAGGGGCACATGGGCATTATTTTTTAATGGCTGCTGAGTTTCAGTTTTACAAGATGGAGAGGGCTGCACCACATTACCGAAGGCTTTTATAGCACTGAGCTGTGTACTTACAAACAGTTAAGATGGTAAAGTTTATCTGACATGTTGTTTATCACAATAAATACTAAATCTGAAAAATGATAATATGGGGGCAACGGATGGCATGGAGGTTAAGGCACTAGATCTCACATGGTCGACTACGTGGTTCAAGTCCCAAATCCATCAGCTTGAAAAACACGCCAGGCACATACGCACACGTGCACAAAATCCCAAAAGGAGACTAGAGGAGAAGGGATTGCAGCAAGGCCACACTCCTCCCCTGGGAGATGATTTCTTACTTTCTCTTTCTCTTCACCAAGTTCACGTGCCTTGTAGCAAATCTAAAAAAAAAAAAAAAGCAACATGGTCCAGATGTGATGGTGCATGTGCTCCACAGATTGGGACCATAGTTCACAGGCCCAGGTTCAGTTTCCAGACCAACCTCAAAACAAACACAGTACAACACACCAGTCATGCTACAACTTGAGGAGGCTGAGGCAGGAGGTCTGAGGGTTGCAAGCTCAAGGCTGGCCTGGGCAGTATGCTAAGACTCTCTGCAAGGGTGCTAGATATCATGGTGCATACCTGTGCTTCCAGCTGGGAGGTTGCAGCAGGAAAATTGTGACAATGAGGCCCTGTCTTAAAAAAAAAAAAAAAATGGCACTGGACTCCTACATGGCTAACCACGGCTAAAGTCCCAGACCCAGTGACTTGAGGATCAAGCCAGGTGCATATACATGTGTGCACGAAATCCTGAGACGAAGACGGAGAAGGAATTGGAGCATGGCCATTCTCCCAGGGGATGATTTCTCACTTTCCCCCTCTCTCTAGCTCTCTCCTCTTTGTCTCTCTCTAATGAGCACAAGCACCCTATAGCAAAACTAAAAGAAAATTAATCATGGACAAATGAAAGAACCATGAAGATAAAAGTGAGGATGAGGGCCGGCAGGGAGCGTGATGGTTAAGGGTGCTGGACTCCCACATGGCCAACCACAGTCAAGTCCCAGACCCTTCCTCCCTTTCCCCCTCTCTCTGACTCTGTTCCTCTCTAGACAAATTAAAAATGAGTAAATAAATAAACTTAAATAAAATAATTCTTTAAAAAGTGAGGACGGGGAGTCACTTGTATATTTAATGAATACCAGTTGAGCATTTATCTAAACACTAGCGGGCAAAATGAACAACACAAACATACACCCTGTCCTTTAGGAGCTCAAAACCCCCACACATGCTTAATGGACATGGTGGGAGGTGGCTCCTTTGGGTGAAAGAAATGTTTCAGAACTAGATGGCGATGGTGAGTGCACAGCATTATGAACATGCTAAGTGCCAGTGATTGTTCTCTCAAAAATGGTTACTTTTTTTATTTTTTAAGAGATATTTTTGCTATAGGACACTTGTATTCACCAGAGATGCAGAGGGACAGAGAAAGAGAAAGTGAGAAATCACTCCCAGGACATCACAATCCCTTCTCCTCCACTCTCCTCTGAGGATCTGGGGCACACACACATGCACTCAGCCTGAGTTTTAAGACGCTGGACCCAGGACTCGAACTGCAGTCGACCATCTGGGTGTTAGGCACCATCACCACTACACCACCTCCTGGCCCCTACAATGGTTACTTTTATGTTATTTGTATCTTACCTCAGTTTTATAAATTAACAAATAAAAGACGAGACACCTTGACTGGAGATTACATGCAATCCCATGGGCCAGCCTGCGGCTCAACGGTAAATCATGCTCTGTGATGCTGGTCCTGCATGGGGAGGTCCTGGTTCATGTTCTGACGTCTCAGGCACAGGGGCGAGTGTACAGGCGTGTGTCTGTGATGCGGACTGACTGAGGCTGGAAGTAAATCACTACTTTTTTTATTTTTAGAGACTTTTGCTATAGAGCTTGTGCACTCACCGAAGAGACAGAAAGTGAGAAATCACCCCCTAGGGGGATGGCCACGCCACAATCCCTTCTCCTTCCTTCTCCTCTCAGGATCTTGGGCATGCACACACATGTGCCCGGCCTGAGTCTAAGACACCAGGTCCAGGACTTGAACCATGGTCGACTACATGGGAATCCAGCAATGTAACCATTACGCCTTCTGCTGGTCCTGAGACTAAGAGATAAATCAAAGCATGAAGACCCTGTTGAGGGTGCCCTCCTCTCTGTCCAACACACAGTTAATTAATTAATTTTAAAATATTAAATTCCCCACCCAGTAATTTCTCCCAACCTGTTGACTGGTACTAAAATGTTCAAGCATTATATTTACTTATTCGACATGCATTTGAAAAGAATGAAGAGATGAATTTATTTTACCACCAAAAGAACACTCTCTGTGCCCCACCTAACAGCAGATCTTGGTAATTCTACACTGAGAAATGTATTCATTCACTTATCCATTCACTCAGAGTACCCACTCTGTGTCAGGCACTAGAGTTATGAATTTGAATAAGACACGGTCTCTGCCTCAGGCCCTCTACATTTATCATGGAAAATGTGCATGTGATAAGCACGCCCTGCCCTGTGCACCACACCTCCCCCAACTCTTTGCAGGCTAACTCTCATGTCCTTTAGTCTCAGCTTGAATTTCTTCCAAGAGGCTTTCTGTTCCACAACCCGCTCCTAGCCTAAAGACTTTCTCAAAAAGGGTCAACTCTGTGCAACAGTGGTAATGAGCTGCTCAGTGGCAGCGGGATCCCACATGGTGACCATGGTTCAAATCCTCCATCGAGGCGGCCTGAAGCACCATGCGGTATGCATATTAATAGAATTGGAAGTGCTCGTGGACTGCACGGCAGAGCAAAACAGTGGGAGATAAAGATGAGGTGTGGACAGGAACAGGATCACAGTGGGCTTTGTGCAACGTGTTAAGTGTGTTGGAATTCATCCCATAGAACACTGGGGGGTCAGTAAAGTAGGGGTAGCTGAACTTGAACTCACGATCTTCTCAGAAGTGAGTTTCAGAGGTCCATTAACTCTAAAATTGCATGCATTGTTGTGGTCAGATTTGTGCTTTCTTTTCTTTCTTTCTTTTTTTTTTTGAGAGATTTTTCTATAAGGCATGTGTGTTTCCCAGAGAGACAGAGAGACAGAAAGTGAGAAATCACCCCTCAGGGGGATGGCCACACCACAATCCTTTCTCTTTCATTCTCCTTTCAGGATTTCAGGCACACACAAACACACACCCAGCATGTTTTAAGTCACAAGGTCCGGGACTCAAACCACAGTATACTATGTGGGAGTCCAGCAACGTAATCATTACATCATCTGCTGGTCCCATATTCATGTTTTCTTACAGAGAGGGCCCATGGCTTTCATCAGATTTTCAGAAAGATCAGAGATCCAAAAATGGACCCAGCCATGGCAGCATTTGCAGCTAAGATGCTCCTACTGCTGAGCTGGAAGACCCAGGTTCAATGTCCACTTCAGAAACTAGAAATGGAAAATTATTGATAACATGTATGATTAAGCCACCATGCGGTATATTCTAGATGAGAAATCACATTTTGTATGCTGTGACGATGCTCAGTGAATGAATGTAAATTAATTAATTAATTACAATTTAATTTTTTTTTTAATTTCTAGTTCAGCCTAAAAACCAAGCATGCGATAATGTGTGCCCACAATCCCAGGAATTCAGAGAGACTGAAGCAAGACTATCACAAGCTGGAGTTCAAGGCTGACCTGGATGGTATAGCAAAACCCTAGGTTAAAGAGCAGGTCCTGGAACCAGCAGATGGTGGAATGGTTATGTCACTGGACTCCCATGTAGTCAACTGTGGTTCAAGTCCCAGACTCAGGCTTAAAATTCATGCTGGGGCTTCCTGTTCTCTATCATGGCGTGGGATCAGGGTGAAAAGGAGAACCCCATGTGGGAACTTCGTATCAGCAAGCTATGCCTCAACATCTGTGTGGGGGAGAGTGGAGACAGACTGACCAGAGCAGCCAAGGTGTTGGAACAGCTCACAGGCCAGACCCCTGTGTTTTCCAAAGCTAGATACATTGTCAGACCCTGGGCATTAGGAGAAATGAGAAGGTTGATTTCCACTGCACAGTCTGTGGGGCCAAGGCAGAAAAAGGTTTGGAGAAAGGTCTGGAGAAGTTCTGGAGAAAAGTTTCTGGAGAAAGGTATGGATGGGAGTACGAGTTACAAAAAAAAAAGAAATTTTCAGATACTGGAAACTTTGGTTTTGGGATCCAGGAACACATTGATCTGGGGATCAAATTTGACCCAAGCATTGGTATGTATGGCCTGGACTTCATGTGGTGCTGGGTAGGCCGGGTTTG
Source organism: Tupaia tana (assembly GCA_026018925.1). Classification (NCBI taxonomy): domain Eukaryota; kingdom Metazoa; phylum Chordata; class Mammalia; order Scandentia; family Tupaiidae; genus Tupaia; species Tupaia tana. The sequence continues at coordinate 3,646,392 of JAKSZU010000026.1, forward strand.
AGCATCGCAGACAAGACGCTCAGGATAGGCTGCACTGGGGCCAAACACAGAGTCAGCAAAGAGGAGAGGAGGCCATGTGCTGGTTCCAGCAAAAGTATGATGGGATCATCCTTCCTGGCAAATAAATATCCATTTCTATCCAATAAATAAATAAATAAATAAATAAATAAATAAATAAATAAATAAATAAAAGTTTTCAGTGAAATATTAAAAAAAAAAAAAAAAACTCATGCTGAGTAGGGGCCAGCAGGTGGCATGATAGTTAAGGGCCCTGGACTTCCACATGGCCAACTGGTTTGAACCCCAGAATAGGCAGCTTGCTTTCTCACTCTCTCTTTCTCTCTCTCTCTCTCTCTCTCTGGTCAAACTAAAACAAACTGAAATCAATAAATAAAATAATTCATAAAAATAAAACTCATGCTGGGTGCATGTGTGTGTGTGTGTGTGTGTGTGTGTGTGTGTGTGTGCTCAAAATACCAAAAAGAGAATGGAGAAAAAGGGATTGCAGCGTGGCTATCCCCTCTGGGGGGTGATTTCTCGCTTACTGTCTCTGTCTTTCTGTCTCTCTATATCTCTCCAGGGAGCACATGCACCCTATAACAAAAAAAAAAAAAAAAAAAATCTCTCTCTGGAAAAAAAAAGAGTGGGTCCTGGCAGCACACATCTGTAATCCCAGTTGGAAGCTGAGGCAAGAGGATCAAAACATGGTAACTTTATCTTTTAAAAAAAGGAAAATCGGGACCATCAGATGGCATAATGGTTATGCCGCTGAACTCCCACGTATTCAACACAGTTCGAGTCCTGGACCCAACAGCTTAAAACTCACGCCAGGTGTGTGTGCACATGTACCCAAGATCCCGAGGGAAGAATGGAGAAGGGATTGCAGTGTGGTCAACCTCCCCCCCGGGGGGTGGTTTCTCACTGTCTGTCTCTCTCTGTCTCTCTGGCAAGCACACACACCCTATAGCAAAAATCTCTCTCTAAAAAAGAAAAAAAGGAAAGAAAGATTAGTGACCCAAAAAGAAAGACCACCACCATCCTTGACCACCCTAACTAAAACAATCCCACACTTATTTCAGTTTGTGACTTTCATAGTATTCAGTAGAAAATATAAATATCTTTTTTATTTCTTCGCTTATTTTATTATTGTCTGTCTTACCCACAAGAAGGCAAGTCTGTGAGGGCAAGGACTTCATCCTCATTCCCTGCTCTATCTCCGGTACCTAGCCCATGTGACTGAAACTTACAGAAACTCAACAAATACTTGTTGAGTAAATAAACTTTACTGTAGATATTCTTTTTCATTGTGATAAAATACAAATAACATAAATTTCACTGTCTTAATCATCTTTAAGTGTATACTTCAGTGGCATTAAATATATTTGTATTGTACTACCATCACCGCCATCTATTTTTTTTTTAATTATTGTATCTAACTTTATTTATTTATTTATTTATTTATTTTATTTGGACCAGAGAGGGACAGAGTGAGAGAGAGAGTGAGAGGGAAAGTGAGAAAGCAAGCCACCAGGTCCGGGTCTCAAACCGCAGTCAGCCATGTGGGAATCCAGAGCCCTTAACCACCATGCCACCTGCTGGCCCCACCACCATCTAGTCACAGAACTCCTGTTTTTTCACCAAAGTGAAACTCTGTACCTATTAAACAATAACTATTAAAATTTATTAAAACAGGGCCAGCAGGTGGCATAGTGGTTAGGGCACTGAATTCCCACATGGCCAATCTCAGGTTTGTGTCCCAAACTCGGCAGCTTGGGAAATACACCAGGTGTATGGGCATGCATTCCCAAAATACCAAGAGAAGAATGGAGGAAAAGAGATTGCAACATGGTCATTCCCCAGGGGGGTAATTTCTCTCCCTCTCTCTCTCTCTCTCTCTCTCTCTCTCCCTCCCTCCCTCCCTCCCTCCCTCCCTCTCTCTCCAGTGAGCATTCATGCATGCCTAAGGCCAAAAAAATGTTAAAGGTTTTTTTAATTAAAAAAAAAAACTATTAAAACAATAACTCCACATCTCCTCACCCTCACCCAGCCCCATTCATCTACTTTCTGTCCTCATGAATTTGACTACTGTAAGTACCTCATATAAATGGGACCGCATACATTTTCTCTTTTGTGACTGGCTTATTTCACTTAGCATAATTTTCTCAAGATTCATCCACATCATTGCATGTATCAAGATTTCTTCCAGGGTCAGCAGGTGGTGTGGTGGTTGAGGATGCTGGACTCCCACATGGCTGACCGTGGTTCGAGTCCAGATCTGGTGGCTTGTTTTTCTCACTTTCTCTCTGTGTCCCTCCCTGGTCAAATTAAAATGAATGAATAAATAAAGTTAAATAAAATAGTTCTTTAAGAAAAAAAGATTTCTTTCCTCTATAAGACTTAATAATAGTTGTAGTATGTATATACCACATTTTGTTTACCCACTTATTCATCAATGGACACTTGGTTTGTTTTCACCTTTTGGCTATTATAAATAGTATTATGAATCTATTTTGAAATGAAGCATAATGACAAGGGCCAGCAGATGATGTGGTGGTTAAGGGTGCTAGACTCCCACGTGGTTGACCACGGTTTGAGTCCCAGACCTGGCATTTTCTCTCCCTCTCTCTCTCTCTCTCTCTCACTCTCACTCTCTTTCTCTCTCTCCCTCCCTCCCTCATCAAATTAAAGCAAACAAATAAAATTTAAATAATAAAAATTAAAAATAATCTTTTTTTATAAAGTATGACAGAATGACTGGGTAGAAAAGGGCATGAATAGATGATAGATGGATGGATGAGGGGCAGATGAATGGGTGAGTAGGTGGATGATGCATAGATTGATAAACAAACTCTGAACTGAGAACAAGGACAGGTGTTTCACTTGTATGACACATCAGGCCTAAGTAATAGTAGATACCTATGGAGACAATGAAAAGATTGGTGGTGGCCAGAGATAATAGTAATCCCATTGTAATAATGGCAGCAGCATTGAGCTAAAGGGAGTTTCAAAATATTTATAAAGATGAGTAACTCTGTGCTATTTCATGATCACAGCTAGCAAATGTCAGTAAAAGGACTGTGTAATTAGCTCAGGGTGTTGATGACTAAGAAGAATGGGGTTTCCCAGAGTGGTAACCCTGGGAAGGAAGAGCATGATCCAAATGGAGTAAAACCACACTCAGTATCAAATATGCAATGGCCAGAAGATCAGTCAAAATAAAAAATGGAATCAATGAAAATCGGGGCATTTGAGCTGCAGAGGCTGCTGGCAGTGAATAAGTACAAATGCCAAAGTGTGTATAGATGGGGACCAGGAGATGGCGGTTACATCGCTGGACTCCCACATGGCTAAACTGATTGCCTTAATGGAGAGATTTGGATGACTGGAAGGTTTTCTTTATACGTATGCTTACGTACCTTATGAACTATGTGAACATTCTATTTACTGAATCAACAGATGGAGAGAGAGCACTAAAGAGGAAGAGAAGGGGAATGAACACTACCCTAGGATCCCTGAATATCCGAGCAATTAAGGGACCTCAGTAATCTTTTAACTTAACTCCATTATACATTCACTGACTCAAGTGTATCTTGATAGTCTCACATATGGCAGGCACTTTCAGGAGCTGCAGCTAGCAAGATGTAAAAATATAGTAGTGAACAATCTAAAGCAGAAAGATGCTACAGTTTTCCAGAAAGAAAATGAGACCCAGAGAAAGCACAGAGCCAAAGCCTTGGCTAAGATCACCCAGAGAGTCAGTGGGAGAGCCATGGACATCCAGGTCTGAGAGCTCCTGTTTGGTTTTATTGCCTATCCTGGGCTTAAAGTACAGCAAAGGAAACGAACCTGATCACGCAGTCAGTGTTACGAGCAGAAAGATAACTGAGCCACAAAATTGGCTTCTCAGGAGGGACTTTCCTCTCCTACCTGTGCTTTCTAGTAGCCAATGATGGCCACTGGAAGGATCTCTCATTACTATTTTTTTAAAGAACTATTTTTATTTTATCTTTACTTATTTAATTTATTTTAATTTGACCATAGAGGAATGGAGGGGCAGGGGCGGGGGGAGTGAGAAGTCAAGCCACCAGGTCTGGTACTTGAACCATGGTGGGCCATGTGGAAGTCCAGTGCCCTTAACCACCACAGCACCTACTGACCCCTTGTTGCTATTTTTTAATTATTTTTTTAGTATATAGAAATAAATTTTTATTTATTAATCTTTATTTATTTATTTAACATTCTATCACTGTCTCATTACTTTTTAATACTCTCTTCATCCTCACAGAAACTACTATTTAGGAGTCATTATAAATAAGTACCATTACACACACCCCTTTCCAAATAATGGTTCATTTCTCCTTGCTGAGACTCCAAAAATGGTAAGACAGAACAGTAAAGCAGACACTTACTTAAAGAATGATCTTCTATCTGAGCAAAACAAGAAGGAAGAAAAGTCTTAGCCATTGTTAAGTGCTCCTGATCCCTGGGATTTTCTGAGGCTCTGAGGCAAACTCTTCAATCAGGTTTTTCCAAGTCTGGGAAATCTTACCAGGAAGCCAAAAGAGAAGAATGTCATTCTCATTACCTTGAATGACAAATGTGCAATAATCAATAGCCTCAGGCTTTAGTCTAATGTTCTAAACTGACCTTGATTTAAGTATTGTAGAACACAGAGGAAAATAGTCATACACATATAAGCATATGTGTAAACATCCCTGAAAATATCAGGGGGTCTCAAAAAGGTTATAGAAAATGTATATCATAAAAAACTATGTGTGGGCTTCAAAATTTCTTGCACTAAAATAAACTTATATTGGCCCAGCTGGTAGTGTGGTGTTTAAGGCAGCTGGATCCCACATGGTTGACTTTGCAGTTCTAGTCCCGGACCTAGCAACTTGAACAACACACTGGACTCATGTGTGTGTGTACCCAAAATCTCAAAAGGAGAATGAAGGAGAAGGGATTTCAGAATGATCATGTCCCCTGGGAGATGATTTCTCACTTTCCATCTCTCTCTCTCTCCCCCTCTCTCTCTCCAGCAAGAGAATGTACCCTATAGCAAAAAAAAATGTTTAAAAAATCAATTACTTTTGTTTTAATTTTAAACTTGTATTTTAATTTTTTCACAAAAATCTTAAGTCTCTTAATATGTACCCACCTAGACACATAAACATATCGATCTCAAAGCACAGAATAAAAGTCAGAGATGAAGAATCATCCATTCTAAACTGATTACACTTAAAGAAAAAACCACTGTGATGATCCGAAATATGAAATCCTAAAATCTCAGTCTTTGGAGTTATTCTGTCCCTGGAGAGGGATCTGCTCAATGAATTTCCACTCGGTTAGACTCTGATGGGTAAGAGAAACAAGAAAACGATCCTTGTTGAGAGAACAATGGCTGATGAGAGAGAGAAGACGGTTCAGGGTTATGCCTGAAAAGAGCAGAAGGTGAGTGGAGAGGCAGGGCAGTAAAACGCTACACCCTGCAAGGTTGATCCACATGGGAAGGTTTCAAGTTTGTTTCAGGAGACCTTCCACATACCAGGATCTGGGGCCAGCTTGAAGTTGGGGGCAAATCATGGCATCAAGACCCTGTTGAGGATGTTGTCTTTCTTTCTCTTTCCTTTCTTTTCAAAAATTATTTTATTTATTTTTTTTTTATTTGACCAGGGAGAGACACACACAGAGAGAGAGAGAGAGAGAAAGGGAAAAAGCAAGCCACCAGGTCCAAGACTTGAACCATGGTTGGCCATGTAGGAGTCCAGCACCTTTAACCACCACACCACCTGCCAGCCCCATGTGTCTCTCTTTCTCATACTGTCTCTCTCACTCATGGAAGAGATAAATAAGATTTTTTTAAAAAGGGAAGAGAAGCCAAACAAAAATTTTTACATGAGCTTAGGCATGGAGCCAACCATGGGACCCCATTTTCCATGGAAGGCCACTGCAAGGCCTATCTGTTCCATTCTCTAACTACTGATCATTTTGGGTCTCAATTTAATCTCTTGTTTTGATTCATCCTAAATCACTCACAGCTTGCTTCCCACTTCTATTCCCTGAGAAAGCACCTGGGTGGGCACAACTTCCTTCGGTGCAAAGTATACTCCAAAGTCATTGTTCCATGTGAAAGAGCTGTGAGCTCTACAGGGCAAAGGCCTCTTTAAACTACTACTGCTATTAATATGATTGCCCGCACGCAGTCCTGATATGGGAGGACTGCTTGTATCGCCTTTTTTTTTTAATTTGCCAGAAGACACGTGCGCTCACCAGAAAGAGACAGGGAGATAGAGACAGAGGAAGAGGGAAAAAGCACCCTCCATGAGATATGGTCACACTGCAATCCCTTCTCTTCCATTTCTCCATCCTGTCAGGGTTGGGGGCATGTGTGCATGCACACGCACACATACACATGATGTGTTTCTCAAGCCACTGGATCCCCAGGATTCAAACTCTACAGTCAGCCATGTGGGATCTGGCTCCGTTAAGCACTAGACCACAGGACCAGCCCTGTTTGTACCTTCTTGAGTAGAGAAAGCTGCTGGTAGCTTCCTCAAATGGTCTCAAGTGGCAATTCCTTTAATGTCTGAATCAGACATATGTCAGGTTTTGGATTTCCAGAATCTCTGAGAATAACAGACTCATCACATCATAATATTTAACATACATTATTCATTAGAGCAAAAAAAATAGAAAAATTTAAATTTCCACTATGAGGAATTGGCTAGAATATAAAATCCTGGTTCAAACCAGTTCTGCCTGGTTCATACCTGTTCTGGTTGATTTGAACCAGTACAAACCAGTTTCAAACTGGTTCTGAATGGGTCAACCTGGTTCTGTTCAGTTCAGGTCAGTTCTGGCTGGTTTATTCTGGTTCAAAACAGTTCTGGCCAGTTGAAACTGGTTCAAAACTGGTTCTGGCTGGTTTGTACCAGTTCAAACTGAATCAAACCAGTTCATACCAGTTCTGGCTAGTTCCCACTGGTTTGAACCAATTAAGGCCAGTTCTGGCCTGTTTATACTGACTCAAACTGGTTCTAGTCAGTAGAAAATGGTTCAAAACTATTCTGGCTGATTCGTACTGGTTCTGGCCAGTCCAAACTTGTTCAGTCCATTTCTGGCCAGTCCAAACCAACTCAAACTGGTTCAAAACAGTCTGGTCAGTTCAAACAAGTTCTGGCCAGTTCATACCAGTTCAAACTGGTTCTGTCCAGCTCATACTGATTCAAACCAGTTCTGGCCAGTTCATGTGAATGGCATGTAAGTTGTTGGCATGTCAGTCTCAACATGTGAAAGACATGCTACTGGCATGCTACTGGTGTGTGTCATTCACATGTCACTGGTATGTCTCTCTGAACATGAGAATAACATGTTACTGACATGTGTGCTGACATGTCATTCTTGACATGTTGGTGTTATTGACATCTGTGTGGTTGGCATGTAGTTGGCATGCCATTCTTGACATGGACATCCAAATTACCTCCAGATGTCACTTGTTTTACAAGAGTGAAAGCTCTCTAGGAAAAGGGGTGAAAATACATTTGTATTAAATTTCAACAAATTAAATTAAACTAAACCGAAAGATGGACAGTATCAGGTTGGTAAATATTAAAAATAATTCAGGGCTGTTCTGTAGCCTATGGTTAAGGAAGCCAACCCCACATGGCCAACGTGATTTGAGTTCCACTCCCAGCAGCTTAGAAAACAGAATGGAGAAATGGAGAAGGGGTTGCAGCATGACCACATCCCACTGGGGGGGGGGGGTGCTTTCTCCCTCTTCCTCTTTCTATCTCTGGCAAGTGCACATGCTCTCTGGCAATTTAAAAATAATAGTATTTTGGGAACCAGCAGTTAGCGTAATGGCTATGTTGCTGGACTCCCACATAGTCAACCGCAGTTCGTGTCCCGGACCCGGTGGCTTAAAACTCACGCCGGGCGCGTGTGCGTGCATGCCCAAGATCCTGAGAGGAGAATGGAGGAGAAGGGATTGTGGCGTGACCATCCCCCCTGGGGGGTGATTTCTCGCTTTCTGTCTCTATGTCTCTCTCTGTCTAGCAAGCGCACGCGCCCTATAGCGAAAACCTCTCCAAAAACAAAAAAATAGTATTTTAATCATAACATAAAAAGATGCTAGCATCATTAATCACTAGAGAAATGTGAATTAACCACAATGGCTACATTTTCATACCCACTAAGATGGCTATTGTTTTTTAAAAATAAGTGTTAGGGAGAGTGTGGAGAAATTAGAACCCTTTTATACTGCTAGTGAAATTGTGAAATGGTATAGCTGCTCTGGAAAACAGATTAATAATTCCTCAAAAAAAGTAAAAATAGACTGACCATAGGATCTAGCAGTTCTACTTCTGGGAGTATACCCAAAATAATTGAAGGCAGACACTCAGACAGATAGTTGTTCATAGCAGCATTATTCAAAACAACCAAAAGGTAGAAAAGAACCTAAATGTACATTGACACAAGAATGAATAAACAAAATATGGTAAATACATAAAATGGAACTTTTTAAAGTGTATTTATTTAGAAAGAGAAAGAAAAGTACATGTGATAAGGTCTCACTATGCCACGATCCTCTCCCTGGCCTCCCAACCATCCAAGATCACAGGAATGTACACCCAGCATGTGCAGGTTGACCTGAGGTCCTAACCTAGGCCTCCCTTGTGGCTCTGATATTATGTAATGATATCCTATAACTTGCACCACCACGGCTGGGCTCATACAATGGAATATTGCTCAGTCTTAAAAAGGAAGAAAATTCTGATACATACCACAATATGGATGAACCTTGAGGACATTATGTAAAGCGGAATAAGTCAGACACAAAAAGAACAAAGTCTTTTTTTTGCAAAATCAGAGCAGCAGAAAGTAGAATGGTGGTCACCAGGGACTGAAAAGAGAGGGAAACAATGGTTTATTATTTAATGAGTACAGAGGTGAATTTGGAATGATGAAAAAGTTCTGGAGGTGGATAATAGTGATGGTTACACAACAATGTGAATGTACTTAATGCCACTGAACTTAAAAATGGTTAAGAAGGGGTTGCAGCATGACCACACCCCACTGGGGGGTGCTTTTATGTTATATATATTTTATCACACCAAAAAAAAAAAAGAGAAAAATTCCACTCAATAATAATTCTAAGCCCCATTGTGGTGAGGAAATGAGTAAATCCATAGTTTCATACTCCGCTGAAGTTAGTGTCACCTGGGACAGTCATCCCACAAGACAGCTTGATGACATACCAAAATAATCAAGCCCAGGCTAGCAGGTGGCGTGGAGGTTAGGGTGCCGGATCCCACATTTCCAACTGTGCAGTTCGAGTTACAGACCTGGCAGCTTGAAAAACACACCAAGGGCATGTGCATGCATGCCCAAAATCCTGGAAAGAGACTGGAAGAGGAAAAATTGCAGTGTAGCCATCCCTCTGGGGGATGATTTCTCACTTTCTCTCTCTCTCAGTCTCTCTCTCTCTCACACACACACACACACACACACACACCCATACACGTGCACAATTGCAAGCACCTTATACCAAAAAGGAAAGAATAAAAATGTCTTGGCCTGTCAGCTCTAGTCTTGCATGCTTACATAAATTTGCAGCTTAGTGGTATATGATAAGATCTTCCTAGAACACAGCTTAAGACCTGGTATAAAGAAGCAGTATGAGGGGTGGTGCTAGAAGACAGATGCCTGTGGAATGATTCACATCCTCTCTCAAGCTATGGGGATGGAGGCCTGCTTCATTAAGAAGCTGGGGTGGGTAGGGGTGGGGAGAATTTAAAAACATGAGAGTCAGTTAGGGGAATCTCCTTACTCCTGTTTTGCATATAAGGAACCCTAAAACAGCTAGTTGAGGCTCTCTAGATTAATAAAACCATGGAATCTTTTTTTAAGTTTATTTATTTCCTCTATGAGCAAGACAGAGATAGTACCCCTAATAGCGTCTCGATGCTGTCATCCACCCCCCAGCCCTGGATCATCGGCACACCTGTGCCCAGGGTACTCAGGGAGGTCTCCAGACACAAACCCAGAATCTTCCCATGTGGGTCGGCCTCATAAAGCATAGCATTTCACCGCTGTGCCACTGTCTGGCCTCCAAAATTATGGAAAGAATTTTATGAAGACTCTTCATAGGTGTTCATAAGGATTTTAGCAGCTTATTTTGGTTCCAGTTTCTATTTTTTTTTAATGTTTAAGTAATCTTGTCCACCTTTCTTAAGTCCTTTTTTGTGTTTGTTTGCTTGTGTTTTTGTTTTTTGGGTTTTTTTTTTTTTTTTTGAGAGGTTTTCACTATAGGGCCCATGCACTCGCTAGACAGACAGAGAGAGACATAGAGACAGAAAGCAAGAAATCACCCCCCAGGGGGATGGCCACGCCGCGATCTCTTCTCCTCCACTCTCCTCTCAGGATCTTGGGCACGCACGCACACGCGCCCTGCGTGAGTTTTAAGCCACCGGGTCCGGGACGTAAACCGTGGTCAACTATGTGGGAGTCCAGTGACTTAGCCATTACACTAACTGCTGGTTCCCTCAAGTCCTAATTCTTGTAGCTTCATTAGTGTTGAAGCAATGCTTACTCATGTCTCAATTCTTTGTATAGGTATCCTTTTATTAAACAAACAAAAACCCCTCAATAAAAAAGGAAAGAAAATAATCAGAAAAATGTTAGAGGGAGGGACATTTATGTCAGTAATGTCTACAATAATAATAACTATAAATGGGGACCAGCATCAGCACAATGGCTATGTCACTGGACTCCCATGTAGTCAACCCCAGTTCAAGTCCCAGAACTAGTGGCTTAAACTCACACCGTGTGTGTGTGTGTGTGTGTGTGTGTGTGTGTGTCCAAGATCCTGAGAGGAGAATAGAGGAGAAGGGATTGCGGTGTGGTCATCCCCCCGGAGAGTGATTTCTTGCTTTCTGTCTCTCTGTCTCTGTCTTTCTGGCGAGCACAGGCACCCTATAGCAAAAACCTCACCAAATAATAATAATAATAACTACAAATCACTTAAATATCCAAAAATAGAGAATTTATTTTAAAAATCTATTAATATGCTAGCATGATTTGTGATCATAGGATATTATAGATCTATAAAATGTTGTTTGATGCAATCCAATTATTTTAAATATGTGATGCTTATTTACAGATAATATAATGATTAATATATGTAATATAGGGTCCAGCAGATAGCGTGGTGGTTAAGGGCACTGGGCTTCCACATGGCCGACTGTGGTTCAAGTCCTGGACCTAGTCTAGTGGCTTGCTTTCAATTCTGAAAGAACACATGCACCAAAAGTTAACAGTGGCAATTCATGGACTATGGGCTTAAGAAGAGGACTTTCAGGGCCGGAACGTGACTCGGTGGTTAAGGGAGCTGGACTCCCATATGGCCAACTGCCTTTCAAGTCCTGGACCTGGTGGCTTTCTCTCTCTCTCTCTCTCTCTCTCTCTCTCTCTCACACACACACACACACACACACACACACACACACACACTGTCTCTCTCTGGTCCAATTGAAATAAATAAATGAATGAACAAATAAAGTTAAATAAAATAATTTTTAAAAAAAGGAAAGGTCCTGCTCAGTGGCGCACAGTGAAGTGCCATTCAAGCAACAATTAATCCATATGGAAGACCATGGGTTCAGCTCCCTGGTCAAGCTGTACCCACCAGGCATGTGTGCCCATGACCCTGACCAGCTGGTATGACTGTGGGTGGCTCGTGGCACATGGTGGGGGAAACAGCAGCATAAGATTCTGTTGAGGGTGCTTGTTTTTCTTTCTCTCTCCCTCTCCCTCTCTTTGTCTTCCTCTCTCTCTCTCTCACACACACACACACTCATGAAAGAAATAAACTCAAACAAAAAAAAAGGACACAATATATAAGAGCTAATAATAAATGCTAAGAAAGAAAGTGAGAAAGACATGGTGGTTTGGGTACCCTGAATATCACCTTAGCACCCCCTCCCAAAGCAGGCTGCAAAAACCAGGGAGTATGAAAGGGATCGTCTTTGGAAACACCCTGCAAAGACATGCATACATGACCTGGAGATGACTTGAAGCTCACTAGATCTTTGACTGTGTGTGTGTGTGTGTGGGGGGGGGGGGGGGGGGTGGTCACAGCCAGAGTAAGTCCAAAGCGGCAGAGGAAGGAGAGTAATTATACAGGACCGTGAAATGGGTCCAGGGAAGTGGGTGAAGTTCAGGGCCTTGCACAAAGCCTTTCCTTCCTCGAGACCAAGGCAATGATTCTCTGAGAAACCATTGTTAAGAGAATAATAAAAATCCTCAGAGCTAGCAGGTGTTGTGGTGGTTAAAGGCACTGGATCCACACATGGCCAGCCTCAGTTCAAGTCCCGGACCTGATGGCTTGTTTTCTCACTTTCCCTTTCTCTCTCTATCCACTCTGCTCAAATTTAAAATAATAATAATAATAACAACAACAACAACAAATGGAGTTAAATAAATAAATAATTCTTTTTTTAAAAAATAATAAAATCCTATCATTAGTTAATTGCCTGTTATCATTTATGGAGCACTGTAAGTGGTTTGCAAGCACACACTCACACATGCCTGGAGTTATACATATATATGCCTGTGCACACGGCACCCAAAATCCAACAGGTTGGAGGACTACAGAAAGGAGATCACAGCATGACTAAACCTTAGAGGGTAGTTATTTTTCCCTCTCTCTCTCTCCCCCTCTCTCTTGAGCTCAGTGTGTGTGTGTTTGTCAGTCTCTGTCTCTCTCTCATATGCATGCACATGCACTCTATCATGAATAAAGATTATATACACACATATGCACATACATGTATTATACATACATACAAACCAGAGAGGATATCCTGGGGAGGAGGACAGGAGGAAGAGGAGAAAAAAAGATATCCAAAAATGAACTCAAAATTCTGAGTTCTAATTCTTATTCCATTCCTGACTCATGGTGTCATCCTGACAAACCCACTTGTCCTCTCTGATCCTACTGCTCCTTTGTGAAACTATATACTTTTCAGTGACCTACCTCCACCAATATCTCCCTCTGTCTCATGGCCCCATCCTTTTACTGGCTACTCTTTTTTTTTTTCAAGTAATTATTTTGTTTTATTTTATTCATCTTTACTATTATTTTTAGGGAAAGTGAGGAAGCCACTAAATCCAGGATTTTAACCGTGGTCAGACACATGGGAGTTCAGCACCTTAACCACTATACCATCTGCCAACCCCATTTTTCTTGAAATAATTATTTTATTTAATTTTCTTCATCATTATCATTATATTTTTCATTTGATGAAGAAATCACAACCCCCTGGAGGGATGGCCACACCACAATCCCTTCTCCTCCATTTTCCCCCTGGAATTTTGGACACACATGCGCATGTGCCTGGCATGAGTTTCAAGCCTCTAGACTTAGGACTTGAACCAGTCAACCAAGGGAGAGTTGACTGCTTCTATCACTATGCCACCTGCTGGCCCCTCACTGGCCCTTCTTCCCACATTTTCACTGTATTAGACTCGAGTTCTGACTAGAACCTAAGTCTTGAAGGCCTATGGACGGCAGGACTCAGAAAAGATTCCAGGAGCTCTGCTCAGCTCCGATCCCTTCTCTGCTTCTCTGTGACCTTTAGCAAGGCCCATAACCTGAGCCTTATCACATAATGAGTTGGTACTTTGAGAGGTCAAGAAACTACACGCTCTCCTCTCAAAAGGTACACAGTTTAGGCGATAACCTAAGTTATATAAATATATATTCACTGCAAAAACAAATGTTTAAGGGAGCAGAGTATCTAATACTGTTATCACAGCTCCCTGATTATGCACGTGTAACAGTAATCACAGCTCATGAGGAAAGGAGGCAGAGGCGGATGTGAAGCTGGAAACAGGTTGGCCGCAGGTGGTGAAGGACCTTGCATGCCAGGCTGGAGCCTTTGGATTTCTTTGGTAGATGTGGGAAGACCCTGACAAATTCTGGTCAGAGAGAGTCATGGTGCATTGCACAGGATGGATTGGAAAAAGGGAAGACTGGGAGGAGGGAGACCACAGGAGTCAGATGCAGAAACCAGATGGTGGCATAGCAGTAAAGCACCACACACCATGACCCACATGGGGAGGTTCAGAGTTCATGTCCAGAGACCTCCCTGAATTCACAAGTCACAAGACATGCAAGTACCCATGATCCAGGGCTAGCTAAAACGGGGAATGAACCACAAGATCAAGATTCTGTTGGGAGTGCTGTATTTCTGGCTCTCACTCATGGAAGAAAGAAAGACTTTTTTTAAATTGTCTTGGGGACCAGCAGGTGGTGTGCTGGTTAAGGCAGAAAAATTGTTTTAAAGAGACTATTATGATAATCCTGGTCAGTGATGGTGCTGAGAGAAATGGTGAGGAAAACACTAAAAGAGGCATTTCAAGAAAGGCTCCCTGGGTCTAAAAACTGGCTAAGAGTCAAATGGGGGTAAGAGTCAAAAAAGCAGCATAGTAGGCGAGTAGGTGGTGTTGGTTAAGGCAGCTGGAGTCCTCCATGGGTAACTACAGTTCAAGTCCCAGGCCCCATGGCTTGAAAATCACACTGGGGCATGGGTGTGCATGTCCAAAATCCCAGGAGGAGAATGGAGAAGAAGGGATTACAGCATGGCCATCCCTTCTGGGGGTGATTTCTCACTTTCCCTCTCTGTCTCTCTTTGGCAAGCACACGTGCCCTATGGTAAAAACCCAAGAAGGAAAAAAAAAAAAAAAGCGGTGTAGCAATCAGGAACCAGCTGACCTCCCTACCCATACAGGTTAATATAACAAAAACATCTACATGGTGGTCTGGAGCTTCTAGAAGGGACACTAGATGAGGGCTGTGCTCTGAAAAGCAGGAGGTCAGAGAAAGTGCCCAGAAGAGGATTGTGAGCAGCATTTAGAAAGATGGATAATAACAGGGACCAGCAGGTGGCATAGTGGATAAGAGACTGGACACTCCCAACATGGCTGACCACAGTTCAAGTCCCAGACCTGGTGGCTCGCTCTCTGTGTGTGTGTGTGTGTGTGTGTGTGTGTGTGGTTAAATCGAATTTTAAAAAAATGAATAAATGAATACAATTAAATAATTCTTTTTAAAAAATAAAGAAAAAGAAAGATGGATAATAACAATCCGGGGGAAAGAGGCAAACTGGAAGAGCCAGAAGGCACAGCACAACACAAGAAATGCAGAGGCAAGGTGGGGCACCCCTGTACCCTGCACGTGCCAAATAAGAGGCAACTTGTGATGGAGAGCAGAACCTGGGGATTCTCTGCCATAGTTGCAGCTTGTGACCTTGAACAAGTCTCATCCCCGCCCTGGACTCAGTGTCCTCAGATGATGAATGAGGTCGGTCCCAGTTCCATAATGCCAAGATATGGGAGGTAACACAGGCCTCTGATGATACTCCTTGATTCCTCCAGCACAGTCAGCCGGGGCATGTTTTGACCTGCTCAGTTCAGGAAGATTTTGGCCTACAGAGACTGGCATTACCTTCTTCAGGTCACACCTGTCTCTGAAGCAAGAAACACTAATCTCTGTAAGAGAAGTGCTACACCTTTTTCCTGGGAAATCTACAGACTCATTTTCCCTCTCACAACTGAGGTAAGGAGCTCAGAAAATCTAAGGAGATGCCTGGGGTCAGATTCTACACACAGAACAAGAGCAATCATTGAACGCAGGGCAAAAGGAAGCAACTTTTAGTGACTGTACTTTCATTTTTCAGTGAGTGCAAATTAGATTCGTCTGATGAGAACGATTGGTCTAAAGTGGTATAAACTGGCCGGAACCAGTAAAAACTGGTCTGAACCAGCCTAAACCAGTCTGGACCAGTCAAAATCAGTCAGAAATGGCCTTAACCAGTCTGAACCGGTCAAAACTGGTATGAACCAGTATAAACTGGCCCAAACCAGTATAAACCTGCCTGAACCAGTATAAAGCAGTCAAAACCTGTCTGAATCTGTCTGAATTTATCTGAATTGGTATAAACAGTGCTGTACTGGTCAAAACCATCCTAAACCATCCTGAACCATTGTGAACTGATCAAAACCAGCCTGAACCAATTTGGATGAGTCAAAACTGGCCAGTTCAAATCAGTTCTGGCCAGTCCATACCGGCTCATACCAGTTTGAACCAATTCATACTAGTTCAAACCAGTTCAGGTCAGTTCAAACTGGCTGAAGCCAGTAGAAACCGGTTCAACCTGGTTCTGGCCAGTTCTGACCAGTTCTGGCTAGTTCAATCAGGTTCAAGCCGGTTTTAACTGGTCAAACCATTCCTGGACAGTTCAAGCTGGTTCTGGCCAGTTCAAGCTGGCTCTGGCCAGTTCAAACAGGCTCAGACCAGTTCTAACTGCTTCTGACTGCTTCAAACTGGTATTAACTAGTTCAAACTGGTTCTGACTGGCTCAAACCAGTCCAAACTGATTCAAACCAGTTCCGGCCAGTTCAAACTGGCTCTGGCTGGTTCAAACTAATTTTAACTAGTTCAAACTGATTCAAACCGGTTCTGGCCAGTTAAAACCAGTTTGAACAGGTTCTGGCCAGTTCTAACTGGTTTTAAATAGTACAGACTGGTTCTGACCAGTTCAAACCGGTTCTGGCCAGTTAGTTCAAACTGGTCCTGGCCAATTTGAACCGGTTCTGGCTGGTTCAAACTGGTTCAAACCTGTTCTGGTTGGTTCAAACTGGTTCTGTCTGGTTCAAACCAGTTCAAACTGGTTCTGGCCTGTTCAAACTGGTTCTGGCCATTTCAAACAAGTTCTGGTTGGGGTTCAAACCAGTTCTGGCTGGTTCTGGCTGGTTCAAACTGGTTAAGTCAATAATGGCTAGTAATAACATGTATGTCATTGGCATGTAGCTGGTATGTAACTCTGAACATGAGGATAACGTGCCACTGACATGTGGATTACATGCATGTCATTGTTATGTAGCTGGTGTGTAACTCTGAACATGAGAATAATATGTCACTGGCATATTAATGACGTGTGTCATTGGCATGTAGTTGGCATGGTATTGTTGACATGTGAGTAACATGCTACTGACACGTGAGTAACATTCTATTGACATGTGAGCAACATGTATGTCATAGTCATGTGGTTTTCATGTCATTCTCAAAATGTGAAAAACATGCTACCATCATGATAGTCACATTTGAATGACATGCATGTCATTCTTGACACATGGGACACATGTGTCTTTGGCATGTAAGTAGCATATCACTCTGAACATGATAATAACATGTTGTTAACATGTAAGTGTCATGTGTGTTGTTGGCATGTAGCTGTCATGAGGTTTCTAAGAGTGTTAATAACATGCTACTGACATGTGAGTAACATGCATGTCATAGGTATATAGTTGACGTGTCCTTCTTGAGTGATATGTGCATGACGTGTGTCCTTGGTGTGTGGTTGGCATGCTAATCTCAATGTGTGATAAACATGCTACCGACATGCTACCAACAATGAAATAACATGTGTATCATTGCATGTAGTTGTCACGCCATTCTTGACATTTGTGTATGTATGATTGACATGTGTGTCCTTGGCATGTAGTTTCCATGTAATTCTTGACATGCGAGTAATGTGCTATCGATATGCAAATAACATGCTGCTGACTTGCGAATGGCTATTGACATACCCATGATATGTATGCTATTCACTTGTAGTTGGCATGTAGATTGAGTTGGACTGAAGCAGCCGTAACCATCGTGAGCCAGCTATAACTGGTTTAAGCCTGTCAAGACCATTCTGAACCAGCCAGAACCAGTCTGAGCCAGTCTGAACCAGTTTGAACTGGCCTAAACTAGTTTGAACTAGTTAAAACCAGTTTGAACTAGCTTAAAACAGTTTGAACAAGCCAGAACTGGTTAGAACCAGTTTGAGCTAAGTACATCCAGTTTGAACAGGCCAGAATCAGTTTGAACCCGTGTAAGCTAGTTAAAACTGCCTTGAACCAGTTTGAATCAGTCAGATCCAATTTAAACTGGTTTGAGCTAAGTAGATCCTTTTGGACCAGTTTCAACTGGCCAAAATAAGTATGAGCCGGCCTGAACAGGTTAGAACCAGTTTGAGCCAGCCAGAACCGGTTTCAGTCAGTTTGAACCAGCCAGAACCAGTCTGAACTAGTTACAACCAGTATGAACTGGTTTGGCCAGAACCAGTTTGAGCTGGCCAGAACTAGTCTGGCATGTATGTCATTGCCATGTAGTTTTCATGTAGTTGACATGTTGTTCTGGACACAAGAATAACATGCCAATGATATGCATGCATGTTGGCATATCATTCTTGTCATGGCCAGTTCTGGCTGGTTCTTACTGGTTCAGACCCATTTATACTGGTTCAGACTGGTTCAAAATGGTTCAAACTAGTTCTGACCAGTCCAAACCAGCTCAAACTGGTTCTGGTCGATCTGACCCAGTTCAAACCTGTTCTGGCCAGTTCATAGAGGATCAAACTGGTTCTGGCCAGTTTATACTGGTTCAAACTGTCTCAAACTGGTTCAAACCAGTCTGGCCAGTTCAAATTGATTCTAACAGGTTCAAACTGGTTCAAACTTGTTCTGGCCAGTTTAAGACCAATTCTGGCTGGTTCAAACTGGGTAAAACTAGTTCTGGCTGGTTCAAATCGGTTCTGGCTGGTTCACATCGAATCCGACCAGTTCTGGCTGGTTCAAACAGGTTCTGAATGGTTCATACCGGTTCAAACTGGTTCTGGTCGGTTCAAACTGCATTACACTGGGTCTCAGTCTGGTTCAAGCTGGTTCAGACCAGTTCTGGCCAGTTCATACCAGTTCCAACTGGTTCAAAGCGGTTTTGACCACTTCATACTGGTTCTGGCAGGTTCGTACTGGTTCAAAATAGCTTAAACCAGTTCTGGTACATTCATGTTGGTTCTAACCTGTTCAAACCAGTTCTGGCCAGTTGAAACTGGTTCTGGCCAACTCATACCATTTCTGACCAGTTCAAAATGGTTCTGGCCAATTCATACCAGTTCTGACCAGCTCAGACCAGTTCTGGCTGGTTCATACCAGTTCAAACTGTTTCTGGCCAGCTCAAACTGGACCAAACTAGTTCTGGCCAGTTCAAATTGGTTCTGACCAGTCCACACTGGTTAAAGCCAGTTCTGGCCAATTCACACTGGTTCAAAAACGGCTCAAACTGGATCATACCTGTTCTGGCCAGTTCATGTGAATGGCATGTAAGTCATTGCATGTAGTTGGCTTGTCATTCTCAACATGTGAAAGACATGCTACTGAAATGATATTGACATGGGTGTCATTGACATGTGGCTGACACGTTACTCTGGACATAAGAATAACATTCTACTGACGTGTGAATTACATGTGTGTTGGTGTGTTGTTGGCATGTAGTTTGTGTGTTTATGTGTGGATAACATGCTATGTACATCTGAGTAACGTTTACGTAGTTGGCATGTACTTGGTGTGTCATTCAAAAAGGCAAACTACATAATAGGAGCATATATTTGAAAATCATAATGGCTTAATATCAGAAATATATAGAGAACTCCTAAAAGTCAAACAAACAAAAAAAAAGAAAGCCAACCTGATTTAAAAGTGAGCAGAGGACTTGAATAAACATTTCTCTAAAAAGATCTATAAATGACCAATAAGCACATGAAAAGATGTTCAACATCACTAATTATCAGAGGAAATAAATAAAGTGTTGGCAAGGATGTGAAAAAATTGGAACCCTTATGCATTGCTAGTGAGAATGTAAAGTGATATGGTGGTTCCTCAAAAAACTAAAATAGGGGCCCAGCAGGGGCATAGTGGTTAAGGCACTAGATTCCCACATGATTGACCATGGTTCGAGTCCCAGACCTGATGGCTTAAAATTCATGCTGGGAGTGTGTGCCCAAAATCCTGAGAGGAGAATAGAGAGAAGGGATTACAGTGTGGCCATCTACCCTGGGGGTGGTTTCTCACTTTCTCTCTCTCTGTCTCTCTGGTGCACACACGTGCCCTATAGCAAAAATCTCTCTTAAAAAAATAAAAATATAAGTAATAATAATAAATAAGATTAAATAAAATAAATAATTACTTTTTTAAAAAATAATTACTTTTTAAGTTTGTGTTAAATGTATTTATCACTTTTTTTAATTAATATTTTAAAAGTACTTGAATAACTTACTGGAACATGCACTCTTTAGTTTTCCACAGTCCCCACAATTCCACATTGTATTCCACTCAATACTCTCTCACATGGAAGTAGCCTGGACCCTGAATGACATGCCATAAAGGAATGAGCTAGGTGAGTAGGGTAGAAGATGGACTGAAGTAGGAGGGAGTGTCCCGGATCAATAAGTGCCCAGAATAGAGTGATTATAGTACTTCCAGGAGCTGGAAGGTCCAGGTGAACAAAGTACGGGGGAGGCCACAGGGTTTAGCTCCCTTATGTGATACATAGGGAAACAAATGGCCAGACAGAAAAGACTTGATCAAGTCCATAACTAGCAAGTGAAAACCTCAGGGCTAACCCCAATGTTCCTGTCCCTCCAACGACAGATTCTTTCCTTGCATGTGATTCCTTTTACCCATACGGCCTACTAATCCCTACTGGAGGCTCAGGGAATTTCCAGGAATCCAAGTTCATTCATATCAGTAGCTCACAAGGATGCAAACTAGTAAGATTAGTCTGAAAAGCCTGCTCTGCTTCCAGTGATTGCTTCACAGGGTCCTCTGCTATTTCCTTGAGTGTGAGTCAGAGCTGAATTGAATAGCTGGCAAGTTTCAGGGGCTGGGTGCAGGACTCGCCTTGTCTGTACTTTCCTGGCTGGTGTGATCACAAGGAAATGCCTCTCCTGGTCACTTGAGGATGCCTAGAATTTCACCATTAGTCCTTTCTTCCTCTAGCCTAAGGCTCTGTCCTGCATTTAAGCACAAATACCCTTGAGAGAAGTAACAGTCTCACTTTAGTCTGAGTATGGCATCAAATGTGAAAAACCAGAACTAGAATAAATCTAAAGATGAGACAAGCCAACTCTCTCATGCCACTACTGAAGAACATGAGCCCAAAGAGATTAGGCCTTGATTAGACCTTGATTATCCAGTGTCAAAGTCAGAGTGAAATTCTGAGTCTGAGACTCTTTCTACTTCTCCACACTATTTGTCATGAGGCCCTGTCTTAGGAATATTCTCCTGGAGAAATGGGGGGAGGGGGGAGAGGGACATTACAAGGTGTGGAAAGGCATCAGGGAGAAAGAGAGAAAGAGAGAAAGAAAGAGAGAGAGAGGGAGGGAGGGAGGGAGGGAGGGAGGGAGGGAGGGAGGGAGGGAGAGAGAGAGAGAGAGAGAGAGAGAGAGAGAGAGAGAGAGAAAGAAAGAAAGAAAGAAAGAAAGAAAGAAAGAAAGAAAGAAAGAAAGAAAGAAAGAGGAAAAGAAAAGAAGGAAGGAAAAAAGGAAGGAAGGGAGGAAGGGAGGAAGGAAGGAAGGAAAGGAAGGAGGGGAAGGAAAGAGAGAGAGAGAAAGAAAGGAAAGAAGGAAGGAGAATGGGAAAGAGAGAAGGAAAAGAAAAGATTAAGGAGAGAGGGAGAGAAAAAAGGAAAGAAAGAGAGAAAGAAAGAAAAATATTTGGCTAGACTATAATTTTTCAACTCTGGTTTAGTTCAGTCTTTGATTCAATATGTATTTATTGAGGGTCTCGTATGTTCCAGGAACCGTGCTGGGTACTGAGGTAAGAGGAAGCTGTCTCTTCCCTCTAGGCTAGTGCTTCCAGCTGACCACTTGCTCAGTTCTTCTCCCTTCCTCATCCCTTTTGCTGAGTCAATCAGCAAGCTCGTAATAATTGCTTAATTTGGTACCTTTTTCTATTCCAGTATACTATATGTTCATTATCTCATTAATTCTCACAAATAAATAAATATAATATGACAAATACAATGTCACCTATCTTACAGATAAAGACATTAAAACTGAAGCTTTCCTTGGTACAAGCATCCTTGTTTCTCTCTCACTCAAACCAACTAATCCCCAAATCCCGCATGGTTTGAAAAAGGAAGAGAAGCAGGATCTCACTGCCTCCTCCCCAAACTTCTCCTTTGCTGCAGCCCACAAACAAGTCTGTGGCAAGAGACACGACCTATCATCTCATACATTTCTAGGAAAACTTGGAGCCTGTTACCCAAGTCTGTATGTCTTCAGTGAATGAATCATTGATGAAACTCTGCCAGAGGAGGAGAGAAAGACCTCTCTTTAGTTAGAAGACTCAATTCCTGCAGAAACACAGAAAAAGCTCATTGTATAGATCCAATTTCACCTTGATCCTCACAACGCTCTCTTGATAGTGTACTCTGAAGGTGAAGAAACCAGGGCTGAAAAGCAGGAAGAGTCTGTGCAGAAGAATGCACAATGAGGAAGGGCAGGGCCAGGCCAAAGCCCTCCCTTCTGACACTGTTTCTACTGCTTCATGCTGACTCCCTTGGAACCTCAGGCAACTTGAGGCAGGAGTCAAGTTCTTGACCGGACCCTCTCAACTCCTAAGAGAAGTCTACCAGAGTTGGAGTAAGGATCAGCATCTAATTAAGACTGTCTCGGGTGAAGGCCCTAAGTCAGGTACCAAGGAAAAGCCTCCTGGTTCTTCTTACTCCCTCTTTATTCATGCCCACCTTCCCCAAACCCCCTGATTTCCTCTTTCAAACTTTTCAAGAATTCTCATGTAGCCTAAAACTGCACCAAACCTGTTTGATTTTCTGATGATAGCGCCACTTTGGGACAATGTTCTCCTTGTGAATTCTTTGCTTGATAAAAAGCAGATGGCTTTCTGTTCTTTCGTGTATCTTAAAAGCTGCTCCTTCTCATTGTGATATAATGCTACAACATAGATGAATCTTGAAAACATTCAACACCGTATGAGGTACGTAGAACAGACAAATTCATAGACAGAAAGTAAAATAGTGGTTACCAGGGCTGGGAGATGGGGAGTAATAAAGTTGAATTGTTTCATGGGTATAGAATTTCTGTTTGAGATCATGAAAAAGTCCTAGAGGTGGACAATAGTTGTGATTGGAACAGGGCAGTGGTACAGCAGTTATGTAGCTGGACCCACATGAGAAGGTCTTGAGTTCCCATTCAGAGACTTCCCCATGAGCTCTGGGCATGCGTGTATGCCCAAGGTCCAGGCTGGCTCTTACCAGGTGTGGATCATAGCATGGGGACACTGTTGTGAGCGCTCACTCGTTTTCTGTCTTTCATGGAGAAATAAATGAACAAATATTTTATATTTTTAAATGAAAACTCAGAATGGTGATAGTTGTACAATATCACGAGGACACTTAATGCCACTGAATTATATACTTAAAACTTGTTTCATAGGGAAATAGTATGTTGTATATATTTTACCACAATTTTTAAAGAATTATTTAATTTTTTTTTTGAGAGAGAGATTTTCGCTATGGGGCGCGTGCGCTCACCAGACAGACAGAGAGAGACATAGGGACAGAAAGCGAGAAATCACCCCCCAGGGGGGATGGTCATGCCGCAATCCCTTCTCCTCCATTCTCTTCTCGGGATCTTGGGCATGCACGCACACGCGCCCGGTGTGAGTTTTAAGCCACCGGGTCCAGGACACGAACCGCGGTCAACTACGTGGGAGTCCAGCGACATAGCCATTACGCTAACTGCTGGTTCCCAAGAATTATTTAATTTTTTTTAATTTGCTATAGGACATGCATGCTCACCAGGAAGAGACACAGAGAGAGAGAGAAAGTAGGCTGCCAGGTCTAGGACTTGAACTACAGTCAGCCATGTGGGAGTCTAGTGTCTCAACCACCACACCATCTGTTGGCCTCAATTGTATTACAATTTTTAAAAAATTAGCTGCTCATGGGGCCAGCAGGTGGCATGGTGGTTAAAGGCGCTGGATTCTCACATGGCCAACTGCAGTTCAAGTCCCAGATCTGGTGACTTTCTCTCTCTCTCTCTCTCTCTCTCTCTCTCTCTCTCTCTCTGATAAAATTTTAAAATAATAATAATAGCAAATGGAATTAAATAAATAATGAATTAATTTTTTAAAAATTAGCTGCTCCTTCTAAACTGGATATGATGGCTATGGAAGGTTTCTCATGCTGCTCCTAGTAAAACTTAACCCCTTATTTCTTCTTTCCATACCTGCCATACAAATTGACAAGGATTCTTTGCTTGAACAAACTTTAGTCAGGCTCCTGAACTTTCTCCTAGGCCTATGTATGTGTTTGCTTGTAAAATCCAGTTTTAGCAAAACAAAACAAAAAAATCTACTAAGTCAGTGTAGCAAGAATCACTTCCCCACCCTCAAAATCTTACCACTCTTGATATCTGAACATCCTTGATCTCCGATCAGGTTCTGGTCCTTCACCATCCCCCGGCTGATATCTGATCACGATGGCCTATCTTTAGCAAGAATCTTATTAGGTTGCTATGGTGTAGCCAGAATCCCACCCTCTTCTTAGTAATTTTCCATCTACTGTCCCCTATGCTGCTCCATGGCTATAAATCCCCACTTGCCCAGGCTGTGTTCTGAGTTGAAACCTATCTCCCTCCCCAGCTGCAAAATCCCGTTGCAGTGGTCCTTACACACATCACAATGGTCCTGACCAGTATCACTGAATAATTTTTTTTAACGGTAGAGGCCCAACCAAGTGACATGGGTAGTGTGCCACTGTGCAATACTGGAGCCATACAGGAAGGCCTTGGGTTCAGATCACAGGTTAACTTGAACACACTGGGCCCACCCATGGACATGCCTATGATCCTGGCTCGCTGATAAGTATACAGTCCTTTGGGGTACCAAGACGTTATCACAGCCTCAGTCTTCCTATGGGAAATGACTGGGTGCTAGTATCTGGGTTGTTATGAAAATTAGGTGAGAATGCAAAGTGCTTAGCATAATTCCAAGCACCTAAGGGGCACTGAATAAATGGAAATGAGTATTTTTTTTTTGCTTACTCTCTTGTTCTTTCAAAATTAAGAGTCATCAGGAACCAGCAGTTAGTGTAATGGCTAGGTCGCTGGACTCCCACATAGTCGACCGCGGTTCGTGTCCCGGACCCTGTGGCTTAAAACTCACTCCAGGCGCGTGTGCGTGCGTGCCCAAGATCCCGAGAGGAGAATGGAGGAGAAGGGATTGCGGCATGACCATCCCCCCGGGGGGTGATTTCTCGCTTTCTGTCTCTAATGTCTCTCTCTGTCTGTCCAGCGGGCACACGCGTCCTATAGCGAAAATCTCTCCAAAATAAAAAAGAGTCATCTAAGCGTTCAATGGGTTTTGGTTTTTGGTTTTGTTATTTTATATATGTGTGGCTGTTTTGTTTTTGTTTTAACTGTGTGTGCACAATCAGGGAGATAAGAGCCCTTGTAAAGGTAGCAAGTTCCTGTCTGTATTCCCAGGAATACTCCCAGGAATACGTAGAACAGTGTAGATACACATGTCATGACAGGTACATGCGTCTATAAATATATAAAAACTGTTACTGGGGACCAGCAGGTGGCATAGTGGTTAGGGCGCTGGACACTCCTACACGGCCAACCATGGTTCAAGTCCTAAACCTGGTGGCTTGCTTTCTCATTCTCTCTCTCTCTCTTCCCATCTCTCTGGTCAAATTAAAATAGATGAATGAATAAATATAATTAAATTTTTAAATAATTATTAAAAAAAAAAAACCTGAGGGACCAGCAGGTGGCGTGGTGGTTAAAGGCGTTGGACACTCCCACATGACTGACTGCAGTTCGAGTACCAGACCTGGTGGCTCGCTTTCTCAGTTTCCCTCTCTCTCATATATATATATATATATATATATATATATATATATATATATATATATATAAATAAATAATTTTTTTAAAAAACTGTTACCTTAGAAGACTTTATTGTCAATAAACTACTTTGAAATCATTTTCTCTTACTTATCATGGTATCAACCAAGGTTACTGAATGCAAAGACAATTAAAGATTAACTGGTCAAAGGGAAAGATTGTGATTTAATTAAAGTCTCTTATCCTACCCAAAGGTTCCAGATATTGGAAAGTAATGTGATGACTGCTCATAAAAATTCTGGTCTAGAGATTGGTGTGGATCACCCGACTGTATATGTTACAAGGTCTCCCAGATCTCTTTCCAAGCAGAAGTAAGAAGACTGATCTGGGGGTGCCCTTGTCTTCAGATACTTCAGCAGAAGCTGCCATTCCAGAGAGGCCCCCTGCAGGCCTAAGGAGGCCAAGGCTTTCGAAGGCAGGAACCCTGAGTTTGGACCAGCTCTGAAACCAGTTCTCTTAACCATGCCAGGACCCAGGGTCACACCTGCAGAGGAGTGCAGTGTGGTACAGTGGTTAAAACACAGGCATCAAAGTCAAACAGACCTGGGCTTAATTCCCAATGCCTCCATCTCCCAGCTGATAAATGTGTGATTCAGCATTTTCCTTTATCTGACCCTCTATGAGAGGACTTGAGAAGGTTTATGAAGGGCAGACCCCACCATAGCCTGATAAGGGAGCTGGATCGCACATGGCCAGCCACAGCTTGAAAAACACACATGGTGTGGGGCCAGCAGATGGTATAGTAGTTAAGGCACTGGACTCCCACACGGCCAAATGTGGTTTGAGTCCCGAACCTGATGGCTTGAAAAATCATACTAGGCATGTGCACATGTGTGCCTGCCCAAAATCCCAGGAGGAGAAGAGATTGCAGCATGGCTATCCTCCCTGGAAGGTGATTTCTGACTTTCTTTCTCTCTTTCTCTCTCTCTGTTTCTTTCTGGCAAACATACACGCTCTAAGGCAAAAACCTTAAAAAAAGAAAAACATGCATGTTATGTGTGCAGGAATGCCAAAACTCCTGACAGGACAGAGAAATGGAGAAAAAGGGATTGCAATGTGACCATACCCCCTTGGGCAGGCACTTTCACTCTGTCTCTGGTGAGCTCACATGACCTCTGGCAATTAAAAAAATTCATGGAAAATGGAATTAAAATGGAGTTATTTTGGTGCAAAAAAATATTTTGAAATCTATACACAGTTTTTTGTTTTGTTTTGTTTTTAGTTTAGTTTAATGTTGTATTTTTAATTTGCTACAGGGAGTTCGCACTCACCAGAGTGAGACAGACAGAGGGAGAAAAAGAGAGAAAATAAGAAAGCACTCCCCGGGGGGGGGGGGGGGGGAGATGGCAATACCTCAATCCCTTCCCTTTTCCTCCATTCTTGTCTCGGAATTCTGGGCATGCATGCACACGTGCCTCCACGTTTTCCAAGCCACTAGGTTCAGGACTTGAACCACACTATCAGCCATGGGGAATCCATTTGCCTTCTTTACCACATTACTAGCTGACCTTTTTTTTTTTTTTTTAGTTTTTTTACAATACATGTTTTTCATAAACGTTTGAAGACCTCTTGTATTTCCTGAACTATAAAACATGGATTTTTTTATTACATTTTTTAAGTGAGATTTTTGCTATAGGTCATGTACACTTGCCAGAGAAACACAGACAGAGAGACAGAAAGCAAGAAATCGCCCTCCAGGGCATGGCCACACTGCAATTCTTTCTCCTCCATTCTCCTCTCAGGATTTTGGGCATGATACACACACATCCAGCGTGAGTTTTAAACTGCCGGATCCAGGACTCGAACCATGTGGAAGTCCAGCAACATAACCATTACACATCTGCTGGTCCATCATCTTACTCTGATTTCAGTGTCTCCCTTCAAATATGGAAGGGATTGCTCTGCCCTCAGATTCCCCTCAGTACCTGCAACGTTAATGCGCATCATTCCCTCTGCCTCACTCTTGCGCTTTAGCCAGTTTATTTATCCATTTAACAATACTTCATTCATATTTGTTATGTGACAAGCTTGTGTTGTGTGCGTGGCCCTAGGATACAACACTGAGCCCTCATGTTGCTGAAACCAAAGAATGAAAGGAGCTAGCCATGCAGAAAACCACAGAAGAGTGAAAATGGAGGTGCTAAGGTGCTTGGCTGGTGTGATCTAAGAAGGGACAGAAATGCAGTGTAGCAATAAGCAGGAGGAAACGGTATGAGGAAATGCCATGCCTGTGCCTCCCCTCTGGAGCTTCAGACCTACAGTTCATGGGCTGACTGCCCACACCTGCCTGGGCAGTACCCAGGCCCCTGGAATAGAATATGTCCAAAACACAAAATATTTTCTCCAGCCGAACCCCCTCCTCTTCCCTTGCAAGCCACTGCACAACCACCACCCAGTTGCCAAGCTAAAGACCTATAAAATGTCTTGAATTTGTCCTCTCCTCTCTGCTGCCATGACCCCTTGCTTTGGTTCAGGTCTCATCATTATTGCCTAAGAGTTGTACTGACCTTCTAATTGCTCCTCCTGCCTCCAGTCTTTTCGCCCCCAACACCTCCTGAGATTGCTGCCTCAGATTGTGTTAAAGTAAACAAGGAAACACAAAACTCTTCAGTGTAAATTCTCATGGTTCTTTTTCATCTCAAGATAAAGTCTAAATTTCTTGCCCTAGCATGTGACATCTTTTTTTTTTTAAGAGATTTTTGCTATAGGGTGCATGCGCTCGCCAGAAAGACAGAGAGAGACAGAGAGACAGAAAGCAAGAAATCACTCCCTGGGGGATGATGGCCATGCTGCAATCCCTTCTCCTCTATTCTCCTCCATTCTCCTCTCGGGATCTTGGGCACACACGCACATGCCCCCAGCATGAGCTTAAGCCCGAGACTCGAACCACGGTCAACTACACAGGAGTCCAGTGACATAGCCATTCCGCCAACTGCTGGTCCCCATGTGACATCTTTTATAGTGAGCTCTAAAGCTGTATTTTCAGTCTGATTTCCTGTTGGTCCATCATATATCTCAGAGTAATAACCATAACTGATTACGCTTTCATATCCACCAGGAATAGCTCCTGCCCTCTACCACTCACTATTCAACTATTTTCTTTTTTTTTTTTTTTTCAGGTTTTCGCCACAGAGAGAGTGTGCTCATGGGAAAGAAAGACACAGTGAAAGGGAAAGGGGAGGAATGACCATGTCACAATCCCTTCTCCTCCATTCTCCTCTCAGGATTTTGGGCACACACGCACACACAACCCACGTGATTTTCAAGCTACTGGGTCCAGGACTCAAATCATGGTCAGCCATGTGGAAGCCCAGCGCCTTTACCACCATGCCACCTACTGGTGCACTATCCAACCTTTAAAATACAACTTAGCTACTCATTAAAGCTTTCTCTGACAATCCCAAGCAGAATCACCCACCCTACCTCCTAGTTTCTGGCACATATATTTACAACATAGTGTTAAAAGATAAACATAGGCCCACTAAAAGTCTAAAGAGTTCATTTGAGTAGACAGGGTTTCATAAAGCAGGCAGCACCAGACCACAAGAAGTTTAGCTCTCCACTGTGGGGAAGGGATCATAGTGTGACGAGAACCGGTCAAGGGTGTGTCTTTCTCTCTCACTCTCACTCTTTCTATCCCTTGCTCTCATGAACAAACTAAATAACTTAAGAAAAAAAAAAATAAAAAGAGGGGGCCAGTCAGTGACATAGTGGGTAAGGCAGCTGGATCTAACATGGCCAACTGCACAGTTCAAGTCCCAGACCTGGCAGTTTCAAAAACATACTAGGCGTGTATGTGTGCATGCCCAAAATCCTGAGAAAAAAATGGAGTAGAAGGGACTGTGCATGGCCAGCCTCCTCAGGGGCTGCCTTCTCACTTTTCCTCTCTCCCTTTCTGTGACTCTCTCCGGTGAGTGCACACACCCTGTACCAAATATAAAAAACTAAACAACAACAACAACAAAAAAGGCCAGATATACACCAATACTACATAACTAGAAGGTTGAAGCAGAGGATCACAACATGGCAGAATATTAAATCACTCAGGGCCGGCAGGTGGTGTGGCGGTTAAGGGCACTGGACTCCCACATGACCAACCATGGTTTGAGTCCCAGACCTGGCAGCTTGCTTTCTCACTTTCCTTCTCTCTTTTTCTCTCTCTCTTACTCTTTTTTTTTATTTTGGAGAGATTTTCGCTATAGATTTTCATGTACGCTCGCCAGACAGACAGAGAGAGACATAGAGACAGAAAGCAAGAAATCACCCCCCAGGGAGGATGGTCACGCCGCAATCCCTTCTCCTCCATTCTCCTCTCGGGATCTTGGGCACGCACGCACACACGCCCAGCGTGAGTTTTAAGCCACCGGGTCCGGGACGCAAACCACGGTCGACTACGTGGGAGTCCAGCGACATAGCCATTACGCTAACTGCTGGTTCCCTCTCTCTCTTACTCTTGCTCTCACTCTCTCACTCTCTTGCTCTGTTCCTCTCGGGTCAAATTAAAATAAGTAAATAAATAAATAAAGTTAAATAAATTAATTCTTTAAAAAAAAAAAAGAAAATATATATATCCACCTTTCTCCCCACCTCTCTCTCATTTAAAAAAAAGAAAAAAAAAACTTTTTTAACAATGGCTATAGCACTCACCAAATGTATTTCTGATCATGTGGTTGTATGTCTGACTCCCCACCAGACTGCACTCAGAAAAACTGGGATCTTGGGGAACCAGCAGTTAGCGTAATGGCTATGTCGCTGGACTCCCACGTAGTCGACCGCGGTTCGCGTCTCGGACCCGGTGGCTTACAACTCACGCCGGGCGCGTGTGCGTGCGTGCCCAAGATCCCGAGAGGAGAATGGAGGAGAAGGGATTGCGGCGTGACCATCCCCCCTGGGGGGTGATTTCTCGCTTTCTGTCTCTATGTCTCTCTCTGTCTGT
This sequence comes from Tupaia tana, assembly GCA_026018925.1. Taxonomy (NCBI): domain Eukaryota; kingdom Metazoa; phylum Chordata; class Mammalia; order Scandentia; family Tupaiidae; genus Tupaia; species Tupaia tana. The sequence continues at coordinate 3,677,148 of JAKSZU010000026.1, forward strand.
CTGGCGAGCACACGCGCCCTATAGCGAAAAACCTCTCCAAAAAAAAAAGAGAAAAAAAAAAAAAAAAAACTGGGATCTTGTTCTACTGAGCACAATGCCTACATACATCAGATGCTCAAAATGTAACTGTTGAATTAATCAATGAATTAGTTAAAAATTGAAAGCCAGCAAGTGACCTGGTAATTAGGGAGCTGGATCCCATATGGCTATGGCCAACTTCATGATTCAAGTCCCAGATCTAGAGGCTTGAGAAACATGGGTACGTATTTGCACATTCCAAAAATCCTGAAAGGAAGGAATGATCGAGGAGAAGAGATTGTGGTATGACCATTCCCCTTGGGGAGTGTTTTCTCCCTCTTCTTCTCTGTCTTTCTATCTCCTACTGGCAAGTACACATGTCCTCTGGCAAAAAAAAAAAAAAAATCAATGAGTTCTACAAGGACCAAATTCCCAACCTTAGCACAAATCAAGAGACAGCACGGAGGCTGAGAACTAACCGAAAACTAAACTTGTCTCATGACCTGGGAATCACAGATTGTCAGAGCTAACTAAAGACCAAGGAGATTTTAAGGCCTCAAGACGAGTGATTTGTTTGAGGTCTCCCAGTCAGATGTGAACAGAACAGAAATGGAAGCCAAGATTCCTGCCTCCTAGTTCTGGAAGCTGCCATCCAGATCTCCTTCCATTCAAGTTCAAAGACATGAGAAGCAAGGTTATCTTGTACACAGGGTCTTCAAGAAAGTGTCCCTTGACCTAAGGTGCCAAATGTAGCCAAGCTTGCTTATGGGGTGAATTGTGCCTCCATACTCATATGTCCAAGTCCTGACACCCAGCAGCTCCGAATGTGACCTTATTTTGAGATAAGATCTTTACAAAGGTAACAAAGCTAAAACATGGTCATTAGGGTGGACCTTAATCCAATATGACTGATGTCCCTACAAATAGAGGAAATTTGAACACGGACACACACACACATACACACATACACACACACACACAGGAAGAACACAGCATGTGTACAGGAAGACGCTCATCTATAAGCCAAGGTGAGAGACCTGAAAAACAGATCCTTCTCCCACAGCCCTCAGAAGGAGCCCATCTTGCCAGCACCTTGATTTCAGACTTCTGGCCACCAGAACTGTGAGACAATAAGTCACCCGGTATGTGGTACTTTGGTACTAGCAAACTATAATACATGGTCTCTAGAGCAGTTCGTAAAGTACGGTCCCTGGACCAGCAACATCAGCATCATCGCCTGAGATTGTTTTTTTAGACAAATCCCAAGACCTACCAATCAAAAGTCTGGAGATGGGCCCCCACAATCTATATTTCAACAAGACCTCCAGGTGACTTGGAAGCATGCTAAATTTGAAAATCACTGCTTAAGAGCTATTCCATTTTTTCAGTTTATTTATTTATTTATTTATTTATTTGATGTGAGACAGAGAGAGAGAGAGAAAGAGAGAACACCTCCAGTAAGGACCTGATGCTACAATCCACCACCACTCCCAGCCAGCCCTGGATGTGGGCACACAAGTGCCCAAAATACTCAGAGACATCTCTGGACATCAGCCTAGCACCTTTTCATATAAGTCAGTCTCACAGAGTCTCACATTTTACCACAGCACCATCATCCAGACTCTAGACTACCACATTTATAATGTGACTGATTGGTCCCAAAAAAAAATTCATGTCTACCCAGAATCTGAAATTATTTAAAAACAGAGTCTTTTCAGATGTAATTCATTAAAATGAAACTATATTAGATTAGGATCATTTTGCCTTGCCAAATTAACCCATTTTTCTAAATCCAATGTCTGGTGTCTTTGTAAGCTAAGAAAACAGAGAAGGAGGGACACAGATGCACAGAGAGAATGCCATGTGACAACAGAGGCAGAGATGCATCGTCAAGTCAAAGAATGCCAAAGATCACCAGGAGCCACCAGAAGCTAAGAGAGGAGGCAAGGAAGGACTTTTTCCTAAAGCCTTCAGAAGGAGTATGGTCCAGCTAATACATTGATCTCAAACTTCAAGCTTCCAGAACTCCAAGAGAACAAATTCCTGTTATTTTAAATAACCCAGATTTTGATCATTTGTTACAGAAGCCCTCAGAAAATAATACCCTACCCAATACAGGAGTCAGGGGCACAGGTAGCTATTCAAAGAAATCAAAATAAACTTGGAAATTCAGTTGTTCATCACTCTGGCAACATTTCAAGTGCTCAGTAGCCACATGTAGCTTGGGTAGCTACTCTATTTGATAGCACATATCTAGAACACTTCCATTAGAACAGAAAGTTCTATCAAATACCACTATACCAGAGGAGGAGCCAACAAAGTATGTTCCATGGGCTAAAAATCAGCCCACTGGGCCAGCAGTAGGGATTACGGCATGGCCATTCCTCCCTGGGGGGTGATTTCTTGCACTCTTTCTCTCTCTCACAACACACCGTATAGCAAAAAAAAAAAAAAAAAAAAAAAAAAAAACAAAAAACCTCTCTCAAAAAATAATAAATATATTAAAATTAAAATGTTGAAAAGATCACCCCATCACTGTTTTTGTTTTTTGAAGGTTTTTTGGCTTGCTTATTTTGTTTTGTTTCATTTTGTTCTGTTCGTTTTGGTATGGCCCACAAGTTAAGAATGGCCTTTACATTTTGTTTGTTTGTTTGTTTGTTTTAGAGAGAGATTTTTGCTATAGGGTGCATGTCCTTGCTGTAGAGACAGAGAAAAAAAAAATAGAAATCACCCCCTGGGAGGATACCCACACCTCGAACCCTTCTCTATTATCCTCTTGGGATTTTGGACACACATGCCCACACACTCAGTGTGAGTTTTAAGCCGCCAGGTCTGAGATTCAAACCATAGTCAACTATGTGGAAGTCCAGCAACATAACCATTATGCCATCTGCTGGTCCTGGTCTTTACATTTTTTAATGGTTGAAAACATAAGACAGCTATTTTGTGACATGTGACAATCACAAAAATTTCAGTGTCTATAAAGTGTTACTGGAACACATTCATATCCATTTGTTTATGAACTATGACTGCTTTTGTACTACAATAGAATCAGGTTATTATGACAGAGACCAAATAGATCACTAATGACCTTTTACAAAAAAAGCCTGCCAGCAGCTGATTTAGAAGATAGTAGAGAGTGACAAGGATGAGCACTCATTGCATTGCAGCTGTAATGCAATACTTGGAGATGCTGGACCCACACAGAAACATCCCAGGTTCACAGCCTGAGGTCTCCCTATACACTCCAAGCACATGTGCACATTCCTGTAACCCAGGTGGGCTGAGACTGGGGGTAGATTATGGCATGAAGACTTCAATGGGTCTCTCTCTAAATATATATCGATCTCCTTCTGTCTCATGAAAGAAGAAAGAACAGAAAGATGGAAGGAAGGAAGGAGAGGGGAGGAGGGAAAAAAGAAGGGGAAAAAAAGAGTAACAAAGAGGACAGTAGGACAAATTGGAACAAGAGGAACCTGCTTTGAGATAACTACAATCTTGTGCTGCCCAGCCTATGGTTCAGCATACTTCCCAAACCAGAATGAAGTCATGGAAATCATTTATTATTTTTTATTTATATGCATACACATACATATAGTATGCCCACAAATAATACCAATGTATAAAACACACAGACACACATGTACACTGTATACACACAGAGAATGTGCATAGAGAAGGGACTAAAGTGACACATTCGTAGGTATTAGTGATGACCATCTAAGGGAGAAGGGGAGAATTAGACTGTGGAGAGTTTATTTCTTCTCTTATTATTGCTGTACATGTTTTCTGATTCTTTTATAATAAGGTGATACTGTTTATTCACTATGAAAAAAAAAATCTGCTTGATCCTAAACCCAAACTCCAGAACTCCAGACTACATTGTGAGGGCTGAACCTCCCTGACCACCCTTATCTTTTTGTAACACAAAATGTCTTCATGCTTTCTTCTCCTATTAAATCTGGCTCTCAGGAAAGCATCTGCTCATCCAATTTACTCTGAGTTATCATCAACTGATTAACAGTGTACTACAAATGTTCCTCCTTCCAGAGTAGAAGAGGGTTTTGAAAAAGATCAAAGCCCAGAGCTGTGGGCATGAAGCTCTCCTAGTGGAATGGTAACTGTCAGATAGCCAAGTGGGAATGCAGAGGGCCTTCTGGTCACCCCTGAAATCCCCAGGCATGACAACTGCCTACCTCGGTTACCTACAGGGGCCTTGCCAGTGTGCAGTCCTAGGCTATGCACCAAAAAAAAATCAATAAACATATACACTTAGAAGGCAGAATCCAAACATCAAGCTTACCCAACACTAGGTAAAAGCCTCCATAACTCAGTCCACTTGTAAGACATAGGTGATCATCTAGAAAAGGTACTAGACTCTCTCTAGAAACCAGAGTTCAAACCACTGCTCTGCCAAATAATTGCCTATGAAACTTCACTTCCTCTATTCGTCTTTTCTTAGCTTTAGTTTTCCCTGTGGAAAAGGGTGGCACATGGGGACCTCCAAGGCCCCCCCTCAGCTCAGCTCTGGGTCAGTCTGGATCCTTAGGTTGTACGTGTGCCTGGGACAGTGTCCACACAATTCCTAGAGGATTTGCTTAAGTCCATGAGGCAAGTTAACCATTGGGCTGGGTCAGATCCAGAAAAGATTCAAAAATTAACCTAGTTACTCATATTTTCCCTTTTAATCTTTACCATTCGTAACTCTAGTAAAGCTTCAGAGGTTTCCGTCGTACTTTCATATTCCAGGTGACATCCCCCCACCTTTTTACTTGGGATTCACCAATCCTCGCAAATTCCCCTTTCCCATGTCTGAAGTCTGCCAACCCTCACTTCCTCCATGAAATCTCTGACTCTCCAAGACCTGGCATCCATAACCTCTAACCACTCACTACACTATACTATATCTCAGTACAAGGCTGACTGCCTGGGGTCAGAGTACCATCTTTTGTGAGTATTCTTCCTTGCTGCTGCTCCCTGGGAGTACAAACTGCTATGTTCACTCCTTTAGCCTATCAACCTTTCACACCCAGTATGGGTTAATTGTTGAGATTGCCAGGTAGCATTTGAAATGCTTTTTACCAAACTGAAAAAATTAATCCTGGTCATTAGAAAATGTTAACTCTTCAAAGCACCTGCAACTCTCTTAGTTCTTTGGGTCCTATCGAATGAGAATCCAGAGGGTCCAGGAAGTGGAAAAGCAGTAACACAACTAGACACATGTGAGAAGGCCCTGGATTTGCACCCCAGGATTTCCCTGTACATGTACCAGCATGAATGCACGTGCCCACGATCCAGGCTGGCTGAGGCTGGGGGTGGATCATGACATGAGGAACCTATTAAAGATCTCTCTCTCACCATCTCTCATGAAAGAAAGAAGTTTTAAGAATAAGGATCTGGGACCAGCAGTTGATGTAATGGCTATGTCGCTGGACTCCCATGCAGTCGACCATGGTTCGAGTCCTGGACCCGGTGGCTTAAACTCACGCCAGGTGCATGTGTGTGCATACCCAAGATCCCAAGAGGAGAATGGAGGAGAAGGGATTGCGGCATGGCCATCCACCCTGGGGGTGGGGGGTGGGGTGATTTCTCGCTTTCTGTCTCTCTGTCTCTCTCTGTCTTTCTGGCAAGCACACTCGCCCTATAGTATTAAAAAAAAAAAAAAAAAAAAAAAAAAAAACCTTTCCAAAAAAAAAAAAAAAAGGAAGAAGGATCTAGGGGGCAGCAGGTGATGTAGTGGTTAAAGGTGCTGGACTCCCACATGGCCAAGCACAGTTCAAGTCCCAGACCTGGCGACTTCCTTTCTCTCCCTTTCTCTCTCTCTCTGGTCAAATTTTAAAAATTTTTTAAAATGGAAATAAATAAATAAATAGTTCTTTAAAAAAAAAAAAAAAAAGAATAAGGATCTAGGGACCAGCTGTTGGCGTAATGGCTATATTGCTGGACTCCCATGTAGTTGACCACAGTTTGAGTCCTGGACCCAGTGGTTTAAACTCACACCGGGCACATGTGCGTGCGTGCTCAAGATCCCGAGAGGAGAATGGAGGAGAAGGAATTGCAGTGTGGCCATCCCCATGGGGGTTGATTTCTCGCTTTCTGTCTCTCTGTCTCTCTCTGCCTTTCTGGCAAGCACACGCGCCCTATAGCAAAAACCTCTCCCAAAAAATAAGGATCTAGAGCCCATGAGGTGAAGTGATTTGCTTATGTCCATGAGGCAAGTTTGCAGTAGAGCCCAAAACTCATGCCAGAATTCTTTCCTCCCAGCCCTGGGCTTTCGGGTATGCGGTGTACAGTGACATCATTACCTCAAACTGTAGCCTGGGCCTACCTCCATACCACCATGTGCAAATACACACACATATACACATACACACACGCTTCACTGACTCCAATCTTCTTGTGGCCCTGTGCTTTTAAAATCTAAGACTATGGGGTCAGCCAGTGTGGTGGTTAAGGCAGCTGGATCCCACATGGCCAACAGCACAATTTGAGTCATGGATCCAGCAGCTTGGAAAACATGTCAGGAATGTGTATGGACGTGCCCAAAATCCCAAAAGAAGAGTGGAGAAGAGATGCAGCATGACCATCCCCCCAAGAAGTGTTTTCTCACTTTACCTCTCTCTCTCTTTCTGTTTCTGTCTCTGTGGCTATCAGAGACACCCTATAGCAACCAAAACCTCCCCCTATTATTATCATTCTCCAAGGGAACTACAGCCCAAGGCAAGTCCCAGTCAGCCCACAATACATTTTCTTGAAGAGCTTGCAAGGGGCCAGGAGAGGTTGAACTCAGTCCTGCTTTTTCTGAAGAGCTCTCCTCAGTCCCTCCTCTTCTCTCCTGGACAACTTGTTTAGTCGGGAGAAGGGAGAGATGAAAGCTCTGGAGTGTGAATTAACTCAGACTCCATAACAAAATCTCACAGGCTAGGTGGATTCAACAATAGAAATTTAGTTCCTCACAGTTTTCTGGAGGCAGAAGTCCAAGATCAAGGTGTTGGCAGGTTTCGTTTCTTCTTCAACCTCTCTCCTTGGCTTGTAGACGATCACCTCCTCGCTTGTCCTCATGGTTTCTCCTCTGGGTGCATACATCCTTGTTGTCTCCTTGTGTGTCCAAACTTCCTCTCCCTATAAGGACATCAGTCAAATAGGATTAAAGCCCATTTATATGACTTCACCCTTAACCATCTCTTTACAAGCTCTATCTCCAAATACTGTCATATTCTGAGGTACTGAGGTTTAGTACTTCAACATATGTATTTCAGTGGGTACCACAATTCAGTCCATAACAGAATGCATGCAAGCACACAGCATCCCAGTACATAATTGAGAGGTGGTCTTTCCAATGGAAATATCCTCTTTGCTTTGTCCAGCACCCATGGAAGCATATTCCCTCACCATAGCCATCACCTTTTCCATTTGGTGGGGTCATTCAGGAATCTGTAAATGTTCACACATACTCATATGCATGTGACAATTATATGCAGATGTGTATGGACAGGTACATCAATGCTACTCCATTTGGTTTGGATATATGTTGTGTAGGCACGTGACTGTGCAACTGTTGTCTACAGGTACCCTCCTACAAATGTGTACATATGTGAATAGGCATAAATATTTGGCCACTCACCATTCACTCACCAATTTAACAAAGATATATTGATGTTGCAGGCATGGTGCAAGACTCTGGATATGAGTAAGACACAGTATACAAATGGGTGTGCACCAGGCTATCTAAGTGGTAGATGTTCTTTTCAGTATTATATAGGTGTCTATGAAATCTCTGCATATGCACATCAGAATCCACACCAAGCTGGGAAAATTTCTAATTGCATAAGTGAGGACACATCTTTTGTTGATGCTAAAAGATGCTCTTTAGTATCTCTACAAACCTCAAGGATTAGTTTCAAAAAGCCCCCATGGAAGCCCCAGGTAATAGAGGCATCCTCTGCCCACCACTCCACTAGGGTGGAGGCAGAAGTGTGGGTCCCCCATCATCCCAGCCATTCCACCCACCCCACCCATAGGGAGGTGAGGCAGCATTTTCTGATAACAAGGCACCAAGAGTCCAGGCCACTGGGAGCCACCTGAGCTTCACGTGGTTTTATGGTTTCACAGTTAATATTTGGCCCTGGGTTATTTCTGCTCTATGAGGTAAGCGGAAAAGGCAGGAAAGAGATGGGGGCAGGAGAGATAACGTGCCAAGTCACCTGCAGGAGGCACCCGCCCTGGCAGCCACCTATGGCACCACAATACCTGCAGGGTTCCAGGTCCTGCCAAAGGAGGGAGGTGTCCAAACAGGGAGAGAGCAAGGGTTTCTAGGAACATAGCTGGAAAAGAGAACCCTTTTCAAAATGTTCCCCAGGAGCCCAACATCCCCTCTGCAACCTCCTAAGGAATCCAGGAAGCCCTTCTACCTATAGGCAGCCAGCCTGTGTTTGGTCACTCCCAGGACATGAGGAGCTCACTACCTCTAAGATATTCTCTTTAAAACATTCTCTCTTGGGCCAGCAGGTGGTGTGGAAATTAAGGCACTGGATCCCACATGGTCAGCTGTGCAGTTCGAGTCCCAGACCCAGCAGCTTGAAAATAATGCATGGTACATATGTGTGCATGCTCAAAATCCTGAGAAGAGACTAAAGGAGAAGGGACTGCAGTGTGGCCATACCTCCTGAGAGGTGACTTCCCATTTTCTCTCTTTCCCTCTCTGCAACGGCACATGCCCTATGACCAAAACAAAACAAAACAAAAAATCTCTTTTATACTAGGGCAATAGTCTACTTCCTTTCATTCATAAATCCTACATTCCCTCTTAAAAATTAAAAAAAAAAAATGAATCTCCTTGGAAATAACTGTCCTTTAATTAATGTCTCCAGGAGGTCCCTGATTCAAAAACTAGTACATAACCTAGGAAAAGTTCATTATTACTTTATAATTTGAATGCCTTTCTTTCCCATTTGAGGTCTTTAGATGCCTTAAGATTATGTACTGTATGTGACCAGCAGATAGTGTAATGGTTACATCTCTGGACCCCCACGTAATCGACTACAGTTCGAGTCCTGGACCCAGTATCTTAAACTCACGCCAGGCACTTGTGTATGCACGCCCAAAATCCCAAGAGGAAATTGAAGGGGAAGGGATTGCAGCATGGCCATCCCCCCTGGGAGGTGACTTCTCGCTTTTTGTCTCTCTGTCTCTCTGTCTCTCCAGCTACTGCATGCACCCTATAGCAAAAGTCTCTCAAAAAAAGATCATGTACTATATAAAATATATATACTATGTATTCAGTACATATGTATGTTATGTATATGTGTGTATAGACTATGTGTATATATTTTATATGCATAAACTATGTATGTATACACTGTATTACATATATTTTTTAATTTTTTAAAATATTTTATTTAACTTTATTTAGTATTATTATTATTATTATTTTCACATGAGTTTTGCCAGAGAAAGACCGAGAGAGAGAGAGAGAGAGAAACCAAGCCGCCAGGTCCAGGACTCGAACTATGGTCAGCCATGTGGGAATTCCAGCACCTTAATCACCACACCACTTGCTGGCCCCATGTATTACATATATTTTTTTTTCTTTTTTTTTTTTTTTTTTTGGAGAGGTTTTTGCTATAGGGCGCGTGCGCTCGCCAGACAGACAGAGAGAGACAGAGAGATAGAAAGCAGGAAATCACCCCCCAGGGGGGATGGCCACACCACAATCCCTTCTCCTCCATTCTCCTCTCGGGATCTTGGGCACGCACGCACACGCGCCCGGCGTGAGTTTAAGCCGCCAGGTCCAGGACTCGAACCGCGGTCGACTACGTGGGAGTCCAGCGACATAGCCATTACTCTAACTGCTGGTCCCAATATTACATATATTTTTGATGTAATATTATGTGTTTATATATTGTATCTACATACTGTGGATACACATTTACTATGTGTATATATGTAAATATACACACTTCTTATACCACCATTTAATTAATGTTTACTATACCAGGTATCGTGCTCAAAATTCCTACCTACACTATTTTATTTCATCTCCACAACAGTATAAATTAGCACTAATCCTATTTTGTAAAGGAGAAAAGAAAAGTAAGGAGTTAAGTACATTGAGGGAGACCTCCCAACCAATGAGTAGAATTCAAACCCAGGTTATTCTGATTTTAGGCCTGTCCTCTTAAGCACCACACTATAATCTTTTCTATGCCTTGCACCTAATAAGCCTAGATAAATGCTAGGTGAGCAAATTACTTATTGAATTAATTAACTGACCCACCCATCCCTGATAACACAGCACAAGTGAGTTTATCACCTCGATCACCTGCATTGAGTGGGTGGGACACAGAACAGATTGATTTACATGGAAAGACAAGAGATAGTTTGGGGCCTGGGTCACTTCCCTGGAAGAAAAGGTTTCTTGGGCTGGCCGATGGGCTGGTGATTGAGGGATTTTGATCCTACATGGCCGACCATGCAGTTCAAGTTCTGGTCCCAGTAGCTTGAGAAACACACCAAGCAAATGTGCATGCTCAAAATCTGAAAGAGAGGGAGAAATAGAGGAGAAGGGGTTGTGGCATGACCACAACCCATTGGGTGGGTGGGTACCTTCTCTCTCTCCCCTGTCTCTCTGTCTCCCTCAGGCAAGTGCAGCACCCTCTAGCAAAAATTTTTTTAATTAAAAAAGGGGGATGGTGGCAAGTGGCATGGTGTTTAAGGGCACTGGTGGCCAACCACGGTTTGAGTCCCGGCCCTGGTGGCTTGCTTTCTCACTTTCTGTCTCTCTCGCTCTCTCTCACTTTGTCCCTCTCTGGTCAAAACATAATTAATTAATTTTGTTTAAGCAGTGAGGGGATTCTCAACTCCAAGGTATTCACAATGAAGTTAGGAAGGGAGACACATGAAAGGAAATGCAGTGGGCTTCTGAGCCTCCCCCAAAGTCACTCTTAATCTGAGTCCTTGCAAAGAATCCCTGACATCTTGGAATCAAGACCCAGTTCTGATGTCAGCTTGTCCTTGCAACTCAAGCTACCCATTCTCTCTCTCAAGGCAAACCATTCCACCTTCAATTGATTGTCCTTTATACACACCTCGATTGTAACACACATATCACATCATATTACATTTATATTTTTATTGTCTATCTCTCTAGGATATGAGGTCCTCAAAGGCTGGGCTTCTTAGGCAAGCCAGGACAGAGCCTTGCAGAGTTGGCACTCAGTAATGTATGCTGTGAGTGAATCAGTCAGCAAGTAAGAGATCAGAGAAAGAAAAAGCCACCGTGAAGACAGAAGGAACTCCTGAATCTAAACCAGACCAGAAGTCAGTACCCTGCAAACAACATGGAGATTGTTATCACTGTCATCCTCCTGCCATGAGGGTTGGCATGTAAACCCCCTCTTTCTCCAGAGCCAAGTCCTCCAGAGACCTCTCCATCATTCCTGATGAGAACTGAAGTGTGAGTCACCTGCCACTCCAGCACCCTTCACCGTGGCGATGCCAACAAGCCACTCTCCTAACTTCTTTCAAGCTATGCTAGAACAGGAGGAGCCCCCACACTAGCAAGTGTACTGATCAGTCCACCCAGGACCAAGAGGAAACCTTGGAGGCCAAAAAATCTAAGATAACCAGGAATGTGTAGGAGGTAAAGGGAAGAATTCAGTGAGGCCAAAGTGGGGCAGAAGCTACACTGAGCAAGTTTAGAATAAACAATAAGGAATCTGTCAGGGTTAGAGAGGTTTCCAAGGCACACTTGTTACCCCTTGGAAACCGTGCAGCCAGTGGAAGAAGCCCAAAATCTAAAGCAAAGCTCACAATGAGACCAGTTAGAGAATGGCTCACGAGGACATATGAGGCACTTACTCTGCCTTTTTTTTTTTTTTTTTTTTAAGTTGCCAGGGGTACATGAACTAAACAGAGAGAGAGACAGAAACAGAAAGAGAGAAAGAGAGGGAGAGGGAGAAAGCACCCTCCATGAGGAATGGTCATGCCTCGATCCTTTCTCCTCCATTTTTCCACCCTGTTGGGACCTTGGGCATGCATACACATGCACTTCAGTGTTTTTCAAGCCGCAAGGACCAGGATTCAAATCATGCAGTCACCCATGTGGGATTCGGCTGCATTAATCACTAGGCCACCTGACTGGCCTTGAACTGCACTTTTTTTAATGTGCTTTTTTTTTTTTCCTTTTCATGAGACAGAGAAACAGACAGGCACTCCCCATTAGGGTCTTCATACCACAATTTACACCCAGTCTCAGCCAGTTCAGATCAAGGGCATGCACACATGCACCCACTCAAGGAGGTCCTGGAACATGAACCACTAGGACCTTTCCTAAATGGGTCCAGTTGCTTTATCATTGCTCCACTATCTGACCCCTAGACTGCGTATTTACATACAAAGGGGACCCCCACAAGGCAAGATTTTCTTATGGGGTGAGGGAATTCATTAGACTTATATCAAAAGAATTTCAGACTCTGCCATTGGCATATCTACAAAACTTCTCTGGGTAACACAGTTCTAATAATCCCAGCTTCCAAACAGGTTTTGATTCTGCGTAAGAAAAGAGAAGAGCAAACGGAAACAAACACATAGGAAAAGAAGTTCAATGTTATTAGTCACTAGGGAAATGAAAAATCAAAAATACCATGAGGCCTGGCCTCAGTGGCACAGGTGGGTAGTGTACTGAACTACACTGGAAGCCACATAGCCAGTTGCGTACTATAGGCACTTGTGCCCAAGATTCTGACAAGCTGGAGGGCTTGGAAAAGGGAATTGCAGGGAGAAGATGTCTTGTAAGGGGTCGAAGGGGCTCTCACTTTCATTAGCGCTCTCTCAAAATAAATGAACTTAAACACATACACACACACTGGGACCAGCAGATGGCATAATGGTTACATTGCTGGACTCCCACATAGTTGACTATGGTTCAAGTCCTAAACCCAGTGACTTAAAGCTCACACCAGGCACGTGTGCCCAAGATCCTAAGAAGAGAATGGAGGAGAAAGGATTGTGGCGTGGTCATCCCAAGGGGGTGATTTCTCATTTCTATCTCTCTGTCCTCTGTCTCTCCAGTGAGCACACACGCCTTACAGCAAAAATCTCTCAAAAAAAAAAAAAAAAATCACTGGGACCAGCAGGTAGCATGGTGGTTAAGGCACTAAATTCCCACATGGCCAACAATGGTTTGAGTTCCAGACCTGGCAGCTTGACAACCACCCCTAATGCATGTGCATCATGCCTAAAATCCCAAGAAGAAATGGAGGAGAAGGAATTGCAGCATGGCAATCCTCCATGTTGGGGAGGGGTTGTGATTTCTCACTTTTCCTCTCACTGTCTCTGTCTCTATTTTTAAAAAATAATTATTTATTTTTTAAATTTATTCCTTTATGTTTTTAATTTGACCAGAGAGAGACAGAGAGAGAAAGAAAGGGAAAGTAAGAAAGCAAGCCACCAGGTCTGGGACTCAAACGATGGCCGGCCATGTGGGAGTGTCCAGTCCCTTAACCACCATGCCACCTGCTGCTCCCCCAACAGTGGCACTATTAATAATCACCAAAAGAGGGACCAACAGGTGACATGGTGGCTAAGGTGCTTGACTCCCACATAGCCTACTGCAGTTTGAGTCTCGGACCCAAAAGCTTGAAACTCGCGTGCCCAAAACTCAAGAAGACAGTGGAGGAGAAGGCCATCCCCCTTGAGGGAGGTGATTTCTTACTTTCCCTCTCTGTTTCTCTCCAGCAAGTACACACATCCTATGGCAAAAATCTACACACACACAAAAAAAAAAAGAAGGAAAGAAAGGAAGAAGGAAGGAAGGAAGGAAGGAAGGAAGGAAGGGAGAAAGAGAGAGAGAAAGAAAGAAAGAGAGAGAGAAAGAAAGAAAGAGGAAGAAAGAATAATCACCAAAAGGTATAAACAAACCAAATGTCCATAACTGATGAATGGATAAAACATGATATATCCATACAGTGGAACATTATTTAACTGTGGAAGGAATGATACATGCTACAACATGGATGAATCTCAGAAACATTATGCCAAGTAAAAGAAGACAGACACAAAAAGTCACATATTGTATGATATCATGCATATGTTTGGAATAGGTAAATCCATAGGAACAGAGAATAGATTAGTGGTTGTCAGGAACTAGGGCAAGGGAGGAATGGAGAGTGACTGCTTAATGGATACAGCTTTTCTTTCTGGGGTAATACAAATATTTGGGAATGAGATAGAGGTGATGGTTGCATAATAATGTAAATATACTAAATGTCACTGAAACATACACTCTAAAACAGTTAACTTGGGGACCAGCAGTTAGCGTAATGGCTATGTCGCTGGACTCCCATGTAGTTGACCGCGGCTCGAGTCCTGGACCCAGTGGCTTAAACTCATGCCAGGCACGTGTGTATGCATGCCCAAGATCCCGAGAGGAGATTGGAGGAGAGGGGATCGCAGTGTGGCCATTACCCCTGGGGAGTGATTTTTCGCTTTCTCTCTCTCTGCCTCTCTCTGTCTTTCTGGCGAGCGCACAAACTCTATAGCAAAAAACTAAAAAACAAACAAAAAAATGGTTAACTTAATGTTACCCAAATTTCACCACAATTTTAGGGGAGAAAAAAGGATCTTGGTTACCAGAGCCTTTTAAGTCACACCAAAGTCAAGGAGTCATGGCTAGGGACCTTTACAAACCCAGCTAACTGTTGAAAGAGAGCACCCTGTCATCACTTCCCTCTCCACCTCAGCAGCTCTCTGACTAGGGAGGCCACAGGAGTCCCTGTAGCCTCAGAGGTGCTGGAGCAGAAAATCAGGGCAGAGGGACAGCTCCTTAGGACTGACCTTCACTTGAACTCACTAGGTGGTTTCTTCATGGATCTGCAGTCAATAATTCACCACATTAAAATGTATAATGGAGTGGGATGAGCAGTAGCTCCACAGTAAAACATGATACTCTGTAAGACTAACCCACGTGGGAAAATTTCAGGTTCACATCCAGAGATCTCCTTGAGTACAACAGGCATGCATGTGTCTATGATTAAGGGCTGGCTGGGGCTGGGGGTGGATCACAGCATCAAGAGCCTATCGGGGTACTCTCTTTCTCTCTCACACACACACACACATACACAAAATGGAATACTATTCAGTCACTAGAAAAAAATAAAATCCAGGTCAGCAGCAGGTGGCATGGTGGTTAAGGGCGGTGGACTCCCACATGGCTTAACACAGTTCAAGTCCTAGATCTGGTGGCTTGCTTTCTCGTTTTCTCTCTCTCTCTCTCTCTCTCTCTCCCTCTCCCTCTCCCTCTTTCTCTCATCAAACTGGAAAATAATAATAACAAATAAAATAATTTCTTTTAAAAAATGAAATTCTGTCATTTGAGGTAAAATAGGTAAAACTCACACCAAGCATCATGTGTGTGTCTAAAATCCTGAGAGGAGAATGGAGGAGAAATGGATTGTGGTATGGCCATCCCTTCTGGGAGATGATTTCTGGCTTTCTGTTTCTCTGTCTCTCTGGGCTAGCACATGCACTCTATAGCAAAAATCTCTAAATAAATAAATAAGAAAAAAAATTTTTTTTAATTTTTTAGAGGGCTCACACACTTGCTGGAGAGAGAAAAAAAGTGAGAAAGTACTCCCCCACGGGATATAGTCACACCTCAAACCCTTCTCCATCTCTCCTTTTGGGATTTTTGGCACACGCACACAAGTTCCCAATGTGTTCTCCAGGCCACCAGGTCCAGGACTTGAACGACACGGTCAGCCATGTGGGATCCAGCCACATTAACCACCACACCACCAGCTGGCCTGGAAGTTAGTTCTTATGAGAGCAAATTGTTATAAATTATAAAAGAGAGAGATGCCACAACTGGCGCTCTCTCTCTTTCTCTCTCTCTTCATATACCCACCATCCTCTGTTCTTCCATCAGCCAGGTTGCAGGCCACCCTGATTCCAGGCCTAAAGCTTTGAACTTTCCAACCACAAAAATCATGAGTCAGTAAGACTTTATTTCTTCATAAATCACCCAGTCTCAAGTATTTCTGTTAGCAAGGTAATAATGGACCAAGACAGATGGCTACAGAATTTGTGTATCCTTGCTTGCTTTTTGTTTGTTTGTTTGTTTTGTTTTGTTTTGTTTTTAGAGGTATTTGCTATAGGGCACGTGCGCTCGCCAGACAGAGAGAGAGAGAGACAGAGGGACAGAAAGCGAGAAATCACCCCCCAGGGGGGATGGCCACGCCACAATCCCTTCTCCTCCATTCTCCTCTTGGGATCTTGGGCACGCACGCACATGTGCCCAGCGTGAGTTTTAAGTCACTGGGTCTGGGACGTGAACTGCGGTCGACTATGTGGGAGTCCAGAGACATAGCCATTACGCTAACTGCTGGTCCCCCTTGCTTGTTTTTTAATGGAAGTAACAAGTATTAGCAAAGACATGAAGAAATCAGAACCCTCGTTCATTATTGGAAGGAATGTAAAACAGTACAGTCATGAAGCTGGGAAGCCCAAGTAGTGTGCCACAGCTGTATTCTGACAAGGTTCCAGAAAAGCAAGCCAGTGAGAGCCAGGCCAACAGCTCCTACTCTGGGTTTCCTGTAGAACTAGCATCAGAAGAGTCCTTCCATTTCCTAACCACTACTGCCCCCTGGTGCCCTGCGTGGCCACGCCTTACAATGCTTCACCAGCCCACTAGCACAATAGAAACATAATGCAAGCTACATATGTAATTTTAAATTTTCTAGTAGCCACTTTTTTGGGGGGAGGGGGAAGAGGCTTTTGCTATAGGGCACATACGCTCGCCAGGAAGACAGAGAAAAAGAAAGTGAGAAATCTCCCTCCAAGGGGGATGACCTCGCCAATCCCTTCTCCTC
Source organism: Tupaia tana (assembly GCA_026018925.1). Taxonomy (NCBI): domain Eukaryota; kingdom Metazoa; phylum Chordata; class Mammalia; order Scandentia; family Tupaiidae; genus Tupaia; species Tupaia tana. The sequence goes on from JAKSZU010000026.1 coordinate 3,694,034, forward strand.
CATTCTCCTCTCAGGATCATGGGCAAGCACGCACACGCGCCCGGCATGAGTTTAAGCCACCAGGTCTGGGACTTGAACCACAATCGACTACATGGGAGTCCAGCGACATAGCCATTACGCTAACTGCTGGTCCCTCTAGTAGCCACATTTTAAAAAGCACAAAAAAAGTAGGGCCAGTCCCATGGCCTAGTGGCTAATGGAATCAAAACTCACATGGCTGATGGAAGTTAGAATCCTGGCCCCAGAGCCTTGAGAAACACCCCAAGAATGTGTGTATGCATGCCCCAGATCCCAACAGGATAAAGAAATGGAGAAGGGACTGCAATGTGACCATGCCCCACTGGAAAAGGAGTGGTGCTTTCTCCCTTTCTCTGTTTCAGAGATTAGGCCAAATCCACAGCCTCTCTCGGCTCAGATTCTACCTGCACAGTGAAGGGCTGAACCTAGAAGCCACCTGACAGTGCAGACTCTGCCCCTGCTGAGCTCTGCTGCTCCCGAGACATCCGGGCTGGCTCCAAGGACCAGCTCAGGACCTTGTCAGCATCCCTGTCCACTCTCCCAAGTGCCTGGAAGGACACTGACAAAATAAACAAGACCTAGATTCCACACATTTCGTCCCCTCACCAATCCCCATGGACCCGCCTTGCCCTCACTGCGTGCCGGGCTGGCTCAGCAAGACACAGGTGACAGAGGAACCATGAAGCCCGCTGATGGCCTGGCAAGAAAGTCAGTGACTGACCAAGGACGATGCAGTGCGTGAGCCATGGCTGGGTGACCCGACCGGCCGACCTGCGGCCTGGCGGGATGGCTGACAGGCTGACAGGAAGACTGGCAGGACGGGAACTGACACCTTGACAGGACAGGAGACAGGGCGGCTGCGCTAACGGCAGGCTGGCTGACGGGAGTGGCTGACCGGCTGACCAGAGTGACCCGAAGGCTGACTAGCCCGCGGGCAGTGTGACTAGACTGGCTGGGTGGGTGACAGGGTAGCCGCGCTAACTGGCAGGATGGCCGACGAACTGACTGACGGGCTGAGCAGCGGGCTGACAGGATGACTGGTGGGCCTGACTGGCAGCTTGCTGCCGCGAGGGTTGCGGCAGCCGCCAGCCTCTCCCGACTCGGCCTCCGCCGCCCGCCCACTTCGCGCCAGGGGAGGAGCAATGCGCAGGAGTCGCTCGGGTGGGCGTGGTTACTGGGGCGAGACTAGGTGGGCGGGGCTCCTGGGGCGAGGCTAGGGTGGGCGTGGTTTGGGGGGGCCTGGCTAGGATGGGCGTGGTTTCTTGGGCGAGGCTAGGGTGGGCGTGGGGGGGGGGGGGCGCCCTGGCTGGGTGGGCGTGGTTAGCGGGGTCTGGCTAAAGGGTGGGTGTGGCCACAGCGAAGACTCCGAGCGGATGGGTGAGGGCTCTTCTACGGACCCTTTTCCAGGGTATGATCGCTCTTTCCCACCCCTTGGCTCACCCTCTGGGCCTCCTCCTCCTCCCCTGTCGGAGTGACTGGGTCCCCAGGGAACCTGAGTCGCGCTACAGACCGTCTAGGGACCTGATGGGGTAAGAGAAGTTCCTGGGCAAGCGTGGGCATCTCAGTGGCACCAGGGAACGGCATGGGCGACAGGACGCTTTGGGCGGCGGAGTACTGCGGAGTCCAAACCCCACCACTGGTCACCTCGGGGCAAGCAACACCCGAAGAAGTTGAAGCCACATAGGTTCCAGGTTCATCCTGAGGTCTTCCTGTGCATGAGGCGAGTGTATCGGAGATCTGGGTTGGTTGAGGGTGGAAGTGAGTTGCGAATAAAGACCCTGTTGATGGTGCCTTCCTTCTCTCTTTCTCTCAATAAAAATAAGAGAGAGAGAGAGACGAAAACACCACCTGCAGAACCTCCCAAAATCCTTGAAGGCTGCAAAGACCTAGAGACTCTGAGTGGACAGGTGGGGACCGGTGGAATTCGCCTTGTTTCTGTAGCTATGTCCCAAGTTACCCCACCATCATTTGCTCCCTCCCCACATCCCGCTGATCCTCAGACCACCTGCAAACTCCCTTACCTACCGGATGACCAGCCTGGAGCGGTGAACACTGGTGCGGCCCCTAGGTGGCAGCAAAGACCCAGAAGTGGTAACAGAATGGCACCGCCCTCCCTAGACCCGGAAAGGTCAGAAAGGATGGACAGAGCAAAGCTCCAGAATGCAAGAACATCCTCACATCACCCAATGATCTGAGCCCTTTCTTCTTTCCCCAGGTAGAGTACAGAGGTTGATAGGAAGGCACCAGAGAAAATGACAGTTGTGCGCTCATACCTGCAGGACAGACAATGTGATAGTAGGAGTCTCCTCCCCACTCTGTTGCTGTTTCTTAAAACGGGTACCTGCTTAACTGAAAGACTGCGTGGAAGTCACTAAAAGTGCCTGGCACATACTAAGTGCTCTGACCATGCCTGACTGCTGTCTGAATGTGATGTCTTTTTTTTTCCCCCTTAGGTTTTTGCTGTAGGGCACATGCACTTGAACTGGAAAGAGACAGTGAAAGGGAAAGTGAGAAATCACCCTGGGGTGGGGAAGAATGACCACACTGCAATCCCTTCTCCATTCTCCTGGGATCCTGGGCATGCATGCACACACGCCTGGCATGATTTTCAAGTTGCCAGGTCCAGGACTCAAACTACGGTCGTCCATGCAGGAGTCCGGTGCTTAAACCACCATGTCACCTGCTGGCCCCATGATGTCTGCTTTAATGCCAATTTGGCTCAGTTACAGGTTCCTGTTATTCATTCAAATGCTAATCCAGATGTCTGAATGAACACATTTTGCAGATGCATACAAAGCCCATTAGCAGTCAGGTAAAGGAGGGTGTCCTAGATCATCTGGGCGGGCCTGATGCAGTCAGCTGAAAGGCCTTAAAATCAAAGCTGAGGCTTCCCTGAAAAAGAAATTTTGTCTGTGGACCGCAGCTTCAGCTCTTGGCCAAAGTCCCAGCCTGAGGCCAGCTGGTGTCAGCAGTGGAGGCGAGTGACTCGCACATTGCCAACAGTGCAGTTCAAGTCCTGGATGGGCAGCTTGAAAAACATGCCGGGCATGTGCGTGTGGTGCATGCCCAAGATCCTGAAAGGAGGTAGAAATGGAGACCGAATGGAGGCATAACCATTCCCCATGTTGGGTTACTTTCTCCCCTCCCTATCTCTGTCTCTCTTTGGTGATGTCTCTCTTACCTGGCACCCTCTGGCAATTTTTTTTTTTAATGTTGCACTCATGCTTCATCTTAGTCCCAGCCCTGCCCTCCGTCCTCATCTGAAAGAATATCAAAAGAAGAAAATTATTGCAGGCCAGCAGGTGGGACGGAGCAGGCACTGAACTCCCACGAGGCCAACTGCGGTCAAGTCCCAGATCCAGTGGCTTGAAACTCATACTGGGCACGTGTGCGTGCATGCCCAAAATCCCAAGAAGAGAATGAAGGAATTGCAGCCATGCCATCCATCCTCCCTGGGGAGTAATTTCTCACTTTCCCTCTCTCCATCTCTCTCTCTCTCTCTTCAGTAAGCACACACATCCTATGGCAAAAAAAGAAAAAAAAAAAAAAAACTTAAAGAAGAAGAAAAATATTTCGCTCACTCACCACACTCATTCATATCAGAACCTGGGTATTTGCCTGGGTCCTTCCTTGCTCTCACCCTCCTGTCCAGTCCCTCGGTGAATCCTGTCAGCCCCACCTCCCAAATAAAGCCACTGCCTGCATCTCACAGCCACCACCCAGATTCCTGCCACCCAAGTTCCCCCCCTGGACAAACTGTTCTCCCTCTCTGCCCCACACAACAGCCAGGGTGAGATTTTTAAGATGCAAACAAGGGGACCAGCAGATGGCATAGTGATGAAGGTGCTGGACTTCCATATGGCTGACTGCAGTTCGAGTCCCAGACCTGGCTAGGGGGCCAGTAGGTGGAGTGGTGGTTAAGAGCACTGGACTCCCACATGGCCAACTGTGGTTCGAGTCCCGGATTTGGTGGCTTGCTTTCTCACTTTTCTTCTCTCTCTCTCTTTCTCTCTCTCTCTCTCGCAGTGTGTCCCTCTCTGGTCAAATTTAAATAAATAAATAAAGTTAAATAAAATAATTCTTTAAAAAAATAAAATAAAAAGAAAGAAACTCATGCCAGGGGTGTGTGCCCAAAATCCCAAAAAGAGAATGGAGAAGGGATTGTGGTATGGCCATTTACCCTGTGAGTGAGGGAGTAGTTTCTTACTTTCCCTCTCACTGTCTCTCTCCCCCTCTCTCTCTCTGCCTCTCTCCAGAGAGTGCACATGCCCTATGGCAAAAAACTAAAACTAAAACAAAAAAAGATGTAAACAGGATCATGTTTCCTGCTGCTCTAAAACATTTCCATGGGGCTTCCCAGTGCTCGAAAGATGGCAACGGAAGCCCAGGCCTCCAAGGCCCTGTGAGGCCTGGTCCCTGCCATCCTGCCCTCTCCACCTTCATCTCAAATTCTTCTCTCTCCTGGCTGCTCTCCATTTTGCTGTGGTTTGGATGCCCCCCCCCCACCCCAATGCAAGTGTTGAGATTAGGTTGTGATGGGATTAAGAGGGTGAAAACATAATCTGACTATGGTGTTGAAAGAAGGGTCTTGGGGAGGAGATTAGAATTAAGGTCATTAAGGGGCCGGCAGGTGGCGTGGTGGTTAAGGACGCTGGACTCCCACATGGTCGACCACGGTTCAAGTCCTGGACCTGGAGGCTTGCTCTCTCACTTTCCCTCTCTCTCTTTCTCTCTCACTCTGTCCCTCTCTGGTCAAATTTTTAAAAAATGAAATAAATGAATGAACAAATAAAGTTAAATAAAATAATTCTTTAAAAAAAAAAAAAAGAATTAAGGTCATTAAGGCAGGGTCCCCATGATTGAGGAAGGGAACAACACCAGAAAGAGACGCGTGGACATAGACACGTGTGCTCCTGCCCTTTGTTGTGTTGTGGGGCAACCAGAAGACCTTCGCCAAATGCAGCCCCCAGACCTTGGACCTCCAAACCATGAGCTGAACAAAACTCTATTTTTATAAATCATCCAGACTCAGGAATTATATCCGCTACTAGCAACAAACAAACTCGAACAGCCACCCTGCCTTTCTGTTCCTGATCATCTGCAAGCACATGCTGTTCTCACTGCCAAAATGGACGTCTCCCCACTCTCCCCACGCTCTAGTTCACTTCCCTCCACAGGGGAAGGGAGGGGAGCCTTCTAGACCCTCCTGCCCAAGCTGCTTCGGGTGCCTTTTGTTAAGCATGTCCTCAAAGCTCTTAGTCATCCACACCTTACCACCATGCATCCAGTGACTATGAGATCACCCTGGCCACACGTGCACATGACAGTGAGCTCCATTAGAACAGGGACTCTAGCTGTGGCCGGCAGGTGGCCTAGTGGTTAAGGGCACTTGACTCCCATATGGCTGACCACGGTTCGAGTCCCGGACCTAGAGGCTTGCTTTCTCATGTTCTCTCTATATATACCTCTCTCTCTCTCTCTCACCCTGCCCCTCTCTAGTCCAATTAAAATAAATAAATAAATTTAAATAAAATGACTTTTTAAAAAAAAAGAACAGGGACTCTAGCTGGTTTGGCTCCCTGGGGTATCTCCAAGACCCACACACAGGAAGAGCTGAATCAATGCTTATCGCAGGAGTTTTGGGAGGAATAAGGCCAAGAACGTGCCTGAGTGTGAGCTTGGGGAGGCCCAGTTTTCATTAGTCATTCTGCATAATGATGCCCACGTTCATCCTCATGCGTCCCAGTTTGGCGACCTAGTATATGATCAACCTAGTTCTTAGGAGGGCAAAAGGGTTTGCCCCAGAACTTTTGCTTTTTTCCAGCCCCACACTTGTTTCCCACTTTTCCTCCGTTAGCCCCCAATTTTTTCTTCTTGTCCTGAGATTTCTTTTTCCTTTTAATATTCTCCCTGCAGAAATACATAAGAATTCTCTTTGCCCATTTCACTGCAGAAGTGGCCTCCTGGAGGGTTGCCATGGTGATTGAATGATGTCACTGCCCTGGAAACAGTTGCCTAGGAAATGAGTGACATCATTTCCAGGAGATGATTCCCATGGTAACCATCTCAGAAAAACTGGGAGGTGGCGAGGAAAGCGAAGGGAATGGAGGGCGGATGCAGAAGGGGCAGATATGAAGGGTGGGAGGAAAAGTGTGTGTGTCAGGGGGAGGGGTGCACAGAAAAAAGTCCAGGAAGATGGGGACCATCCCAGAGTAACTGAAAATAATACAGAATCACTGACTCTCAGAAATGAGAGCGCTCCAGAGACCACATAAAGCAACACCCTCGTTATTCAGAGGATGCTGAGAGGCCAGGCCTGCATGAGGTCATGCCACCTGTTTACTAGGGATGTTAGAACCAAGCCCTCAGCTCATTGGTAGATTTGGAAGGGAAAATTAGGGCTTTCTTTTTTTTCTTTTTTTTTTTCTTTTTCTTTTTTAGATTTTGCAATATGGCCCATACACTCACCAGAAAGAGACAAGAGACAGGGAGAGCGAAAATGAGAAATCACTTTGCAGGGGAGTATAGCCACACAGCAATCCCTTCTCCTCCAGGGATCTTGGGCACACACCCACACGCACCTGACATGATTTTCAAGCCAGCTGGTCCAGGGCTTGAACTGCAGCCCACCATGTGGAGGTCCAGGACCTTAAACACCACACCACCTGCCAGTCCAGTCTGTTTTTGTTTTGTTTTGTTTTTAATCCTGACCTCAAATCAATCAATTATCCATGAACTCAACAAATTCTTATTCTGAGAGGTGTGCTGGACCTAGAGAGGAATCGAACATTTGCAGCTACTTTATTACCTTTTCAGTGGATCTCCCCCGCTAGAGTGTTTCAAGCGAGCACAAGGCCTGTCTGTGTAATTCAACAAAGTATCTTTACCCACCTGCTCAATGTCTACCACATAGTAGCAGCTCTGTGAGTTCGTGGAGTAAATGAAGATGAAGTGGTAAAAGCCACTGTGTGATACAGACCACAGTACAGGATCCCAAAGAAGGGCTCACCGTAGCTATCAAGAAGTAGGTAGGATCTGAATGGGGTAAGAGAAGAAAACTATTCCAGAAGGCAGAGTGATCGCTTGAGTGAAAACGAGAGAGCAAGCCGAGAAGTTGGGTGCAACTACAGAGATGCCACTGGTGCTGCTTGGGTCCCCCTCCAGTTACACAGTATCCAGCACACACACTGCCTCACTTTCCGAGCTCCAAGGCTTAGGGGAAAGAAAGGCGGTGTGGTCCAGATGGCAGGATATGCTTGGGGATGTGGATAGAACAGCAACAAAAAGACCAATCTGGCTGAAAAGGCAGAAATAAAGCAGGTAGCTGAGAGTCGTGTGGCTGGTGAGGAAGGAAGACCTGGAATGTCAGGCTTTTCGCCCTTGCCTGAAGGCAACATGGCGTTGTGAAAAGACAAGGACCTTGAAGCCCTGCACAGACGTGCTCTGTCACTTCCCAGCTGTGTCACTCAGTGTCACTTTTCTCTTTTTTTTTTTTTTTTTTAAGAGAGATTTTTGCTATAGGGCACGTGCGCTCGCCAGAGAGACAGAGAGATAGAAACCAAGAAATTACCCCTGGGGGGGATGACCACACCACAATCCTGTCTCCTTCATTCTCCTCTCAGGATTTTGGGCATGCACGCACATGCACCCAGTGTGAGTTTTAAGTCATCGGGTCCAGGACTCAAACCAGAGTTGACAGCGTGGGAGTCCAGCAACATATACACCATCTGCTGGTCCTGGAATGTCACTTTTCTTCTCTAAGCCTCTAAATCAGTTACAACCTAGTTCACAAGATTATTAGCTTTGAATTTTAAAGTGGATAGATAGCCCCACAAAGGAGGGTAGTGAGCCCACAGAAGGTTGTCAGCAAGCGTTAGTCCCCCTCCCCTTCCTGGTACAGTTTCTAACCTCCAGAACGACATGGGAGTTGTTCTTTGGGAAATGAATTTGACAACAAATTTCTTCAATCTGTAGCTCACCCAACCTTTTGGAGCCCTTAGCTTGCTAGGTGCCATAGGGGTCTATGGTCCAGTGGAAGTGACAGAGAAGCATGCATGATAACTTAGGAGAATACAAAGACTGAACTAATGTCACCCAGCAGTTCGAAGAGAAGAGGTGGCATCCAGCCAGATCAGAGGTTTTCTAAAAGATGGCGTTCCAGGGACCAGCAGTTAACATAATGGCCATGTCGCTGGACTCCCATGTAGTCAACCACTGTTTGAGTCCCGGACCCGGTGGCTTAATCTCATGCCAGGTGCGTGTGCGTGCGTGCCCAAGATCCCAAGAGGAGAATGAAGGAGAATGGTTGTGGTGTGGCCATCCCCCCGGGGGGTGATTTCTCACTTTCTGTCTCTCTCTCTCTCTGTGTGTGTGTCTTTCTGGTGAGCACACACGCCCTATAGCAAAAACCTCTCAAAAAAAAAAAAAAAAAAAAAAAAAAAAGATGGCATTTCATTAGGCCTTGAAGGAAGAATTTTATTTGGGTAGGAAGTCAAATAAGTTGAAGAAAGGATCTCCAGAAAGCAGCAGAGAGGTTAGCTATTGTTCTAACCTTCCTATTCTCTGGGGCGGGGAGGGGGTCACAATACCCATGTGTCATGGATAAAGCTTTTATATAAGACAGCCCCCATTTTGATCACAACTTTACCTCTTACCAGCTATGAATCTCAGACCACCTGTCTGATAGCATTTCCTCATCTGCTAAAATACTCACATTACTACTGTCCAGAGCCAATGTACAGATCCAGAAGTCACACACACACACACACAGTGCCCAGAACACAGCAGGTACCCAAATGTTTATATTCTTCAGCCACTCTAACAACTGGGTTTTATGACAAAAAAAAAAAAAAAAAAAAAAAAAAAAAAAAAAACCTTAGGGCCCACCCAGCTCTGAATCATAGTGTTTGTGTTTGCCTGAAGGTTGGAAGAGTCTCCTGAGAACTGAGGACATTCTGAGTCCCTAAAAGGCAGACAGCTTCTAGGGGTGTATGGAAGGACGGTGTGGGGCACCTGACAGTTCCAGGACAGCAGCTTTTCTCTTTCAGAGCCAAGAGGAATTCTGGGCTCCCCAATCCCAACTGATGAAGGATGGCCAAGCATTTACCAGACAATAGGTCCATTACCAAGAATCCTACTCCTTCCCACAACTCAGAGAAAGACACTTTTGATCAGGTTTAAGGGGCTATTGGAAATCTGAAAAATAGCACCAAGAAATCAAAATCTTCCTCAGGTCCAGCCAGTGGCATGGTGGTTAGGGACACCAGATTCCCACATGGTCGACCGTGGTTTAAGTCCCGGACCTGGCAGCTTGTTTTCTTGCTTTCCCTTTTCTCTCTCTCTCTGGTCAAATTTAAAAAAATAATAACAACAAATGGAATTAAATGAATAATTCTTTTAAAAAGAAGGAAAAGGAAAAGAAATCTAACTCTCCCTGAGTATAACTTAAGTGAAAAAATTAGAAGTACTGAAGTGTCCCAGGAATGAGGCGTGTCCCACTCATTTTTCTTCTAAAAGCATGGCACAGTGAAAATAACCATAAGCAAGGACTTGGGGTTACGAATGTTACTCCAGTTTCTGTCACTGATTTTGCTTCAACCTAAAAAGCTATTTCAGTTCTCCGGGCATTAGTTCCCCCTGCCCTAACACTCAGATGACCTCTTCTTTGTCTTTTTTTGTTAACTTTATTTTTTTTTTTCAGTTTGACCAGAGAGGGGGAAAGTGAGAAAGCAAGCCGCCAGGTCTGGGACACAAACCGTCGTCAGCCACATGGAGTCCAGCGCCTCAACCACCATGCCACTTGCCGATGAGCTCTTCTTAACCGCAAATTTACCTTGACCAGAAAGATTTTAAAACGTCAGTTAAGTGTATGGGACCAGCAGTTAGTGTAATGGCTATGTCGCTGAACTCCCATGTAGTCAACTGTGGTTCGAGTTCCAGACCCAGTGGCTTAAACTCACGCCCGGCGCGTGTGCGTGCCCAAGATCCTGAGGAGAGTGGAGAAGGGATTGCAGCGTAGCCAACCCCCTGGGGAATGATTTCTCGCTGTCTGTCTGTCTGTCTTTCTGGCAAGCACAAGCACCCTACAGCAAAAACATCTCCAAAAAAAACATTGGTAAGTGTAGAACTAGACGGAAATTTATCACACAGCAGAAAAGCCTTCCAGGTTTATGCCACATACAAGATGACTCCTTTTTTTTCTTTTTTTGGAGAGTTTTTTGCTATAGGGCACGTGCACTCACCAGGAAGACAGAAAGACAGACAGAAAGCGAGAAATCACCCCCCAGGGGGGATGGCCACGCCGCAATCCCTTCTCCTCCATTCTCGCAGGATCTTGGGCACGCACGCACACACACCCAGCATGAGTTTAAACCACCGCGTCCAGGACTCGAGCCACAGTTGGCTACCTGGAAGTCCAGCGATGCAGCCATTACACCATCTGCTGGTCCCCAGATAGCTCCTTAAGTCCTCTCAGAGAACTCCATTTATCACTTACAAGTCTTTTAAAATGGCCAGAGTGTGTATGAGAGGGAGACTGAAAGAAAGCAACCCGCTTCCCCACGAGGCGTGGTTATACCACAATCCTTTTCCTCCCACTTCGTCCTGTCAGGATCCTGGGGACACACGTGAACCCAGCTTGTTTTTCGAGCTGCCACATGGGATCTGGCTTTTTTGATAAGCCAGAGGGCACAGCGTGCTGCGGGGCCAGCCCTGTGGAGCTAATCGAATTACGTGTACCAATACTCCCTTACACCCTTCCCCAGACTGAAGTTGCCATGTATACATCGAGTGCTTCAGGGGGAGTTAAAACATAATCCAAAACATACACACGAGGGACCTACACCTCAAAAGTGGCATGGTGTGCCAAAGCTAGCCAGGGCCGCGGCCTCATGGCTTTGCCGGAGCCCAACAGGGAGCAGCTGGAAGTCTGAATCAGAAGTCTTGGGCAGAGGTGACCCTCCATGGCTTATCTTGTGTGAATTCTAGAGGTCTACCACCTTTGTATCTCAACCGTGAAGCAGGATCTGTCTTTAGCAAGTGTGGGGGCATTTAAAATGTAATAGCATTTTTTTCTAGTCTTATTTAGTTGGGTTTAAAGGGTTTTTAGTTTTTTTTTTTTTTTTACTATAGGGTACATGTACTCACCAGAGCAACAGAGAGGTGAAGTGAGAAACCACTCTCCCCCAAGGGAGATGTCCGTGCCACAATCTTCTCTTCCATTTTCCTCTTGGGATTCTGGGTACGCGCGCGCGTGCACACACACACACACCACCCGGTATGGGACCCAAAGCTGCACCATCAGCCATATGAGAGTCAGCTGCCTTAACCTCCACGCCACCTGTTGGCCCTGTAATAGCAATTTTATGCCTACTTATTTCTCAAAGCCAGGTGTTTTAACCACTTGTGTGTGTGTGTGTGGGGGGGGGGGGGGGTTTGCTTTCTTTTATTAGCCAGAGGGCACAAGAGCTCACCAAAGGGAGGGGAAAAAGTGCCCCCCACCAAAGGAGCATGGTCACACCACAATCCCCTCTCCATTTCCCTGTCCTGCCGGGAATTTGGGCACCCACCCACGTGCACCCAGCATGTGAGGCAGCAGGGATGGGATCTAGCCCACAGCCAGCCATGTCGGATCTTCCTTCCTTACCACTAGGCCATGGGACTGAACCTAATGTTTGTAGCTTTTTTTAAAAAAAAGTCTATTAGTTGAAGTAAAGCTGAGTAACCATTTAGCTTGAAATTAGGTCAACTTAAGGGCCAGTCGGTGATGTGGTGTTTTGAGGCAGCTGGATCCCAAATGGCTGGCTATGCAGTTCGAGTCCCAGACCCAGGACCTTGAAAAACAGGCTGGTAACATGAACACATGTGCCCCAAATCTCAGAAGAGATGGAGAAGGGATTGCAGTACGACCATCCCCCAAAGGGAGTGCTTTCTCTTTCTCTCCCTTTTCTCCAGTGAGCACACGTACCCTCTGGCAAATTAAAGGAAAAATCATCAAAATCAGGTAAACCTGAAATAGGTTTCCTAAGATATTAGCACTTAGGGGGTCATAGCTCTATTAGAAGAGAATACATTAAACCTCGATGCTTAAGTGTTATGTGCTCTACAATAATAGAAAGCTGGTACCGAGAATTAGGTTAGAGCCATTTTCATTAGTCTACTACCAAGCTTTAGTCAAGAATTAAGTGTTCGAGACCTCTGTGTAACTAAGGCAATCCATTTTAACACGTTCAGTCCCAGGTACCGCTAATGAGATGATAAAAAACTGTTAATAATTGAAAACCACATCACTCAGGGAACAAACTGGTGATACTAAGCTTCAAGAAATACTCTGAACTAAAGCCGAATGGGGAGTTTAAGGGGCTAGCTTTAAAATTTTGAAACTCAAGTTAATTGTTTTTAAAGAAATGTTCATACACTTTAATAAAACTTAGTTATTTCAGGCATCCAGACTGGGTCCCTAATTACCATCTTCTTACAACTAATCCAGAAAGCATATTAGGAAACCTGAAGACGTGTTTCAGCGCAGTGCTTCACTCTTACCTCTATTGTTAATACCAATCAACATGCCAGGTTGGGTTAAACAGCAGACCACCACCTGTCAAAGGTGCCATACCGTGGAAGCATTTTTGTTCTGCATTTTTGTTCTCTGATACTGAAATCGGAATCCAAAAGGGTGAACAGTTAAACAGCTCCCTGGGAGAGGAACAGTCAAAACCATACACAGAGAGACAATATCCCCAAAGCAGCATTTATTTACCCACTGAATTCCAAAACATTTATTTTTGAAGTCTGGCATTTCATAATCACCCATCTTGATTGACATGGGCTGACACACATGGTGCTGTCAGGATACACAAGAACAATAGCCAAAGAGTTACAAAAAATAAATCCATGATTCTTAAATGCAACCAAAAAAAAAAAGATACAAGTATCAAAACTTTAGATGCATTGCATTGAAAAGAAGGTTTGTGCACGTCATAATTTAAAGAGGCAAAACAAGGCGCTACTGAAACCTCACGTTAAACAGTTTATTATAAAGCTGATGAAAAGGAGCAAGTTGTCTCTCTGTATCAGCTTCCCTTAACAGTTTCCGTTAGCTGAAGAAAAGAGGTGGGAGGGGTGAATTCATTTTTGCATGCACAAGATGTACTGCTTAACGAAACACTATCAGCTTGTTTTTAATGGATCTTTCAAATATCAGCTGTAGCCTGTGTTGGCTGACTCTCCTTTCTAAACTCCTTCATTACGCTCACCTAGATTTCCCGCAGATCACTAGGCATAGTAAAATGCCTCATTCAAAACGTACTTCTCTGCACAATTCAAAAAGGGAGCTCCCGTGGGCTCAAAGCAACCATCAATCCAGCAATGCCCATGAAGATTTATCTGAAACTGCTTCCCAAGGACGGGAGGGGCAGGTCTGAGTAGCTGTGTTGCCAATACAGATAGGTTTAGCACTAGATACTTAGTGATTGTGGCAAGGAAGAATTGGTGATGATGAGGGTGGTGGGTGAAGGAAGGGCCAGGGACCAGAAGGATCTTCAGTTTCCTTCTCCTGCTTCTTCATCCTGCTGGTCGCTCGTCCAGAGGGTGAGGTTGTCTCGCAGCAACTGCATGATGAGCGTGGAGTCCTTATAGGAATCCTCGTTTAGTGTGTCCAGCTCAGCTATGGCGTCGTCAAAGGCTTGTTTGGCTAACAGGCAGGCCTGCTCGGGTGCATTCTGGATCTCATAGTAGAACACGGAGAAGTTGAGGGCCAAGCCCAGCCGGATGGGGTGCGTTGGCTGCATGTGCTCTTTGCTGATCTCAAAGGCTTCCTTGTAGGCAGCCTCAGAAGCTTCGACCACACTGTTTTTCTTCTCCCCAGAAGCTACCTCTGCCAAGTAGCGGTAGTAATCGCCTTTCATTTTCAGGTAGAACACCTTGCTCTCGTACTGGAAATCATTGCAGTTCTTGATGAGGAACTTGTCAAGCAGAGCCAGGACATCATTGCAAACTGTCTCCAGCTCCTTCTCAATCTTCTCCCGGTATGCTTTAACTTTCTCCAATTTCTTTTCATTTCCATCAGCCATGGTTTTCTGCTCGATGCTGCTAATGACTCTCCAAGAAGATCGCCTGGCACCAACCACATTCTTGTAGGCCACAGAGAGGAGATTTCGATCTTCGTTGGAGAGAGGTTCATTCAGCTCCGTCACCTACAAAACCCCAAAAAAAGATAAAGGTTGAGAGCAAAGTCTACAAATCTTGGAAAGAAACCTTCCCTTCAACATAATCAACAATTCTTCTCAAGCAAAAGGATTATGGGCAAGCCACTTGAGAATAAACAATACTCATGGGCAAAACCAATGCAGACATGGGACTTATCTGAAGGAAAACCACTCTAACAAGAGAGATAAATACTTGGAACTAAAATGTGGTAAGGTCTTGAGAAAGCCCCCATTCAGGTCCCACGAGAATAATCACAGAAGGTAGTGAGGTGACGGCATATAATAGTGAAGAAAATAATCCTGAGGTGTTCAATTGTTCTGCAGACACTCCAAACATTAAGACTGCATGATCTCGGGACCAGCAGTGAGTGTAATGGCTGTGTCGCTGGACTCCCATATAGCCGAGCACGGTTCGAGTCCCGGACCCAGTGGCTTAAAGTCACGCCAGCGTGTGTGCATGCATGCGTTCTCAAGATCCCGAGAGAATAGAGGAGAAGAGACTGCGGCGTGGCCTTCCCACCCAGTGGATGATTTCTCACTTTCTGTCTCTGTCTTTCTGGCGAGCACACACACCCTATAGCAAAAAGCTCTCCCCCCCCCACCCCAAAAGACTGCATGATCTCTTTGCCAAATGATCAGGGATGACTAGAGTCTGTCCCAGAGTCTACTTCCAGCTCTCCACTCTACAAAACACCAACCTCACCTCAAATACAGGTTAATATGACAGGAGCTTCACAGATGAGATCCAACACCACGGGGACCTCACAGAAGTTTCTCCCTGTGGTTACTCCCCACTGATACTCCCAGCCCTCCCCAAGTCAAACCGGAGAACAAAGCATGAGTAACAGCAGAGTGCCTCTGGGGAAGAGCAGCACAGCTACTCGGCAGTCAGCTTTACTGTGACCTGACAGGAAAGCTGATGGCCACCAGCATGGAGGCACCAATTACTCGAAGTGGAAGAGTTACATGTCACAAATTGTAACTTCCCTCGACACCAACTCCAGGCGAAACAGCGACAGTTAGTAGAAAGAACGTAAGACTTGCTAGGGGTTGAACTGTGCCCCACCCCACCCCCAACCCCGAGATACACTAGTCCTAACTCCTGGTCCCTGCAAACATGACTCCTTGGCACCTGGCATGTATAATTAGTTAAGATGCAGTCATACTGGATTAGGGTGTGGCCTAAATCCAAAAACTGTCCTTATAAGGAAAGTGAGATTTGGAGACACAGACAGAAGGGAGACAGCCTCGTGACGATAGGGGGCAGGGACTGCAGTAATGCACCTCCAAGTCAAGGAACACCAAAAGTAGCCAGAAGCTGAGAGGGGCAAGGAAAGAGAGTCTCCTGTAGAGTCTACAGAGGGAGCATGAAATGTTCAACTTCTAGCCTCTAGAACTATTAGACTTAGAATCAAAAAACCCTAGTATAAGCCTCAGTGAAGCCATTAACTTACTAAATTGACCTAGGATAGATATTTTTTTTATTTTATTTATTCTTATTATTGTTTTTAAACATGATACAGGCACTCACCAGAGAGATAGAGCCAAAGTGAGAAAGCAAGCCGCCAGGTCCAGGGCTCGAACCACAGTCGGCGATGTGGGAGTCCAGCACCTTAACTACCACGCCACCTGCTGCTCCCACCTAGGATATTTCATAGATCCTCAAAAGAGCCTATATCTTGGGGCCAGCAGATAGCATGGTGGTTAATGGTGCTGGATTCCCATATGGCCAACCACGGATCGAGTCCTGGACCTGGCAGCTTGCTTTCTCGCTTTTCCTTTCTCTCTCTGTATTCTGGTCAAATTAAGTAATAATAGTAATAACAACAACAAATGGAATTAAGTAAATAATCCTTTTTTTTTTTTTCTTTTTAAGAGCCTGTATCTTACTCACAAAGCAGGGGGATTCCCTAAAATGACCTATTAAAGATCTTCCATTCTATTTACTTTTTTAATTCCTTTTTTTTTTTATTCATGATAGAACATATATATGCACATGAGAGAGAGAGAGTAAAAGGGTCTGGTTACGCTGTAATTCCCTCCTCCAGTCGGCCAGGCCAGCCATCTGACCCACAGTCGCCATGTTAGATCTGCCTCTCTAGAGCACTGCATTATGACAGCACAATGAAGCTGGCCGAAGGTCTTTAATTTAAAAAAATAAAAAAAGAAAGAAAACAAATCACTTAAGAAACCATAAAGCGCTAAACAAAAAAAGCCATACTTGGGACCAGCAGTTAGCATAATGGCTATGTCGCTGGACTCCCACGTAGTCGACCGCGGTTCGAGTCCCGGACCCGGCGGCTTAAACTCACGCCGGGCGCGTGTGTGCGCGTGCCCAAGATCCCGAGAGGAGAATGGAGGAGAAGGGATTGCGGCGTGGCCATCCCCCCTGGGGGGTGATTTCCTGCTTTCTATCTCTCTGTCTCTCTCTGTCTGTCTGGCGAGCGCACGCGCCCTATAGCAAAAACCTCTCCGAAAAAAAAAAAAAAAAAAAGCCATACTTAACCCTAAGTTTCAGGACAGAACTTCACCAATGGCAGAAAGAAGCCAAGTTCAGTGGAGAATGTTATCAACGGCATATTCAACTAGACATGCTTAAAATGGAATACCACCACGAGCAGTGGAAAAATCAGAAAATCTGAAACAATGATGATATGTTTGGGGAATTAGTGGTTGAAGAACATAACCAACAACTGTAATCATTACAATATGTAAAACTCAGAAAATCTTGGGCCAGCAGGTGGCATGATGGTTAAGGCACTTTACTCCCACATGGCTGACTGCAGTTCAAGCCCCGAATCTTGCAGCTTTCTTGTCCTCTCCCACTCTTATGAGTGCACATGCCCTATAGCAATAATAATGATAATAATAAAAAAATTAAATAACTTCTTAAAAAGTCAGAAGACCTGTGCCAAGTTCTCACAAAGTAAAACAAGCAACTGTCTAAGTTCCCCCCTACTCCCAAACCCCAGACCAAATAAAAATACCAGCTCCCTCTTCTGACTCTTTAACAGAGTATTCTATTCTGTCTCTCTTTCATCTATTCAAAAAAACCAAACCCCACTCCTCAGGGTGTCCTGTGCTGTCCTGTGGGCTGCCCCTACTTCACTTAAGCAGGTTCCTCATTCCTCCTTACACTTTAGCTGTCTCCATACCCAAGGGTCTGTGGCGTGGTCATCCTTCCTGAGAAATGATTTCTCATCCCCTACCCCCCGTCTCTGACTGGCAAGCACACATGCCTACGGCAAAAAAAAAGAAATCTAAAAACAAAAACAAGTATGAAGCTGAAGTCTGTAGGTGTCGGGACCAGCAGGTGGCGTGGTGGTTAAGGGCGCTGGATTCTCATATGGTCAACCACAGTTTAAGTCCCATACCGGGTAGCTTTCTAGCTCTCTGTCCTTCTCTGGTCAAATTAAAATAAACAAATAAATAAAATAATTCTTTTTTAAAAATGAAATTTGAAGGTGTCTGTGGGTTTCAGAAATTGATACAAGCATATCCTTTCTCCGATGGAATAAAATGCCAAAAAAGGCAACTGGGCAATACTCATGACACCTTCACCAAGAGGAAAAAATCATTTACTAGTATGTGTTTATGTAACAATCATCTGGTTGCCTGCCAGTCTGAATGAATCACTATCAGCATCAGCTGAGGGTGACTAACATAACTAAGAAAGCAAATATTGTTCTTAGAACCCCAGCCAGAGCCTAACAAGGAAATAGCTGGATACATTTAAATATAGTATTTTTTTTAATAGTTACTTTTTAAATTATTTTATTTATTATTTTTTCACATGAGTTTTGCCAGAGGAAGAGAGACAGAGAGAGGGAGAGGGAGAAAGCAAGCCACCAGGTTCGGGACTGGAACCGTGGACAGTCATGTGGGAATTCCAGCACCTTAACCACCACTTCACCTGCTGGGCTCAAATATAGTATTTTTTAATACTCCTTGGTTATAACTCGGTTAATAAGAGAAAACCTACAGCATGCTTCAAGATAGTTTATTACTTGATCAGAACTAAAGAAAACTGTGTTTCTTCCCTAGATTGGGAAAGGACAGACCAAGTCAAATCAGATGACAAAAGAGATCTCCGGCCAGTCTCGGTGATGTTTATTGTGAACAACCCCCCATTAACCTTAGTATGAGTCCCCAACACCTCAAACACCAAAATATAGGAGCCAGGAGAACTCACAGCTGCGTCACTTATAAGACACTGGGAGGCAATGTGATGTAATGGAAAGGACCATGACATACCAATAGCCCCAACCAGGCCACATTACTCATCAGTGATGATTCTCATGGATGGTCATCTACAAAATCTATGAAAGTGACACTTACTGAATCTACTACAGAGGTTTCCAAACAGTTTCTAATTAGGAACATGGAGCAAAGACAGAATTTGAGAAGAGGGGCCTAGGCAGCTCTCAACGTTCTACTTCAACAGCAGAGTGAGGGCACTAGGACACTCACTCCCACCACCTTGTACCGCACAGCGGCCCTCGGCGTAGCCAACCTAGGCGCTAAGTCTTCACGTGGCTACAACCCACCTCTAAGGGGCTGTCCCACCTCTGCTCCTGCCTCCCTGAGCTCTTGTCCACCTCCCCTCTCCTCCCAAATCTTCCTGAAAACCTGAAATTAATCAGCACTTACCATCACCGAAGGCCCTTCTACCTGTTTCTTTCAAGAGCTGGACTTCTTGCCAGTCCTTTTACTCATGTCCTCACCACAAAGCCTTTGGCTACACCAGCTCCCACCCCCAGAGCAGCCACCTCACCCGTTTTTCCTTCAGGACTACAGGGCATTACTAAATGTCACAAACAACCCAGCCCGCTGCTAATCCATTTATCTCCCTATGACACCATTCCCTTACTCAAAACTCCCTAAAGGCCTCCTCCCACTATTCCCAAGGCAATAAACTATGTGTTTGTGACTAAAAATAGATCAACTACCAAAAACAGCACAAGGACTATTTAGGAAAATCAATAAAGTTCTTAACCCAGGAAACATCCAACATCAAAATACTGAGTAGGGGCCAGCAGGCTGTGTGGTGGTTAAGGTGCTGGACATTCCCACACGGCCAATCACGGTTCGAGTCCCAGACCCGGTGGTTTGCTTTCTCACTTTTCCCTCCCTCCCTCCTCCTCTCACTCTGTCCATCTCTGGTCAAATTAAAATAAGTAAATAAAGTTAAAATAAAATAATTCTTAAAAAAAAGAAAGTGGGACCAGCAGTTGGCATAATGGCTATGTCACTGAACTCCTATGTAGTCAACCACAGTTTGAGTCACGGACCCAGTGGCTTAAAATCACACTGGGCACGTGTGTGTGCATGCCCAAGATTCCAAGAGGAGAATGGAGAAGGGACTGCGGTGTGGCCATCCTCCCTGGGAGTGATTTCTCGCTTTCTGTCTCCCTTTCTGGCGAGTGCATGCTCCCTATAGCAAAAACCTCTCCAAAAAAAATACTGAGCAAACAAAAATGCCACCCCTGGGCTGCCGAGCCACACCGTCCAAGTCGGGGTAACATTCCCCCTACTGAACAGCCACCCCGTCCTTGACAACTACACACCTACAGCTCTTTAGTTGTGCACACCCACACGCTATCAACTTACTTCTAAGAGTTAATATAACAGGAATTTTCACAATCAGGTAAATAATCCCATCATAAAAAATCTTTAAGTTTCTCTGACAGAATCCCACAAATAAAACAAAAGGCAGGCTAGAGGGATGAAAGCTTTTTTGGCTGACTCTCACAAGTTAACGCCCAGGAA
Source organism: Tupaia tana (assembly GCA_026018925.1). NCBI lineage: Eukaryota > Metazoa > Chordata > Mammalia > Scandentia > Tupaiidae > Tupaia > Tupaia tana. The sequence goes on from JAKSZU010000026.1 coordinate 3,714,025, forward strand.
GTGAGGCTTCCGTCTGGCCCCAAGTTCAATGGCTCACCACTTGCCCCCCAGGACTGGGAAGACCACTCCCCACGGGCTAGAAACATCCCCAGCCAGGCCCAGGCTAACCCTCTATCCTAACTAGGAAGAGGCTGCCATTCTTCAAGGCCACAAGACAAGCTAAAATTCAAGCTCAGGGTAAACAAGCTTAACATTAGCCAAATGAAATAGCTACCCTTGTATCATTAGAGGCTGCCTTTGCTTTGCTTTTAACATAATTAAATATTTTCATAGGGATTGACAAGGATTAAATACAACCCAATCTGAATGGCATTGCTGCATGCTACTATCCCTGGAGGCACCAGGAGTTTAGGCTTTAGAAGTGGTGCCAGGTTCCGATCGCGGAAGTGCCAACGCCCACCACCACAGAAGGGAATGCTGGTGCAGGCTGAAGTGGGCAGGAGATGGGCTTCCTCTACCTGGCTGCCAGGAGGAATTTCACCAGCAACTTCAGACTGTAACTTGAGGCCGGCAGGCAGTGTGGAGGTGAAGGGCACTATACCCCCATATGGCCGACCACAGTTCGATTCCCAGACCTGGCAGCTTGCTTTCTCACTTTCTCTCTCTCTCACTCTGTCACTCTCTGGTCAAATTTTAAGTAAATAAAGTTAAATAAAATAATTCTTTAAAAAAAGGAGAGAGACTGTAACTTGAGAGCCTATAGGCTTCTAAAATATACTAAAGACGATAAGGACACACAACTGATGCCAAAGATATGAAATAATTTCTCAAAATACCATTCCACTTGTTAAAATGAGTGCTCTAAATTCAAGACTTCATTTTATTCGGAGAGAGAGATTTTTGCTATAGGGTGCACATATTTGCCAGAGAGACAGAGAGAGACAGAAACTAAGAAATCACTCCCCAGAGGGATGGCCATGCCACATTCCCTTCTCCTCCATTCTCCTTTGGGGATTCTAAGCATGTACACACACATGCCCAGCCTGAGTTTTAAGCCGGTGGGTCTAGGACTGGAACCACGGTCAACTATATGGGAGTCCACTAACTTAACTACTACACCATCTGTTGGTCCTGAGTTCAAAACTTAACTATACATCTTACTAACGTTTGACTGAGAAAATGAAACAAGTCTCATGTGTAAAGTGGAGTTAACATAACTGCACCTATCTTCTACAGAATAAATGACAAAAGTAACCACTGACTAATAGCTACCATTTACTAATAGGTAAGATAAATTCTATCCATTTTCTGATTGTAACATGGAAAACACATTTGGGGGCTCCTGGTTTTGTTTTTTTTTTTTTTTGGAGTGGTTTTTGCTATAGGGTGTGTGCGCTCGCCAGACAGAGAGAGACAGAAAGCGAAAAATCGCCCCCCGGGGGGGATGGCCATGCCCCAATCCCTTCTCCTCCATTCTCCTCTCGGGATCTTGGGTGCACACGCAACTGGTGTGAGATTTAAGCCACCAGGTCCGGGACGAGAACCATGGTCGACTACATGGGAGTCCAGCGACATAGCCATTACGCTAACCGCTGGTCCCAGGACTCCTTTTTGAACTGTATTTCTGGAAAAGTAGGACACTGCAGTCTACCACCATGATATCCCAAAGGTGAAAAAACACATTTTTGGTTTCTTTAAAGTAAGGGGGTTTTTGTGGGAGTTGTCCTGCGGGTAATTTAGAAACCCACACTCTGATGAGGCTTCAACATCCACTTTAGTGTAGAAAGCTCTATGAGTTGTTTGTAACCTGAAGTGCTTTTATTTTTTTAAAGGTTTTTGTCATAAGGTGTGTACATTCACTAGAGTGTGAAAAATTACCACCCGGGGGGACCAGCAGTTAGCGTAATGGCTATGTCGCTGGACTCCCACGTAGTCGACCGCAGTTCAAGTCCCGGACCCGGCGGCTTGAACTCACGCCGGGCGCGTGTGCGTGCGTGCCCAAGATCCCGAGAGGAGAATGGAAGAGAAGGGATTGCGGCGTGGCCATCCCCCCTGGGGGGTGATTTCCTGCTTTCTATCTCTCTGTCTCTCTCTGTCTGTCTGGCGAGCGCACGCGCCCTATAGCAAAAACCTCTCCAAAAAAAAAGAAAAAAAAAAAAAATTACCACCCGGGGGGATGGCCACACCACAATCCCGTGCCAATTCTCTTGGGATTTGGGCACACACATAAATGCACCCGGCATGAGTTTCAATCTGCCAGATCCAGGACTTGAACCGTGGTCAGCCATATGAGAATCCGGCACCTTAACTACACTAAACCACCTGCAGGCCCCTGAAGCACCTTTTAATTCAGATCATTTCAAGAATAATCCAGGGCCTTCTTAAACTGATTTATGATAAAGAGATAATTACGTTTCAAATGATCAGGTAATAAGAAACAAAGCTCCGGAGGTTTTTATGAATTCTAAACTATACCAATGTGGTTTTAAGGAAGCAATTTCACACTAACCACCATTCTGGTATGCCTTAAAACCACCCTTGTCAAAATCTGCAACAAGGGGACCAGCAGTTAGCATAATGGCTATGTTGCTGGACTCCCACGTAGTCGACCGCGGTTCACGTCCTGGACCCGGTGGCTTAAAACTCACACCAGGCGCGTGCGTGCCCAAGATCCCGAGAGGAGAACGGAGGAGAAGGGATTGTGGCGTGGTCATCCCCCCTGGGGGGTGATTTCTCACTTTCTGTCTCTCTCTGTCTGGCGAGTGCATGCGCCCTATAGCAGAAAGCTCTCAAAAAAAAAAAAAAAAAAAAAACTGCAACAAGGATTTCATCTCAGCCTGGGTCGCTCGGTCGCGCTCTCCTCTTACACACCAGCTGCTTGTCCCCCGACTCCCCATAATCTCACAGCTGTTGGAATCAGCCTTCTGCCATTGGACGGGCCAAGTGCTTGCTCCTCTCCAATTCTGATTTCCTTAAACTGCAGTTTTGCTTTCTGCACTCAAGATACTCCTCTACTCTTCCCATTCTTGTATTTCTCCTTGTCCTCTGTGAACATTGTAATCAACAATAACAGTGCTTAAAACACCATGCTGCCCCTATCTTAAAGCTTCCTGTATTCCCACCTACGCTTTAATAGAAAACAGATGATTCAGGACAATAAGAGACATGGCTAAATTACGCCTATCCATGAATGGTCACCATGCATCTGATTCCAATGTTGCCATGTTCCCTAAATCACTTAATATTATGCACTAACAATCCTGTTTTATAGACTTCAGAGTTTTCATAAAATAATAGAGTATTCATTTTACAGAGGTTTTGAATTCTGTAAGGTCACTGTACGACTGGCCTAAAAAGGACTTGGGTTCTAGAATCTTTCACAAGATTTTTTCCCCACTATTTCATTCTGTAATCCACTAGGTCTGAAATAAGGAGAACCTAAAGACACTCCTTTGTATTTCACTTCAGAAACATTTCTTGCCTCCTCAAATTCGGGGGTGAGACAGGGAATCGTGTTCTCAATGGATCTGAGGCGACAGCGCCGTTTCCAACGTGCATGATTTTTCTAAACGGCTTACCAAAACTGTCCTCCAGGTGCCGCTGGTAGAATAAGGAACATCAATCATTACAAGCAGGCAATGTGATTAGGTGACCGGTCAAATTATCAAGGAAACAGAAAACAGGTTAGATGATTGCAAGAGAAAACTGACTTAGTAATAGACACTGCTAGTTTTATACTTCCAAAGTCCCAAAGCAAAGCAATGTAAGTTTCAAGGTCACAGCATGGTGGCATCAGAACACACCCTCGGTCAGGGCCGGGCTCAGTCCTCTCTGGAGCAGTCTACTTACCTGCCCTTCTACCGCCTAGAAGCAAGTCCATGTAACCCCCGAGGGTTACTATTAATAGAATTCAGACTCTGAAGGCTCTAAGGCTTAGATAATAAAACAGGGACTGAATCATCCAAGTAACATTAAGAATTTAATCTGGAAGCACCAATTTAACAGGTAAAACATAAACAGTTCTCCACAGCCGCCTGCCAAGTCCTTTACAATAAATATAATCCGTTAATTTGGGTGAAAAAAATGTTAATGTAACAGGTATACTGACCCCAAGAAAGCACTTTTATTTTAATAGAGGTTACCCTTGAGGAAATGATCTATCACAATTGTGAGATGATGAAAATTAGTGCTTGGGTTGAATTTACATGCTGGTTGGCTCTTCCGCCATCAATCATTTCACATATGGACATTACAGATTCCCAACAGAAAGGTCCATTAGTTTGCACACCGCTACCTTACTGGTGTGTACGGTAGCAAGCTGCAGGAAAGAATTTTTCAAGCCTGCTTATACAACCAGAAAGCTAATTTTCTTCTCCATTGAAATGAAATTTCATTATTAGTATCTCTCCAGTCTTTCCTATTTCCCATTTCAAGGTAAGCTGCCCCAGGTTTCCTACAGCTCCAGGGTGTACCTTCTAGCCATTTTTCCTTACCTCAATTCACCTTCCTTCCAGTCACATCCCTTTTCCCAACATCTTTATTCCCCAAAAGGTTCCTACCTCTGCAGCCTTCAAGTCCTCTTACAGGGTGAGCAGGGCCTCACTAAAATGCTCAGAGAGGCCACAGCCTGCCTAATTCCAATACCACTTAGTTACTAGGGAAAATATAAGTGTGATGTGTGGACAGAGGTGCCTTTAGAGAAAATTAATCATTAAGGACCCTTCCAAGAAAATACATTATACAGTCAGACCCGTCTCTGTGAAATCGGCAAAATGGCTTTTCAATTCATTTTCTTAAAGAGGGCTCCCAAACTTGCAGACATCAGGTGCCAAATCCTATCGAAACCACAACAGCAGGTCAGAGTGCTCAAACCCAGGGCAATCAAGGACTTAACATCTGGGCCTGCTGTTGCTAGTTTCTGCACTCTGGTTACATGTGCTGTGCGGGCACCCGGAGAAGACCACACCAAGAATCTCTTACCTGGATTATCCTTGTACCGGCCTCAACTACATTATCTCATCTAATGTCAAAATCAAAAAGTTCAAAATGAGCTTTTCAGAAGATTCTAAAATTTCAGGAAGTCTGGATTTTTAACTTTTTCTTTCAGACATTCCTCGAAAGGCCAGTGAGAGGACATATTCAGGACCGCAGTTCTCAAATCTGCAAAGAATTGCCTACAAGAGCTACTTAAAATGCAGGTCTCTTAATCTCACCCCCAAAATTTCTGAAACGTTAGTTGGTCTAAGGCGTTATCCAAAGGGACCCTCCAAGGTCTCAGGAGTTGAACACTGGATGAACATAGCCGGCTGGTGGCCGCAGAAGTGGATCTACCACTATGTGACCTTGACACAGAGAGAACGTTCATTTAGAGAAAATGTAAAATAACGTGAGGGGACAGGGACAGAGTCAGAGAGCCGGTAACCAGAACTCAAGAGTCTCAGAAATGCAGGTGGTGTCTACTCCACGGTATTTCTAGGGCGTGGCTGGGCACGTCTCCTTCACCGGAAATCAAGCTGCGGAATTGCTCTGAGGGTCTCAGGGATGCAAAGGCACACCGGTTCGTCTCCCCTAGAATCAAGTCTCATTTTAGTCTGCAAGCAGACATCGTAGCATCGAACCTGGGGCTACAGGTTCGCCCTCCGCCCTCTCCGCCGCGTCCACGCCAAGACTGCAGGAAGAGGGTCTCGGTGCACAAAGCCAGACTCTCGGCATGGGAGGTGCAACCCGGGCCACTCGGGGGAGCAGAGCACAACAGATGCAATTACAGAGGCTTCAGGTCGTGGCAGAGAGCAGGAGAGACCCGCCGCCACTCACGAGGTGATTTTTGAGTACCAGTTGGGGAATGCAGGAAGGCGAGATAGGAAAGAGCCCCCAGGACGGTAGAACAGTCTAGAACGAGGAATGTGGCTCCTGCACGATCCCTCGGGCACCCCCTCCCCCCATCTGGACTCGGAGCTAGGATGCAGCGACCCCCGCCCTCCCGGCCCAGCAGAGCTGCATCCGCGACCCCGAACGGCTCCCTCCCCGGAGACCCCACCCCGGGACCGGCCTCAGGAAATGGCGGGGCGCCCAGCGGGCGCGGGAAGCGCAGGCTGCTGGCGGACGGCCGCGCCCAGCCGAGTCGCGAGGTCGCCCGGGGCCATGAGGGAGCCGCCACCCCGCCGCCCATCCCTCCTCTACGCCAGACCCTCGGGCGCCCAGCGCGCTCACCGCCTTCATGGCGGAGGCCATGTCGTCGTAGCGCTCCGCCTGCTCGGCGAGTCGCGCCCGCTGCAGCAGCTGCTCCCGGTCCCCCATGTCGCTCGCGGCTCGGCCTCGCCTCGCGCCCGGCACAGCTCGCTCGCCCGCCCGCCCGTCCGCTCCCGGTCGCCGCCGCGCACGCGCACTGGCTCGCCGGCTGGCCGAGGCTGCAGGCTGCAGGCAGCGCCGCCGCTCGCGCCCTCTCGCTGGCTCGCCCCGCGCGCTGTGGCTCGCGCCGCGGACGCCGCCAAGGGAGGAGAGGCGACCGCGCGGGGGGATGGGAGGACAAGACGACGCCTGCGCAGTAGGAGCAGCCGCGCCGGGCGGCGGGGCGCGGCGGGAGTGGGAGGGGGGAAGGGCGGGCCGGCCCTAACGGTCTATTTCAAGGTGACGTCACCTACTATAAATAACTGCGCCACCGCCCAGCCGGAGAGCCGCGCAGGCGCCCTGCGAGTGCTGCATTTACCGCCGCAGAGGTGGAGGTGGAGGTAGAGGTGGAGGTGGGAGAGGGGAGGTCCCAGGCTGAGACTGCGGAGCCCGGGGAGGGGGCGCGGTGATGGCGGCTGCACAGGCAGTGCTTTGTCACAACCCCACAAGCGCCACTGAGTCCATGCTGGAGATCTGGCTTGAGAACGGCTCAAAAACCAATAAACCTACTGCGTGGAAAAGCTCGGAGTCCGCATGCCCCGAGGGGTGGGCCGGGCCTGCCCCTGCAGTCCCGCCCGCCCCAGGCCCAGCCCGGCTGTTGGGCTCCGCGGGACCACACCCTGCCCTGGGTCTGCGCTGGCTGGGACAGGATCGGTCCGGCCCTTGTGGACAGCCCCACCACACACACACACACCCACAAGCCCTCACACCCACTGGGCTGCAGAGCTGCGACCCCACCCTGAGGCGTGGTCTTGGGCCGACTGTGCCTACCAGGAAAAGAGGGATTTGGTGGCCTGGCTATACCGAATAACCTTGACAACCCACCTAGTAGGAGAGCGCGCCTGGTGCAAGGCCTTACAAGGCACTGCTCTGTTTAGACCTTGCGGTACTCTTGGTGAGCACAGCTGGTCCCCCCAATATTCCAAATGTGGAACTTGAGTCAGAGCAAAGTTAATGACTTGCTCCAGGTTACACAGCCTATCCTGTAAGCGGTGGAGCCGGCATCTGATACAAACCCAGGCTGGACTGACCCGCCTGTGCCAAAGAGGAGGAGACCTACTGGTGGATTGGTCACTAAATCACTCCCAGTCCTGGCATTAAGTACTAAGGGTCCCTTGTGTGAGGCCTTGGGCTGGACTGCGCAACAGGCTAGAAAAATCCTGACGGAAGCACCACCCTGGCAAGGTGGTTCATGTCTGTAATCCCAGCTACTCAGAGGCTGATGGGAAGTTCAAGGCCAGCCTGTGAAACACCAAGACCCTGTCTCTTAAAAAAAAAAAGAAGAAGAAGAAAAGAAAGAAGAAAAAGGGGCCAGGTAGTTGCAACAGTAATGCAACTGGACCTACATGAGGAGGTTCTAGGTTGGTGTCCCTGGACATCCCTGTTCACACCGGACAGGTGTGTGTCCATGATCATGGCTGGCTGGGAGTAGATGGCTGTGTAAAGAGCATGTTGGAAGTGCCTCTCTCTTTTCCTCTGCCTTCTGTAAGAAACAAAAAAACTTCTGAAAACATTTTTTAATGTGGTGGCTAAGGTGGCTGGATCCCACATGGTCAGCCTCACAGTTTCAATCCAGACCCAGGGGCTTGAAAAACATGCTGTGCATGTGTGCATGGGTGCCCCAAATCCAGAGAAGATGATGGAGAAAAACAGTTTGCAGTGTGGTCATCCCTCCCAGGGGGTGCTTTCTTACTTGCCTCTCTGTCTCTCCCCCTCTCTTTTTTTCTGGCAAGCACACATGTCCTATAGCAAAAGCAAACAACAAACAGAAAAACACCACAGGCTGACTTAAATATGTTACACCAAGGGCAGTGCAGAAGAAGGGACCTTTTGCTTGCTGAGAATTTGAGCACCTACTGTGCACTCAGCACTGGGAGGGAGAGGGAATGGATAACTACGGAATGAGTAAGACATAGCTATCCTTCTGAGAAGTAGAAATCAAAATACAAAAGAGCAGGTAAACTGGGCCTTGAAGGAAATGAGGTTCAGGAAAAGATAGCAGGGTGTGGAGTACAGCTTAGGCAGAGGCATGGCGGTGAGAACAGAAACACAATCTGGGAGGTGATGAGAGAAGCCTGCCAGTGGGAAATGAGGTTAAGTAAAACAAGATTATAGAGTGAATTTGTTTAGTTTCGTTTCTAAATTTTTATTGCTAGAGGGAACGCACACTTGCCAGAGACAGAGAAAAGAAGATTATCACACAATGGGGCGTGGTCACGCGGCAACCTCTCTCTCATTTTTCCACCCTGTAAGGATCTGGACACACACACATACACACACACGCACACGCGTGCGCGCACAACCAGCCTGTTTTTCAACCCTCTGGGCCAGGATTCAAACCACAGTCGATCGGTAGGCCAGAAGGCTGGCCCCAATGGAGTGTTTTAAATGTCAGGCTGAAGTTTGAGGCTTCATCCTTAGGTAAATGGAACCAACTAGAGGTGTGGAAGCCATATTTCAGGCAAGAATTTTTTTCTTTTTTTTAAGAATTATTTATTTAGGGGCCGGCAGGTGGCGTGGTGGTTAAGGGAGCTGGACTCCCATATGGCCAACCATGGTTTGAGACCTGGACCTGGCAGCTTGCTTTCTCCCTTTCCCTTTCTCTCTCTCTTGCTCTGTCCTCTCTGATCAAATTAAAATAACTAAATAAATACAGTTAAATACAAATAATTTTTAAAAGAATTATTTATTTAATTTTATTATTGTTTTAAAAATTTGCTGTAGGGCACGTGCACTCACTGGAGAGGCAGAGAGAGAAAGTGAGAAAGCAAGCCACCAGGTCTTGCTTCAAATCCACCACAGGATTTGAACTGTGGTCAGCCATATAGGAGTCCAGCACTTTAACCACCATGCCACCTACTGGCCCCTCTTTTTTTTGTTTGTTTTGTCATTTTGGTTTGGTTTGCTTTGGAGGTTGTTGATTTTTTGTTTTTTGGTTTGGTTTTTGTGGGTTGTTTTTTTTTTTTTTTTTGGGGCGGGGCAGTATTTCTTCCATGAAGGATAGAAGCAGAGAGAGAGAGACATCACTCCCAACAGGATCCTGAAGCCGCAATGCACCCCTAGCCTCAGCCAGCCCCAAAACAAGGGCATACACATGCCCAGCATACTCAGGGAGGTCTCCAGACATGAACCAGAACTTTCCCATATGGGCCATCCTCACAGAACAGGCCCTTGGAGCGTTATCTCCGGGCCACCTATCTGTCCAGCCCTGGGCCAGGAACACTGCTCTGGAGAGTGACATGCAGCTAAAAGGAGAAGAAAGGAGCTGGAGAGACTGGGCCTTTTCTGGCCCTCAGATTTGCCATCAAAAATTGGACTCAACTGCTAGAAGGACTGTGATAGAAACCCACCTCCAATGGGCCTGCCAAGTGACAGAGTGCTTAAGGCCTGGATCCCGCAGGGCCAACTTTGCTGCGGATTCCTGCACCCGGAGGCTTGAAAAACACACCAGGGGCGTGTGCGTGCGTGTTAGAGGAGAATGGAGAAGGGATTGAGACGTGACCATCCCCCCATGGGGTGCTTGCTCACTTTCCTTTCTCTCTCTCTCTTTCCAGGTCTGTCTCTGGCAAGTGCATGCACCCTAGAGCACAACTAAAAGAAAAAGAAATGCACATCTTGAATGTCAGAGCTGGCCGGACTCTTAGAGTCACCACTGTCCAATCCCTCTGCTCTGAGAAGACGCTGATCCCCCTTTTTTAAAAGAATTTTTTATTCACTGTCATTATTTTATTTATTTATTTATTTATTTATTCAAAGTTGACCAGAGAGAGACAGAAAGAGAAGAGAGAGAGAGAGAAGGAAAGCGAGAAAGCAAAGTGCCAGGTCTAGGACTTGAACCACAGTCAGCCATGTGGGAGTCCAGCTGCCTTAACCACCACACCACCTGCCTGCCCAGCCCTTCTGGCTTTTCTGATCATATTGAACTGAGATTGATTTCAAAATAGTGAAAATTAGGTAGAGCTGGAACATTCTAAATCTTTTTTTTTTTTCTTTTTGTTTTTTTTTTTTTGAAGAGACAGCACCTTGCTATGTTGCCCAAACTGGTCTCAAACTCACAATCTTCCTGCCTCGGCCTTCTAAGCAGCTGGGATTACAGGCATGCCACCACCACACCTGGCTTCTCCGTCACTGAGTGTGACACGTATCAATGACACTTTGGTTCTCCCATGAAGCTTTTCTTTCCTTCTTACCAAATTTCTCTCTCTACTTCCTCACCTCCACCCACCCCTTGATTCAGGGTACCCTGGCTCTGCCCCAACTCCTCCACCAGGTGGAGGCCTTCCTCATTGCCACCAGAAGCCCCCTTGTTGTCAAATGCAAGGTCACCTCCCTGCCCTGGGCCTCTGGGCTGCAGTGGACACAACCATTTGAGCCTCCTTGCCTGGATCTGCTTTCAGCTTGCACGACCCTGCCCAATCCCGGCTCCCCTCTCTTCTGTTTCCCGTGTGGACTTGTCATCTAGCCTACCCCAGAGTGCTGGGTCCCTGCGCCAGGCATTTTCACTGCCTGTCCAGAGAAACTATACCTCCTCTCTCTCTTTTCTTTTTAACTTTTACTTGTTTACTTCTTCCATGAGTAAGAAAAACAGAGAGAAGAGAAAGGACCGCCCCCACCACCAAGGTGTCGCTGCCTCCACCCTGGTCTGAGCCAGCCCCGGATCCTGGGCACACCCAGGCCTGGCATACCAGGGAGGTCTCTAGTGCAAACCCGGAGCCTTCCCATATGGACCAGCCTCACAGAGCATGGCATTTTACCGCCGCGCCATCCCATACCTGCTCTTACAGAACCATATTCCATGTTCCCAGTATCAGGGAAGGTGCCCTGAGGAAATGGGCGTAGTTTTTTCCTCAAGATACTTCTGTAAGGTGGGTATCATTTCCATCGCCATTTCACAGACAAGGAAACCGGCTCGGAGAAGTTCCATAGGTTGAGCAAAACTACCCAGCTGGTACTGGGCAGAGCCGGGTTTCAAACTCAGGTCCATCAGATTCTCAAGCCTAGCAGCCCCACGCTGCCCTCCGTGCGGTGTAGCTAAGAAAGGCTCAAATGTGACTCCCCTTTTGACCTCATTCAGATGGTAAAAAGCACACACAAGCCTTCCACCTCGGACCCTACACACTCTTACCAGCTCTCATCTTTGCCCTCGGAGAGAGCTGCCATCTTCCCAGAGCCTCATCAGTAAATACCAGGGTAGCCGCCTGAGACAGGGCTGCTCTGTCTACATCCCCAGGGCTCTAAGTCCCATCAATAAATACGGCGTAGGCCCAACCACAGTGGCGCAGGCAGTAGGGCACCACTGCATGATACATAGCCACATGGGAGGCGTGGGTTTAGCTCCTGGGCCAACCTGAACATGCTGGGTACATCCACATGAGTCCAGGATGCTTCCCAATGGGAGACTGCCAAAGAACCACAGCATGGCAAGACTCTGTCAGAGCAGGAGTGCCTCTCTCAAGAAATAAAATAATTTTTTAAAAGAATTATTTAATTTTATTTATTTATTCACTTATTTTTTAATTTGACCAGAGAGAAACACACATAAATACACACACACACATAAAGAGAGAGAGAGAGAGAGAAAGAGAGAGAGAAAGTGAGAAAGCAAGCCACCAGGTCTGGGACTCGAACTGTTGTCAGCCATGTGGGAGTGTTCAGTGCCTTAACCACCATGCCACCTGCTGGTCCCAAGGAAAGAAATTTTTTAAGTAATTTTTTTTATTTAACGTATTATTATTATTCTCCAGTTTGATAGAGACAGAGAGAGGGAAAGTGAGAAAGCAAGTCACCAGGTCCAGGACTTGAACTGCAGTGAGCCATGTGGGCACCTTTAACCACCACACCACCTGCTGGCCCTGAAAATAAATTCTTTTAAAGAATTACTTTATTTAACCCTATTTATTTATTTATTTAAATTTGACCAGAGAGGTTCAGAGTGAGAGAGAGAGAGAGAGAGAGAGACATTGAGAAAGCAAGTCACCAGATCCAGGACTTGAACCACAGTCGGCCATGTGGGAGTCTAGCACTCTTAACCACCATGCCACCTGCCAGCCACAGAAAAGAAATTTCGATTCCTGAATGTGGCAGCATGAAAAACACTCTGGGCACACGTGCATGCGTGCCCAAAATCTCAAGAGGAGAATGAAGGAGAAGGGATTGAAGTGTGGCCATCCCTCCTAGAGGGCGATTTCTCACTTTCTCTCTCTGTCTGTCTCTCTCCAGCAAGTGCATGTATCCTGTAGCAAACTCAAAATATAAAATAACGTCCAACACGTTGTGTTGTCCCAGGGCCCAGAGCAGGTTCTCAGGGTAGGAGTCCTGGGGACCACATTTGAGTCTATACCTGGTTCAGAGTCTCACTCAGGAAACAGCAAACACCTTTCTCACCACTACCCCCAAGGTTCCTGATGGGTGTTGAGTGATGGGAGAAAAGAACGTGGTTGTGAACTTGGGTTTGAATCTTAGTCTGCTGGTTACTGGCTAAGTGCCCTTGAGTAAGCCACTAGTAAAATGGGACCAACCACACCTGTCTCTGAGGGTTGCTATGGCATCAGCAAGTGCAGTATGGAAAGGCCAGCCATCACGATTCCTGGCTCCATCCCACCCGGAGCCAGTGGTTACGACTGTGCCTCAGGTGGGACTGGATTTCTAAAGCATTGCCAGAACCCTCTGCCAGAGCCCAGTGAATAGGTGACCCAGAAAAGGCACGTCTTATTTTTTCTCAGATACTCGGGGACACTCAGCTGACTGAGAATTCTGGACACCAAGGGACATGTTACAAAGAAGACCTGGTATTGTTTGGGAGAGAGAGTTCACACTGTTGGCATGGTGACCATCTTGAGGTGGAAGAGCCACTTTGCCCACAAATTAATGTCACCCAGATAGAATTTTTTAAAAAGATTTTTTAAAGATGTATTTATTTATTTAATTTTACTTGCTATTATTTTAAAAAGAATTATTTTATTTAACTTTATTTTTATCTATTTATTTTAATTTGACCAGAGAGAGGCAGAGAGAGAGAGAGAGAACGTGAGAAGGCAAGCCACCAGGTCTGAGACTCGAACCTCAATCGGCCATTTGGGAGTCCAGCGCCCTTAGCCACCACGCCACCTGCCAGCCCCAATTTTGTTATTATTAATTTTTTTTTTGTTTAATGTGACCAGAGAGAAACAGAAAAAAAGGAGAAGTGAGAAAGCACGCTGCCAGATCCAAGACTGAATCACCGTCTGTCCTGCGGGCGCCCAGTGCTTTAACCACCATGCCACCTACCAGCCCCTCACCCAGATAGGATTTTAAGTTTTTCCCCCAGTTTGGGTAATCTGCTGTCAAAGTGGCCTTGATCCCCACCAATGATAATGCCAGCAACGGTATCAACGGTAGCTTTTGAGTATTAATCACTTTCTGTCTGACTTGAGGGTAAACTTCACCTGCGTGTACTATCTCACTTGGAGGGAGGTTGTTCACCCCATAATATGAATGAGGAAACTGAGACCCACGAGGGTCTATTGCATGCAGAGCCCCAAATCCTCCCTCACTTACCCCCCTTTTCTGCCATTTGCTTTGACCACCCCCCTTTTTTTTTTTGCTGTTTCCCTTTTGTGGATACAAATCCCACCCCCTGTGTCTAACTATTACAAAATCAACCTGAGCTACAGATTCCGGGATCCTCCAGAGCCTCCTGCCACCCTTTCAGAGCCCGCCTTGGAAGCAGACCCGCACCCGAGGCAGCTTTTGGCATTAAGAAGTGTGAAAGTGTCCTGGGAGCTGCAATCTGGGAGCTGGGTCTGTGAGCTTGCGGAGCTCAGAGCGGCACATGCAGCAGCCGCCACCCTCAACTCAAGCTCGTTCAGAGGAACTCCACTCTGGAGTGAGAAGGCAAAGCCATCGCCTGTGCAACTGTCGTTACAATGAGGGCGCAAAAGGCTTTTGCTTCAGGTCTGCAGATGGTCAAGTGCTGGTGTTTCTCCACAAGAATCCTCTAGATCCTTAGGCTTGAACCATCTAGATAATTGCCTCAAGCTTCTGCGCGGCCCCCTCTGGGTGAGCTCAGGTGTGAGGGGCTGTCACGGTGTAGGAAAATTGGAGGACAGAGACAGGAACGCTGTTATTGCACTTCTGAGCATTGGATTTCTTTTTCTTTTTCTGCTAGAGAGGATGTGTGTGTTCACCAGAGAGAGACAGAGAAACAGAGGGAGAGGAGGAAACACTTCCCAATCCCTTCTCCTCCATCTCTCCCTCCTTTCAGGGTTTTGGGCATGCACACACACACACACACAGCATGTTCCTCAAACTGCCAAGTCTGAGAATTGAACTACACAGGCTGCCTGTGAGATCCGGCTGCCTTAACCACGAGGCCCTAGAGGCGGCCTGAGTTTTGGATTTCTTAACTATGAAATGGGAGGATGCACTGGTGGACAGGAAAACACTTGGTTTTTCTGGCTCTGAAGGTCTAGAGTATTTCACCCTTGGAAGATCAGCAAACAATGGCAGGACAACTCAACGAGATAAAACAGGGGCAGGCTGGGCAGGGGCAGAGTGGTATGAGATGCTCTGTGATGCTAACCCACATGAGAAGGTTCTGGGTTTGTGCCTGAAGACCTCCCTGAGTATGCCAGGTACGAGCGTGCCCATGATCCGGGACCAGCTGAGGCTGGGGGTGAGTCACTGCATCAAAAACTTGTCACAGTGGGGCCAGCAGGTGGTGTGGCATTTGGTGCACTGGACTCCTACATAGTAGAAAGCAGTTCAAGTCCCAGACTGGTGGCTTGCTTTCTCACTTTCTTTTTCTCTCTTGCACATGCATGTGACCTGTAGCAAATTTAAAATAATAATAATAATAATAATAAGGAAAAATAAATCATTCTTTTTTAAAAAAAAATAAGAATATGTCGGGGATGCTTGCTCTCTTTCTCGCTCATAGAAGATAAAAATAAACTTTTTTTGTGTTTGTTTGAAGAGGAGAACAACTAAAACAGGGATGCTTCAAAAGACAAGTGTTTAGGTCATGTCAATACATGATGTGAAGAAGGTAACAGACGCCTGCCCTGTAGCAGACCAAGGCATAGCTATTTGCCAGTGCTCTCCCACTTGGTGAAGGCAAGGTCCACCCTAGGGGGTCTTAAAAAAGTTCACAGAGGGCCGGCTCCAGGCCTGATGTTTAAGAAAGCCAGGTCCCACATGGCTGGCTGCTGTTCAAATCCTGACCTGGGCGGCTTGAGAAACACATGAGGCACATGTGCATGTGTGCCCCAAGTCCCGACAGGATGGAGAAATGCTACAGAAGGGACTGCAATGTGGCTACACTCCATGGGGGTACTTTCTCCCTCTCCCTTTCTCTTATCTTTCTTGGGCAAGAACATGTGTCCTCTGGCAACTGAAAAAAAAAAAAAAAGTCACCAAAAAATGTATATTATAGGCCAGTCGATGGCATGGTGGTTAAGGCAGCTGGATCCCACATGGCCAACTGTAAGTTTCGAGTCCCAAACCCAGCAGCTTGAAAACCACGCCACCTGCAAATGCGTGTGTGCCCAAAATCCTGAGAGGGGAATGAAGGAGAGGGGATGGCAGCATGGCCAGCCCCCAGCCCCCCTGGCCTCTCTCTGTCTCTCTCCAGCAAGCACATGTATCTCTAGCACATTTTGTTTTTTTTTCTTAAAGTTTTTAAAATGTGTTTTATGAAAAAAAATATGCAGAGATTTCCAATTTGGGGCATGAAAAATCAATTTATACTTTAATTCCATTTTTGTCCATGAATATTTTAAAGTCCCCTCATGTGAGTGTTCTGATTTTACAGATGAGGAAACTGAGACCCAGAAAGTTCAGCACAGAGAGCAGGAGACAGAAATCAGAATCCAGATCTACTCCGTCTTCGCCATTTTTTCCACCAGTGCCCCTGACCTCGGAGAGTCTAAGAACACTCTTTCAATGGTTGAGCTGTGAGCATAGCTGTCATCAACTGCTTGCTTAAACCATACCCTGAGAAATAAGGGAGAGGGTCACTGCGATTTCACCCAGTTCCCTGCCAGACATCTGCGACTGAAAAAATATATATATATTTCCCTCCCAGTATGTTAGTAGGAGGCGAGCAGATTGCTACAGCCTTCTGTCTTCTTCCAGAAGATGGTGGTGAGCTGGCCCCAACTCAGGAAACAAAGGGACCTGGGGGGACCAAAGCCAGCTGAGAAGGCTGACTCCAGGACACTGGTCTCTGCAGACCCAGCACTGAGCTGCCCCTGCGGCCGTGGGCAGGAACCCCTCCCTTTGAAAGCCCCTCTTCCTGGCCTTTCATAATCTGACTCTGGTCCATCTTGCCAGCATCATTACACGGCCCCTGGACATCTTATGCGCATCAGGTTGCCAGGCTCTGCCCAGAGTTTCTAGAATGTCCTTTCCTTTCCTTCCAACACATTCTCTGCTTCCTAAGTCCTTTAATGCCCAGCTGAAATCTTACCTCCTCTAAAGAATCTTCCCAGTTTCTCCCACAAGAAATACTCTGGCCTTCTGCCCGCCCACCGTGACTCCGGTGTCCGCCATCTGCATAGAGTGACGTCGCCGTAGGAGTCACACTTTCCAGCCAGCTCCTAGGCGTCAAGCACCGTGTTATGGCATTTAACGAATATCTGATCGCATTTAACGTTCACGATAACTCTTCCTCTCATAGCTGTTAAACAGATGGGGAAAACGAGGCTCAGAAGGGTGCCTTCTTACCCACGGCCGTGTAGCTAGTAGAGGAGCAGTTGGAATATGCACCATTGCATGTGCGTGCAGGCCCAAAATCCCAAAAGGAAAGAGAAATGGAGAAGGGATTGTGGCGTGACTATGCCTCATGGGAGTACCGCGTGCTCTCTCGCTCTCATTCTCTTCTTCTCTCTCCCCAGCAAGTGCACAAACCCTCTGGAAAAATTAAAATAAAATAAAATAAAATAATAAAAAAATAAAATAAAATAAAATTTCCCCCTCTGACAAAATTTAACAAAACAAAACAAAAAAAAAAAATGTAGATTCTTTGTCCCTCTTACTGCTTCCCACTTCCTCACAGAGCTGTCATTTTCCATTTAACGTCTCTGGATTGTGGAGCCTGTACTTCATTCATCATCCAAGGCCCCGGGATGCCTGGCTGGGCGTCCCGAGCCCAAGAACCACTCCGTGAATGCCAAACTGAATCCAAGGACCTTCTGCCTCTTACAGACATCCCACCGCTAGAACCTCCGTTTGGAAGTGACCAAGGTCTTTTCTGTCTCTTTCTTTTCCTTTCTCTCTTTTTAGGAGGGAAAACACCTTAACTCACGAGAAAGAGAACGAGCGGGGAGGAGCAGAAAGGAGGAGGCAGCCTGCTCCCAAGTTGGATTTGGCTGCTGGAAGTTACTCGGAGTACAAGATCGGGAGTTAGCAAGTCCAGCTCCTCCATAGTACCAGGGAGAGTCGAGCACGCTGCTGCACCCCCTGAGCTTCAGTTCCGTCTTTCATAGGAAGAGCACTTTGTCACAGTGCTGTCCTTCCTAGACCCTCTGGGCTGCTGCCAGGCGTGAGGCAGTAGGTGATGGAGGGACTTGGTCTGCCGGCAGGGCACTTGTGACAGTGCCGTTACCCAGTGTTTTGTTTTCTGCTTTTTCATTTTTCCAGAGAGCAGACACTCTCACCAGAAAGAGACAGAGAGAACCAGAGAGGGGGAAGGGGAAAGCACCCCCCGATGGGGCACGGTCATACTCCAATCCCTTCCCCTCCATTTCTCCATCCTGTCGGAATTTGGGGTGTGCATATGCAGAGATCTGTCATGTTTTTGAAGCTGCTGGATCTGGAACTTGGACCACGCAGTCGACCATATGAGATCCAGCTCCTTTAACCACCAGGCCACAGGGCCAGCCTATGTTACCCTCTTTAAATGGATCGCTGGAGGATCAGCCCGACCTGAAATATCCTCCCCCTGAAGTCACTGAGCCCTCAAGGTTAGGGAGCAGCAGGGAGGTCACAGAATCACAGACCCGTAATAAAGATCTTGGAGACACGGGCCAGCAGGTAGCATGGTGGTTAAGGTGCTGGACATTCCCACATGGCCAACCGCGGTTCCAAGTCCTGGACCCGGTAGCTTGCTTTCTCACTTTCCTTCTCTCTGTGTGTCTGTCTTTCTCTGGTCAAATTAAAATAAATGAATGAATAAATAAAATAAAATAAATAATACTTTAAAAAAATATATCTTGGAAACAACTCAGTTGGGCTTTCGTACTCTAAGAGGCAGCACAGCACGGTGACAGATGGCCAACCCAGCCAGGAGACAGGCCTGCCCCAAGCCTGCCTCCACTTGCTAGTTGTGTGGCCTCATGTACGCCACTTTTTCCCCTTCAGACTCCATCTTCAATATGGAGTTAAAAATAGTTGTCTTGCTGGGCCAGCTGGTGGTGTGGTGGTTAGGGTGGCTGGATCCCCATGGTCAACTTTGTGGTCTGAGTCCCAGACCTGATGGCTTGAGAAACACATTAACTCTGTGTGTGTGTGTGCGTGTGTGTACCCCAAATCCCAAGAGGAGAATGGAAGAAAAGGGATTGTGGCATGGTCAATCTCCTTGGGGCCCGAGGGGTGGATGCTTTCTCACTCTCTCTGTCTCTCTCTCTCTCTCTGTCTCTCTCCCTCTCTGGCAAGTACATAAGCCTTGGGCAGTTCCTTTGCCACAGAACTGTTGAGAGGATCAGAGACCCAGACAACAGCTGGCCGTCCAGCTGGCCCTGTGGGGAACTGAGGCTCGGAGATGGAAAGTTACTCACTCACACTCACCAGCAGGTTCTCGGCAGAGCTCCGTCTATGTCCAGGTCTCCTGAAGTCCAGCCGCGGCCTTACCGCAAGGAAGGCTGGACCGCCCGTGGAAATGCCGTCGGGAACTCATGCTGGGCTCGCTGGCAGGGTTCTACGCCTCACTGAACTTAAACTCAGGTTACCTCTGGCTGGAGCACGGCAAAAAGCCCAAGTCCGAGCCTGAGGTCCTTGGTATAATCCTGGGCTGGGCTGTGCTGGGCAGGGCAGGGCAGGGCACCTCTCTGAGCTGTTTCTCTGCTTATCAAATGGGTGAGAAGAACGCTAAGAACGTCCCCGAGCTCCCATCATGCCTCTCCCCAAGCATCCAGCCCTGTTATTGCAGCCAGGGCTCCATTCAGGCCTCGCAGCAATCCTGTGAACTGGAACCCAGTCAGCCAAAAAATGGCCAGGAAGAGGCGGAACCAGGAAGGGCCCTCCTTTGCTGTTCCCGCTGCCTGACGCTCGGCCCGCCCCTTCCCCTACCTCACAGGAGCACCTGCTCCAGGTTTTAGCATAACCCTGGCTTCCGGAAGGTGCACGTGGCCTCAGGCCGGGATACCTTCCTGGCCTCCGGTTCGGGTCTCTCCCCCTCCTCCACCTGATGGGAAGCTTGTGATGCAAAGACCCTGACGGACGGTTCGCATCTGTGTCTACGCAGCCTAGCACTGTGTAGCATACAGCAGGTGTTCAATAAATACTTCTCAAAGACAGAGAACGTCGTGCCAGCATCGGGTGCCACCCGGGGCCCGGAGGGAGCCAGGGAAATGAGAGGAAAGCGTTTGGACTTCCGCCACGCCTTACATTAGCAGCATCTTCTCCGAGGCTGACACTAGCCTCCTGGGACACCATCAGAGCCAGCTGGATTCCAGTCACTGCGTCACCTCGAACAGGCAGCCGCAGGCCTCACCAAGCAGCCCAGTAATTGACGTCACAGCCATGCCAGGAGCTGCCCTGTTAATATTTAATGTGGCCTTCACTGCGGCAGAGCACAGGCTGGGTGACCTGAAGGGGCCGTGCAGTCTCTCTGGGGTCGCTGGGAGGGCACAGATGGGAAATGGCTTCATAAACCGTAAAGCCCCCAGCAGCTGAGCATTACCCAGGCCCATTGTAGCCCCTGGATTAACTCAGAAAGGGCCGGGCAGTGTGCCCTTGCAGTAGGACAAGGAGACTGCTGACGGAGCCCACGCGCTGAATCAAGGGGGATTAGGGGCTCCCCGGACACTTCCTGGAGATAGCAGGAGGGCAGAGCACCGGCGCCAGCCTGACCTGGACTCCACTCCAGGACTGCACGCCTCAGTTCCCTAATCTGCAGAATAGGGGTAGTAGCTGCCTTGGGGGCTACTGTGTGAGGGCCCAGCCTGGTGGTGTAGTCAGTAGCAAACGGAACTGCCATGCTAAAAGTCAGTGGCCAGCCGGGGGTTAAAGCCCAGGACAGGCTTGAAAACATGCCAGATGCTGGGGTGGCATGGTGGTTAAGGGCGCTGGACTCCCACACAGCCGACCGTGGTTCGAGTCCCAGATCTGGCGACTTGCTTTCTCACTTTCCCTCTCTCTCTCTCATTCCTCTCTCTCACTCTGTTGCTCTCTGGTCAAATTTAAACAAACAAATAAATAAATAAATAAATGTTACATAAAATAATTCTTAAAAATAAAAAGAAAAGAAAACACGCTGGATGCATGTGCCTGGTGCCCAAGATCCTGAGGAGTTAGAGCCAGAAAAGAAGGTCATAGCATGACGAGGGCTTGTTACAGGGCTCTATTTCTTTATTTCTCTCTCATTCGCTCATGTATATGCAGACACTATCGTGGATAAAGTATATGCGCTTAAAAAACATAAGGGCCAGCCCCATGGGCTAGTGGCTAAGGGGCAGGCGGACTCCCACATGGCCAACGTGCAGTTTGAGTTCCAGCCTTCACCGCTTGAAAAACACCCCAGGCATGTGTGAGTGTCTGCCCAAAGTCCCAACAGGATGGAGAAATGAAGGGGAAGGGATTGTGGCGTGACCATGGGATGCACTTCCCCTCTTTCTCTGTCTCTCTGTCTCTCTCTGGCAAGCATATATGCCCTCTGGCAAACAAGACATTCTTGAGTGAGAAAGCACCTCTCTAGGATGGCCATGCTGCAATCCTTTCTCATCCATTTCTCCTTTCAGGATTTTAGGCACACACGCACACACACACACACACACACACACATAATGTGTTTTATAAGCTGCCAGGTTTGGGACTCAGATCATGCAGTCAGCCATGTGGGATCCAGCCACCTTAACCACGGTGCCACTGGCTGGCCCCTTTGACAACTTTTTTTTTTAAAAGGTTTTTGCCACAGGGCATAGAGAGACAGAGAGAGGGAAAGTGAGAAATCTTCCGCCGGCGTATGGCCAAGTTGCAATCTCTTCTCCTCCATTCTCTTCCTGGGGCTTTGAGCATGCACGCACATGCGTCTGACGTGATTTTCAAACTGCCAGGTCCAGGATTTGAACCACAGGAGGCCATGTGGGAGTCCAGCGCTGAAACGGCTACACCACCTGCTGACCTGGCAAAATTATTTTTTTAAAGCAAGACAAGTGATGTGGAGGATCTAGCTTAGAACATAGTAGGCCCTTAACAGATACCAAGTCCCTTCTCCCCAACCAGGCATGGGACCTGAGGGTAAAGTGGCCCTTCTTGCATCCACTGTCCAGCGTGACTGAAGAAGGGGGAGTGGGGAGGTACGGGGGTGACTTCACAGCTAAATGTCTCAGGTTTGGACTTCTCACCATGGTGGGTCCATTCAGGAGAGACGTCAGAGAGAGAGAATGGGCAGAGAGCCATGATGCAGAGGCAGAAGGGCCCTCATCGAGGTCAACTGGTGGTGCAGCAGTCTCCCAACTGGACCCACATGGGAATCCTAGGATCTCCCTGATCACACCAGGTGTGTATATGCCCACGATTCAGATCAGCCGAGACTGCGGATAGATCAGGGCATGAAGACCCTGTTGGAGAGTGTCTGTCTCTCTCACTATGAAAGGAGTAAATGAACTTTAAAGGAAGGGAAAAAACAAAACAAAAAAACAAACAAACAAACAAACAAACAAAAAACGACCTTCCCAGCCTCATGGCAGTTAGTAGCAAACTGCACTGCAGTGCTGGAAGCCACATGGCTGACCTTGGTCTGGATCCCCAGGTCGGTCTGTGAATGCACCAGGTGTACACCAAGATCCTGACAAGTCTGAGGACTGGGGAGAAGGGGGCCATGGTATGCTTAGATCCTGCTGAGGATGCTTGTCTCCCTCTCTCTCTTTCTCATGCATGTGCGTGCAATATCATGAATAAAATAAATAAAAGCTAAAAAACAATTGCAGGAACATTCTGGATAACCTCTCTGATCATCTGACCCCTTCTTTGACAGATGAGGATATTGAGGGCCCAGGAGGGAGCAGACCAGCAGAGCTGGGGTCTGACCTGATCTGCGGTCCCCTAGGGCTTCATCAGCTAGGGTTTAGCTGAGGCCACCTGCCTGGCAGGGGGTGGGGGCAGACAAGTTGGCGGCCATGATAAGATGTGCCTATCCCCTGGGAGGAGCTCTGTTCTGCTGGAACTTCCTCCTCTGCCCCTTCCTGGCTTCCCAGCCTATTTCTCCCACATGTAAATGTGCAAATGCTTCCTAACAGGTAAATCTGATCATACTGCCTCCTTGCTTAAATCCATCTACAATCCCACACTTAGGGCCACCAGAGAAAGTAAAGAGGAGGCCCTGTTAAAACTGATTTTGGGGGGCCAGTAGGTGGCATGGTGGTTAAGGTGCTGGACTCCCACATGGCCAACTGCGATTTGAGTCCTGGACCTAGCAGCTGACTTTCTCACTTTCCCCCTCTCTCTCTCTCTTTCTCTGTCTCTCTCTGGTCAAATTAAATAATAATAATAATAATAAAATAATTCTTTAAAAAAAACTAATTTTGGCTAAAAAATGTTCTATACGAAAATGTCCCAGGTATCACAGAATGACAGGATGTCTCAGAGACCAAAAGATGATCAGGAACAGCCTCTCGAAGGTGACATCTGAGTGGATACCTGAATGAGGAGCAAGCAATCATATGGGTTAGCTAGGCCAGGTCACAAACCCCCAAGGGAAGGCCTTGAGGGAGTGGGGTTCTAGGCAGGCCCTGGGGAGCACAGAGGATTTGGCTGAAGGAGGGGACACTGTTGACAGGGGAAGTGCGAGGGACTGCGGATTCAGAAACTCAGCACAACAAACCTTTGCAGAACCCGACTCTATACCATGTGAACAGGACAGACGGACTGCCAGAGTCACTGGGGGGAGCCGGAGGAGGCACCACGCAGGTCTGCAGAGCCAGGAAGACTTCCAGAGGAAGCAACGATGCTGCAGGGCCTGGAGCGTGAGTCAGGTCAAGCTCAATGGGCAGCAGGACGGGTCCAAGAGGGTCCCACTGGAAGAGCGGCAGCTGTGAGGCCAGTGGACAGCGAGAACTGAAACACAGAGTTGTTTACAGCTGGATGTCCACGTGGAAAAGACGGGGGGAAGAACTTGGGGCCAAATGGACCTTGTAGGCCAACTAAAGATTTCAACCAGCTAGCTGTGTGGCCTAGCAGCTCAGGGAGCTGGATCTCACATGGCTGACTGTGGTTTGAGTCCTGGCCCCGGTGTGCATGTATGCCCCCAAATCCTGACAGGATACGGGAAAGGAGAAGGGATTGGGATGTGACCATGCCCTGTTAGGGGGTGCATGCCCTCTCCCTCTCTCTGTCTCTGTCATTCTGTCTCTGTCTTGCAAGCACACATGCCCTCTGGCAATTAAAAAAAAAAAAAAAAAAAAAACTTTATTTAACCTTTCTCCTAAGGGTAATGTATATAGGATTGCCAGATTTAGCAAATAAAAATAGAGGTTGTAAACACACACACACACACAATTATAAATAAAAAGAAGTAACCAAAAAAATTAAAAATAAAAAATGAACGACAAAATAAAGGCTGTCACAGGCTGGAGGGTGGTGCAGTGGTAAAACATAAGGTTCTGTGAGGCCAACCCACATAGGAAGGTTCTGGGAAAGGTTCAGAGACCTCCCTGAATATGCTGGGCATGCTTGTGTTCATCATCGGGAGTGACTGAGGCTGGGGGTGGGTTGTGGAATCAGGACCCTTTTGTGGTCTCTCTCTCTCACTCACAGAATAAGTAAACATACAGATTGTCTGGGGCTGGCAGGTGGCCTGGTGGTTAAGGTGCTGGACTCCCACATGGTCAACCACTGTTTGAATCCCATACCTGGGTGCCTTGCTTTTTCACTTTCCTTCTCTCTCTCTGGTCAAATTAAAACATTATGATAAATAAAATTAATTTTTTTTTTTGGAGAGGTTTTTGCTATAGGGTGCGTGTATTTGTCAGAAAGACAGAGAGAGACAGAAAGTGAGAAATCACCTCCCAGGGGGGATGGCCACGCTGCAATCCCTTCTCCATTTTCCTCTCGGGATCTTGGGCACACATGCACACACGCCCAGCGTGAGTTTAAGCCACCAGGTCCGGGACTCGAACCGCAGTCGACTACATGGGAGTAGTAACATGGAAGTTAGCGACATAGCCATTACGCTAACTGCTGGTCCCTAAATAATTCTTTTTTAAAAAAACACATACAGGTTGTCCTATTGCATTTGAATTTCAGATGAACAAGTACATTTTTTTAAAATAAATATGTGTCATCCATATCTGGAACATTCTCATACTAAAACATTATTTACCCAAACTTTAGTTTTAAAGGGGCCTCCCATCATTTCTCTGGTGACCCTAAGTGTGGGATCACAGAAGGGTTTGAAGCAGGGAGACAGCACGGGCAGATTTATACGTTAGGATGCTATCAGGATTTGTGGGGAAAAGCAGCCTGGGTAGGCAGGAAGGGACAGGGGAAGAAGTTCCTGCTGTCATCCATTCTGCAGAACGGAGGTTCCTAAAATGGCACCCCATCCCACCTTTGTCCCCCGGATCCTCGCTAGTCCTGGCCAAGGCATTTATCACCCTCTGGAATCGTGATTTATTCATTGACAGGCTTCTCGTCTAGCTCCTGCACTAGGCTGCAGGTTCCAGGGGGAGGGCCCAAATGGTCTGTTCCCTGCCACCTCCCTGCCACCTGCATGGTGGCCAGCACAGAGAAGGTGCTGCAAATTGTTGCTGTGGGGAAATGGTGTGCCTGTCCCTCGCTGGCATGGGACTTTGGGGAGTAGAGTGGCAGGTGTCAGCTCCCACCTGGTCATGTGCCCTTGGGAGGGCAGGAGGGGCACAAGCCGGGTGGCTGGGCTCTGGTTCAGGGACGAGGGCTTCAGGGAGGCCAAGGTGAACAGGAAGGCAAGGAACCTGCCAAGGTGTTGATTCTCAGCGGCAGCTCAGATTCAGACCCAGGAAGTCACTGTGTTTCTCTTCTCTGTGTCAGCAGCCGGTTCCAGCAACCCAGCTGAGCCCTCCTGCAAAGCAGAGTGACTGAACAATGGGAGGCAGAGCTAGGGACACTGAGTCCCTCCCCAGGGTCAACTCTTTCCAAGGCCCTAACACAAACCTAGCCCTCGGGATCTGCTGTTTTCAGTGCCAAGAAATCGATCCAGCCAGAGCTTCCGTTGAGGAAAAAAAATGCATGCCTGAGCAAGAATCAGCAATCGGGTGCCTCTGAGCTGCCAGTCTGTGGTCTGTGGGAGCAGAGAGGGCCTCACTGTGCTGCGTGCCAGGTGGCATGTCGGAAGTCAGGCCCCACTGCTGAGTGACCTTGGGCAAGCTGCTTACCCTTCCTGAGCCCAATATTTTTTTTTGCAAAAAGCAACAAAGCCCTAACTACTAAGATTGTGATGAGAATCAAGTGAGATCGTGTATGCTCCACGCAGCTTCAAACACATCGAAACAGTTCAAGTGAGTCACGCTTATGAGTATTTCTTCCCCTGTAGGTATATGGTAGGTGGGGGTCGGGGGGGCAAGATTTGCACTTAAAGATGAACACTTTCTAGGGATCAGGGCTACATTTAGGAGTTTTCTGGCAGAGACTAGGGTTATGGTGTAAAACTTGGTCCACATAGATCTACATTTGTGTGCCTGATTTTAACTGGCTTTTCTAACAGATGAGAAGACCCCTCAGGGGAGCCCTCCAGCCCCTCCTGGAGGCCCCCTAGTACAGATAAGTCAATAGTTTGGAGGCCTGAAAAGAATTCAGAAGGCCTGGGTTAGAGGTCCAGCTCTGGCACTAAGATGCTGTGTAGCACAAAACAAATCACTTGCCTTCTCTGGACTCTGGTGTCCTCATTTAGAAAATGAATCATTCATCTCTGACTTACTAAACTCCTAAGGCTGTGGAAATGTTCAGATCACTTAGATGGAAGAGTACTTTGAAAAGCATTCATTGTTTGATGAATAAAATGAGCATGACTATTAAAATGAACCCCCTTATTCTCTAGCAGAGACCCTCTTCAGACTTTAAGTCAGGCAACGCAATATGGGTTTGCATCCTGGCTTGCAGTATGTATGACTTTGGACAAATGAGTTAACCCCTGGCACTGCCAGAGGTTTGACAGGAGCCCTGAGACAACAGAAGGGCTGGGAAGATGCCTGTAGGGTAGGCAAGTTGAGGAACAGCCCCCAGCCTCACAAACCTCTGGTGACCATGGAGGAGGGCTCCCCATCTGACAGTGAGTTAGGTGGGGGCTACCTGTTTCCCTCTCTATGCCCTATGAGCAGCCCCCTGGATTTCAGCCCACCCCAGGTAGATAGATGGTGACTCGAGCCGTTTGGCAGAGACTGGTCCATCTGCCTCTGTTGCCATGGCGCTGCAGCACGGCCTGGCCAATCACGAAGGAGACGGGTATCTGAGCCTCTGTTGCTAAAGCCAGAGCAGGACGCCTAGCCAATGGGAAGAGCAGCAGAGTGGAGCCACCATGGAAACCTCAGCAGGGAGGTTCGCATCGCATTTTTATCTCCATGTCTCATTTGCAGGGGGTAGACTGGGTTTTCTGCCTTCTTTTTTTTTCCTTTTTTTTTTTTTTTTTTTTTTTTTCAAAGAGCATCTTGTAGCCCCAGGAAGACATTTAGGTGTCACAGCACAGGGACATGACAAGAGGCATCTTCAAAGACTCAGGATGAGCAGGGCACAGCTTCCTTCTTCCTCCAGATGCTGAGCAACACTTGGGTCTATGATCTTAGCCCATCCCCACAGCTCTCCCCTGTCCCATCTGTCCTAGGATATGGCTGTAACCTGCAGAAAAGCCCCCACTGCCAAAGGAAGAAAAGGAATGGAGGGGCTGACCCCTAAAGGGGCTCTCCTGCTCTGTAGCTTTGTGATGTTGGACACAGCATTCAACATCTCTTACACGCAGGGTAATACGGGGAGAGAGAAGGGTCAGACACAGGTGTTCACCTGCTCTATTAATAGAAGACTGGGGCCAACCCCATAGCCTACAGGCTAAGGGAAGCGGATCTTGCATGACCAACCAGAGTTCAAATCTCAGTCCCAAAGACTTGAAAAGCATGCTGGGAGCATGTGCATGCATGCCCAAGCTCCCAACAGGATGGAGAAATAGAAAGAAGGGATTGATGACCATATCCCATCAAAGGTGCGTTCTCCCTCTCCCTCGTCTCCTTCTGGCTCTCTCTGGCTAGCACACACACCCTCTGGCAATTAAAAAAAAATAGAAGGGGACCAGCAGGTGGCATGGTGGTTAAGGTGCTGGACTCACACATGGCCAACCATAGTTTGAATCTCAGACCTGGTGGTTTACTTTCTCACTTTCCTGCTCTTTCTCTCTGTCTCTCTCTGGTGAGTGCAAGTGCCCTATGGCAAAAGTAAATAATAATAATAATTTAATTAAATAAATACTTTTTTTTGAGGGGGAGAGGTTTTTGCTGCAGGGCGTGTGCACTCACTGGAGAGACAGAAAGTGAGAAATCATCCCCCCCCAGAGGGAACGGCCATACTGCAATCCTTTCTCCTCCATTCTCCTCTCGGGATTTTGGGCACGCATGCACACACATGTTTCCGGCATGAGTTTTAGGCTGCCAAGGGCTGGGACTCGAACCATGGTCAACTATGTGGGAGTCCAGCAACGTAACTGCTACCCCATCTGCTGGTCCTTGAATTAATCATTATTTTAAAAACGAGCAGTTCAGGCAAGTGGCGTGTCATGCCTTTCAGATCGCACATTCTAGACCTGCTCACATTCGGGCTCTAGATAAAACGGATCTACAAGGGATAATGTCCCAAGCTGGAGCCCTTGACAGCAGAACAAGTAAGCCGCAGGCGACATTCATCCTTACACTGCCAGGAGGGCCGCCAGTTCTGAGCTCAGACCCGGAGAGGTGCAGCTGCCGCCTCACAATCACACAGCTCTCCAGGACAGAGCCGAGACTGGAAGCCCTATCTGTGCCTTTGCCTGCAGCACGCTCCCACCTTCAACAGCAGGCAATCAGGGGGCTGCACACGCCCACACCTCCAACACCCTTTATTTTGCAAACAGGGTCATAATGACAACCACGGGGAAAGCATGTCCCACCCCTTCCCCACTCCCCCTCCCCTGGCTTTTACTCTGTTGCCTGGCAACGGTTCTATCCAGAAACTTGGGTGTCATCCTAGACAACTCCCTCACCCTCGCCATTCCCACCAAACTGCTTTATCTCCACCCACTCCTTCCCTCCCCCCACCACTTCCCCAGTCTGAGGTTTCAGCATGAATTTCCTGGACAACTGCACCGGCTTCCCACAGACTCCAGCTCTCAGGCTTGTTCATCCCATCCCCCGCTTCTATCTTCTGTAACCACGGTCAGAACAATCTTTTTTCTTCAGGTTTTTTTTTTTTTCCTTTCTGCTCTAGGGGGCACATACTCATTGGAGAGAGACAGAGAGAGAGAGAGGGAAAGTGAGAAACTATACCCCAGGGGGAATGGCCATGCCACCATTCCTTCTCCTCCGTTCTCCTCTTGGGATTGGAGGCACACATGCACACATGCCCAAAATGGTTTTCGGGCCACTGAGTCTGGGACTCTAAGGCATAGCTGACCACGTAGGATCCAGTGCCTTAACCTCCATGCCACCAGGCCTAGAAACAACCTTTTAAAAATGCTAACTGAGTCATGTTACCTGCTGCTTTCTTAGAACCTGTTAGGATAAAAATAACAATTCTTAGCATATCCAAGAGCACTGCATCCTCAGACCCACTACTCAACTTTTTACATATATTTTTTAATTTGCTCTGTGCTCACCAGAGAGAAAGTGAGAAAGCATCTGCATTGGGACAAGGCCATGCCACAATCTATTCTCCTCCTTTCTAGATTTTGGGCACACACACATGCGCCTGGCATGTTTTTCAAGGCACAGAGTGTGGGTCTCGAACTGCGCAGTGGGTTCAGCCACCTTAACCATCATGTCACAGCTGGTCCAACTTCACCCTGCTTTTGTGCACACTCTTCCCTCTCCACCTAGACACCTAGATCTTTCTTCCTTGGTCTCTTTCTGTCTTTCCCTTCTTTCCTTCTATCTTCCTCCCTTCCTTTATCTTTCTTTCTTTCTTTTTGTTTTTAAGAGAGATTTTTGCTATAGAGTTCGTGTGCTCACCGGAAACAGAGAGACAGAAAGCAATACATCACCCCCCAGGGGATGGCCACACCATAATCCCTTCTCTACTCTCCTCTTGGAATTTTGAGCATGCATGGACATGTGCCCAGCGTGAGTTTTAAGCCACCGGGTCCGGAACTCAAAATGCAGTAGGCTACATGGGAGTCCAGCGAGATGTAACCAATTATGCCGTCTGCTGGTCTCCCTGTATTCTTTTTAATGCCAGAGGAAGTGTGCACCAGAGAGAGAGAGACAGACACACCCCCTCCCCCCATGGGGCCGGTTATGCAGCAATCGTTTTTCCTCCAGTTCAACATCTTGTTAGGATCTAGGGCATGCCTGTACTCGCCTGGCATGGTTTTCAAGTGGCTGGGGCCAGGACTGGAGCTGTGTGGGATCTGGCTTCCTTGTGTAGCACTGAACCGTTGTGCTACAGGGCCCACCTTGGGACATTCTTCCCTCCACAATTTTTCCAGTTACTCCCTCTCACCCTTTAGCTCACAGTTCCGTGATCACTGTCTCGGGGAGTCTTTCCTGACTTTCATGGTTAGGTCAGCTCTTCCTGTGACGCACTTTCTTGGTACTACGTACCCCTTTCATCCGTAGCACTTATCACGATCGCCATTTTGCTCCCATTCATCAAATTATCTGACTTCTGTCTCTAAGCCCTGCCCCACTGGATGCAGATTTCACGAGGGCAGTGATTTCATCTTAGCGCTTGAAGTAGATGGATGGATGGATGGCTATCAACAGATGAGTGGGTGGATGCACGGATAGATGGACAGACAGAAGAATGGTGTATGGATGGAAGAGTGGACAGATAGATAGATGGATGAATGGGTGTTTGGACAGACATACAGTTGCATGGCTGTTCCTACTTTCCCCAGTTTGGTTAGATCTAATTAAATCTCCCTCTGGTCTGTGGCTAGCTGATCACTCCCCTATCCATTTAACATACATCAAGTGTCTCTGATGTGCCGAGAACGTGCCCACAGTGATGTGGAAACCCAAGCAAAGAGGGATTTCCATGTCCTTGGGACTTGGATAATAGTAATAGCTACTTCCTGTATGCCAGAGACCACTTTAGGCTTCCACCTGGGAAGATCCCATTTCTTTCTCTTGACTTATCCAGCAGCCTTGTGGTGTGTCAAGTTCAGGTTAGGTGTCACCACCTCCAGGAATTTCTCTCCACTCTGTCAGCCTACACCTGATCGCTCATCCTCAGAACTGTCCCAACACATCAGTCTGGAGCCTTCTTGCTGGTCCTGTAAATGACTTCTCTTATTCTCTGTGAATCTCTTCCTCTCCACACGACTATACGTAAGCTCCCTAGGGACAGAAGTGAAGGTCCACAGCTTGCAGAAGGCCTATCTGGGCTGGGCATTGTACATAGACTCCAACTTTTTTTTTTTTTTTTTTTTTTTTTTTTTCCATAGGGTGTGATTGGTGGAGAGAAACAGACAGTGAGAAAGAAAGTGAGAAATCCCTCCCCCAGGGGGATAGCCACACTACAACCCCTTCTCCTCCATTCTCCTCCTGGGATTTTTGGGCATGCACACATACACACACACACACACACACACACACACACACACACACACACTCGACATGATTTTCAAGCCTTCGCATCCGGGACTCAAACTGTGGTCGGCTATGTGCGAGTTCAGCACCGTAACCACTATGCCACCTGCTGACCCCTTGCACTCTGACTTTTAATCCTCACAGGATCCTGAGGAGGCATGATTATCCTCATTTGAACTGGCAGAAAACTGATTTAGCCACGATCACACAGATAATAGGTGGTGAAACTGGGACTGAAACCCAGGTCGGTTTGACTTCAAGGCCAAGATCCTTCAGCAGGATCCCCAGCCCCGAACAGTCTCTCTAATAGCACCGGCACCTTGCCACCCAGGGCTGAGGCAGCCCAGTCTATTGTGGAACATCCGGCCTGTCAAAGACTATTCTGAAGCAGTTGAAACGTGCCCGTCTGAAACTGCTACCCAGTGACCCCGACCGCCCCTGGTTATAACCAGAACCGGCGTGTCCCCTCTCCCACATGGCAGCCCATCAATAATGCACAGCCCATTCTCATGTCTTCCCCGCACCTGTCCTCTCCAGGGAGGGGCTGCCGAGCATGGACAGTGGCTAACCTGGAGCTAGAGAACCCAAGTTCTCATCCTGGCTCAGCCTCTGTCCACAAACCAGTCTCCAAAAGAAAATTAAGTAGGTGAATTTGACAAGCTAGGACATAAAAAAAAAAAAAAAAAAAGATTCTCCAAGTCCTAGCACCCTGGTTTCATAAAAGAAAGGGCATCCTGACACAGAAAAAAGTAGGGCAGACAATCTCAGAATTAATTTAGCTTTATGAAAGCTCTTACGTTGTCCCTGTTTTCCTCGTTTCACCATGTCCCGGTGCCGACTCTGTGGGGGACTGGCCTAGGTCTGTAGGACCGCAAGAACCATTGCTCTAACCCATTAAAAAAAAACAAAACAAACAAACAAAAAAAACCTCACTGTCAGCCAGGAAAACCAGAACAGGGCACTCCGACAGGACACGACAGTCACCCTGTTTGAAGGAAGGAGGAAGGAAGGAGCGGAGAGCGTCTGGCGTTCTGAGACAGCTGAGCTCAGGAAGCAGGACAGACTTCTCCATTGTACCGCAGCGTTAGGTCCAGTTTCCATCTTAGCCTAGAGGAGAGGGGCCTTCCCAACCTCTGCGACTCTGTGGGTACCCTGCGATCCCCCAAGGTCATGCACATCCCCAGCAAGTAGAACCTCCTGAAAATCAGGAGGGCTGTTCTAGCCCCAAGATGGAGCCCTGGAGAACAGGTGTGGAGCCCCCACGCTCCTTCAGAAAGGTTAAATGGGAAGGCCCTGAAAGGCGCCGAAGTGAAAGTGGTGCAAGTATTATTACTTGAAGGCAGAGAGGAAACAACAGTTGTTTCGTCCAGGAGTCAGTCTGATGGTGATGGTGTCACTGTGAAGGTGGTAGTAGTAACAAGAACGATAAAACGGCTCTAATGTGACGGAAAACAACATCCCATGTGGTGCTTTAAACATTCTTTATGTATGTATTCGTTTAACCCTCATATTGACCCTATGAGGTGGGCACTGTTATCATTCCCATTTTATAGCTGACAAAACTGAGACCTGGATAGACTACATAGTTCTACGGCCAGCAGGTAAGTGAGCAACCTGAGCACTTAGAGAAATTAGTCTCTCTTTTTTTAATTGCCAGAATGTGAGGGACCAGCAGTTATCGTAATGGCTATGTCGCTGAACTCCCACGTAGTCGACTGTGGTTCAAGTCCCGGACCCGGTGGCTTAAACTCACGCTGAGCACGTGTGCGTGTGTGCCCAAGATCCTGAGAGGAGAATGGAGGAGAAGGGATTGTGGCATGGTCATCCCCCCTGCTGGGTAATTTCTCGCTTTCCGTCTCTCTGTCTCTCTCTGTCTTTCTGTTGAGCGCACGCACCCTATAGCAAAAACCTCTCCAAAAAAAAAAAAAAAAAAGAAAAGAAAAGAAAGTGAGAAAGCAAGCCGCCTGGTCTGGGACTCGAATCACAGCTGGCCATATGGTAATCCAGCACCCTTAACCATCACGCCACCTGCAGGCCCCCCAAGAACTAGTCTCTTAAAGAAGTTGTAGAACACAGAAATGTTTTCCTATAAAAGAAAGTCTGGGGGCCAACAGATGGCATGGTGATTAAGGTGGCTAGTCTCCCACATGGCTGACCATGGTTCGAGTCCCAGACCTGGCAGCTTGCTCTCACTTTCCTTCTCTCTCTCTCTCTCTCTCTGGTCAACCTCAAAAAAATAAAATAATGACAACGAAAATGTATAAACTTGGTTTATCATTTAGGCTTTTAAACCATGTGGCTTGTTCTGAGAATAAGCATTTGCTGCGAGGCACACCCTAACTATTGAGATGACAGGGACAAAAAATAGCCCCAGAACTTACATTCTAGTGCGGGAGACAACGCACAAGAGGCAGTTAATGCAGGTCCTCTCAGATGGTGACAAGGACTGTGAAGAGACAACAGGGCAGGGGGTGAAATGACAGGCAGGAGGCCAGTGCTTCCTGGGACAGGGTGGTCAGACACGGCCTCTCTGAAAGGTGATGAGTGACCCCAACAATGAGGAACCAACACAGCCACAGTCTTGAGGTTTCTAAGAAGAGGGAAGAGACGTGCAAAGGCTCCGAGGTGGGGGTAATCTTGGGGTGTTCACGGAACAGAAAGAGGAGATGCTGCATCACTCTGAGTGAGTAGGAGGGGATGAGAATAGAGACAGTGACTTCCAGAAGCCCAGGCAGGAGCCAATGGGTTTTGTGGGCCCTGACAAGGAATTGGAAGTTCATTCTGAACTGATGGGGGACTGAAGCGTTTTCAATTTGGAGACTGAGGCAGCCTGGTCTATGTTTAAAAGAGAGCACCGAGTTACCCTGAGACAAATTCTTGGAGGCAAAAAAAAAAAAAAAAAAAAAAAAAAAAAAGCAAGAGGACCAGTTAGCCAGTTAGGTTGCATTACATCAGATGAGGGTGGAAATGGATCAGATTATTATTATTATTTTTTTTTAAGTTTGCTATAGGGTATACTTGCTCTCTGGAGAGAGACAGAAAAGAGAAGGAAAGTGAGAAATCAACACACAGGGGAGATGGCCATGCCACAATCCCTTCTCCTTTATTCTTCTCTCAGGATTTTGGGCACTCACACACACATGCACCTGGCATGATTTTCAAGCCATCAGGACTCGAACCATGCAGTTGGCCATGTGTGATCCAGCCACCTTAACGTCCGTGCCACCTGCTGTCCCAGATTACAGAGATGTATTTTTGCTAATGGATTCGATTTCCAGGTCGCTGTAAAGGGGAGTAGAGGATAATTCCAAGGCTTTCAGCCTAAATGACTGGGTAGATGATGGTAGTTACTGCATCAGGGGCGACTGTGAGAGGAACAGGTTTAGGTCAGAGCAGAGGGTGGGGTGCAAAGCTACATCAAAAGTTGTATTGTTTTTAAATGTTATTTTGTTCATGAGAGAGCATGTACATGCTTTTGGAGGAGGGGGATAACCCCTGACAGTGTTTTCCTCATTCCATGATCCTTTGCCCGAGTCCACCAGCTTTTCAGGATCTTGGGCTTGTGGCCTGGCACACTTCAGGCCAGCTGAGTTGGGGATCTGAACCCTCGCTTGCTTGGCCAGGTGGCTCCCAGTACTGAAGTTCAGTGTGCGACTGCCTGTGCCCCCGAGGCTGGGTCTGAGAATTGTCTTAGACATATCAAGTTTTGGGGTTATTTAAATTCGCTATAGGGTGCATGAGAGACAGTAAGAGAGAGAGGGAGAGAGAGAAAGGAAGAAAGCACCCTCCAGGAAGTACGGCCACACCACAATCCCTCCCTCTCTTCCATTCTCTTCTTGGGATTGGGGGCATACACACACATGCACCCAAGTGTGTTTTTCAAGCCACTGGGTCTGAGACTCAGACCACACAGTTGGCCATGTGGGATCCAGTCACCTTAACCACCATGCGACCAGCTGGTCCCATATCCAGTATTTTACTCCTTTTAATTCTTTAATGAGGGGTCAGCAAGGCAACTGGATGGACAGCTTGGAGCTAAGAGGTGGGTCCAGGGCAGGAGAGCTTAACTGAGAGCCAAGGGCAATAGATGGTAATGAGAATACAGACTGGGTCGCTCAGGGAATGAGATGCAGAAAAGAGGTCTAGAGGCCACAGTCTCCCCGGTGTGCAGAGACTGGACAGAGACACAAAGGCCAGGAAGGGAGAGTGAGAGAGAAAGCCAGTGAGGAGGGCCGGCCAATGGTGTGGTGATTAAGGTAGATCCCATATGGCCAACTGCATGGTTCAAATCCTGGACCTGGGGGCTTGAAAAGCACACCAAGAACATGTGCACGTGTGCCCCAAATCCAGGAAAGAGCACGGAAGAAAAGGAACTGCGGCATGGCCATGCCCCTGGCTGTGCTTGGGTGCTTTCTCTTTCCCACTCTGTTGGGAGTGCACACATCCTGTAGCAAATAAATAAATAAATAAATCTAATTTATAAAATAAAGGGAAGGAGTAAGTTGATTTTTTAAAAAGAAAGAAAATAAAGGAAAGCCAGTGAAGGACGCCACGAGGGGAGCCTCAGGCTGACCTGTCTTGTGGCTTCAGGCAAGCTACCTCCCTTCTCTGGGCCCCCGTTTTCCCATGGCAGAGACATGGCCATGCCCATGGCTGTGGTGGCTCTGGCTCGATCATCCTGTGACATTCCCTCGAAGGAGCCACAGCAACTCCTGCGATCACTTGCCAGAGGAAGAACTTGCTCAGCCGCATCCCCCTCATTTCCAGGATTCCAGCGACGATGAGTGTCGCAGAGGATGAAATCCTAAATACTGTGACACATAGCCTGAAGGTCTGCCGTCACAGGTGGGGGCCGGGCTGGTCACAGTGACCTGGGGCAGAACTCAGGCTCTGCCAGCCTCGGTGACTTTTCTGGAAAGGCAGCTGGTCAGGCTGTCAGGTTTGTGGCTGGAACTGAGCCAGGGAGCAGGCAGCATCCCGCACGGCTCCAGGCAGGCGCACAGTCAACACAGCTCCGCCTTGGCCTAGGAAGGTTTCCTCCCTGAACCGGAAGCCAAGGAGGCCAAGATGGCCCTGTTCTTGGAGAATAATTCAGTTCCACTGCCGGATGACCCCAGGACTGCCAACCCTGTGCCGCCCCTGCTTCTCACTTGCATAGCACACAGCTACTCAGCTAAGCAGAGAAATAGGGCATCTTCAGACTAGGTTATCCAGCTGGAGCCTTGGGCACTGGGGGGGGAAGGGACAGGGTGGGAGAGAGGGGAGCCATCAGCATCTAAGGCTGACCGGGGCTGCATGAACTTCAGCAGACAGTACGTTAGAACTTGGGGGACCAGCAGTTGGCATAATGGCTATGTGGCTGGACTCCCATGTAGTGGACTACGGTTTGAATCTTGGACCTGGTGGCTTAAACTCACGCCGGGTGCATGTACGTGCATGTCCAAGATCCCAAGAGGAGAATGGAGAAGGGATTGCGGCATGGCCATCTCCCCAGGGGGTGATTTCTAGCTTTCTGTCTCTCTGTCTCTCTGGCGAGGGTATGCACCCTATAGCAAAAACCTCTCCAAAAAAAAAAAAAAAAAAAAAAAGAACTTGGGCCGATGACAGCTTTGGACTCTGTCTGCTTGAAGAGCCCTGGGAAGAAGGCAGGAACTTGCAGCGGCAGCTGCTGGAAGGGGAGCTGGGCAGCCACCTGGATCCTGGCCTGCCTGTCACAACTATTAGACTGAGGGCTCTGTTTATTGGACACCTCCATTGTGTGCTGGGTGCTTTACCTGAGGGCTCTCCAACAACCCTGTGAGGAGGGCAAATGCGTTCCTCTGGAAAAGACGAAAACACTGAGGCCAAGAGAAGGAGGAGCTTTCCAGATACCCCTTGTCTTGAAGACACATACCATAGCAGGGCCTCCTCTGTAGCCTGCACAGTCTTGCATGGGCTGGCCTCTGCTTCCTTCCCCAGGACCACAGGCACATGGCACCCAGAGTGTACAGGGAGACCTCAAGAGTTGAATCCAGGCCCTTCCCACAGGGCTCCAGCTCCATGGTTACTGCGGTGTCTCTGCAGATAGCCAAGCAGCGGTATCTGCCAATCATCTGGACGCCGCCCAAGGAGGTGTGCACGAAGCCATGCCGAGATGTGTGCAGAGGAAGACGGATACCCAACTCCTGGATGGGTCAGGCCCCAGGCCAGGCCAGCATCTCTTTGTTGTCCTCCAGTCTGGCTCCCAGTGGGGGCAGCCACCCTCCTGCTTCCTGCAGGAGAGAGACAGCGGTGGCAAGGGGGAGCCCAGCCTTGCCTCTTGCAAAGGGAACTGCACCTTGTTTCGGTTCTGCTTTGAGGCAAGATGCATCCTGTGTGTCAGACCACTCAGGGGGCATTCCTGTCCTCTCTGCACCAGCCGCCACCAATGCCCAGTGCAGTGACCAGGCATGGGAGACTGGGGGAGTCAGGGTCAGGGACATGGCCCTCGCCACTGTGTGGGGGTCTCAGGCCCCAGCTACTTTGCCAGGAAAGCAGCTCTCCTGGGCTTCCTTCCCCCACACCCCAGCACATCCTCTGAGGTGAAGAGCCCGGGGTCAGAGGGCCTCCCCTCTGCCATGTGCATGCTTAACCCCGGCTAAGTCCCCCCTCTTCCCTGAGACTCAGCTTCTCCTCTGAGAAGTGGCGGTTCAGTTACACAGGGTGGGATTCTGGGGGCACACTTCTCTGGGGTTCAGTATAGGAGAAGGCCCTTGCTGTTATCTTTCCTCTTCTCTCTCTCTCTCCTTTCCCAACCTTCAGACTAACTGATGGGAAAGAGGATCTCTGTGCATCACCGGGCACATCTGAAATAAAACAATTGGCCTCCACTAGGGGAGCATTTATAGAGCTGCTTTGAAATTATGGAGCACTTGGTGCAGCTGCGGTGGCGCAAGCAGTAGGCCACCATGAGAGGGAAGCTGAGTTCGGATCCCAGACCAACCTGAACAGGCTGAGCGTGGGAGTGTGCAAGTAATCCCAGTGAACAGGAGGCTGGGGCAGGGGATCACGACTGTGAGAGCTTGTCAAGAATACCCATCTCCTGGGGACAGCAGCAGGTGGTGTGGTGGTCAAGGGAGCTGGACTCCCACATGGCCAGCTGCGGTTCGAGTCCCAGAC
Source organism: Tupaia tana (assembly GCA_026018925.1). Lineage (NCBI taxonomy): Eukaryota > Metazoa > Chordata > Mammalia > Scandentia > Tupaiidae > Tupaia > Tupaia tana. The sequence continues at coordinate 3,752,424 of JAKSZU010000026.1, forward strand.
CTGGCGGCTTGCTTTCTCACTTTCCTTCTCTCTCCGTCTCACTCTGTCCCTCTCTGGTCAAATTAAAATAAATAAAGCCAATAAATTAATAAATAAATACAGTTAAAAAATAATTATTAAAAAACAAAAAAGAATACCCATCTTGTAGGTACAGACAGTAGGGCAGTGGAATGATGTGATGCAGTGTGAGGCAATCCCACATATGAGGGCTCCTAGTTTGTCTGGAGACCTCCCTGAGTATGCAGATGTGTTTGCCCATGATCTGGGGCTGGCTGAAGGCTAAGGCTGGGACTTCTTCCTCCCACCCCATGGAATAAACAAACAGAAATAAAGAATACCCAACTCTTGGGACCAGCAGATGGCATAATGACTACATCACTGGACTCCCATGTTGTTGACTGTGGTTTGAGTCCCAGACCCAGTGGCTTAAACTCATACCAGGCGTTGTGTGCATGTGTGCCCAAGATCCTGAGAGGAGAATGGAGAATGGATTGCAGCGTGGCCATCCCCCCTGGGAAGTGATTTCTCACTTTCTGTCTCTGTCTTTCTGGCAAAGTGCACGTGCCCTATAGCAAAAACATCTCAAAAACAACAACAAAGAGTTCCAGAGCACTCCATGCCACCCAGACACCTGTGCACCACGGACTGCATCACAGTATATGAGGTGAATGGACGTACTCAGGTTCATGGGGGTGCCAACACCAGACAAGAATAACTGACTGTACCTCAGACGGTGTCATGGCTCGGTTCTCAAAGTGTTTGCACAACCCTTATCTCCCAGGCTTTCCACCAGTTCCCCGAGTTTCCCAGTGTCACCCCTTTGATCAATACAGAGATGGATGAGGGCTGGGGTGGTTTGGGAAGCTTGCACAGGGTCATGTAAAGAGCAGGGCGAACCTGGGAGCAAGGTTTCTGCTCGCTAAGGAGAAAGGGGATCACAAAAGAGGATTATCTGTCTACACGATGCAAGCCAACGCTACCCTAGTCTGCCCTACCCTACCTCACCCAACCCAATCCTATCCAACCCTACCCAATCCTTTCCCATCCTAAGCCGTCCTACCATGGCAGCCACCACCTCAGAGCTCACCCATCATCCTACTCAGGTCTTAGGCCCCAAACAGAAAAGCCCGGCAGGTGAGTAAGGCTCCACGCAAACTGACCCCAGTGGCCAGGCTGACTCAGGGCTTCCAAGTAATCCCTGGAACTCGACAACACCCACCTCCCTCCAGAAGTCACTGTTAAGAGTGCGGGCAGAGTGGGGCAGTTTGGAGAACTCAGTCTTCAGGGTTGTGCTCTTTCCAGTTTTGTCACCTTCTCTGAAGCCCTCCAGCCCTCCCACACCCCCTTTCCCACCTCATCTATTTACCTGCTGGGCTAACTCTTTTTTGTCATTTTTGCTATAGGGTACTTGCTCTCACTGGAGAGAGAAAGGGAGGAAGCATCCTCGGGGGGTGGGGGGATGGCCATGCTGGAAACCCTTGTCCTGCATTCTCAGGATCTGAGGCATGCATGCACACGCACCCAGTATAGTTTAGGCCGTGAAGTCCAGGACTTGAACCACATAGTTGGCCATGATCCAGTGCCTTAACCATGGCACCATCACTTGCCCCCACCAAGAGAACTCTTATTAAGCCCTCAAATCCCAGCTCAACACCCCTTTCTCCCGTCTTCTCCAGCTTCTCTATATGGAATTAAGCCCCCCCTCTCTTTGTGTGTGTGTGTGTGTGTGTGTGTGTATTCTAGAGGGCATGTGTGCCTGCCAGAGAGAAGGGAGAGGAAGAAACACCCTCCATGGGGAATGGCCACGTCACAATCGCTTCTCCTCCATCTCTCCTTCCTCTCAGGATTTTGGGCCTGCACGCACACATGCCTCAAGTGTTTCTCAAGCCCCTGGGTGTGGGACTTGAACGGTGGTCGGCCTTGTGGGAGCCAGCTGCCTTAACCATCATGCCACCAGCTGGCTGTTTCCTTCGATTTTCGGAATGCCAGGAAGTCCGCGTCCCAGAGCTGGCCTTGCTCGCCCACTGGATGCACCTCCCGCAGCGCGAGCCTCCCGTTACCAGCCACGCTGTTGCAGCGGCCCATCGGTCCTCACAGGACTATGCTTGCTCCTGCCCAAGGGCCTGTGAAAAAAACTCTGTGCACGCAAGGCCAGACCCTCTAAGCCAGTGAATTTGAAGTCCTCTCGCCATCTGTGGCCACCTCAGTGAGTGCCCTGACCCCACCGCGGTGACATGGCGTCACCAGCTGCCCAGCCAGGATGGGACTGCAGCTGCTGGGAATGCCTGGGGACAGAGATGCTGGGCAAGAGCTTTATTCGGCTCTGATATGTACAGGTATGTACAGCTGGTATGAGCCTATGGTACACTATTTCACAGTTATCTTACACACGGTGCATACTCCTGCTCCGGATAGCCCACGGATAGTGTTGGGAAGGATGCTATGAGGAGGTGCCCCCATCCGAGGATATTCCTGGGGCTGCCTGCCCCCTTTCCCAGGCACCGAAGCCCTCCCACGGTCAATCTGTGCCTCCCGCCCGCTCTGGGCGCTTGCTGATGGGATCTGGGTGGCGGCAGCAGTAGCAGCTGTTTCGTCTTTCTCTTCGAGCAGAACACTCGTGGGGGCCAGAAAAAGGCAGTGGCCCCCGCTCACCAACGGCAGCGAACAGGCACCTGACACCCAGAGCCTCACCAGAATCCTCCGCCCTGGGCATGAGGGTGGAGGCTCCTCCCCACCCCGCAGTGTGGACGTGGCCTTTGAACCCAGACTGGGTATGGTCTGGCCTCAGGGGGCGCTGGCGTGCATCTTCTCCAGGCAGCTCGTCCAGAACGCGACCAGCCGGTTGTCGCGGTTGATGCAGAAGTCCGTGAAGTCCTTGAGCAGCCGGTCGGCGAACTTCTCGTCCCCCGTGGCGCTGGAGCGCCAGGTCTTGGTCAGCATGCTGTTGTAGGCCCAGTTGTAGCCGACCCGCTCCTCGCAGAACATGTTCTGGCTGGCGGAGCTGGTGGAGTTCCGCCGCCGCCTCTGCTGCCCCGAGAACTTGCGCTTGGAGTAGGGCAGCTGCAGAAACACGGTCCCTGCAGACAGGGGGACAGCGTCCGCACTGCAGCCACTGCGAGGGCCCTCTGAACAGGCTCGAGCCCCCTCAGTGCTCCCGCTCGGGCCATGGGGGCCCCTGCCCCGCGTTCTGCCTGTAGCTTACCTGTCACGTGAATGTACTGAGGCTTGTTCTCAGCAGGGAAGTTAAAAGCAGAGGCAGAATATTTATCTTGTACAAATCCAAACCTGAAGGAAGGACAGGAAGGTACAATGGTTAGGGCCTCCTTGGCTAAACGGATGAGGGGAGAGAGACTCAGGACTCTCTGAGATGAAGGCATCTGCAGAGGACTTTCAAGGCAGAAGGCTGTAGGCTGCTTTTTGTCCCCACCACCTCCTGTCTTCTAACCCTTCCAATGCCATGACTCGTCATAACCCTGCCCAGCTGCTTTCACCTCCACAATCCCCGAATGCTGGCGGTGAGTGGGAGCCCTCTCGTCCACTGCACTCTTCATCCTGGACCAGCCACCTTCTCCCTCCTGCTGTACCCCCTCGCTGGCCCAGCAGGCCTCCCCACCACGAGGTGGTACCCATGCCATCTTGGACTTCACGCTGCCCCTCACCCAAATCTGTGCCCCACTTGGCGGCAGCACCCACCCACCCACAAACTTGGGGTTATCGATTCCTCCAGAGAAGAGTCCCTACCCTATCTCACCCTAGCCACCACTCCCTCCCTGGCTCCACTGTTCTGCTAAGCATGTAGAAGGCTCTCAATAAAAGCCTTGAAATGAAATGGAATCAAGACTCTTAATTGAAATCCCTTTCTTAAAAGTGAGGAATACCAATCTGGGGCTATCTGCTTCTCTGAGCTCTGAAAATGGGCCGGAGCCACCTTTTCTCATCGATGGAATCCTCTGGCTTGTTCCGTTCCACTTCTCGTCAATGGCCTGTTCTATTCCTGGTTTTTCTATTTCCATGAAGCACTTTTATTATGGCTCTACCTGCTAAGAGCTGGAACGATGAGGCCCCTGCCCTCTGCGTCCGAGGGGTTTATGTAAGGAAGGCAGCGAGGTAGGCAGGACTGAGGGGAAAGGCTCGTCTCCTCTCTGGACCCAGTTCTCTGGGGAGGTGTTGTGCTGCATCTTACATGAGCTGCCAGCTTTACTCTGGCATCCCATGATTTTCTTTTAAAGAATTACTTATTCAACTTTATTTATTTAGTATTATTCTTCAATTTGACCAGAGAGACACACAGAGAGAGAGAGAGAGGAGAGTGAGAAAACAAGCCACCAGGTCCAGGACTCAAATCACAATTGGCCATGTGGGAGTCCAGTGCCCTTAACCACCATGCCACCTGCCGGCCCCCCATGATTTTTTTTTTTTAAGAGATTTTTTTTCTTCGGGCACAAGCGCTTACTAGAAAGAGAGAGACAGAGACAGTGAGAGGGGAAGTAAAAAAATCACCCCTTGAAGGATGGCCACACTGCAATCTCCTTCTTTTCCATTCTCCTCCTGGGATCAGCATTTCATGATTATTTACCAAAGAATAAAAAAAGATATGAAAACGAAATGGACAGGCTAATAAGCTCTGCAAGCTCCCTGTCTATAGCTAATGCCATCAGGTCTACCAGGGGCTCAGGTGCATCGCTAGGCTTCCAGGAACCTCGGAGACCCTCCCAACAATCAGCGCCACAAGCACCGAGAAAACGAAGGCTTGACAGTTCCAGGACCCGCTCACAGTTCCCCAGCCAAATGCCGGCGGAAGTGGAGGCAGATGAGACCTGTCCACTTCCCACATCACTATGCTTCCTCCCTTCTGCCCTGAACACGCAGCCTCTCTTACCGCAAGGACACCAGCTACCCCGCGTGCATTCACAGCCTTCACGAAGCACCTGCGCTAGGCCCGTGAGCCCCAGGGCAGACCTTGGGGGCCGGCAGTGGCAGTGCAGGACTGACAGTGCATGTGAGGCTGGGCCTGCATGGACAGCCCCAGATTCACATCCAGAGGCTCCACTGTATATCGGGTGCACATGTGCCCGTGATCCAGGCTGGCCAAGGCTGGGGGTGGACTTGTGGTGTGAGGACCCTACTGGGGGAAGGTATCTTTCTCTCTCTCTCTCTCTCTCTCTTTCATAGAAGAAATAAAATAAACTTAAAAAATTAAGAAAGGGTTGGAAGGGGCGGTTGGTGGCATGGTGGTTAAAGGTGCTGGACTCCCACATGGCTGACCACGGTTCGAGTCCCAGGTCCGGTGGCTTGCTTTCTCACCTTCCCTCTCTTTTACTCTCTCGCTCTGTCCCTCTCTGGTCAAATTAAAATAAATAAAGTTGAAAAAAATAATTCTTTTACTCACATATATACATACATACATACGTAGGGGTTGAGCCAGCTAGGTGGCGTGGTGGTTAAGGCAGCTGGTCCCACATGGCGAACCACATGGTTTGAGTCTCGGATATGGTGGCTAGGAAAACACACCAGGTATGTACACGTGTGTCCAACCTCCTCAGAGGAGAATGGAGCAGAAGAGACTGAGGTATGGCCACCCTCATCCCAGGGAGGGGAGTGATTTCTTACTTTCCCTTTCTCCATCTCTGTCTCTAGTGAGCACACATGCCCTTTAACAAAAAAACTAAAATAAAATAAAAAATGGTAAACTTCAGAATAAGGTCCAAGGTAGGTTGGTGCCAACTTGGTGAGGAGGCTGAAGAGCCTCGACTTCATCCTGTAGCTCTGGGCATGCATGTGTGTGGTGGGGGCAGGGATAGCCGAAGAAGCTGAGGACGAGACACTGACGAAGGGGTAGCCCAGAGGGTTACTGAAGCAACACTAAGACAACGTGATTGGCTGGACTGGTCTGAGGAGTAGACGGCCAAGCCTAGGATAGGCTTTTCCTGGCACATGTGTTAGGCACCAACACGTATCTACTGACCCATCTATTGCTTTCTACCACTCACTGTTTTCCCAACATGGGTCAAGAGTCTCTTGACATATTGTACAATTTTTTTATCTCACGTTATCTCCTGGATAGCTTGGCTCAAGGTCTTGTGGGAAGCTAAGAAAGGAATTCTATATTCTCTCTTCAACTGGACAAGCTAATGAGGTCTAAAAACAACAGCTATAGGAACTGGGAGGCAGTGCTTATCTCTGAAACGGAGGCAAAGAGTCCTGTTGGACACAAGCAGCAAATTTGTCATTGGTGGAACAGATCCCTTTCCCAGGAATGAAACGAGCTGGGTTTCACTTTGGTAGTAAAAAAAAAAAAGAAAAAAAGATAAACACTGATTCCTTCCCGTGCATCCCTGTTGCTAAGGGACAAACCTGTGTGCAATGGCTTCCTGGAAAAGGTGCATTCGATCCCAGTATGTTTCTGGCTCAAAGCCTGAAAGGAGAAAAGAAACGTTGTGATCACAAGGTTGATAAATCTGGGTCATCCATACCCTTCACTGTTGTTGACAGGTTTTGCCCCTTGAGCATTCTAGCTGCTTCACAGGAACAACAATGAAAAATTCAACTTAAAAAAAATCATCAATCGGGACCAGCAGTTAGCGTGATGGCTATGTCACTGGACTCCCATGTAGTCGACCACAGTTCAAGTTCCAGACCCGGTGGCTTAAACTCACGCCAGGCGCATGTGTGTGTGCCCAGGACCCCAAGAGGAGAATGGAGGAGAAGGGACTGCAGCGTGGCCATGCCCCCTGGGGGTGATTTCTCACTTTCTGTCTCTCTGTCTCTATCTTTCTGGCGAGTATATGCACCCTATAGTAAAAACCTCTCCAAAAAAAAAAAAAAAAAAATCATCAATCAGGGCCAGCCAGTGGCTTCATGGTTAAGGCAGCTGGATCCCACATGGCCAAGTCTGTAGTTCAAGTCCTGGTCCCAGCAGCTTGAGAAACGTGCCAGACATGTGTGCATGTGTATCCAAGCTTCCGAGAGGAGGCTAGAGAAGAGATTGTGGCATGACCATCCCCTCTGGGAGTGATTTCTCACTTTCTCTCTCTCTCTCTGTGTCTCTCTCCTGCAAGTGCATATGCCTTTTAGCAAATTAAAAAAGAAAAAGAAAAATCAGGGGTAGAGCCAGCAGGTGGCATGGTGGTTAAGGTGCTGGATACTACCACATGGCTAACCCTGGTTTGAGTCCTGGACCAGGTGGTTTGCTTTCTCACCTTCCTTTCCCCCTGCCCCCTATATCGCTGGTCAAATTAAAAAATAAGTGTATGAATAAATAAAATTAAAATTAAATAATTCTTTAAAAAAAAAAAAAAGAAAGGAAAGCAACCAGGGGGTCAGACAGTGGTAGAGGTGAAATGAAACCTTCTGCAAGGCAGACCCACAGGGGAGGGTTGCCGGGCACATGAATGCCCACGATTCAGGGCTGGCTGAAGTGGGGAGAGAACTGTGGCATCAGGATCTGTTGGGGTGCTATCTCTATCTTTGTGTCTCTCTCACTCATAGAAGAAATAAATAAACTTAAAAAAAAAAAAAAGTGATCGGGCAAGGGGAAAGCAGAGCAGACCAGTCCCCTCTCCTGTCACCTGCTTTGTGGCTCTAGCCTCACTCCTGGGAGGCTGTTGCTGAGGACCAAGAGCTGAGTGAGGCAGTGGGAGGCTGAGGCCGGCAGTCACATAGCAACAGGCACAGAGCCGCCTGCGCCCCGCTCGGGAAGGTGCTGAGGGCTGGAGCCGCAGCCGCACAGACATCTCAAGGACCAGGGGTGCCTGTGACCGCCTGGCTATTCTCCCACACTTGGGCTTCTACATCTAGGATAGATTTGAAGATACTGGACAACTAAAGAACATAAAAGGAAGAGGACTTTGGCTTTAATGGGAAAAACGCACAGTGCATTTTGTGTCCGATTTTTAAGATTTTGAACTCACTGTTACGGGAAGTGCAGAGAAGACGAAGAGGCACAGAAGCAAGAAAATCGATTTTGGGTTCCAATCCTTATTCCTTTAAACTAGAATTCCTTCCTTTCCTCAGCTGTAACCATGGCAACCAATAGAGGATGCTGGTCTTAAAAGCTGGGTTACAACGGGCAGGGAAAACCGTTGACTCACACAAAAATGTCCTCCAAACCCGGCCCGGTGCACAATCCTGTGCTACCACAGTGAGGGTGGAAACTCCCCATGAAGAGTTGTCGGATGGTGAGGGAAGACCCCCTACCCGCTCAACATATGACCAAAATAAAAAGTAAGTGGGCCACCAGGTGACGTGGTGGTTAAGGTGTTGGATCCCACATGACTGATTCTGGGTTCAAGTCCTGGACCCCGTGGCTTGAAAACCATGTAAGGCAGTGTGTGTGGGTACGTGCGCGCACGCACGCGCGCATGCCCAAAATCTCGACAGGACGGTGGAGGAGAAGGGACTGCTGCATGGGCATCCCCTTGGGAGGTGATTTCTCTTGCCCTCTTTAGACTCTCTCCAGCAAGCACGTGCACCCTATGGCAAAAACCTAAAAAAGTATTTTTTTTTTTAAGTTACTTCTTTCACATTTATCATTTTAACACCTGAGAAACTACAGGGCTCGCTTGTGACAGATCAGCATCAACTGTAGCTTTTCATTTTGAAAAAGATCATCTGTGAACATGCCGAAAGCTTTTGAGGAGCCACTTATGAACTCCCCGGGCAGGAATGCTTGGTGGTAGAGTTACGCTGCCTAAGTAGAGTTCTCCCTTGCTCTCTCCTGCAGCCGCCCTGGAGTGCTGCTGCGCGGGCCTGGGCAGTGGGTCAGGCTGGCCCATGTGCTTCCAGACAGACAACCCTGTCCTGGCGGGATGGGCTCCCCTCTGGGTCCTGCTGTCCCCCCAGCCTCCTCTGGCTCTACTTTGTCTTCCTTGAGATGCAGGACTCGAGTCACAAGCATCGTTTCAGGAGCTGACAACCACAAAAGGATACTGTTTTCTGTTCTGTTTTTGATATCCCCCTTTTTGGACCTCCGTGTAAAACAGAGCAGAACATGCCAACCTCCTGTCAGGTTCAAATCTCTGCAGCCCTTACCAGTTAGGCTGGGGCATGTACAAAGTGGGCCGGGCAGCTCTAGCCACTCCCGTGTCAGGAATAAAGAATTCGTGGTTCAGAGACATCGAGTGCTTTGGCCAGGGTACCCAGCCACTCAGTGAGGCATGAGGATTAAAACCCAAATCCTTGTGGCCCTTCTTTGAAAGGCTAGCACGGGGAAATGAGACCACCAGAAAGCTATCCTCGGTGGGGGCAGGAGTCTTACTCGTGGAGACGAAATCTCCATGGGGAGTATCTCTTACTATCAAACAGGTGCTCGCTGCCCTCCTTGAGCAAACAGCTGACATTGAGCGGGATGAAGAGCTGGGCTCGAAGAGGGTCGCCGTACAGGTAACTGGGCAGTGCAAAAGGACCCTCCAAAACCGGGACCAACAAAAAGCCACAGGAGGTAGCTTTTCGGTGCCAACCTTGGACCTGGTGGAAAGTACAGAAACAAACAGAATCAGCTCGGGGTTCTTTCAGACAAGAGAGAACACTTCCCAGAGGGACCTTCCTGGAGCAGCAGCACGCAGAAAGATTGGCAGGTTCATTTCTTCACATGCGTGGGCTTCAGACCTGGGCTGGAGAAAGCACGCTTTAACTTCCTGAGGAGTACTCGAAAAACTGAGTTGGGCACACAGCTCCTCGTCATGGCCTCAGCTTCCGCAGCTTCAGCGTTTCTTCTGGAAGGAATGGACTGGAGACAGCTGAAACTCTCCTGTTCTATGCGTGTTAGAGGAAGGTCACAGGATATCGGCTAAATCCTTCTAATTTTGTCCTTTATCAGGAATTTAAGAAGTCCAAAGTATCAAGGAGGAAAATAATCCACTCAGGCTGGCTCAAAGGAACATGACGTAGGGTGGGAGATGACTGTGGTGGCCTCTGGCCAGAAGCGATAAGGCCTGACCTGGCAGAATGAGAGCCACTCTCTGAAAACTCCCTAAGTCATCCGCCTGAATACCAAGAGCAAACGTTACTGGGGCATAAAGACAAACTTCCTACCACTGACGTTTTCTAAGGGAATGGTGACAATTTTCAAGTTCTTGAGATGCTTTTTTTTAAACACAAAACTCATTGGATTAAACAAAAAAAGCAGGGATGCATATTATTTTTTAAAAAATACAGCTTGGGCCATACCTTCACTTGAATAAATACAACAAATTAGAGAGCACTTTTAGCTTTTCTCTTTGAAACATTCATAACAACAGTGCAAGAACAATTTCAAAATAAAGATTCATGTTTGGCCAAAATAATCTCTAAGGCCTCGTCAAACAAGCTTTTTATTTTACATAATATTTATCCTAATAGAAAAATTTTGTAACAAATAGGAATATAGCCTTAAAATAAATATAGCCTTAAAATAATAATATATATTAGAGAACATTAAATAAATAAATTAACAAATAAATAAACAAACAAACGGGCCAGCCAATGGCGTGGTGGTTGAGGAAGCTGGATCCCACATGGCTGACTACAGGTTCAAGTCCTAGACCCAGCAGCTTGAGAGGCACATCAGGTGTGTCTGTGTAAAATGCAGAGAGGAGAACAGAGGAGAAGGGATTACAGCATGGCCGCATGCCCTAGGATGTGCTGGGAAAGCACCTGGGGGGTGCTTTCTTACTCTCTCTCGCTCTCCCCCTCCCTCTCTCCACCTTTCTCTGGTAGACGCATGCACACTATGGCAAGTTGGAAAGAAAAAACAAAACAAACAAAAAACCCAAGATAATGATAAAGGGAGTAGCAGCTCTTGGTGGGTTTTTCATGAATAGATGTGAAAATGTACTTTTTAAAGACAGTTGCTAAATTCCCTCTGAGGAAATAAACACTCCCTTCCTGCCCAACGGCAACGGTCCGTGTGTGTCCGTGAAAGCTGCGGTGGCATTGTTTTGTGATATGGTTATCTGGCAGGGCCTGCAAGGACAACACGTACATCTGTTGGGTCAGAGGGTTAATTGTGCCTGGATGGAGTGGTCACCCCAGTGTCAGCCAGTTGGGGAAGAGCTGGTGTCCCCTGAAGGCTGAGCAGGATGAGCAACTGGGTGACGTTTCTGATCTGTACTTTAAGGAGGTTCCTCTGAGGAGTGGCTTTCTGTGGGAGGGGTCTTTGGGGATGCTATGTGGAGGTAGACCATGGCTGGGCAGGCATCGGTGCAGACAAACCCCTTCCCCAGGACACCTTGTCTTGTGGAGTGAAACAGGGCCTATGGGCCCTGAACCCCAAACATGCCAGCCAAGGCTGTGCTCGTCTTGCTCTGGTCATCTCTCAGCTGTCAGTAACTCTCCGCACCTTCCAGCTGTGTGCAGCTGTGCAGTGAGATGCTTGGGCTGGGGCTGGAGGGGAGCAGGGCTCAACTGCAGTCACAGGAAGACATTCCTTGTGGCTGAATTAGACTGTATAACGGGGTGGCAGATAGTAGGGGGGGGCTCCTAGGAAATACTGACTGACAGGGTAAGGGGAGCTTATCCCACAGGCCCCGGGACTGGGGGTGGGGTGTGGCTATGGCTTCTTAGTGCAGGAGCAATGAACTGTCTGATTAGAGGCAAGCCAGGATGAACTAGACGGAGCACAGACAGACAGGAAGACTGGTTTAAATGGGGCTTCTCAACCTCAGCACTTGTGACTTTTGGGGCTGGTTAATTTTTTGCTGTAGGGGCTGTTCTGCGCGTTGTGGGATAAGAAGAAGCATCCCTGGTCTCTACCTACTACATGTCAGTAACACTCCCTTACCATTTGCAAAAAAAGCAAAAATATCTCTATTGCCAAATAACCCTGGGGGCAAGAGCACCCCTGGTTGAGGAGCACTGGGTTAAGAGTTGATGTCCATTAACAGAGGATTGGCTAGGGCCAGCAGGGGGCATGTTGGTCAAAGTGCCGGGCTCCCATATGGCCCACTATGTTTTGAGTTCCAGACCTGGTAGCTTGCTTTCTCGAGCTCCCTCTTTCTCTCCCTTCAATTTTTTTTAAAGTAGTAATAATAAATAAAATTAAATAATTCTTAAAAACAAACAAACAAAAAAACCCAGAGAATTGGCTAAGTAAACTATGGTACAAACTCTTCCAATGCCCTTAAAAACAATGGGGCAAAACAAAAACAAAAACAAACTAACAAGATATACTTATTTGTCCTGATGGAAGACATATAGGTAAAGGGAAAAGTGATATAAACAGCATATATCCCCTGCTACCATCTCTGTGGGGAAAAAAAAGTAACATTAAAAAAATACTACTTTTATTAATTTAATATGATTCAATATTTTTATTTTAGGATTTCTTATTTACATTTAATTGTTGTGCATGCATAGACTCTTTCTGGAAGGACTCAGTAAAGTAGTAAGTATGACTTCTTTTTTTGGGGGGGGGGGATTTATTTTTGCTATAGGGCGTGTGCACTTGCCAGACAGACAGAGAGAGACAGAGAGACAGAAAGCGAGAAATCACCCACCGGGGGGGTGGCCACGCCGCAATCCCTTCTCCTCCATTCTCCTCTCGGGATCTTGGGCACGCATGCACATGCGCCCGGCGTGAGTTTTAAGCCACTGGGTCTGGGACGCGAACTGCAGTCAACTACGTGGGAGTCCAGCAACATAGCGATTACACTAACTACTGGTCCCAGGATGACTTCTTTTAGATGGGAATAAGGAGGGGAGTTTTCACTCTAGACCAGTGATTCTCAACAGGAGGCAACACCCGGCTCCCTGGGAACATGTGGCAATATCTGGCAACATTTTTGGTTATCACCGCTGGGGAGGTGCTACTGGTATTTAATGGGCAGAAGCTGGGAGTGTTGCTCAATGTCCCACAATGCACAGGCCGGCCCCTTACAACAGAAATGACCCCAAATGTCAGAAGTGGTTGAGAAACTCTTTTTACTGAATTTTTCCCTTTGTTTTTAATGTTTTAAAAGCCTAGTCCAATAGTATGGGTAAAAGATAATAGGAGCCTGGGTTAAAAAAATAAGTGATTGGGGCTAGCAGATAGTATAGAGTTATGTCCCTGAACTCCCACATAGTCAACTGTAGTTCAAGTCCTGGACCTGGTGGCTTGAAAATCATCCTGGGTGCATGTGTGTGCATTCCCAAGACCCTAGAAAGAGAATGGAGGAGAAGGGATTGTGGTGTGGTCATCCCCCTGGGGGTGATTCTCACTTTTCCTCTCTCTGTCTCTCTCCAGCGAGTGCACTGTTGCAAAAAATCTCTAATTAATAAATAAAAATAAATAAATAAAAGTGACATGAACCTCTAAAAGTGTCCATACCCCTCTTCAAGAACAGTCAAAGGCCCAGCCAGCACACAGAAAGGTTCTCACCATCTCGAAGAGCACCGCGGCGGTCACGGCCATCCAGTGCAGCTTAATCTCGAAGGCTGCGTTCAGGGAGAAGTTGCCATGGTAATAACAGCTGCACCACTCCAGCCGGTCTGTGCGGTTGTTCACGTCGACATCCAGGGTCACCGTTCTCTGCTCTGGGACAGTGGCAGCTGAGCCAGCCCACAGGAGGGGCCCCAAGAGAGGGAAAAGGAGGAGTGGAATGAGAAAGAAGAACAGAACAACTAAGCACCCACATGAAGGTACAGAATTGCTTAACAGAAAACCAGATTCTAGAAGTTTCCTAGAAATCGCCTAGTCCCAGGGCTTCTCAAACATTGTGCAAAGGATCAGGTAACAAACATTTTAGGCTTCATGGGACATATGATGTCTCTTGAAATCACTCCATCCTGTCATTTACAATGCAAACAAATGGGTTCAGCTATGCTCCAATAAAACTTTATTAAGACAAATGGATTTTTAGGACAGTGACACTAATACCTAACATTATACGTTTTATCAAACCCACAGAATGTACAACATCGGAGTGAATCCCAGTGTAAACCATGGGCTGGGTTTACATTGGGGTAAATACAGACGTCAACAGAGGTTCATGGATTTTAATAAATGAACCACTTTGGCAAAGGGTGTTTATGTTGGGAGAGGCTGAGTGCATGTGGGAAAAAGGATGTATGGATATTTTCTACTTGATTTTTCCATGAACCTAAAACAGATTTTAAAAAATATAATGTAGAGGACAGCAGATGGCGTGGTAGTTGAGCTGGACTCCCACATGTGGTTTAAGCCTTGGACCTGGCAGCTTGAAAATCCTGCCAGGCATGTGTGCATGCATGCCCAAAATCTCAAGAGAAGAATGGAGAAGGGATTGCGGCATAGCCATCTTCTGTAGGGGATGATTTCTCACTTTCCCTCTCACTGTCTCAGTCTCTCTCTGGTGAGTGCATACGTCATATGGCAAAAACCTTTTAAAAATAAATAAAAATCACTGGCAGGTGGCATGGAGGTTAAGATCCTGGATCCCACATAGCCATCTGCATGGTCTGAGTCCCAGATTTTATGGCTTGAAAATCATGCCAGGTGCATGTGCGTGCATGCCCAAAATCCTTAAAGAAGGGATTGTGGCATGGCCACCCACCTGGGAGGCGATTTCTCTCTCTCTGTCTCTCTCTCTGGTGAATGCATGTGCCCTATTGCAAAAACTAAACTAAACTTAAATACAATCTATTATAAAACAAACAAATAGTAGGCTATATTTGGCTAGTTAAACTATAGTCTGCCTCCCCTTAATCTAATTCAACCCCTTCATTTACAGAGAAGGAAACGGCGGCCAAGGAAGGAAGATGTCTTGGCCAAGATCACAGAGTCAGAATCTCAACCAGCCTGGACCTCGGATCTTCTGATTTCAGTGATACATGAAGGGATGGGACAAGCTCCACAGACCTCGGCGAGGAGTCAGTCTTGATTTTCTGGTTTCGACCCAGAACGACAACGGTCCTATGAAACCTCAAAGAAGCTTAACGCTCTGTGTCGTCATCATTGCGCTGCTCAAGGATTCGAGGTCAGTACCAAACCTGCTCGCTTATCTAGGACCCCTGCTCAGAAATCCTGCTCATCTCAAGACTTAGAGATGGCTTAGACAATCCACCTGAAGTGAGAGCTCTGCCTGGGTGTTGCCAGACCTGGGGCTACTATAACTAGGACCCACCCGCCTCATCCACCCCTGCCTGCAACTGTTCATTCAATGATTGCTCTCTATCTGTAATGGTCAGCTTAGTTCTGGGTCCTGCAGGTAAAGGCCCTCCATGGCTTTTCTCACTGACAAAGATGAAATGACTCTTGAGCAAGTCTCATGTGATTCTGCCGGAGGCAGAGGAGCTATGGCTAAGAAACTGGGATTGAGCTGCCAGGTGTACGGCTTGTCATTCTCTCAAAAGCTAGGACACAGGCTGGCCATACGGCCTAGTGGTTTAAGGAGCCAGATCCCACATGGCTGGCTCCATGGTTTGAGTCCCAGATGCAGCAGCTTGAGAAGCACACTGGGCACAGCGTGTATGTGTGCCTGGATCCCAACAGGATGGCGTGGGGACGGCAGTGACCACTGTCCACAGTGGGTGCTTTCTCCCTCCCTCCCTGTCTCCTGTGAGTGCAGGCATCCTCTGGATTGTGGTGTGGCCATCCCCCAGGGGGTGATTTCACACCTTCTGTCTCTGCTTCTCTGTGAAAGTGGTGATGGGCAAGGAAACTGATGGAAAAAATTATATATAGGTATCAGTTTTTTACATTGAAATAAGCTCATACTTTAATTCCATTTTTCTATAAGCATTTTGAAGACCTCATATTTTCTAAAGTCTCTCATGTCTTAATTCCCCAGTTTTGTCCTCCGAAGCAGAGGCCCTGTCTCCTACCAGAGATCACCACCTCCCAGTAGTGGGCATTTACCCCATCACAGAGCTGCAGAAACAGCGATAGGAGGAGTAGTTTCAGTTACACCCTTCAGCTCTAGTGCTTGGGGAGGAAGTCGGGAGGGAAGATTCATTCTCAGCACTGTGCGTCTGGAATGGACGACCTTTTAGGTTCCTTCCTCTTCTGAGATCCTAGGACACCATTGTTCTAGAGAAGGCCTCTGGCAGGGGCTGCCCTGTGGTGAGCACCAGTGCACAGCTCACCCCTCGTGTCCTGTGGGGCTCTCGGGAAAAGGGGCCATGCTTTCTAAGCTCTCCATCCATGCAAGTTTGGCAGCACGCTCTGACTGGAGAGGTGCTAAGTGCTGCCTGTCGGTGACGACAACAATGAAGCTAGACACTCGGCCAGCGGCTAACAGCAAGGGAGCCCACAGTGCTGAGAGCCACAGGGGCTCTCATCCCAATCCACAGGCATCGTTCCCGGGCTGCCGCCCTCGCCCAGCCTCCACTCAGGTTGGCCATTTATACCTAAAAGTGCAGCTGCCTGGCTCCGTCCTCCAAAGCTGCGGCTGAAGGAGCTGTGCCGGCTTGCGTAAGAGGCCGGCCGGCTGGGCAGCCAGGGCAGGAGGAAGGCGGGGATCTCGGAGTGCAAGAGCTCTTCCACCACGAAGGCCACCTCAAACCACTTGCGCTGGAAGCTGGCAAAGTCGTCCACCCCTGCCGTGTGCCAGGTGGTGGCAGGCTGCTGCAAGGCCACTGGGAAAACAAGGACACAAGGAGCCTTAACACGATGCTCAGCTACTGACACGAGCCAACGTGGAGGAGCCTGCAAACACTGTATTGAGTGGAAGAAGCCAACCACGAAAAGCCAGAGTTTGTGATTCCATTTACATGAAATGCCTGCATTAGGCAAAACCATAGAGACAGAACGCGGGTTAGTGGTTGCCAGGGGGTGGGAAGAGGCGGAGCTGGGGCGGATGCTTATGGGTAGGAGGTTTCCTTTCGGGGAGATGAAACTAGATCAAGGTGCTGGTTGTACAACACCGTGACTATATCAGATACCCCTCAACTGTTCACTTTGTAATGGTTAATTTTATGTTCCTCGAATTAAAACGAGGTTTTTAATCCTCAGTTTCGTCTAATTTCAGGGCATATGGCGGCAACCTGGTTTCTTCAACTCGAAAGTAAACTAGGTATCTGCTTGTCAAACCCAGAACTAGCGGGAAGAGGTGACGCTGAGCACAGCGGTGGCTGCGGGGAAGATAACCTGCACAAATCCACGTCCGACATCGGACCGGAGAGCACCCTGGATGGCACGTGCTGCTTTCACCTCATGAACGACCTCTCGAATTCAGAGGTGGAGAGGCTGCTGTGTGAGGGGTGTCGGTCACTTCCAGTCAAGCTTCCCATGTGGTCCAGGTGGACCGAAGACGCTGGTCTGAACGCTGGGTATTTACAGAGATAGGAGTGCCAGCGCTGACCCATGCTAGAAATGGCTCGCCTCTGGCAAAGTGCTGTGTGTGTGTGTGTGTGTGTGTGTGTGTGTAACGCTCTTCAGAAGGTCTCACTGTGCTGCAATTCTCCTGCCTCAGCCTCCCGAGTAGCTGGGAATACAAGCACGCGCCACCATGCCTGGTGTTTGGGGGGCTGGGAATCAGACCCAAGCCTCCCACGTGGCTTCAGCCTGCTGAGCAGCCGCAGTAAGTGTACATAACTGTGGCTGGATCCTTTTTCTCATTAAAAATAATAATAATAATAATAAAAATGTATCTTGACAATGTTGCTAGGACTTGATCGTCTCCCCGGGGGAAGGAATTAAATCTGGAGACCTGGCAAGTGAAAAGTGCTGTAAGTTGCAGGTTGGAGCCCTCTCGTTACATCAGCAGCACTCGTGCTGGGCAGAGGTGGGGTGCCACAATGACCCACAGGGACTGCCTCACACCAGGGCCCTCGGCCTCTTTTAGGGTGACCTTCCACCCACACTGTACTTAAACCCTCGTCACTGTGCTACGCTGACATCAAGCACAGAGGCTCCGGGAGCCCGACAGATCTGTCTGTTTAGGATACAAAGTCATACAAGGAGCTTAAGAGCCACCATCATGCCCGAGAGAACGTCACCAGGAAGAACGCCGCCCCTCGCGGACAACCACATTTGCTCAGCTCTGACCTCGGTCGGGCTCTTTGTCCATTACTATCTTGTAGAAATAGAAGCCGTAGATGAAGGTCCGCCAGGCTTCACCAGACGCGTGCATGATGAGCTGTTCTTCTAGCATTTTCTAGGAGAGACATTGAGACATTGAAATTCCTGCAGAGGAACATCTTAGAGGGGTGGCTCTCAGTCATGCCCTAGAGTCAAGGGGGGGACGGAAGCACTGAGGAGACCCTACTCCCACACCCCGTTAGACTTGATTGCATTATGTTAACTGCTGTGCCTGGTGTAATTTATATCATAACATGTAAGCACATATTATAGTATCATAAATACTTCAAACACACAGAAAAGATATAGAGAAAGTCTAGGCATACCTCTGTTCAGATTGAGCAAATTTACCATTTTACTATATTTATTAAAAAAATAATCTTGGGTTCGCCCCATGGCTTTGTGGTTAAGGGAGACAGATCCCGCATGGCTTGTTTCAATCCCAGCCCTGCTGGCTTGAAAACAGACCAGACACATGTGTGTACATACCCCAAATCCCAAAAGGACAGAGAAATCGAGAAGAAGGGATTGTGGTATGACCACGACCCACTGCGGGGTACTTTCTCTCCTTCTTTCCAGTTAACACATATACATGCTTTCTGGCAATTAAAAAAAAAAAAAAAAGCTCTAAGGACTCTCCCAAGTTCCATTTTTCTTTCTTCTCGAAATAAATTGCTACTAGGGCTGGCAGGTGGCGTGGTGGTTGAAGGTGCTGGATTCTCACATGGCCAACTGTGGTTCGGGTCCCGGACCTGGAGGCTTGCTTTCTTGCTTTCCTTGTCCCCCACCCCCATCTCTGTCTGGTCAAATTGAAAATATAATAAAAAATGGAATTAAATAAATAATTCTAAAAATAAATAAATTGCTACTATAATCTGTAATGTTATTCTTACATACATTTTTAAATGATTACATAGCCAAGAATTGATAAAGAATATGACGTATCTTTATGAGATTTAAAATATTATATAATTTTGCAAATTGGTTTCTCAGTCCACATCATACTTCTGACATTTATCTGTGTGGTTATATGTATCTCCAGTTCATTCATTTTAACTACTCTGCAGCATTACGTGTGAAGAAGAAACGAGCATTCTCAGGGAGGTTGGAGGGCATAAGGTTACCAGGGAAAGGTTACGCAAAAATAGTGCATCAAGATCCTTAAAGAGAGAAGGGAGGATCGCATGTTTATTCAAATCAGTTATGGATTTTACACTTCAGTGACGACAACCCAGCAAATGGTACTGATTTCCAGGGGGCTCTGTATTCATAGGAGGACATGAACTAGCTCAGCCAACTAGACCTTCTCCAGTCCTGTCCTCTCATGGTTAATCCCAGCTCTGAAGAATGTAATTAACATCAGCAAGTGGGGGCTAGACAGCGGCACAGCAGTAAAATACAATCTCTGCAAGACTGACCCACACGGGAGGTTCCCGCTTCAAGACCTCCCTGAGTATGCCAGGCATGCGTGTGCCCATGATTCATGGGCAGCTGAGGCTGGGGGTGGATTATGGCATCAAAACCCTGTTGCAGAGGCTGTCTCTGTCTCTCTCTGTGACTCTCTAACTTACAAAATAAATGAGCAAAACCTTTTTTTTTTAAACAGAGATTTTTGCTATAGGACACATGCGCTTGGTGGAGAGATGGGGACAAAGAAACAAAAAGCGAGAAGTCACCCCCAGGAGGGAGGGCCAAACTGCAGTCCCTTCTCCTCCAGTCTCCTCCCAGGATCTTGGGCATACACGCACATGCAGCCGGCATGAGTTTTAAGTCACTGGGTCTGGGACTTGAACAGCAGTGGACTACGTGGGAGTTCAGCAACATAACCATTACGCCATCTGCTGGTCCCTGAACGGAAACTTTAAAAAAATTTTAATAAGTGTCCACTAAGTGCCTGTCGTGTGCCAAATGACATGCTGGGCACCAGTGATACAGAAATGGACAATAAGAGGTGGCCCTAGGTCTAGGTGTGAGGCATGAGATCCATTTATTCATTCTGCTGAACCAAGAGTCCTGACACGGTAAGTAGGGGCATCACAGCCCCTGAGGACAGCCTGGAAGGCAGCCTTGGGTCTTGAATAAGCAGATGTCAGTTATAGGAAAACAGCGAAGGTATTCCCTAAAAGTCTTTCACAGAGAGGAGCCGGGGGTGACATGGTGGCTGAGGTGCTGGACATTTCCACATGACTGACCACAGTTCAAGTCCCTGACCTGGTGGCTTCCTTTCTTACTTTCCTTATCTCTCTGGTCAAATTAAAACAAATGAATGAATAAATAAAATTAAAATAATTCTTAAAAAAATCTTTCACAGAGATTTCTTGTAGCAAACTAAAAAAAATAGTAAAAAAATTAAACAAAAAACAAAAGTTAAAAAAAAGGGCACAGATTGCATCCAGAACATTTCAGTCCAGAAGATAAATTCTGCCTGAGTTTGAAGTCAAAATACAGTATAGTTCAATGCAAGACCTACTCTTTCAGCAATTCAAGACCAGCCTCACACATACCAAAAACAGATCCTCACCCCAACCTGCAGGTCCTGGGACCAGCCCTGGCTGCAGGGGGAACCTGAGCGGTTCAACAGGCCCCATCCCGCTGTCTCACCTGCATGATGTCGATTGCCATGGCCTGCGTCTGGACGCCCTCCACGTTGTTCACCAGCCAGTGCACGCCCTCGGCGCTGATGAAGCAGCTCGGCGACAGCCCCTTCTGCTCAGAGAGCAGCTGCACGCCTGTCCTGGTTCCAGCACGGTGAGCAGGGAGCAGGGTCCATGTGTACCGGTGGCGGCAAGCAGAAAGGGAAGAGGGAAAACAAGGGACTCCTATTAAGCACTGAATACCTGAGGTGAGGACATCCATAAAGCCATTTCTCTGTGCTATTCCTAGACCCAGACAGGACAAGAGATGGTGCAACAGGAAAAAGGGGAAGAGGGAGGAGAAGGGCAGTGACACCGCGGGAACACCGGTACTCGTCAGGCGACACACTGGGTGCTTCGCATAATTATTTTATCTAGTCCTTATCGACGTGACTGAACCGCTGTTTTTTAAAATCTCACTTTACAAACAAGGTAGCAGGGGTTCAGAGAGGTCAAGTCACTCGCCCACAGTCTCACAGCATCAGGGGCAGACGAATCTACCAAACCACACTGCCTGAGCACTGCCGTGGCACATGCCTCTGGGAACCTCCTGTCCCCAGACTCACAGACATGAGGGGCACTTACGAGGGGTGCTTCATGGCTTCCAGGATCTCTGTCAGGGTAGAGGACGATGTCAAGGAGCTGGCCACCAGCTGCTGAGAGCTGTAACACAGAGCGCCCTGTCAGCAGGTCCGCAGGGCACACACGTGCACACACACACACAGTCAGGAAGACAAACACTAAACACTGCTTCATGTGGAGCTGGACACCAGTACGACACTGCCGCTAAGGGCACCAGTACAACAGTACCACTGAGGGTCACCTCCCAGGGGTGTCCTCCTTCCAAAGTGTACATATTAGAAAATTTAGACAAGAGAGATTGGCAGGTGGAGTGGCGGTTAAAGGTGCTGGATTCCCACATGGCCAACTACGGTTTGAGTCCTGGACCTGGCGACTTACTTTCTCTATTTCCCTTTTTCTCTCTCTTTCTGTCTCTCACTGGTCAAATTAAAAGCTAATAACAAATGGAATTAAAAAAAATAATTCTTAAAAAAAAATTAACAAAAGAATTCATGGGGCAAGCACGTGGCATGGTGGTTAAGGTGTTGGATCTCACATGGCTGACTGCGCAGATCAAGTCTCAGACTTGATGGCTTGAATCACACACCAGGCACATGTGCATGCGTGTTCAAAACCCTGAGAGGGGAATGGAGAAGGGATTGAGGTATGGCCATCTTCCCTGGGAGGTGACTGTTCACTTTCTCCCTCTCTGTCCAGCAAGCATATGAGCATACAGAAAAACAAAACAAAACAACAACAAAAACGTGGCCAGCAGATGGCGTAATGGTTATGTTGCTGGACTCCCACATAGTCGACTGTGGTTCAAGTCCCAGACCCAGTGGCTTAAAATCCACACTGGGTGCATGTGTGTGTGTGTGCCCGAAAAGGAACTATGGCATGGCCTTCCCCTCCTGGGGGGGTGGAGGGGGGGCGGTGATTTCTTGCTTTCTGTCTCCCTATCTCTGTCTCTCTGGCAAGCACACACACCCTATAACAAAAATCTCTTAAAAAAAAAAACCACAAAAACTGAAAACAAATAAAAATTCTCAAAGCAATTGTGTGTCCAAATCTACTGCATCTCGCCTTTTAATAACGTCCTCAGGCCCAATCATTTCCAGAACTCTTCCTGGACTGCTCTGGTTTTACCCAGGACCTTTCAGAGGCTGCTTCATCTCATCCTGACCAGAGGATGCTGGGTGCGTGTGTGGGGGCCCGCGTGCCCTAGGGCTTCCCTGAGCACACGTCCACCAGGCATGCTCAGGGAGGTGCTAGGTGTGAACCCAGGACTTTCCTCCTGTGGGACCAGCTGCGTTACCACTACACCACCGCCCGGCCCACTGGACTTGACACTTCCTCGTCCTTCTTGTCTCTGCAGGAAGTTCTTAGCTATCCTTTGAGGAAGGCAGGGCACAGATCTCCAGTCCCATCACACAGATGTGGGTCAGAACTGACCTGCCCAGGGCGCCATAGATGATCTGTGGCTGAGTCCGAACCTGGTCCCAAGGTTAGACTGTCCCCTACTCCCCATTCTGAATGGTCGAGTGTGACCATTCTGAATCTCACCTGCTGTCGCTGGAGTTTGCAGAAGGGAAGCCCTGTTCTCCCACATTCTGGGAGTTCCCAGAGGTCTGGCTGTTGCCTCTGTCCACAGATTGGCCTGTGCTTACTCCCAAACTGTTACCATCCAACACTGGAGCGACAGTTTGGTCCACAGATACCTACAGGAGATTTGAAAATTAATCCCTGGGTCCAAAATAATTAACAGGAAATACAGCAAAGAAGTTGTACTTATTGGGACCAGCAGTTAGCGTCATGGCTATGTCACTGGACTCCCACGTAGTCGACCGCGGTTCGCGTCCCGGACTCGGTGGCTTAAACTCACGCCGGGCGCGTGTGCGTGCGTGCCCAGGATCCCGAGAGGAGAATGGAGGAGAAGGGATCGCGGCGTGGCCATCCCCCCTGGGGGGTGATTTCCTGCTTTCTGTCTCTCTGTCTCTCTCTGTCTATCTGGCGAGCGCACGCGCCCTATAGCAAAAACCTCTCAAAAAAAAAAAAAAGAAGTTGTACTTATTTACTCATTCAACAAACATTTACAATCAATCAACTAATACGAAAGAAAAAAGATTGTAAAGGCTACACGTATACATGGTCCTTCTCATTCTTCGTCCCTCTTGGTCCCTGGGGAAAAAGCTACAGGAGATTAGAGGCCACTCCCACTCTCATGTGCTGTTTTCTGTCCGATCACCTGGCATTCTCAGCCTCCAAACCAAAGCAGATGGAGATCCATCATACAGAAAAACTTCAGGACCAAAGAACTCTCTTCAGCTCTTCACTCCAACCCCAAAATGTACATTCAAGAAAAATCTTCACAGAGAGTAGAGAAATGAAATCATTCCTCATGAGGATGGGAAGAGAAAAAGAACACGTCTAGAGGCAAATGAGTGACTATCACAATGGGGACTCTCCATGCATCGCGCTCACCCTTGTCCACCCCAATCCTCCTTTCCTGTATCTGTCCGTGGTACAATCTGGTCTTCCAATGCCTGGGTTCAAACTTCAGAGGCATCTAACATTTAGGGCATCCTCTTATGTAAGTGAGCAATGATCAAGTCCATTTCCGGCACACAGGATGGAGAAAGGAAAACTGTAACTTGCTGAAAGTCTGTTCTAGTTATCAGAGTGTGACACGTTCATTATCGTCAGAATGATGAATTGGTGGCACAAGGGCCGTTTTCCAAGACTGGAGCTCAGCCCTGTAACCCGGTCCTCTGAACTGCTGGCTGTTCTTCTCCTACAGGGACTTCCTGTCGGAACTTGAGTCTGGTGGGTGTCCCCCCATTGGCCAACAGGAGTGCCTTGGCAGAGAGCTGCTTGGAGGGGCAAAACTACAGGCACCACCGCTGTGAGTCAGCCAGACCCAGAGAACGTAGCTACTTTCCGCTGTCAAGAACCTCAGAGCTAGAGAGGAAGGAAAGCTCGCTTACTTCAGACCCACTCGCACGCTCCAGGTAAAAGAGCTGACCGTCCAACCAGGCCCGTTCACTGGCTTGTACCCTTTCCTGCCCCCCTCCCCTTGGCCCTCTCCCTCTCATGCACGCACGTGTGCACATGTGCACACACAATGAACGCGCACACACACACGCACACACACAGGATTACCATGTGCCAGGGGTTGAGCTAAACACCAAGATGCTTCATCTCATTTCACTCTCACAGCAACCCCGTAAGAACACAATCTAAGTCCCACCCCACACGAGAAACTGAGGCTGGGAGAGGTCAGTGTGGTCACTGAAAGTTGTGACCCTCACAGTCAGTCTGTGAGCATCAGGCAGCCTGATGCCAGAGTCTACACTGATGGTCTCTAACCAGGTAGCCCCTTTCTCTCTCTCTCTCTCTTTCTCTCCTTCTCTCTCTCTCTCTCTCTCTCTCTGCCACAGGGTGTGTACATCTGTCAGAGAGAAAGAAAGGGAGAAATCGCCCTCACAGGGGTATGGCCACAGCGCAATCCCTGCCCCTCCATTCTCCCGTTGGGATCTTGGGCATGCATGCACACGCGCCTGGAGTGATTTTCAAGCCACCAGGTGCAGGACTCAAACCGTGATTGGCCATGTGGAAGTTCAGCACCTTAACCGCCATGCCACCTGCTGACCCCCACTGCATCTTTCTCTTAGAGTTCACCACACACTCTGTACTCTTGGTCGTGGATTAGAGTAGACAAAAGAGGCGGCGGGATAGGGAGTGGGCACTGATCATCACAGAGGCCTTGAACCGACGTGCTGGGGCCAACTCCGTGGCGCAGCAGCGCTGCACTGTTCAAGAGAACCAGGATCCCACTCGGCGGCCGTGGTCGGCCTGAGACACGGCAGGCACACGACCAAGTGCCCAGGTTCCAATGGGCTGGAGGGCTGGAGAAAGGGGGCGTGGCCTGACCAGACTCTCGCGTTCACACATGCATGCATACAGTCTCATGAATAAAGAAACAAATTTTAATTAACATTATAATCTGGCATGATAGTAATCCTAATCCTGATCATAGCTCGTGTTTACTGAGGGCCAACAACATAGCAGGCGCCGTGCGAGTCATTTACATACATCCTTACGGCCGCACGTGAGAAGTGAGGTACTTAATTTTCAAGTTTACAGGAGAGTTCTAGTTATCTTTTTGTCACGGATATACAGTTTAATTGCACTGTGGTCACAAATGTGATCTACATAAATTTCTCCCGACATTTGTTGAGAAATGTATATTATTTCTACTCCTCAAAACAATAGTATAAACTGGACCAGCAGATGACATAATGAATGTGTCATTGCAGTTCGACTGCAGTTCGAGTCCCAGACCTGGTGGCTTAAACTCACGCCAGGTGCATGTGCGTGCCCAAGATCCTGAGAGGAGAATGGAGAAGGGATTGCAGTATGGCCATACCCCCGGGGGGGTGATTTCTCGCTTTCTGTCTCTCTGTCTTTCTGGCATATGCATGTGCCCTATAGCAAAAAACCTCTCAAAAAAAATTTTTTTTTTTTGCCAGGGAGCATGTGCATTTACAGGAGAAAGAAGGAAGAAAGCGAAAAAAGCACTCCCCCATGGGGGACAGTCACATTGCAACCTCTTTTTCTCCATTTCTCCCTCCTTTAGGGACTTTGGGTACACACCCACATGCACGGAGTGTGTCTCGAGCCACCAGATCTGGTACTTAAACCATGAAGACCTTCAGCCATGGCATATCCAGTTGCCTTGACCACCGTGCCATGGGCTGGCACCAGCTGTGTACCCTTTGACTGGTTAAAATATTTTTTCTGTTTTTTAATTGACAGAGGCCACATGCACTTACCAGAAAGAGAGAGAGAGAGAGACAGGGTTGGGGGAGAGGGAGAAAGTACTCAATGTGGCGATCGTACCGCTACCCCTGTTCCTCCACTTCCCACCGTCTTGCCATCTTGGGCATACAAGCGCACACGCCCTGTGGATTCTTCAAGCCACCAGGGCCAAGATTTGCACTGCAATGGCCGTGTGTGAGACAGCTCCCTTACCCACTGGGCCACGGTGCCAGCTCATCCAGCTAACACCTGGAATTCAGTTTCCTCTCCTGCCATGGGCAATACTCGTACCTCACGGTTGCTGGGAAGACCACGTGTGAAGCCCTCTGCACGGTAGCTGGCACAGCGGGTGCTCAGGACATGCTGGTTTTCTGACCTGCACTAAATAAGGACTCTCGACCTTTGCTCTGAATCTCCCAAGTCCCATTCTCCTCAGCCTATCCCATTCTGCATAAATGCTCTGGATCCTGCCAGGTCTCTGTAACTGGTGCTGTCTGTAAGGAAGTCAATTTCATATACTTAGGGGCCTTGATAAAGGCCAGACAGCCCTGTTTCTCTTCACCCAGGACATGTCCAAACAGTGATTACTAAATGGTACTTACAGAATGGGTCGTGGGTCAAGCCTGTGGGTCCCGGATTTAAATCTCAAGTCTATTCGTGCCGTATACAGTGCAATTTCTTTAACCCTCAATTTCTCCTTTTGTAAAATGGAGATGAAATTTTTACTTAACTCATCGGTTATGTTGTGAGGATGAAAGATAACACCTGCACTTGGCAGGGAGTAAGTGAAGAGTTTCGAGCCTTGGAAGGCCTTTGGAGATCTAGCCCAAATTTTTTATTTGACAAATGAGTTAAATTCACAGGCCAGCCTGGCTGCCCAGGGCCGCTCACTGTTGCCTATGAAGCAGTGCACGCCTGTTAATAAATGTCTGCTCTGTTCGTCACCACTTCCTGCCGTATCGTTATAAATGTATCTGGTTGTACCGGGAGGAGAAAAATAAGGGTCCAGTCCTTAAGTAAATATATTTCATGTTGTAATAAAACCTAAAAGGGGAAGCCAGCAGGTGGCATAAAGGTTAAGGCAGCTGGATCCCACATGGCCGACTGCAGTATTGGAGTCCCGGAGCCAGCGGCTTGAAAATCACACTGGGTGTGTTTGTGTGCATGTCCCAAATCCTGAGAGAATGGCGGGAGGGAGAGATGCATGACTATCCTTCCCGGGAGGTGATTTCTCGCTTGCTTTCTTTCTCTCTCTCTCTCACACACACACACTCTGCCCTCCCCCCGCTCTGGAGAGCACACATACCCTATAGCAAAACAAACAAACAAATAAATAAACCTAAAAGGGGAGATACTGCAATGTGGCAGAGAACCAGTGGCAACTACGTGAGACAGGCGAGGACGAGAAGGTCATTCGTGCACTTACATTAATCCCTTCCACCCTCCTTTCCTACAAGTACCCCAGAAGGGAATGTATACTTCTTAGACCAACTTCAGTTTCAACTGCCCCTCAAACTCAGTTTCAGCCCCATTCTGGTTCTTCAGTGCTCATCAGAAAGCCAGCTCCCGGCTTCTGAGACAGAGAGGCATGCACGGGCTGCAAAGCCCTGGGTTCGACTGACCTGCGGGTAGAAGGCAGACGATGCCGTGCGTGGGCTGCGGACAAACTCCATAAAGAAGGCCCCGTCCTGCAGTCGGAGGAGGAGGGAGCCGCAGCAGCAACAGCGGCAGCAACAGCAAGGAAGCGAAGAAATGGAATGGGTACCAGTGGTTAACCATCGGGGAAGGAGAGCGTATGAAAAATAAAAATAAAAATAAAAACAAGGAGGGAAGAAGAGAAACAAGGAAACATGAGGAGGATGGAAAACAAACAAACAAAAAGAGAGAGAGAGAGGAAAATCCACCCATGAAGGCAATATCCAAATGCCAAGCATTAGCAGGGACTCACACCTTCTTGGACAGAATATGCCACCTGCGTGGGAGAGCGCGCCTGGGTTAGAAGGTGTGTCCGAGCACCCCAAGGGCTCGTGAGGGCCTGGCTTGGATGCTTCTGACCCTCCCACATAGCTCTGAAATCCTCTCAGATCTATGCCGAGGGAGAAGGCAAGGCTGTGGATGAGCCTGGTAGGGATGGCAGGTAAAGGCTTAGAGGCGACATCCTGGCCTCCCGCCTGGCTGGGTGACCGGTGCCCTCTTGGAGAGAGAACACTTGCGGCAAGTGGTTATTCAGCCTGTTACGAAGCCTGGCAGCCAGATGGGAGAAGAGGACTCGGTGCAGGACAAGTTCCTTGTTGACCTGGGCACACAGCGGGTACAGAGCAGTTCTACCTTCTCCTCCACTGGCTGGACAACGTCGAGAAGCTCAGACACGGGGAAGGTCGGACACAAGTGCTCCTGGCGAGAGCCTCGAAAGGCTCAAGCACTCCCCTCTCTGCTCTGGAGGGGTGCACAGGGTCATGTATTTGAAGCCAAGAGGACTTTCCCAAAGGCTCTCTGCCCTTCCAAATCTTTCTACTAATTATGCTCAATTATCACTGGAACTCAGAATGGGCACCTGATAAATCTCAAATGCCCCTACTTTCCTACATATCCTCAATTCAAAAAGTAGAATAACTATTTTGTATACAGAGGGTATCCGTAGTATCCATGCTGCTGCCATTTCTCAAAAGCCACCACAAATTCTGCTAAGAAACCTTGGAAACACGACGCTATGGAGATGGAGATGCCGGCACTCCCCCACACATCCCAGAGCGAGCTGCTGCCCAAGACGTGGTTGGGAGTTCCTGGGCAGGTCAGCAGGGTCTTCGCTTCAGCCGGCTCAGAGCATCTCTGCCTCTCCTGGACAACTTGGGAGTCTATAGCCAGCACTGCTCCGCCGAAAGCTCATACAGGTGGGTTCTAGTGTTTAATAGAAGATCGGGACAGTATTCCAAACAGCAATCTCGTATTTGGTCTTTGGAGCACGTTAACCTTAATGTTTCTGAATCTAGCATCTCTTTCCATTTTAGTCTTGTCTGAGGCACTGCTTTTAACCCCAAGGTGGCAGTGAGTAGAATTAAAAGCTCGTGGACAGCAGAGAGTTAGCTTACGTACTTTCCCATCCCATTCCTCCCCCTTCCCTGCCAGCACTTACAAAAGCAGAGGGGCTGATGGTGCTGGGATGCGAGGGAGAATGAATGAAAAGAATCTTTCTTCACCCATGGGTCCTCTTTACAGACTCCTAGAGACTTAAGCTATTCGCTAGAGCAGGGTCGACAAACTTACAGCTTACAGGCCAAATCTGGTCAGCCACCAGGTTTTCTTTTTTTCTTTTTTTTTTTCCTTCTCTTTCATTTATTTATTTTTACATTAGCCACCAGGTTTTCTACAAACCATGAGCTATAAATGTTTTTTATAATTTTAAGTGGTTATGAAAGAACTTACACAATAGTTTTATTCTGCTCTTTGGCCCACAAAGCTAAAAACAGATTTATTGAATTGTTGGAAAAGTCATGCATATTTTTCTTTATTCCTTTTAGATAATTACTTTATTGGGACCAGCAGTTGGCATAATGGTTATGTCGCTGGACTCCCATGTATGTAGTTGACCACAGTTCAAGTCCCGGACCCGGTGGCTTAAACTCACGCCAGGCACGTGTGCGTGCATGCCCAAGATACTGAGAGGAGAATGGAGGAGAAGGGATTGCGGCATGGCCATCCCCCTGGGGGGTGATTTCTCATTTTCTGTCTCTCTGTCTCTCTCTGTCTCTCTGGCAAGCACACACACCCTATAGCAAAAACCTCTCCATAAAAAAAAGAGAGAATTATTTTATTTACTTTATTTATTTATTTATTTATTTACTTACTTACTTATTTACTTATTTAATTTAATTTGATCAGAGAGGGACAGACCAAGAGAGGGGAAAAGTGAGAAAACAAGTTGCCAGGCCCAGGACTTGAACCATGGTTGGCCATGTGGGGCAACCACGGTTGCTCTTAACCACCATGCCACTTACCGGCTCCAAGTCATGGATATTTTTCTATGCAAAAACGTATCATGACTTTTCTGACAACCCAGCAGGTTTACTGGACTCTGATCTGTAGCATCCACAAGCTGCCAGTAGCTTCAGTTGATACTATCTCTCAGATTTTAATACCTCCACTCTGGTAGTCTAATTCTAGTAATTTATGCTAAGGAAGTAATCAGAGGTCAAAAATGATTACAAGGATGTTCATTGTGACATTATTTATAATCGGGATACACTGTAGAATAATTATAAAAATTTACAGATTACCAAAAATTATTTTAAAAATTGGAAACCACTACATTTTTAATTGAAATGTTATAAATGAACGGACATCCACACGATGAAATATTATATAGCTATTTTTTTAAAATACTGCTGAAAAACATTTAATGGCATGGGAAATTTTCATGATATGAAAGAAAATAAATAAATGCAGAGTTGGACATACAATTTGAGCACAGTTTTGAAAAATAAAACACATCTATTGAATCTCCATTCTCTGCCAGTGGTAGAGACCAGACAAGAGAATATATAGTCGACTCACCCTGCCACAATAGAATGAGCTCAAATTCTGAATTTCCCTGGAGAAGCAGATGACATGATCAAGTCTGTTGATCGTAAAAGATGTAAAGACCCTGGTCTGTGGTGTTGCTGTCCCTCTACTGTACTTGCTATTCCTCACAGAGGCCGAGAGCCTCAGGGTTTTTGTCTGTGTCGTTTTCCCTGCAGGAAGCTTCCGCTGGACTGTATTGCTCAGAAAATAGATGGAAATTTTATATCAAAGCAGCATGAGCTGTTATGAAAGCTGAAGCAGCTTCCTACTCCTGGGAAAGCTAAAGATGAGGGTAGAAGAGAACCAGATGGTCGGTTTCGAAGTTCCAACCTGCTCCTGGGCCTTGACCAATACAGCGTAGCTTGACTACTTCGTATCCGTGTTTAACTAGAAGGTGACTCCCTTACTAGCTAAGCCAGCAAGTGCCCAGATACAAACAGTCACAGTAACAGAAACCTAACTGGGTTCAGGGTAGAACCCATCCAAAGCCTCAGGGCCTTCAGTCCAGGATCTGTAGGCGATCGCCCTGGGTCTGAGAGCAGGCAACAGCTCCTGCTGCAGTGGGCTCCTTTACCTTTCGTGGGCTGTCCACGTAGGTGGGAGTCATGGCAACGCTGCTGCTCTCCACGGGCTGGGCGGAGCTCTTCCCACCATGCACAGCTGCTTGCTGGTCTCCTAGGGACCTGGAAGGAGGAAAAAGCACATGACTGTCACTGGCTCGGAACTCCCTGGTGAAGGACCCACGATAGCCATGGCAAAGACAGGGAAACACACTGTCTCGTTTCTCCTTTAGGCCCTGCAGGATACCTGTAATTTCATCCATTGTCTGAACCATCACCAGTAGCCACAATAAATCAGAAAACTGCCCAATCAAGAGGAGAAAAAAGGAAATTCTGGGAGGCTAGCCGGTGGCACAGTGGTCGAGGCAGCTGGATCGCACATGGCCAACTTTGGGTTTCGAGTCCTGGACCGGGCAGACTGAAAAATATTCCAGGCACGTGTGTTTGCATATCCAAAATCCTGAGAGAAAAATGTAAGGGAAGGGATTGTGGTATGGCCATCCTGCCTGGGGTGAGGGTGGGGTGCTGTCTTACTTCCCTCCTCCCCTGTCTCTGGTAAGCACTCTAAAAGCTCCCCCTCCAAAAAAAAAAAGAAGCAGCAGAAAAAAAAGAAACAACATTCTAGAAGTACCTGATGTGTATGTATTACTTTAAAAAGGCAACTAACAAGGCCAACAAGTGGAGTGGTAGTTAAGGCTCTGGATCCCACATGACTGGCCACAATCCAAGTACCAGACCTGGCAGCTTGCTTTCTCACTTTCTCTCTCTCTCTGGTCAAATTGAAAATAACTATAATAATAAATAAAGGAAATACATATATTTTAAAGGCAACTAACAGGGACCAGCATTTGGTGTAATGGCTATGTCGCTGGACTCCCATGGAGTCGACCACGGTTCGAGTCCCAGACACAGAGGCATAAACTCAAGCTGGGCGCACACGTGCATGCCCAAGATCCCAAGAGGAGAATGGAGGAGAAGGGATTGCAGCGTGGCCATCCCCCCGGGGGTGGGGGATTTCTCGCATTCTGTCTCTCTGTCTCTCTCTGTCTTTCTGATGAGTGCACGCACCCTATAGCAAAAGTCTCTCCAAAAAAAAAAAAAAAAAAAAAGACAGCAACTAACATGGCTTGAGTAACTCTGTCCATGAACATTGTATTTTTTGGAGTTTTTTTTGAGAGAGATTTTTGCTATCGAGTACGTGTGCTTACCAGAGAAACAGAAAGACAGAAAGTGAGAAGCCGTGAGAAGTCACTCCCCAGGGGGAATAACCACATCCTTTCTCCGTCATTCTCTCAGGATTTTAGGCATGCATGTACATGCATCCTGGGTGAGCTTTAAGCCGCCAGGTCTGGGACTCAAACTGTGGTCGACTACATGGGAGTCCAGAGATGTAACCATTACTCCATCTGCTGGTCCCAAACATTGTGTTTTTGTTGTTGTTTGTTTTTGTTTTCTGTCCTCTGGGAAGGCTTTTTGTCAGTTTTTATTAGATATACCAGCAAAAGCATATTCTGTAAATTGGGACTGCATTAATCTGTGGCATAAACTAAATTGGAGGAAGTGTGTTAACTCTCTATACATTTTTTTGGGGGGGAGACATTTTTGCTAGAGGGCGCATGTGCTTGCCAGAAAGACAGAGAGAGACAGAGAGATAGAAAGCGAGAAATCACCCCCCAGGGGGGATGGCCACACCACAATCCCTTCTCCTCCATTCTCCTCTCGGGATCTTGGGCACGCACGCACACGCGCCTGGCATGAGTTTAAGCCGCCAGGTCTGGGACTCGAACCGCAGTCGGCTACATGGGAGTCCAGCGACATAGCCATTACGCTAACTGCTGGTCTCTATACATTTATTTCAAAAGGGATTTGTACATTTATTTATCAAATATATGTACTTACAACCCATCCCCCACCAAAAAACACACAAGTAGACGTTATTTCATTATGCAAGACAATTACGGTTTTCTGACCTCTCAGCCCATCTCAGTTCTGATGTACACAGAGGGGTCCTTCCATGTGTATTTCCCTACATTAAAATGAACTATGACTTACTATAATAGCTTAAATTACATTGCTTTGGGACCAGCAGGTGGCGTGGTGGTTAAGGCGCTGGACACTCCCACATGGCTGACCAGGGTTCAAGTCCTGAATCTGGTGGCTTGCTTTCTTACTTCCTCTCTCTCTCTCACTCTCACCCTCACCCTCTGTCTCTCTCTGGTCAAATTAAGAAATGAATAAATAAAATAAAATAAATAATTATTAAAAAAAAAAATTACATTGCTTCAATAATTATGGGGTAATGGAGCCAGCAGGTAGTGCGGTGGTTAAGGTGCTGGACTCCCACATGGCTGACTGCAGTGTGAGTCCTGGACCTGGTGGCTCGCTCGCTCTCTCTCTCTCCCCGCCCCTTCTCTCTCTCTCCCTGGTGAGTGCACGTGTCCTGTGGTAAATTAAAATATAATATTAATAATAAAATAAAATAATAATAATGATTGAGTCCTCATTTGGTAAGTTTTGGAAGGTAAGCGTGATGGTCTTAAATGCTTCATTATTATTATAATATATGGCGGAATCATCAGAAAGTGTGTATGAAGAAAAATATATGCATGGGTTTTGGGGGTTTTTTTTTGTACCAGAATAAACTATTACTATTATTATCATTATTATTATTTAAAGAGAGATTTTTGCTATAGGGTGTGTGCACTTGCCGGAGAGACAGAGAGAAACAAAGAGACAGAAAGCAAGAAATTACCCCCTCCCAAGAGGGAGGGCCACCACACAATCCCTTCTTCTCCATTCTCCTCTTGGCATTTTGGGCACCCACACACACAAGCTGCTGGGTCTGGAACTTGAACCATGGTCGACAACGTGGGAGTTCAGTGACGTAACCCTTATGCCATCTGCTGGGCTCATAAACTCTTAATTTTTTTTTTTAAAGGTTTTTGCCATAGGGCTTATGCATTCATTGGAGACAGAGAGAGAGGGAAAGTGAGAAATCACCCCCAGGGGGATGGCCATGCCTCAATCCCTTCTCCTTCATTCTCCTCTCAGGACTTTGGGCACGTACACATGTGCCCAGGGTGGTTTTCAAGTCACATGGTCCAAAACTCTAACTGCAGAATGGGCCATGTGGGATCAAGTAACTTAACCACCACACCACCTGCTGGAAGACAGAGAGAGACAGAGAGACAGAAAGTGAGAGAAATCACCCCCTGGGGGATGGCCACACCACAATCCTGGGGGATGGCCATGCCACAATCCCTTCTCCTCCATTCTCCTCTTGGGATCTTGGGCGCACACACACACACACACACACACACACACACACAGCATGAGTTTAAACCACTGGGTCCGGGACTTGAACCGCAGCCGACTACATGGGAGTCCAGCGATGTAGCCATTGCACCATCTGCTGGTCCCTCTATGAGATTTTTGAAGTCCCCTCAGACCTATGGTGAACACTGTTAGGCATCACCTGGATTCCTCCACCATGGCCGTGTGGCCTTAGCAGCTGGAAATGTTGTCCACATGGCTCCGATGTCAAAGCCTTAATCCTTTCAGGAATAGCCCAGCTACAGAGCAGCCTCATCTGAGGTAATATTCCTCCCCTGGGCTGCCGCAGCCAATGAATAAGAAGGGCATATGTGCATTTGTGCGTGTGCCACAGCCAATGAATAACCGTGTGTGTGTGTGTGTGTGTGTGTGTGTGTGTAAGAGCCTGGCCTCACTGGCCCACCTGTTCATCTCTGATGGCTGTCCTAGTCCCAGAACTGTCACTGGCCTGTACTGCACCTCAGCTTCTCCCTGTGGCATCTAGTCCAAGGGCTCCTCTTAACAAACATCCAGCGTGCTAACCCTTATCTCAGTCTGCTCCCAGACAGCCAACCTGCAACACTTCTCACCTTCAATTCTGATGTTTTGGTTACCAATCGTGAAGCAACCTCAGACCAGAGATTAAAAACCATTTCGGGGGCCAGATGGTGGTGCAGCAGTAACACAACTCAATTCACAGGCAAGGTCCCGGGTTTGCACCCGACGGCCCCCCTGAGCATGCTGGGGGTGGTGCATGCACCCATGACCCGGGCAGGGTGAGTCGGGGTAGCTCACAGCACAGAGACCCTGCTGGTGGCTCTCTCCCTCCCTCCCTCCACCTCCTTGAACGCTCACTTATGCTTTCTCTCAGAAGGAGAAATAAATAAACATTTAAAAAATCTGTTTCCATAGTAACCTGTTGTGCCTCTCTTTTTTATCATGGAAAAATCCAAACATATAAAAAGTAAAGAGGATAATAATATAACGAAGCCCGACATACCCAGCCACCAAAATTAGATATTTAGAAACAATCTTATTTCACCTATACCCCCTACCTACCCACACCAATTATTTTGAAGCAAAACTCACACATGATACTGTTTTATACATAAACACTTCAATAGCCCTAAAAGAAAATAACTTTTAAAAAATTAAAAGAACTCTATTACCACCCTAAATTTTTGTTCAATGTTCTAATAGTAAATATTTTCCCAAATGCCTCAAAAACATTCTTAATGGCCTGTTTGTTCAAGATAAGATTCAATTAAGGCCCCAACAATGCAGTAAGTAGTATCTCTCAAGTCTCTTTTAATACATAAGCTCCTCTTCATCTGTCCTTATCCTTGCTATTTATTTGTTGAACGAGGTGGCTCACCTGCTGTTTGGGGTGGATGTGCTGATTACATGGCCGAATATGTCCCTCTGTGTCCCACACTTCCCAAGAAATACAATGTTAGAACTGAATAAAATGTCCCTAGAGGTATGGCCAGATTTGGGTCCTATTTCGGAAATATATTTTTCCTAGGTGGTTCCACGCTCTTCCACCTGGAGGCCCAGCATGTCCGACTCTCTTTGATGTTGGCTGCTGTGTTTGGGCTTTACTGGATGCACTAATTCATCAGACTCAACATAGTGAGATTCTGTAGTTCTTTTTATATTTTTTAACTGTCAGAGGGCATGTGTACTCACCAGAAAGAGAAAGAGAGAAAAAGGGGGAGGAGGAAAGAAAGGAAGAACCCCCCCAATGAGGTGTGGTCACTGCAATTCTTTCTCCTCCATTTTCCCATCCTGTCAGGATTTGGGGCATGCATGTCTAGGTGCCGACTTGTTTTTCAAGCCACCAGGGCTGGGATTTGAACTGTGCAGCCAGCCACGTGATATCCAGCTCCTTTACCCGTGAACCCATCATTCCCTCTATGTTTATTAGCTGGGGTATCATAAAAAGGAACGCTTCCCCACACCAATTACTTGGTTACTCTGAGGTGTCATTCATAGAGCAGAAGCAGCATAAATGCTTGATTATTTCCCTCGTCCACTGACACCATGTGTCCCCATCGCATCGCTGTGCGTTTCCCTCTGAGCCTCATCTGCAGGGCACACTGTGACGTCTCTCACACTTCCTGAAAGCTGTGGCAGCAGACCGTGACAAGGACAGCAGTGGCAGGAAGCCTTGGCTTCCCTTCAGTAACTCTCAGGTGTGTCGTCTGACGTGCACGACAACCTGCATTTAGTGAGTGTGCTGCCTTCTATGAGCTGACCCGAGAGCTAGGAATAAGGGGGTCGCTGTGGCCTGGTGACTAAGGGAGCTGGCTCTCATATGGATGACTGCATAGTTCGAATCTTGGCACTAGTGGCTTAAAATAAGTTTGTGCCCCAAATTGAGGAGAA
Source organism: Tupaia tana (assembly GCA_026018925.1). Lineage (NCBI taxonomy): Eukaryota > Metazoa > Chordata > Mammalia > Scandentia > Tupaiidae > Tupaia > Tupaia tana. The sequence goes on from JAKSZU010000026.1 coordinate 3,789,212, forward strand.
ATGGAGAAGGGTTTGTGGCATGGCCCTGCTCCTTTGAGGGGAGGATTTCTTTCTCACCTTCTCTCTCTCTAGCAAGCATATGTATCCTCTGGCAATTAAAAAAATTTTTTTTGCTGTTCTGCGCAGCAGAAGTAAAACGCAAATAAAAATTGCTGTGTGAGAAAACAGTTCTGTAAAGATCTGGCTCCCTCTACTCTACCTCTGGCCTTGAGAAGACGCAGCTTGTCACCCAGGGGCAGTCATCTGGGGCTTGGGTAAGTCTGGGGTCTCTCTGTCCTCCTGGTAGGGTGAGCTGAGAGTCTCACCCTTCACACTGGGGAACACCACCCCCCCAAGATACTCATCTTCCAGTCTGAGCAGAAAGCGGCTCCTTGGTGTGCACTAAACAATGACTCACTGACGAATTAAAATAAGATCCTGTCACCCCCAGCTTCACACCCCTCCCAGCAGCGTATGTTCCCTGTTCTCTTTTCTGGTGGGAAAGGTCTGTGACTGCTTGCAGGGAGAACCCGCCAGGCAGCGTCCTGGGGTCTTTCCTCAGTCTGACGCAGAAGTTTCGGAAGAGGACCCGGCCTGTCAGTGAGGGGCCCAACCTGCCCTGCTTCCTGTCGGCCCGCTCCCCTCCCTCGCCCCAGGCACCCTGCTGCTTCCTTTCCATCCCATCATTTCAGTGGCAGTGCGAGTCCCCCATGGAGACTCTGCCTCCTGGGGTCCGCCCATCTAGCCTTCCTGTACACTGGGCTCAGCTCTGAAAACAACACTTCTGCCCAAGACACCAGCTGGGCATTCCGTGACGTTAAGGAATTGTGGCAATGTTTTAAGATAAGTCATAATATTAAGGTTTTAAGTTTTTAAAGAAGAGCAATGGGCCAGATGGTGGCGTTGCAGTAACATAATGTTCTGTGAGGCTGGACCTGCACAAAAGGGCCTGGGTTCACATCCCAAGGCCTCCTGGTATACACTGGGTGCAAATATGTGCAGCCCCTGATATGAGCTGGCCGAGGCTGGGGGTGGATCGCAGTGGGAGGACCCTGCTGGGGGAGGCTGTCTCTCTCTTTCTTGCTCTGATGAAAGAAAAAAATAAACTTAAAACTAAATGAATAAAATAAATTTTGAAAGTATACTTATCACCTGCTGGGCACATGTGTGCATGCCGAAAATCCTGAGAGGAGAATGAAGGAGAGGGGACATGGCATGGTCATCCCCCTCAGGGGCTGCTTTCTTACTTTCTTTCTCTCTGGCAAGCACATGTACCTAGTAGCAAACTAAAACCTTGTAGCGAACTAAAAAATAAAAAAGTGTATGTATCTTTTAGCTATTTTCTGAAATGTAACAGATGAAAGGATAAGACAGATATCTGAGATTTGGTGGGGTGTAAATGAAGCCAGATCAGTCAGGCGCTGACAATCCCTGAGGCTGGGTGATGGGGCCACAGGGATTTATTACACTATTCTGTTAACTTTTTCTTACCGGCTTGAAATTTTCCAGTACAATAAAAAAACTCTCAAAGAATACAAAAGGACAGCCCGGTACTCCACTGTCCTCGCTGTCTTTCCAGCCGCACCCCTGCCGCAGCCTGTGCTCACTTTCCGCTCACTCAGCGGCACTTCCTGAAAGCTAACATATGTAGGCTCATGCCAGGCAGGACGCGGACTACCGCCCAGAGAGACAAGGACTAGAGTCCCCTCCCACACTCACCCCGCACCTACCTAGGGAGCCCCTCAGCATCCTGTCCTCCATCATTCGACAAATACCCACCGCACACCTCGCACGCGCCAGGCACAACACATAGCCTCTGCCCCTAGCGCACGGTCAAGTCAGGGACAGTGAGTAAACGGATGCCTGCGGCCCTCCCTGGCGGTATGCACGCTAACAGATATGGCCGAGGATGCTGGCCGACATGGAAGGGGACCTGAGCTAGCCAGGAGGACAAGAGGGACAGGGAAGGCCCCCTGTGCATGCAGTGTTTCCTCTTCTCCCCCAGTCTCACCTCCTCCTTGTGTAAGGTTTTGCTTTCCACTCAACTTAAATCTCACCTCCTGGGAGGCTCTCCCTGCCGTCCCAAGCAATGCATGTTCCCACTGGGGTCCTGTCAGCTGCAGCACTTGATTACACAGGGCCGCACCGTCAATGCCTGGAGAGGCCGCGGGAGCAGCATGAGAGAAGCAGCAAGACGAGTCTAAGACCAGAGGCTGAACCAGAGGCAGGTTCCCCTCAAAGTGCTAGTCCAGGGTCAGCAGGTGGCGGGGGTGGGGGGTTAAAGCACTGGATCCTACATGGCTGACTGCACAGTTTGAGTACTGGACCCAGTGGCTTGAGAATCACCGGCGTGGGACCAGCAGTTAGCGTAATGGCTATGTCACTGGACTCCCATGTAGTCGACTGAGGTTTGAGTCCCAGACCCAGTGGCTTAAACTCACACCGGGCGTGTGCGCGTGCGTGCCCAAGATCCTAAGAGGAGAATGGAGGAGAAGGGATTGCAGCATGGCCATCCCCCTGGGGGGGTAATTTCTTGCTTTCTGTCTCTGTCTCTCTGGTGAGCTCACACACCCTATAGCAAAAACCTATCCAAAAAAAGAAAGGAAAAAAAAAAAAAGAGAATCCCTGGGCCCATGTGCGTGTGCTCTCAAAATCCTGAGAGGAGACTTGAAAAGGGACTGCAGCGTGGCTGTCCCCTCCAGGGGGTGATATCTCACTTTCTCTGCCTGGCAAGCACACGTAACCTACAGCAAAAACAAAAACAACAAAACGTTAAGTACCAGCCCATGATGGCTGTGTAAGAATGTGGATCCTATGCTCGCTAAGCTGCCACTATCTCAAACAAAGCTAGAATTCATATAGCAGGATCTTCACAGAAAATGCACATCATGAAAAACCTGCATGATTTTAAAAACTCTGTATCAAAATTAACTCATATTTTAATTCCATTTAAAAAAAATCTTTTGAAATTATCTTGTATTTTCTATAATTTTGCATAATGTTATCTGTAATATGTTGTTTTATTAATTATATAATATAATCATGCATTATCTTACATGTATATTACATTTTCCCATACAAATTTCAGGTTGTTATATGAAATCTTTAAAAAAAAAATGTCTCTGGGGCTGGCAGGTGGCATGGTGGTTAAGTGCACTGGACTCCCACATGGCTGACCATGGTTCGAGTCCTGGACCTGGCGGTTTGCTCGCTCTCTCTCTCTCTCTCTCTCACTGTCCTTCTCTGGTCAAATTAAAAATAAATAAATAAGCCTTCTGTGCAGATAGAAGGCCTGCAAGCATGGTGAACGTCCCTAAAACCTGCCAGACCTCTGTAAGAAGTGTGGCAAGCACCAACCTCATAAAGTGACACAGGACAAAAAAAGCAAGGATTCTCTGTGTGCTCAGGGACAGTGGCATTCTGACAGGAAGCAGAGTGGCCATGGTGGACAGACTAAGCCTATTTCCGGAAAAAGGCAAAAACTACAAAGAAGATTGTGCTGAGGCTTGAATGTTTGAGCCCAACGGCAGATCTAAGAGAATGCTGGCTTTTAAGAGATGTAGGCATTTTAGGGAACCAGCAGTTAGCGTAATGGCTATGTCGCTGGACTCCCACGTAGTCGACCGCGGTTCGCGTCTCGGACCCGGTGGCTTACAACTCACGCCGGGCGCGTGTGCGTGCGTGCCCAAGATCCCGAGAGGAGAATGGAGGAGAAGGGATTGCGGCGTGGCCATCCCCCCTGGGGGGTGATTTCCTGCTTTCTATCTCTCTGTCTCTCTCTGTCTGTCTGGCGAGCGCACGCGCCCTATAGCAAAAACCTCTCCAAAAAAAGAAAAAAAAAAAAAAAAAGAGATGTAGGCATTTTGAACTGGGAGGAGATAAGAAGAGAAAGGGTCAAGTGATCCAGTTCTAAGCCTCATCTTTTCTATGATGAAGACAACAAAATCTTGAGGTGAATGTTCACCTCATTTGATTACCGTTGGTCTATTGGTAAGGGAACAAAGTAATCAATAAAATTCCCCTTTTGGGGAAATTTGGGGAAAAAAATAATAAAGTTTAATAAAATAATTCTAAAAAAAATTGTCTCAGATATTTTAAAACACTTTGGCCAAACCAAAACTGTCTGTAGTTCAAATTAAACATTACACTTACAAGTGTATATCTTTTGGCCTATTTTATGCAACAAAGTATCTAGCAGGTATTCACATAGCTTTCTTTTCATGTAAATGTCTTCTTTTTTTTTGTTTTTAAGTACTAGAGGGTGCGAGCACTCTCTGACAGAGAGCAAGAGAGACAGAGGAAGCACCCCCAGTGGGGTATGGACACACTGCAATCCTTTCCCCTCCATTTTGCCATCTGTCAGGAGTTTGGACACACTCGTACATGCAACTGGCCATGTTTTTCAAATTGCTGGAGCTAGGATTTGAACTGCAGTTGGCCATATGGGATAGGGCTCCCTTTACCACTAGGCTATGGGACTGGTCGATCTTTTTTTAATTTAATTTCTTATTATTTTTAAAGTTTGCTATAGGTTATGTGTGCTCACCAGAGAGAGAGAGAGAATGAGAATGAGAGAGAAAGAGGGAAAGTGAGAAAACAAGCCACCAGGTCCGGGACATGAACCACAGTCAGCCATGTAGGAGTCCAGCACCTTAACCACCTTACCACCTGCTGGACCCCTGGCCCATTTTCTTAATTACAAGCTCCTTTCATCTTTTGAGGGATTCTCTCCACCCCACCCAACCCTACTCAGAGGATGAGGCACGGAGAACTCTTGGGGCGTGTGGAGTAGGGAAGAGTCACTCTCCAACCAGGCACTTACTTCTGACTGGCCTCCATCTCCAACAGGGCAGACAGAGCAGAGGTTCCCTTCTTCCCCACAGGGGGGCCAGTGGACTCGAGGGAGTGTGTGGCAATGGGTCCAGTCATCTGCAAGCCTTTCATGGTGGTCCCTTTCTAAAGCAGAGGAGAGGAGACAAGTCCGTCAACTCAAGCAGATGCAACTCAAGGCTGGTGTATCTCCAGGCCCTGGAGGCCTCGGGAATCCAACTAACGGATGAAAGGAACGTGGGCTGAGTGTTCAGGGAATGATAGAAAACTGCTTTCCAGGCCAACTGAAGCTCCCAAACACCCATGGAACTAAAAACAAGCTGCCCCGTTGTATGTACATCATCTCGCTTTACCCTTGCCAGGGCTCTAGGAAGTAAACAACAGTACCCCCATTTTATAAAAATAAAAAACAACTAAGGCCCAGAGAGGTTAAGCAACTTATCCAAATCCACTGGAGGTGGAATTCTAATTCCAATTACCTCACTTCAAAGCCAAAGTTCTTTTTGATTTTTAATTGCTGGAGGGTGTATATGCTCACCAGAGAGAGAGGAAGAGAGGAAGAAAGCCCTTTAATGGGGCGTGGTCACCCTGCAATTCCTTCTCCACCCTGTGGGGATTCAGGACATGAACACACATGCACCTGGTATATTTTTCAAGCTGCCAGGGCCACAATTTAAACACGGTTGGCCATGTGGGATCCAGCTCCCTTAAACACCAGACTATGGGACCAGTCCCCAAACCAAAGTTCTCTTTATACTGGGTTGTCTGGAAAGTCAAAATGAGTTTTTGTACAAAAATATGTCATGACTTTTCCAACAACCTAACAGTATATAAACTCTCCCAATGTTTCTAATCTTTAGTGATATTGCTTATAAAAAGGAGCTAGGGGCCAGCAAATGGTTAGAGGACCAGACCCAGGGGCTTGGATTCATGCCAGGCATATGTGCATGTGTGCCCACAATCTTGATAGGGGAATGGAGGAGAAGGGCCATCCCCACCTCAGGGGGTGATTTCTCACTCTCTCTCATTCTCTCTCTGTTTCTGGTAAAGCATATGCGTGCCCTATGGCAAAAACTAAAAATATTAAAATTTAAAAAATTTAGGGACCAACAGATGGTGTTATGGTTATGTTGCTGGACTCTTGTGTAGTCGACCACAGTTTGTGTCTAGACCCAGCGGCTTAAAACACGCCAGGTACATGTGCATGTGTGCCCAAAATCCCAAGAGGAGAATGGAGAAGGGACTGCAGTGTGGCCGTCCCCCTGGGGGGAGATTTCTTGCTTTCTGTCTCTCTGTCTCTCCATTGAGCACATGCACCCAATAGCAAAAATCTTTCTAAAAAAAAAAAAATTAATTTAAAAATAAAAAAAGGACCCAGTGTAGGAGAAAGAATATTGAACCTGAGACTGAAAACAACAACAACAAAAAAAACAGTTGCTATCAGCACACTATCCCTCCCTCGTCGACCCTACACCAGAGAACACACAGGCTGGGATTTAAGTAAACACTGGCAGTAGGGGAGTAAATGAACTGACCAGAGAGAGGGCCCTGAGAGAGGTGGAGGCAGATCCTGCCTCCTAGCTCAGGTGCCGTCCCCAGGAGCCCACCAGGCCCTCACCCGGATCATACGGTCCGAGCGATGCCTCCTGCGGATCCGGTTTAGGCCCTCCACAAAGCGGATGAAGCCATCCAGGAGCTGCCACTCGTCCTCGTCTGCTCGGGGCCTGTCCCCATAGATGTCGCAGTGGGCTTCCCCCTCTGTGATGCGCTTGGTGGCTGTGACGCAGGCTGGCAGCAGCAGGAAGCGTGTCCTCCAGAACTTCAGAGACTCGATTAAACTATGAAGGGCCAAGGAAAACACAGGGTGGTGTGAGCAGGCGCAGATGACCTAAGCACCTTCGGCAAACTCTCCGGAGTTGGGGTGAGGGCCATCTTCCCCGGAGCATGTTCATAGCTCATGGTATCATTTAAAACACAAGCTCGGAAGGAAGACTACACAGGCTGCTTTTGCTTTAATCCCAGAGATGTCGGAAGCCTTCTGTGCACCCAGGCCCGGTGAACTTGTGGCTTTGTATCACCACAATCATAAGTCACACATAAAAACCAAAAATTAAAAACGAGACACCAAGGGACCAGCAGGTGGTGAGGTGGTTGAAGTCCTGGATTACCACATGGCTGATCGCAGTTCGTGTCTAGGATCCAGAGGCTTGAAACCCAAGCCAGGCACGTGCGTGTTCATGCCCAAAATCCCAAGAGGAGAGAAGAGACTGTGGGGGCCAGTAGGTGGCATGGTGATTAAGGGTGCTGGATTCCCACATGGCTGACCATGGTTCGAGTCCCAGACCTGATGGCTTGCTTTCTCACTTTCTCTCTCTGTCCTTCTCTAGTCAAATTAAAATAAATAAATAAATAATTGAATAAAATAATTCTTACAAAAAAAAAAGAAGAGACTGTGGCATATTCAGCCCCCTTGGGGGCTATCTGACTCTGACTCTCTCCAGCAAGCACATGTGCCCTAATGGGGGGAAAAAAAAACTTACAAAAAAAAAAAAAAGAGAGAGACTCTACAATGCCACTAGCCAAACAGCCAAGAAAATGCTAAGAACAATATCTGCACAGACACTTGCATTCAAAGGGCACACCATCACTGAGTTCTGTTTTGTCTCTCAACCATGGTAAAATACATACGACATGGGACCAGTGGGCAGGATGGTGGTTGAGGTGCAAGGTTCCCACATGGCCAACTGTGGTTCAAGTCCCAGACCTGGTGGTTTGAAAATCAATCACATGCATGTGCATGTGTACCAAACTCCCAGGACAATAGAGGTGCAGGGATTGTGGCATGGCCATCCCCTCTTTAAAAAAATTTATATATATATAATATACATGTGACATGCAACACATCTTTTTTTAAAATAATTTTACTCATTGTTATTATTTTATTTTTGAAGTTGAACAGAGAGAAAGAGAAAGTGAGAAAGCAAGCTGCTAGGTCGGGTCTCAAACCATGGTCAGCCATGTGGGAATCCAGCTGCCTTCGTCACCACACCACCTGCCGGCTCAGCAACTTACCATTTTTTTAAAAAATTATTTTATTTTGGGACCAGCAGTTGGCGTAATGGTACGTCGCTGGATTCCCATGTAGTTGACCACAGTTCAAGTCTCGGACCCAGTGGCTTAAACTCACGCCAGGCACGTATGCATGCATGCCCAAGATCCCGAGAGGAGAATGGAAGAGAAGGGATTGCGGCGTAGCCATCCCCACTGGGGGTGATGATTTCTTATGTTCTGTCTGTCTGTCTGTCTCTGTCTTTCTGACGAGCACACGCGCCCTTATAGCAAAAACTTCTCAAAAAAAATAAAAGAATTATTTTATTTTAACTTTATTTATTATTGTTATCATTTTCCAGTTTGATCAGAGAGAGACAGAGAGAGAGAGGGGGAAAGTGAGAAAGCAAGCCACCAGGTCTGGGACTCAAATTGCGATCAGCCATGTGGGGGCCCAGTGCCTTTAACCACAAGGCCACCTACTAGCTCCTCAACTTACCACTTTAACCGATTTTTTATTTAAAAATTTTTTTTTAATTTGACAAAATAAAAATTTTTAAAAAAAGAAAGAAAAAAAAAAGAAGAAATAAAAGTTTTCTGAATTTGTCAGAGGCTGTAAGTACTTTCCGGAGAAAACACAGAGATGGGGGGGGACAAAAATGTACCCCTGGCCTGGGACTTGGTCATGCTTAAATCCCTTCTCCTCCGTCTCTCCCTCCCGACAGGGCTTTAGGCACGCAGGTATGCACGTCCAGCATGTCCCTCAAGCTGCCAGGTCTAGGACTCAAACTGCATAGTTGGCTGTGTGGATCCAGCCGCCTTACCACGAGGCCATGGGCTGGCCCGCTTTAACCAATTTTAAGGGTACGATGCAGCAACATTAAGCTCGTGAACACTGCCAGGCAGCAGTCACTAAGCTTTTAACCCAATGCAGGTGAGTTCTTGTTTTTCCTTCCTTTTTTTCTAAATCAGATAGTATTTGGTCATCAGAGAAAAGGACAGACATATGCCCAAGGCAGCAATGAAGAAAAGCCCAACCCACTCTCTGACCTGAAGTCCTCGGAGCCGGCAGAGCAGATGTACTGGTCTAAGTAATTCCACTTGTACTCCTCCAGCCGTTCGTGGGAGAATTCCACCCAGCAGGAGACGAACTCCGAGTCTGAGTGGGAGGGGCAGAGGCTGTAGGTGTAGTGGATCTGGGCAGATTCATACGGGTACCTGGAAAATAAAAAGCATGTCCAGAAGATGAAGAGAATTTTTCCCAATTCTTCTGTCAATATACTTAGCACCATCCTTGACAGTCACTGTCAACTGTGGAAACCAACTCATCCCAGGGGACTGTAAAGGAAGCACCTCTGGGACCAGCAGTTAGCGTAATGGCTATGTCGCTGGACTCCCACGTAGTCGACCGCGGTTCGAGTCTCGGACCCGGTGGCTTAAACTCACGCCGGGCGTGTGTGCGTGCGTGCCCAAGATCCCGAGAGGAGAATGGAGGAGAAGGGATTGCGGCGTGGCCATCCCCCCTGGGGGGTGATTTCTCGCTTTCTATCTCTCTGTCTCTCTCTGTCTGTCTGGCGAGCGCACGCGCCCTATAGCAAAAACCTCTCAAAAAAAAAAAAAAAAAAAAAAAAAAAGGAAGCACCTCCAATCTTCGTATTTTTTCATTCTTCTCCCCTCACATTATTTATTTTTTTAGTTTGTCACAGGGCATGGGCGCACACCAGAAAGAGAGAGGGAATGTGAGAAATCACCTCCTAGAGGGGATAGACATGCCCCAATCTCTTTTCCTTCATTCTCCTCAGGATTTTGAGACTGCACGCACATGTGCCTGCGGTAAGTTTCAAGCCAATGGGTCCAGGGCTCGAACTGTGAAGTTGGCCATGTGGGAACTGGCTGCCTTACCCTCCACGTCACCTTCTGGCCCACATATTATTTTTTGTTTCTTTCTTTTGAAAAGTTTCTTTTTTTTCTTTTTTTCCATGAACAAAAGAGATGAAGCAAGCAAGACAGAGAAAGAGACACAGAGAGACAACAACCCCCAGCAGGTCCTTATGTCACGAGCTAGCCCCAGTTTCGGCCAGCCCTGGGTCACAGACACACATGCATGCCCAGTCCATTCATGAAAGTCTTCCAAAGAGAAACCTGGAACCTTTCCAGGAGGCCGGTCTCACAGAAAGCTGAATTGATGCTACATCGCCACCTGGCCCTCCACACTCTTTTTGTTTTTTAATTGGTTTGTTATCAATGATATAAAAACATTATAAGTGGAATCAAATATCTTTTGGAACTAGGTAAGCTATAACCCTAAAAATAACTCTGGGAAACAAAGCTAAAACTCTAATAGAAAAGCCAACCAACTTCCTCGGTTTGAATTACATGCTAAACACATAATTTGGTGTATATGTGGATATAATTAGTATTCAGGGCAATAGCAGTAAAACTTAAGGATCTAAGGGCTCACTTGGGAAGGTAGCGTGTCACTGTGATCATCTTATCCTTCAGTGTCACCTTGTGGAAAGTTCTGCCCATACTCAGCCAATACTGGTCCTCCTCCTCAGGACGGTTTCGGGACACGAGACCTAATAGAGAAAAAAAAATAATGTCCTTCATCTGGTTAAGGCTCATTCCCACAACAAGCAATTTCTTTTTCATTTTCTTTTTTTATATTTTGCCATAGGGCATGTGCACTTGCCAGAGATGGGGGGGGGGGGGTAAGAAATCAACCCTCAGGGGAATGGCTACACCATAATCCCTTTTCTTCTGTTTTCCTCTTGGGATTCTGGGAATATACACACATGCTCCTGGCAAGTTTTATAAGCCACCAGGTCTCGGACTCAAACCATGTAGTTGGCCATGTGGAATCTGGCGCCTTAACCACTATGCTACCTGCTGGCCCCAAGCAATTTCTTCTCACCCATGTATCGGGTTGTTGGGAAAATCATGATGCAGATGGTCATGTGGGGGCAGGCAGCAAGGGAGTGGTTGGGAGGAAGGCAGGGCAGCAGAGGCTGAGAGAACCTTCACGATGAATGGCAACTATTCCTGAGGATGGCAAAGGGGTGGCAGGCCAATTGCACAGAAGAAAGAGGTTGAGGCACCAGGCAGCATGGTGGTTGACGTGGCTGGATCCCACATGGCTGACCATGTGAATTGAGTCCCAGACCCAGAAGCCTGTGAAACAAGCCAGGTGCATGTGCATGTATGCCCAGAATCTTGAGAGGAGAATGGAGGAGAAGGGACTGAGCATGGTCATCCTCCTCGAGAGGAGTGTGTGTTGGGGGGTGCTTTCTCGCTTTCCCAATCTCTCTCTCTAACTCTTCTCTCTCCAAGGAGTGCATGCACTCTATAGCAAAAACCTTTTAAAAAGAGAGAAGAGGGAACCAGCAGTTAGCGTAATGGCTATGTCGCTGGACTCCCACGTAGTCGACCGTGGTTCGCATCCCGGACCCAGTGGCTTAAAACTCACGCTGGGCGCGTGTGTGTGCATGCTCAAGATCCCGAGAGGAGAATGGAGGAGAAGGGATTGCGGCGTGACCATCCCCCCTGGGGGGGTGATTTCTCGCTTTCTGTCTCTCTGTCTCTCTCTGTCTGTCTGGCAAGCGCACGCACCCTATAGCGAAAATCTCTCCAAAAAAAAAAAAAAAGAGAGAGAGAAGAAAGTGAGGCTTCAATTTAGAGCCCCCAGTTTAAACCCCAGTTCTTGTATTTCCCAGCTATGTGACCCTGGGCACCAAATCTCTCTGACCCTCACTTTCTGCCACTAGAAAGAGGCACGTCCCTTCACTTGTGCAACAAACACCCTGCTGGCTGTCGGGAAGACAATGCCTTGGGATGGTGCTCCTGGGCATCCAGCAGGTCCCCCAGTGCCTCCTTCTCACCTAGCTGCACCCCTGTTATTCCTGTTTTTCTCCTGCACGGCACCTCCACAAATCTGTCATCAAATGTTCACCTGTGGCTTATTAGGCTAATAGCTGCCTCTTCCAGTAGACTGTACACGCCAAAGCGAGGGCTGATGCTGTTCTGTTCCCTTCTGGAACAACGCCTAGCTCACATCTGATATTCAATACATCTGCAATGAGTGAGCAGCACAGGCTCAGTTATCCAGGCAACGTTTCCAATCATTGTAACAATGATCCCGTATCTGTTACTACAGAAATAAGATCAAATTTATGAAATGAGAAAAATAAAGAGAAAAAGTAGAGTCGGTAAAGGAGCCTTGGGCCTACAAGACATGTTATGAGGCTCATGAGTAAGCTAGGAACAGAACTGGACATGAGAGGAGTCCACAGACCACTGAGCGCCACTGACGAGCTATTCCAGAGACCAGGAAGAGAGCAGCCCGGATAGGGCCAACGACATTCAAGGCAAACCCACTCACTGCTCTCAGAGTAAAGAACAAGCCCCTGTGGCCAGCAACTGATGCAGAGGTTAAGGCAGCTGGATCTCAATTGGCCAGAGCAGTGTGAGTCCTGGACCCACTGGTTTAAAAAATACACCAGGCACATGTTCGTGTGTGCCCAGAACCCCGAGAGGAGAATGGAGAAGGAACTGCAGGGAGGCCAACTCCCCCGGGGTGTGGTTTCTCATCACCACCCCGCCCCCACCACCATCACTCTCTCTCTCCGGCACATACACACATCCTATAGCAAACTTAAACAAACAAACCATTTCACATAGTCCTAACAGCTCTGGACACAGTTCTGGGTCACTCCTGGAGCTTCATACCAGCCTTCTTGTTATCACCCAGAAAGTGATGATGCGTCCTGTCATGGGGCCTTTTGACAAGCCCAACCCTCTGTCTGGCACACTCTTCCTTCTTACTCCCTCCCTCTACCCCCAAGCTGCTTCTCCCAATAACCCCTGCACATATCTCAGGTCTAAGCTCAACATTATCTCCTCAAGGAAGCCATCCCGACCCTCCAGACTATTAAATATCCTCATAGACCCCTGACTTTTCCTCAGTCTTTATCACAACAGGTAATTGTATTTCATAGTTTGACTAATGCTATTTTCCCCCCCATTGTGCTATACAAGTCCCTTCCCTAGAGTAGGAACTTCAAAGACACTGATAAATGAATGAGTGAATGAACCAATTCACATATTACTGACCCATACTGTTGTATGCCAGGCACTGTGGTTTCCATTCTGGGGGATAAAATGATGAATCAGAAATACTCCTGGTTTTCACAAGAAGGTTAATATGCGATAGGAGGAGCCAGCAGGTGGTATGGCGGTTAAGGTACTAGATTCCCACATGGCCAACCATGGTTTGAGTCTCAAACCCGGTGACTTGAAAATCGCAATAAATAAGTAGATAAATAAGAGCCAGGCGTGGTGGCATATGCCTATAGTCCCAGCTACTCAAGAGGCTGACGCAAGATGATCTCAATACAGTAGTGAGAGCCTGTCTAAAACACACACACACACACACACATTAGACAACATGCTGTGTGCAAGGTCCTTCGGTGAAAACCCAGAGAGAGTGTGAAGCATCATCTGTAAACGACAGGACCAGGACTAGAAGACCACTACGCTCCCTCTAACGGGTTCACACTTCTCGGACGCTCTGGTCAAAAGAGCTTTAGTGGAGCCAAAGCTAATCTAAGGTTTTGCATGGGGTGGTCAGGGAAGTGAGAGAGTGCAGTTAGCAACAACGAGGAAGTAGCAGACTATGGTAGTTCAATTGATTGTTCCAGGAAGAGATTACTGCTTTTTTTTTTTTTTAATCATTATTATGGGACCAGCAGATGGCATAACGGTTATGTCACTGGACTCCCACATGGCCGACCATGGTTTGAGTCCCAGATCCAGCGGCTTGAAACTCACATATGCATATGTGCATATGTGCCCAAAATCCTGAGAGGAGAATGGAGGAAAAGAGATTGCAGTGTGGTCATTCTCTCTGTGGGGTGATTTCTTGCCTTCTGTCTTTCTGTCTCTTTGGTGAGCACGTCAACTCTATAGCAAAAAAACCCTGTAAAAAAATATATATATATATTGGGGCCGGCAAGTGGCACGGTCGTTAGGGGCACTGGACTCCCACATGGCTGACTATGGCTCAAGTCCCGGACTGGGTGGCTTGCTTTCTCACTTTTGCTCTCTTTTGCTCTGTCCCTCTGTGGTCAAGTTAAAAATAAATAAAGTGGGGGGACCAGCAGGTGGCATGCTGGTTAAGGAGCTGGACACTCCCACATGACCAACCATGGTTCAAGTCCTAGACCTGGTTGTTCGCTTTCTCATTTTCTGTGTGTGTGTGTGTGTGTGTGTGTGTGTGTACCTGGTCGAATTTAAATAAATAAATGAATAAATAAAATAAAATAACTCTATAAAAATAAATAAGAAGTTAAATAAAATAATTCCTTTAAAAATAGTATTTAATTTTATTTATTACTATTATTTTTTAATTTGACCACAAAGAGACAGCGAGAGAACAAAAGTGAGAAAGTAAGCCACCAGGTCCAGTACTCAAACCTGTCAGCCATGTGGGAATCCAGAGCCTTAACCACCACACCACCTGCTGGCCCCAAGATGACTGCTTTTTGATTTCAAGAACCTACACTTAATCATCCCTATAAAACTTGTATCTGAAGAGCTCTCCGCAACCTGGCTCTAATTCAATTAGTGTCACTGATCCATTGTCACTTGTTAGCCTCTGTCAATCATGGATGGCCCGTTCTGGCTTCAAGTCACTAAGCTCCCATGATAAGGAAAAGCAAAATGATCCCAGGCAGGAAGAATCAAACAAACAAAAAAGGTTTAAGTAACACCTGAGAACCAGCTGTGAGCCAGGTACTATTGCAGAAGCAATTCAATATAGATTCCTGGGTTTCGAATATTCATTATATACTTTGACAGCTCAGTACTGGCTCCGATGTGGCTACTCCTGGGTGTTGCCCAAGATGGGCTGGGCTGCATCATTCCTGAACTTAGTCATACCTTCCAAAGGGGAGTTGTGGCCCAGCTCCCTGGCCTCGTGGTTAAGGGAGTCGCATCCCACATGGCCTATTACATGGTTCAAATCCCCAGCAGCTTGAAAAACACACTGGGTGAGTGCAAGCATGTGTGTACACCTAAAATCCCAACAGGATCAATAAATGTAGAAGAGATTGCCATGTGACGACACCCCATTGATGGATTCTCTCCCTCCCTCCCTCTCTCTCTCCCTCTCTCTCTCTCTCCTCCTCCCTGGAGAGAGTACATGTACCTCTGGCTTAATTTTAAAGAGTGAGAGAGAGAGCTGTAACTAAAGAATATTAAGATCAATCCTTTCTGAGGCCAGCAGGTGGTGTGGAGTTAAGGTGCTGGACTCTGACATGGTCAACCACAGTTCGAGTCCTGGACGTGATGGCTTGCTTTCTCCCTCTCTCTCTCTATCTTTGTCTCTCTCTGGCCAAACTGAAGAAGAATAATAAACAAATAAAATGAAATAAACAATTCTTTAAAGCAAAAAAAAAAAAAAAATCCTTGCCTAGTAGAGACTTCATTCCCCATATAAAATACAATTTAGAAAGAAAAGCTTTGTGCTGAAAACGATTGCTTTTAAATTTTCTTATTCCTTATCGTCTATCCCCTACTCCCACAAATTTAGCAAAAGAGAAAAAACGTAAGTCCAAAGAGAAGAACTCACCGCGGCTATAGAGTGGGCTGCTGCTCAGCGGGGGCGGGACGGCGGGGCTGGGTTTCTGGGCCTTGGGCTGCACTATGATTTGGTAGCCCTGCATGAGACGTTGGCAAATGAACTCTTCGAACACCTGCTGGGCCGTCATCTGCATCCCCTCCTCATCTCTCCTGGAAAAGCGAATGAGCTCACGTGGATGTGTGGTCCGGGACAATGACACTTAAGACTTCATGGTCCCAATCGCCCTTCGTTCCCTCTAGCAGTTCATGAGACAATTTATAGGGCCGGCAAGTGCCATAAAGGTTAAGGCAGCTGGACCCCACACGGCCAACGGCACTGTCAGAGTTCCCAGACCCAGGTTTGAAAACATGCAAGGCTCATGTGCGTGCGTGCCCTGAATCCCAAGAGGACATGGAAGAGAAGGAATTGTGGCATGGCCATCCCTCTGTGGGGTGATTTCTCAATTTCCCTCTCTCTCTGTCAAGTGCACACACTCTATAACAAACTAAAAAAATGAAAAATATATATATATAAACCAGTTTTTGGATAAATGATCAGTTCAAAGAGATAGAAAAGGGGGACCAGCAGGTGGCGTGGTGGTTAAGGTGCTGGACTCCCACATGGCCAGCCATGGTGTGGGTCCCAAACCTGGTGGCTTGCTTCTCACTTTTCCTCTTTTTCTTTCTCTCTGTCTCTCTCTGGTCAAATTAGACCATAATAACAAATAAAATTAAAAGAATAATTTCTTAGAGAGCTAGAAAAGGAAGGCAGGTAATTTCATTTCTTTTTCTTTTCTTTTCTTTTCTTTTCTTTCTTTTCTTTTCTTTTCTTAAGAGGTTTTTTGCTATAGGGTGTGTGCATGCACCAGAGAGACAGAGACAGAATGCAAGAAATTAGACCTTGGTGGGAAGGCCACACCGCAGTCCCTTCTCCTCCATTCTCCTTTTGGAATTATGGGCTTGCACACACATGCACCTGGTGTGAGCTTTAACCCGCTGGGTCTGTGACTAGATACATGGTTGACTTCGTGGGAGTCCAGTGACACAAGTACTAGTTATGCCATCTGCTGGTCCCAAAGGCAGGTAATTTCAATGTCCAAATAAGTAATCTTATAAAAGATCAGATTTAGGGACCGGCAGGTAACCTGGTGGTTAAGGGCGCTGGACTCCAACATGGCCTACTGTGGTTCGAGTCCCGGACCTGACGGCTTGCTTTCTCATTTTTTTTCTCTTTCTCTCCTTCTCTGGTCAAATTAAATACATACATACATGAAGTTAAATGAAATAATTCTTAAAAAAAAAAAAAGATCAGACTTAGTGTGCCCAAAGTAACTACTAATACATCAGAAAACAGGCCAGGCTGCAGTGCTGCAGCAGCACAACTGGGACACACATGGGAAGGGCCTGGATTCATGCCCTGGGGCCTCCGGAACATCGGGATGCACCTGTATGCCTGTGATCCAGGTTGGCTGAAATGGGGGGTAGACACAGTGTGAAGGGAGTGCCTATCTCCCTCTGTCTTGCTCTCTCTCTCTCCCTTTCTCTCATGGAAAGAAACTTATTTTTAAAAAAGGAAATATGGGGGCCAGCAGGTGGTGTGGTGGTTGACATACTGGATTCCCACACAGCTGACCACAGTTCATGCCTCGGACCTAGTGACTTGAAAATTACGCCAGGCACGTGTATTTGTGTGTGTGTGTGTGTGTGTGTGTGTGTGTGTGCCCCAAATCCCAAGAGAATGGAGAAGGGACTACAGCAGTGGTCATCCGCCCTAGAGGGTGATTTCTCACTTTTCCTCCCTCTCTCTAGCAAGTGCATGTGCCCTCTGGCAAACACCCTCCCCCCTCAAAAAAAAAGAAAGGAAATACTCAATTAGGAGAAACAGTTAATGTCAATAGAACTCTAAAGAAATTCACCATTCCCACTTTCAATTTCCTTGATCTGCAGGACACAGGTTTGAAAATGCAATTTTTTTCTGTATACAGAGATTTTATTCAATTTAAAAAGAAAATGAGGACTTCAGGCAGAGTTTTGACCCTGTAACAAACCGAATAGCAAAGCAAATCTGTCCAGCTTTACTCCAGATTCCGAGCAGCCAACTATTTTTCAGCAGCTGGCAAGAGTACCCTCCAAGAGCTCTACTGACATTTCCGTTTCTTCATCCCCATGGTAGGAAACCAGACCAATCTAGACTCCTTGACATGCTATATATGGTCATTTTTAAAAAATGCACTGTTTTAATGAATTTGCTGGAACATACCCAGAGCCCTCGGAAACAAAGCTGGGCGCCTTTTCCTCTGACACCCACCTGTCCATGTCTGCCTCTGGGAGCAGATCGTAACAGCCCTCGGTGTAGTCGTTCTGCAGGCCCTGGCGGTCAGGGAAGTAGTCGGTGGTGAGGGGGAGGCACGCCGGAGTAGTGAGAGACTTCCAGTCCACTCCAACTGTGCAACAGAAGCCTGGGCACTACAGGGGGAGCAGACAGTGTCAGAACT
Organism: Tupaia tana; assembly: GCA_026018925.1. NCBI lineage: Eukaryota > Metazoa > Chordata > Mammalia > Scandentia > Tupaiidae > Tupaia > Tupaia tana. The sequence continues at coordinate 3,807,181 of JAKSZU010000026.1, forward strand.
GCCTCGCGTAACAGGAGAACAAGGCACATGTGGCCACCATGGCAGGTTTGGGATGTGAGGGGCCAGGGAGGACAGGGAGGGACAAAAAGTTCATGGTGAAAGGTGATACAATTGCCAGGATAGGGAGGGAGAAGAGGAGAAGGGGTGGGGAGGGGAGAAAGAGAAAGAGAGAAACAGAGTTTGTTAGACAACGCAGTGCACATGCTTATCCAATCCCATCATGCAAATGGGACGCACAGCTGATATTTTTCATTGTCTGCTGGTCGTGAGCTACAGCCGCAATGCTGGTGAGGTTACCGCAGGGCAGGCAGAGGTACATGTCGAAGCAAATCAACATTCCAAGAGCAGATGAGAGGCTCAAGCCGGAGCCTCTCCAGAGGCCTGCAGAGTTGCTTGGTGGAAAAAGTCGGAGAGCTCAGCCTGATTTGGGAGCAAATAGCATACAGTAGCAGAAATAAGGAAAACTTCCAGAATTGCAAAAATAAGTCACAGATCCAAGAGGGTAGTTAGGGGGAAAAAAATCATGAAAGGATGTCTGGGAAAGCTACAAGACCAAAATGTTAAGAGACTGAGTTTGACAATCCGGAAATGAAGCTGCACTCAGCAGAGGGGCCCTGATCACATGGGTCTGTCTAGACCAGCCCACTATGCAATTAAAGTAGGGTTTCTCAACTCTGCCACTACCTTCCCTTTGAACCAGATAGTTCTTCGTTGTGGGAGAAAGTCCCAGGCAGGCAGGATGTTGAGCAGAATACTTGGGCTCTAATCTCTAGATACCAGTGGCACCCCCGAGCTGTGGAAACCAGAAGTGTCTGCAGATACTTCTACATGTCCCCTGCGAGCAAACTTCCACTCTGTTGAGAGTCATTGAATTAAATTCATACAGCAGTATTAAGTAATTTCAGTGAAGATTATTTTTTAAATCTTGAGACCAGCAGATGGAATAATGGGCACATCACTGGATTCCCATGTGGTCAATCGTGGTTTGAGTCCTGGACCCAGCGGCTTAAAGCTCATGCCAGGCACATGTGCGTGTGTGACCAAGATCCTGAGAGGAGGATGGAGAAGAGATTGTGGTGTGGCCACCTCCCTCTATAGCAAAGATCTCTTTAAAAAAAAAAAATATTTTTAAAATCTCTGTAAGAGGGAACAATATGAAGACAGAAAACATGCCTTCGCCTGTGAGTCTGAGCCAGCTACTTGTTCGTACAGTGCTACACAGCTCACAGTCAGGCCCTGCTGCCTCATGGCCACCACATCGCCCTCATGTGGATGAAGAGGAAAACACATGTGCTGGGACCAGCAGTTGGCGTAATGGCTATGTCACTGGACTCCCATGTAGTTGACTGCGGTTCAAGTCCTGGACCCAGTGGCTTAAACTCACGCTGGGTGCGTGTGTATGTGTGCCCAAGATCCCGAGAGGAAAATGGGGGAGAAAGGACTGCGCCATGACCATCCCCCCTGGGGGTGATTTCTCACTATCTGTCTCTCTGTCTCTCTCTGTCTTTCTGGTGAGCACAGAAGCCCTATAGCAAAAAAAAAAAAAAAAAAAAAAAACCTCCCCCCCACAAAAAAAAAGGAATATTTTCTGCTAAGCACACATTGATACAGAGAATTCAAATGCCTAGTCCAAAACACCACGATGAGAAAGGCTCCCGATTCTTAATTTAATGATGTCCTGTCCCTGTGAAAACTGTGATCGCTTTTCTAAACCCAGTATCTGTAAGGAAGGCCTCTGAGGAAGTTCTATTCTAAAACCATTAAAACAACTATTAGATAAACACAGGCAACAAAATCCAGTGCTGGGTTGAAGAGAAACAGATCAGCTATTAAATGCTGGCAACTTTCCAGAAAATAATTAACCTGCCAATCATACTTTGGGGAATATATTCCAAGATATAAGTGGTGCCTACTGCACCATACATGATACCTGCACAGTATGCCACCACTAAAAATTTAGAAACCATCCGAACAGTTACAATAAGAAATGACTATTAAGGGGGCCAGCAAGTGGCATGATGGTTAAGGGCACTGGACTCCCACATGGCTGATCACGGTTCGAGTCTCGGACCTGGCGGCTTGCTTTCTCACTTTCCCTCTCTCTCTGTCTCTCTCCCTCCCTCTCTATCCTTCTCTAATTAAATAAATAAAGTTAAATAAAATAATTCTTGAAAATAAAAAAGAAATGGTTATTCAGAATAGGTCATAGTAGTGTGTTCGGTGTCACCATTAACAAGATGAGTATGGGAGCCAGTAGGTGGAGTGAAGGTTAAGGCAGCTAGACCCCACATAGCCAATTGTGTGGTTCGAGTCCTGGACCCGGTGGCTTGAAAAATCATGCTGGGCACAAGTGCATGCATGTCCAAAATCCTAAGAGGAGACTGGAAGAGAAAGGATTACAGGATGCCATCTCCCTGGGAGCTGATTTCTCACTTTCCCTTTCTCTCTCTCTCCCTCTCTCCGGCAAGTGCACACAACTTATAGCAAAACTAAAAAAAAAAAAAAAAAAAAAAACGATGAATATAGCTAGCTACGGTGGTATACCTACGGTGATATAGCAGAGTTACACAATGCTCTGTGATGCTAAGGCCACATGGAAGAGCCCAGGTTCACATCCCAAGATCTCCCTGTGCACAGCAGGCATGTGCACATACACCTGTGATCCTGGCTGGCTGAGGCTGGGGCTGGACTGTGGCCTAAAGTCCCCATTGAGGTTGCCTGTCTGTCTGTCTCTCCCTCATGGAAGAAATTTTTTAAAAACTAATAAAAATAACCTGAAGAAATAGTGAAAAGATTAAGATCGTCATAACTGGTTATGGCGAAGTAAAATAAAGCTTATCAGGTTGTAGGATTTTCTTCTGCTGTTTTGTTATTTTAGATAGTTACCTGTTCTCTTATTACACAGCTATTTAAGGGTATTTAAGTAGACAACGATGATCAAAACAAATGCAGACCAGGCGAACATTTTCAACTGTCAGGTGTGTAAATGGTTTTAGTAATGGCCTATCACTTTCCAACATTTTTCTGGAGCCATCACTGGCCATTTAAGGTAAGGCCAGCTCTGGACTGGCATACAGAGCTCCCCTTCCTACGTGGTCCTAAATCACATTCCAGGTCATTTAGCCATCGCCCCTCACTCTGCATCAGAGTCCCAAGGACCCTCCCTTTCCACTTTGCCTTCTTGCACCCAAGAGACATGTGAAGTTCCAGGCTGTTCTGTTCCCACAGGCTCCGTCCTGTTTCCCATACTCTGATCACCCAACACTCCTTGAACCGTATTTCCGGGTCTGATGCCCCTTCTTACTTGGCTCTGAGGAGGTAGAAACATTGTCCTCTAGAGAATCCTTATTCTGGGTCCGAGGATTCATACCTATGGAAAGATGAAATTAAGCTTGTTTCAATGAGGCTCTGCAAAAGAAGTTCTGGCCAATTATGGTTGAAAAAGCCCAGAACTATCCCTCGAAATAAAATATGAATCAAGATGAATTCTGTGCTGAATACTGTAAACAAGAAAAAGAATCAATCAAAAAAAAAAAAAAAAAAAAAGAGCAATCTGAAATTTAGGAATAAGCCAGAACTTTAAGGTGATCGATACCACTCTTTGTCTAATGAGTCCTGTGCACACACATGCATATACATACACACACACAAGCAGTTCAACACTTATATGGACACATCTCAAAGTCATTTCATTTCAACTAATTAGAATAATCTTTGCAAATACAAAATGACCTACTTAAATTTAGCCTATTCATTAGTCATCCTTATCTTCTGGAACCTTCTCCCCAAGTCAGAAATTCCTAGAGTATGACACAGGAAATCAAAACTCACTACTTTGGGCCAGCCCCATGGCTTGGTGGTTAAGGGAGCTGGATCTCATGTGGACAATTGAGTGGTTCAGTTCCCAGTCCTGATGGCTTGAAAAACACCCTGGGAGGACCAGCAGTTAGCGTAATGGCTATGTCGCTGGACTCCCATGTAGTCGACCACGGTTTGAGTCCTGGACCCGGTGGCTTAAACTCACACCGGGCGCGTGTGCGTGTGTGCCCAAGATCCTGAGAGGAGAATGGAGGAGAAGGGATTGCGGCGTGACCATCCCCCCTGGGGGGTGATTTCTCGCTTTCTGTCTCTATGTCTCTCTCTGTCTGTCTGGTGAGTGCACGCGCCCTATAGTGAAAACCTCTCCAAAAAAAAAAAAAAAAAAAAAAGCAAATTAAAAACAATGATTTTAGGACTAGCAGATGGCATAATGGTTATGTCACTGGACTCCCACATAGTCAACTACAGTTTGAGCCCCAGACCCAGTGGCTTAAAACTCATGTCAGGTGTGTATGCACATGTGCCCAAAATTCCAAGAGGAGAATAGAGGAGAAGGGACTGCAGCGTGGCCATCCTGGGATGGTTTCTCACTTTCCATCTCTTCGTTTCTCTCTGGTGAGCGCATGCATCGTATAGCAAAAATCTCTCTTAAAAAAAAAATTATTTGACCTGTAACTGGGATGAAATAAAAAATGGGATATTTCTTTGAAATACAACTTGATTGCAAAGAACAGAATTCATTTTAAATGCACCTATCAGTACTTAAATGTTCCTTTAAAAACATTTCCTAGAAAAGTGTGATACCAGAAGAATTGGAAAAGGCCTAGCTACTGTGGTACAGCCATAACACAAGTGCCCTGCGAGACTGGAAGCCATATGACCAACTGTGAGTGTGGATTCTGGGGCTGGCTTGGGAACACAAGGGTGAGCAGGCACCCAGGATCCTGAAGAGCTGGACAGCTGGGCAAAGGGGACTGTGGCATGATGAACTCCTGTTGCAGGCACTACTCTCTTTCTCTCACATATGTACTATAATTAAAAAGAAGTCAGAAAGACCCTTGCCATGTCCACAGTGGCTACCTCCAAAGAGAAAGTTGAAGAAGGGAGTAGAAGATAAAAGAGAACTTGTGTTTTTTACTCTAGATACTTTGGTGTCATTTGAATATTTTATAACAAGACCAAATATTTATAAATCCTCTATGAAATAATTGGGGGACAGAAAAAAGCTACAACCTGGGGAAAGTATTTACAAATCACATAACTGGCGAAGGACCTATATCCAGAACACAAAGAACCCCTAAAACTCAAGAGCAAAGAAATAAATCAATGAGAGGGGGACCAGCAGTTGGTGTAATGACTATGTCATTGGATTCCCATGTAGTCAACCATGGTTCGAGTCCCGGACCTGGTGGCTTAAACTCACATTGGGTGCGTGTGTGTGCATGCCCAAGACCCCGAGAGGAGAATGGAGGAGAAGGGACTGTGGCATGGCCATCCCCCCTGGGGGGTGATTTCTCACTTTCTGTCTCTCTGTCACTCCCTGTCTTTCTGGTGAGTGCATGCGCCCTATAACAAAAACCTCCCGAAAAAATGAATGAATGAATGAATGAGAGGAAACAGCAGATGGTATAATGGTTATGTCACTAGACTCCCACATAGTTGATCATGGTTCAAGTCCCGGACCTATCAGCTTAAACTCACGCCAGCGCACATGCATGCATGCTCAAAATCCCTGGACGAGAAGAGAGGAGAAGGGATGGCAGCATGTCCATCTCCCCTGGGAGGTAAGTTTTTGCTTTCTGTCTCTCTGGTGAGTGCACACACCCTATAACAAAAATCTCTCTTAAAAAAAAAAAAAAAAAAAAAGGAAAGAAAAACCAATGAGAAAATAGGCAAAAGACCCCAACAGACAATTCACCAAACAACATACAGAGGGCAAATGAACACATAAAGAGAAGATAGACATAAGCAGTCATTCAGGATAAAGTAAATTAACAGCACAATGCATTACACTAAGTGTAAGAAGTCAGACTCAAAAAGCTACATAGTGTGTGAGTCCATGCATGTGACATGCTGGGAAAGGCAAAACTAGAAGGACAGAGGCAGATGATAACACAGTGGTAATGCAACACTCGTTGAGACTGAATCACATAGGAAAGTTTCAGGTTTGCACTCAGAGACCTTCCTGAGCACACGAAGCACAGGCATGCCCATGATCCATAGGCTTCCCTTCTTTAAAAAAAAAAAACTAGAGGGGCAGAGAACAGACTATTACTGAATGAACAAAATCATCTTTGGACCCCAAATCATTCGCTCGCTACCAGGGAAGCCAGTTTCTGACCATGGGGGTTTGTCAAAGAGGAAAAACTTATTAATAGGTGACATTGACCGAAGATAGGGAGCAAGATGCTCCAAAAGCCATCTCCCTGGCTGGGTTCAGGGATGAGCTTTTATAGAGAAATAATTCCTAACCAAGTCTTCCATTGGGTCCGTTGATGCAAATAAGAACTGAAATGCCTGGAGCTCTGATTGGTTAATTCGAGCAGCAGTCCCATTGGTCTATTAAACTTTGTAGGCAAATGAACGATTGAAGTATTCTATGTATGTATGTATGTAAGTATGTTTTTATTTATTTGTTTGTTTAGAGAGATTTTTTTGCTATAGGGCATGTGCACTCACTAGAGACAGAGGTACAAAGCAAGAAATCCCACTACATGAGAGTCCAGCGACATAGCCGTCTGCTGGTCCCACACAAATTTTATGATAAGAAAAAAACGATGAAAAGAAACAGTGTTGGATCAGCCCCATGGTCTTGTGATTAAGGGCGCTAGATTTCAAATGACTTGACTGTCTAATTCTTGGCCCTGTTGGAAAAACACAACAGGTGCATGTGCATGTGTGCCCCAAATCCTCACAGGCTGGATAAATGGAGGAAGGGGGGTTGTGGTTTGATTGCATCCCATTGAAGGTTGCTTTTTCCCTCTCTTTTTGTCTTTCTCTGGCAAGCACATGTGCCTTCTGGCAATAAAAAGTAAAAAAGATGGGGCGAGCAGGTGGCCACATGGCCAACCGTGGTTCGTGTCCCAGACCTGGCAGCTTGGTTTTTTGTTTTCCCTTTCTGGTCAAATTAAAAAACAGTAATAACAAATGGAAAGAAAGAAAGAAATCTTTATGAAAGAAAGGAAGGAAGGGAGAAAGGAAGGAAGGAAAAATAATAGTTTAGGGCTTCTAGGAAGCTACTAACAATTTCCTTGCAACACAAGGCCAACACACTGCCTCTCTCACCTGCTCTGCCTTTGAAGGTTTATGTCAGTTAAACACACTCACTTTTGGCGTATGAGAGCCCTGACAATCTGAGAGAAGGAAGGAGTGACTTCACAGTCAGACACCTCCACACCACCTCAAAATTTGGGAACAAATCCTCACTCTTAAAGGTCAAAGCCAGGCACAAAACTGGAGAACCAATGTTGAGAAAAGTCAACTCAGATCTCTCTTCTGACCTGTGCTCCAGAGTCAAAAAAGTACAAACATGTTTTCCGGTTGTAAACCTCGGGCACAAAAGAATAAGCTCCGGGGACTGGTCTTGGGCCTACATCTAGAAGTCAGTGCCTCGAGCAAGTCCCTTCTCCTGTCTGGGCTGCAGAGACGGCCCTTACTCATAACAAGCCTAGCGTGGCCTGAGTGAACGATCCAGAGGCCCTTTCATCCAGCCTCAGTGGGCTAGAATTTACTTTTTGCTTTAGCTCTACTGCATGTGCCAAATACTCAACACGAATACCAAGCTGCAGATTCTGAGCCCCAATATTTTACCAAAGAGAAATAAAACATGGCATCCACATACTTTCGTTTTCAAAATTACTTACCCTCAGGGAGGGGTTGACGCTAACTAACAAGTCTTCTAAATTGGCATCCAGTCAAGAAAAGAGAAGGACTGGGGTCAGGAGGAGGCATAAAGGTTAAGGTGCTAGACTTCCATATGGTCAACTGTGGTTCGAGTCCCGGACTCAGGGGCTTGAAATTCACATTGGGCGCGTGTGCGTGCATGCCCAAAATCTCAAGAGGAGGATGGAGAAGGGACTGCAGTATGGCCATCTCCTGGGGAGTGATTTCTTGCTTTCTGTCTCTCGATCTCTCTCTGACTTCTGAAAAGTGCATGTGCCCCATAGCAAAAATCTCTAAAAGAAAAAAGAGAAGGATAAAAACAATCTGCTTGGAGTTGGATGGTAAAACACGATGCTCTGCGAGGCTGAGCCATGGTGGAACGTTCAGAATTCACCTTCCAGAGACCTCCCCGAGTAGGCTAGGTATGTGCGTGGCATGAGCTGGGGCTGGAGTGCTGCACTCCTCCTTTTGGGAGTGCTGTCTCTGTCTCTCTAGTTGATGGGAGAAAGCTACTTTAAAAAATAAACAACAAAGAAAAGTCTCTGTCCAACCCCGACTACTGCCTGATGTGCCTGTGGGAAGAAAAAGAAGTGAAGACTGGAGCTATGAAGCCCGTATTGACAAGGCTCAAAATGTAATGTTTTGGAGTAGAGGGGCCCTCCGGGGCGAGGAAACCCACAGAGACACCACTTGTGAATCACGACTCACATGTGAATCATGTCCAAATACAGGAGAAAATCTGAGTCACGCCTGAGTGCCTGCAGATGGTACAAACCATCCAGCCTGGGGGAGGTGAAGATGGGGTCACAGATGAGGTTTTCCTCCTTTTCTGTTTTTCTTTTTAATGAATGAAACGTTAACTAGTTGTTAGCCCAGATCCCACATTATCCTGAAACAAGGATTCAATGTGGCAATCTCAGCCTCAAGGAATCCAATCCTTTTTTCTTTTTTCTTAAAAATTTTTAATTTGCTATAGGTCTGGGGGTACCAACGGGCCACGTGACTTGGGGGGGGGCTCTGTCAGGTACCATCATACTCTGGCGTTTACTCCAAGTGTCCGAGTGAGATAGGAAGCCCTGGAAGGTTTTGTCTGACTTCATAGAAGTTTCATGGTATGACTTCTATTTCAGATGTCCAATTGAATTGCTGTGTTGAAAATAAAAGATATTATGGGGGGCTGGCAGGTAGCATGGTGGTTAAGGACGCCAGACTCCTACATGGCTGACTGCAGTTTGAGTCCCAGACCTGGTGGCTTGCTTTCTAATTTTCTCTTTCTCTCTCTCTCACACTATGCCCCTCTCTAGTCAAATCAAAAATAAATAAATAAAGTTAAATTAAAAAAAAAATAATAATTCTTAAAAAAAAAAAAAGATGGGACCAGCAGTTGGTATAATGGCTATGTCGCTGGACTCCCATAGAGTCGACAGCAGTTCGACTCCCAGACCCGGTGGCTTAAACTCAAGCCAGGCGTGTGTGTGTGTGTGTGTGTGTGCCCCAGAGGAGAATGGAGGAGAAGGGATTGTGATGTGGCCATCCCATTCCCCCTGGGGAGTGATTTCTCGCTTTTTGTCTGTCTTTCTGGCCAGCCACGTACCCTATAGCAAAAACCTCTCCAAAAAAAAAAAAAAAAGAAAGAAAGAAAGAAAGAAACGAAGAAAGAAAGAAAGAAAACAAGATAGAAAAGAAAAAGAAAAAAAAAAAGAAGAGAAGAGAAGAGAAGAGAAGAGAAGAGAAGAGATATACAGAGGCAAAAGAAGAGCAAGATCACTTAGCAGGCTGCTCTGTCCAGGCTAAAGGTGACAGTACCTTGGACCAGGCTAGACTAGTAAAGAATGTGGATATATCCTGGAAACAGACCTGACACTTGTTAGTTATTGCATATGATAATAAAAGTTAGAATAATTTTTAAGAATTTTTTTATTGCTAGAGGGTACATGCACTTACAGAAGAGAGAAATAACACTCCAAAGGTGTACAATCCTTTTTCCTCCATCAGGATTTAGAGCACATGTGCACACATGTCTGGCATGTTTTTCAAGCTACCAGGGCCAGGATTCAAACCACAGTTGGCCATGCGGGATCTGGAGCCCTATGCATAGACCTGAACTAATGAGCTATGAGGCCAGCCCTAGAATTATTTTTATCTGATTTCTTTCTGCATCATTTTTTTTTTTTTTTTTTGAGAGGTTTTCACTATAGGGCGCGTGCGCTCGCCAGACAGAGAGAGACATAGAGACAGAAAGCGAGAAATCACCCCCCAGGGGGGATGGTCACGCCGCAATCCCTTCTCCTCCATTCTCCTCTGGGATCTTGGGCACGTACGCACACGCGCCCGGCGTGAGTTTTAAGCCACCGGGTCCGGGACGCGAACCGCGGTCGACTACGTGGGAGTCCAGCGACATAGCCATTACGCTAACTGCTGGTTCCCTTTCTGCATCATTTTGACATCATTGATCAAGTAGCACAAGGTCAAAGATGAGAGTTCAAGTCCCATGTGGCTACAGACCACCTCCTGACAGCCCCTGGCCTCTTCTTTTTTTTTTTTTTCTTTTTAGGTTTTTGTCATAGGGTGCCTGCACCCACCAGAGAGACAGTGAGAGGAAACATGAGAAATCACACACACACCTCCTCCCCAGTGGGCATGGCCATACAGCAGCTCATTTTCCTCCTAGGATTTTGAGCACACACGCACATGTGCCTAGTATAATTTTCAAGTCATTGGGTCCCAGACTCAAACCACAGTCAGCCATGTGGGAGTCCATCCTTGACCACCATGCCACCTGGTGGCCCCAGGCCCCTGGCCCCTTCAAAAATGCATGCTACAGGTCATAAGAGGACAAGGCTAGGGTAAGGGTGATTCCACTTAACTATATCAGCCTGACTAGAAAAGCAGTTCAAGTCCCAGACCTGGTGGTTTAAAAAACATGCAGAGTGCATGTGCATGTGTGCCCGGAATTTCAAGAGGAGAATGGAGAAGGGATTGCAGCATGGCCATCCCCACTGGGGTGAGGGGAGGAGGAGTCTCACTTTCTCTTTCTCTTTGGGAAGCACATGTGTCATACAGCAAATTTTAAAATAAAAAAATAAAAAATTAAAAAAAAAAAAAAAAAAAAAACAAGGAGAGCCACAAGGTAGCATGGAGATTAAGGAACTGGCTCTCACATGGCTGACTGTGCAGTTCAAGTCCTGGACCTGGCAGCTTAAAAATCATACTGGTCCAGGTGATTACAATGTGACCGTCCCCAGTGGGGGATGATTTCTCACTTTCTCCCTCTCCTTTCTCTCTCTGGTGAGCACAAGCACCTTACAATGAAAAACTTAAAAGAAGAAGATAAACAACCTAAGTACCCACATAATTCCATAAGAAGCTAAACATTCTAGAACATATGCATGTAATTGAACACTCACAATTAAACAATAATTGAGTGGGCTGCTCAAATGCTTCTCACATATGGCAGCTTGGTCTTGGAAGTATAAATTCATTTGCCCAGAAGTGCACTAAACACTGTGGGGAGAAGATGAATAAAGATAAGCTCTTTCAGTCTAGTGGGGAGACAGACACGGAAACAAACAGTGGAATCATGATATGCCAAGTTGTACAATTGGATTATGCAGATGGAACTGTGTGGAATCATGCCCAACGTCTCCTGGGAAGGCCTGGGCAGGAGAGGGAATTGCCAGGACAGGCTTCAAAGAGGAGGCATTGTTAAAATTGAATCCTAAAGAGCAAGTTGATATTTGCCAGGCCGAATCAGGGGTTGACGATAGGAAAAAAACATGTTCTAGGCAGAGGGACTAGTCTATGCAAAGGAATATGAGGACACAGTTCATCTGGGCAGCCAGTCAATGGCTGGATTATAAAACATGCTCATACAGGGGACAAACGGCAGTGCAGTGGTGAACTGCGATGCTCTCCAAGGCAATCCCACAGGGAAAGGTCCTCAGTTTGGGGCTGGAGACCTCCTTAAGTACACCAAGAACACACGTGCCTGTGACCCAGGACTGACTGAAGGCTAGGGGTTCAGAGTGTCGGGAAGGGATGCTCTCTCTTTCTCTCTCTCGCTCATGGAAGATACTAATAAACTACTTTTTTTTTTTTTTTTTTTTGGAAAGGTTTTTGCTATAGGGCACGTGTGCTTCCAGAAAGACAAAGAGAGACAGAGAGACAGAAAGTGAGAAATCACCCGCCTAGAGGGGATGGCCATGCTGCAATCCCTTCTCCTCCATTCTCCTCCTGGGATCTTGGGCACGCACGCACATGCACCTGGCATGAGTTTTAAGCCACGGGGTCTGGGACTCGAACTGTGGTCGACTACATGGGAGTCCAGCGACATAGCCATTACGCTAACTACTGGTCCCAATACTAATAAACTTTTTAAAAAGATATGTTTGGAGGCAGCAGGTGACATAGTGGAGGTGCTGGACTCCCATATGGCCAACCAGGGTTTGAGTCTCAGACCTGGTGGCTTAAAAATCATACTGGGCATGTGTGAGTGCATGCCTAAAATCCCAGGAGGAAAATGGAAAGGAAGAGATGGCAGCATGGCCATCCCTTCCTGGTGGGGGGAGGTGGTGGTGGATGATTTATCACTTTCCCTCTCACTATCTCTCTCTGGCTCTCTCCAGCGAGCACGCACACCAGATGGCAAAAGCCTAATTTATATATATATATTATATATGTACTACATTATATATATATAATATAATATCATGAATTCTATATTATACTATATTATAATACTGTAATATCTTATATTGTTATATTAGTATCATTACATGTAATATATTATTATGTTATATATAATATATACGTATTAGACTTTATGTGTATATTAGGTTTATATATATGTGTGTGTGTGTGTGTGTATACATTTTAGAGAGAGAGAGACACACACACACACACACACACACACACACACACATATATAGATAGAACGACCAGCAGGTGGCATGGTGGTTAAGGTGTCGGGTCTCACATGATTGACTCTGATGTTTTGAGTTACAGATCCAGCAGCATGAAAGATATGCCAAGTGCATGTATGTGCATGCCCCAAGTCCCGGGATGAGAACAGAAAAGGAACTGGAGTATGGCCATCTCTCCTGGGAGTTGATTTCTCATTTTCCTCTCTCTCTGGCAAGCGTATGCACTCTATGGCAAAAAATGTGAAATAAATAATCACGAGTATTTTACAAATATGCTTATAGATGGGACCAGCAGTTAGAGTAATGACTATGTAGCTGGACTCCCATGTGGGTGATTTCTCGCTTTCTGTCTCTCTGTCTCTCTCTGTCTTTCTGGTGAGCGCACGCGCCCTATAGCAAAAACCTCTCCAAAAAAAAAAAAAAAATCTTATAGAACAAAACAACAATGATGGCTCCTGTTTATGAAGCACCCACTAGGCGTGCCCAGCACCGTTCTAAGCACTTATCTGGATTATTGCATTTACTATTCATAACGCTCCTCTTCACAGATGAGGAAACTGAGACGTGCGGAGGTTAGCATACTGGGCGGAGGGCCTCACTGCCGTGTAGGCTGAGTCGGAACTGAAGTCCTAAGATCCTAGACCTGCGCTCTTTCTAAGTGCGGCATCATGTGGAAACGAAGGCAGGAGCTACGTGACCTCTGGCCGTGGAGAACCAGCAACGGGCTTATATGTAGCGAGGAGCTAATCGGATTCGAACTTGGAGGCATCTCACCGGTAACAGGGTGGAAGACAAATCAGATGGGACAAGACAGCGGAAGACCACTTTGAAGGCCACTGCAATAATGCTGGCCAGAACTGATAGGGGCTGCAACCAAAGTGGCAAGAATGGACGTGAGGCGGCGAAGTCAGAAGGAGGAGGGACCAGCAGAGGAAGGGTGGGTTGGAGAACACAGAGACACGAGCGCAGCTGCCGACACAGTGTGGATGAGGGGCTCGGGGTCCTGCAGGCAGCGAGCCGCCAGGGAGACAGAGCTACAGCTCAGGAGGGAGATGGCTGAGCCAGAGATCCAGGTGGTGACAGGTGCTTTTCCAATGTATGGGCAAGTAAATCTAGTGCAGAGGGCTCCACGGCGGTGTCATCTGAGGACCCTCCATGACCATCCCCAAATAAGGGTTCTTTGAAAACTCACTATGTCCAAAAGTAGATTTGAAATTCAAAAGGTTCATCTTCCAGAGAATCATCCAGTCTGCTAGAACTACGCCACGTCAACAGTCACTCCAGAACTACCCTGAGTAGGTCCTGGTGCTGCTCCCTTCTCAACCCGCAGCTCCTCCTACTTCAGGGCACCAAGAACTCTAGCTCAAGGTGTAGTCCAAGTAAGCCCCCGAGGGGCCCTCCGCAGTGCAACTCTACCCCCAAGCAGCCTGGGAAGCTCAAGCTCTGGATTCCTAAAAAAAAATGGCTCCTAGGTTTAGCAAAGCAATGGAGAGATTGCCCATATAACATTCTGAAGGCACTGTTAAAAGAGCATGGCAGCAAGGTCACTTTCAGCACCTGACTACAGGGACACCGGTGTCTTCTCACCCCCAAACTTACTCAGTTCGCTTTCTCATTTATAACGAATCAATGAGGGGGCAGCAGGTGGCATGGTGGTTAAGGCGCTGGACTCCTACGTGGCCTCCATGGTTCATGTCCCAGACCTGATAGCTTGCTTTCTCACTTTCTCACTCTGGTGAGTTCATGTGGCCTCTAGCAAATTAAAAAATAACAATAACAATGACAAATAAAATTATATAATTGTTTTTTTTAAAAGGAATGATGGAATCAGCAGATGGTGTAATGGTTTGTGTCGCTGGACCTCCAGCCTACTGTGGTTCAAGTCCTGGACCTGGAGGCTTAAACTCACGCTGGTCACCTGTGAATGTGTGCCCAAGATCCCAAGAGGAAAGTGGAGGAGAAGGGATCGTGGCATGGCCATCCCACCCGGGGAGTGATTTCTCACTTTCTGTCTCTCTGTCTCTGTCTTTTTTGTGTCCTATAGCAAAAAACTCTCTAAGAAAAAAGAAAGGAATCAATAAGGGGCCAGCAGATGGCATGGTGGTTAAGGCACTGGATTTCCATATGACAAGCTACAGTTTGAGTCCCAGACCTAGTGGCTTGAAGGTCACACTAGGGGTACCAGTATGTGTGCACATAATCCCAAAAAGACAATAAAGGAGAAGAGATTGCTGCCTGGCCATCCCCTCACGGGTGATCTCTCTTTCCCTCGCTGTCTCTCTCTGGCAAGGGCATGTGCTCTATGGCAAACAAGTTTTTTTTCTTTTTTAAAAATCAATTAAAAATATATTAAAATGATTAATAAAATTATGCACACTTAGGGATTCTTAGTGCCAGTCCAATTTCCAAGCCTTAGCCATAGTTTTCCAGGAGTATTGTTGGATGAACTAAACAATGAAGGAAAAACATCATTAACCAATTTTATACAGCCTCACCTTCACTATGCATTCCTTAAACCAACTTTTAGAAATGCAAATTAGCTTAGGGACCACTGAGGCACAGAGTAGCAGTCCTGTTTTTATTTTTCAGTATTAATGTTTTATTTTTCCGAATTATTTTATTTAACTTTATTTATTTATTTTGTTTTAATTTGACCAGAGAGTGACAGTGTGATAGAGAGATGGAAAGGGAAGAGAAAGCAAGCAGCCTGGTTCGGGACTCAAACCACGGTCAGCCATGTGGGAATCCAGCACCTTTAACCACCATGCCACCTGCTGGCCCCTTTCTATTTTAATGTTATACAAACTCATTTTGTACAATACCTATCTAAAGAGGCTGCAAAAAACCTGTGTCCACCCATCCAAATTCATATTCCTCTACACCCTGAAAAGTACTCTACACAGGGGCCAGCAGGTGGCGTGGTGGTTAAGGTGCTGGACACTCCCACATGGCCTACCACAGTTTGAGTCCTGGACCTGATGGCTTGCTTTCTCACTTTCCTCCCTTTCTCTCTCTCTCTCTCTCTTTCTCTCTCTCTCTGTGTCTTTCTCTGTCAAATTAAAATAAATGAATGAATGAATAAATAAATAAATATATTTATTTTTTTAAGTACTCTGCACAGTGTCATCAAATGAGTACAGCAACCTGAGTGAGGACACGTGGCTGGTTTGAGAAATCTGATTAATATCTCTCCATCTCTGGGCACCAAGGTGCCCACGAGTGAAATACAGTAACTTCTGCCCTATGGAATCTGGGTGAGATGGTAGATATATCAGCCCTATGGAATCTGGGTGAGATGGTAGATATATCAGTACGTCTAAAAGACATAAAACCAAGTTCTTGCTTCCCTTCTCTATGCTACCTCTGCTTAGAATCCTCACTCTTTTTTTTTTCATTGCCAGAGGGTACATGCACCACTCAGCAGAGGGGGAGAGAGAGGAAGAGGAAGGAGCAACTCCCGGTCGGGCATGGTCTCACCGCAATCCCTTCCCCTCCACACCTTCATTCTACTGGGATTCTGGGCATGCACACACACATGCCCTGCATGGTTTTCAAACTGCTGGGACAGGGATTTGAACTACAGCCATGTGAGATCCACTCCCTTAACCACGGCGGTGCCAGTCCCTAACTTTCTTATTGTTTTTGTTGTTGTTGTTCCAAGATGTCACGTGTGCTCACCAGGGGAGGTGGGGGGAGCGCCCCCTAATGGGGTGTGGTCACACAATCCCATCTCTATTACTTCATCTTGTCGGGATTTGGGGCAGCACACACATGTACCCAGCATGTTTTTCAAGCTTCCAGAGCCAGGATTTGAACTGCATTCAACTATGGGATCCAGCTCCCTTAACCAGTAGGCTACACGGCCAGCCCCTAACTTGCTCCCTAACCAAATTCTATAATAGCTCTTCAAGTCTGAAGTACATGCTCCCTTATCAAGACAACTACGCCACCCTTCTTTGTGACCACAGAGCTAGAGCCACACTGCTGCCCCCTGGGTCTCTCCTGACCGCTTTTATTGGGGCAGGCCGCTCCTCCGGCCCCCAACAGCTGTAAGCAGCTCTACAGGAAAGACCACTCCTGCTCGGTCCCTGGTGTTGGCCTCAACTCCAAGCTCCTGAGCAGCCCTCAATCACGACTCCCTGACACAAAGATGATAAATGTAGCTTGACCAACATGTTCTCGGCTAAAAATGTAACGTGCAGCCCATTTATAATTCCATGCATTATACAGCACTGCTTCTAAATAGGTCACCCGAAATGGCAGCTGAAATGATCTCAAAATAGGCATGGCCTTGCTTTTCTGGCCCTCGTGCGGCTTCTAGATGTGAGCCTGCGCTGAGCATCCCGACTGTTACCTCCTTGATGGGTTACCTGCACCACTGTTGCTAGGCAGGCTGACAGCAAGCTCTTCTGTTCCTCTGAAGTTCGAGAAGGACATGCCGTCACCGGGCCGGCGGGAAGTGCTGTGCCTGCAGAGAACAGAGCCCAGCCACCTGGCTTAATGCAGATCGTCACTGCTCTTTCCTGCTTCCCCTGGGTCCCACGGAGTTTTAGCAAAAATAGGCCTGGAGACTCAGCCACACTGGCTGCAGTCACTGAGATCCATATCTCAAGCCACCAGGTCACAGGGTTTGGCGTGTGTGCCATCTCCGGTCTCCCCTGGGCTGCTCCTCCTGTCCTGGCACCTGGCTGCTTTCCCAGAGCCACACTAGGCTACCTGCCCTTTCTGGCCTACATCTCCCTCTTTCTAATAAGCATGGATATGAGATACTTAAACCGGTGTGTCAGAGTTCAGCTGGTTAAGAGGGTCACACCCTGCCCAGATCCCTCACCCACCCCACCGGATGTCAAGGTGACTGAGAGGGGCCCGAGACGTTTCCTAAAGCAACACAGGAAGAAAGCCAGGTGTAACCCGGGCTCATGCTTGCCAAGGCTTAAATGGCTTTCTTCCTACACGGAGTCTCCTTAGATGCCCAGTGAGAGAGTCAGAGCTCTCACTCAAAAAGCTACTTCTGTGAACATGGGCCTCGATTTCCATTGCTTTTAGCACTGATTTCTTCTAAACTGAAATTTCTCAAAGGCCAAAATAACAAAAATCAGAGAGAGGCTACCCAAATGCAGCATAAATCATCTATCTCAGTGCTCCAAAGCCAAAGCTTTTTCTTTCTGGTCTACACTCAGACTGTGGTTTAGAAGAAACCCATGTATGAGGTTTATAAAGTATGTTTTAGATTCCCAGTAAATGCCCAGTAGGACCTAGGTAACACCTTGGACAGAAAAGTCAGGCTACTTTGCCCTTTGCCCAGAGCAGAATGACACCAGGCTACCTGGCTGAATACAGCTGACAAAGAAAGGCCCTGCTCTCATACTGCCTTTTTGAATCTTATGACATATGTCAGCAGTCAGTTCTGCATGTCATCCTGGGCATGGAAAAGTGTTCTGAGTTACCTTCCAAGCCCTGTGCTCCTCCTCACCTTCCGGCAGCTTCGTGGTACGCTAGCTCCAGCAGCTCTGCAGAGGAGTGGGTTGGGTCCCTCTGCCCGCTGCCCTGCAGCTCCGCCATATTCTGCCGGGTCTGGTGATGGATCTGAATGGCCTCTCCGGATGGTCCTACCCAGACAGAGAACCACTGAGCACCGTTTCCATCTGATAGCTAGTGCTGTGCACTTAACCAACCTTCCTTCCTGCCAACTGCTGTTGGAGAGGTTGAAAGGAGGGCACACCAGACCTCAGAGAGGGACCCTCCAGCTCCCAGAGAGGATACTTCCTCTTCCCAGCAGGACCCGACCTACTAGGAGGCCTCATGTTTATCATGGTGCCCCGTCTGTTAAGACTGTTTTAGGAGCCCCTCTTTCATCCATATCAACTGAGACACCATAGTGAAATAAAGAAGTGGAGGAGGAAGGGCCCTTTCCAGGCGGATTACTACCCGGTAACTAGCATTTGGTTAGAGACAGTGTCAACTGTGACATCGAGATGCAGAAGATGCTTAAGTGCAAAAAAGCCAGAGTAGGAGATAAGCCAAGAGTTGTCACGGCCTACTAAAAAAGCCTCTTGGAGAAAGAAAAGTTTCAGAGTTGTTAAGTAAGACTAACAGGGACTGAAGGAGAGGGCATCTGGATAAAAGAAATGAATATTTGTAAAATCTCAAATGTGAACGAAGCAAAACACAGGCAGGAGCCCCAAGATAGCTGAGAAAGAAACACGTCTCCGAGGATAGGAATGAGGAGCAGAGGCTAGGGTGCCTGGCAAAGGGGTCGGGGGTCTGGCCCTGAGAAGGCCAGGTAGGCAGAAGGATGAAATAATGTAATCGATGTTGGGAGAGTATTGTTTTGGTGAGGTGGGCAAGAAAGGCAACGAGGATGAAAAGCACAGAAGCAAGACAAGTTGAAGGTCATGAAAGAAACATCAATAGTTCTCGTATGAGACCCAGAAGGGAGCCAGTGGGGGGAACAATGGAGAGAAAACGAATCAGATTCACTTCTCTTATTTAATTTTTAAATACCAAAAGCAAGTACAAAAAGAAAATAACTAGACATTTGTAAGCATTCAGCAGGATGGATTCCAGAAAAAAAAAAAAAAAAAAAAAAAACTTTAGAGTCTAATGTATCTGTTCCTTCCCAGCCCAGTAAGAGCCGAGGAAGCTGAAGTTTAATTTTAGCCACAGCTTTGTAAAACCTTATTGTCATCTCTCTCTCTCTCTCTTTTTTTTTTATATAGACCACAGATTAGTTTATTTTTAATACCCATCAAGCCATGAATTCATAGGGAATAGGTTCCAGTAGTTCAGGCTCCTTCCCATTGGTTCTCACAGAGTGTGCTTCTCTGGGTGGAGCAGGCTGATGCTTTAGTTGAACCCAGGTCCCTTTCTCTTTGGCTTCTTTCTTTTTCTGGTCATTTTCCTTCACACATTTTAGGAAGCTATCTCTGCTCTTAGAATGTTTAATATGCTCAATACGCACATTGATTCTCTTGGCAAGAATCTTGCCCTTAACTTGTTTGTTCACAACAATGCCAACAGCGTGCTGGGTGACACTGTAAGACTCTTCCAGTTTGGCCATGGTAACATGTGTGGGGCATTCCTTTTTGAATAGTGCCCATTCCCTTAATGTCTACAATACCACCTTTCTTGTAGATTCGCATATATGTTGCCAAAGGAACAACTCCATGTTTTCTAAAAGGCCTAGAGAACATATATCGGGTGCCTCTCCTCTTTCCCTTTGTGTTCGTCATTTTGGTTAATTACTGGAAGATGGCAGTTCCGGCCAAAAGCTACTGTCATCTTCTTGAGGACAGAACACAGATCAAGAAGGACAGGCTAGGACAAATGGTGAATTTGGAAAAAAAAATTTTTTGTTTTTCCAATTGTCAGAGACCTGGAGAAAATAATCAAGTAACATAACTGCGTGTAACCCAGATAGTAATATCGATACCTAGAGAGAGCTAAGGACTGAACAAGAATGGGGGACATAAAAAGAAAGCAAGTGGCAAAGCATGGTCCCTTTTAAGTAGAAAAAAAAAAAAAAAGCCCTAGGTTTATACACCTGGCTATATACAAAGCCTATTCCCAACTGCATCTTCAAGGATTTTCCCAGGAACCCCTGGGATAGGCAAAGTGGGTGTGGGGGCACCCATCTTACTGGTATGGGCAGCAGAGGTTCAGCGGTCGAAACACTTGACCGAGGACATGGGTTCATTAGCCCTAATGACGAGGGCTAGGAGCTCCTAGTTCGAAGCTTTTTCCTGAGCACTCAACTCACCCACAGGAAAAGTGTGCATCCAGCGCCTCCTGTTGGACGTGAGCTTCATGGGCATTCGCGAGGGGGCAAAGGGGTTGATCAGTGCACGCTGAGGTGTGTATCCACCAGGTCGGACGTGTAGCATGGATTCTGCACTGCCCACGTGGAACCTCCCTGGTGCGCTGGAGTCTCGCTGCGGTGGCTCCATCATGTTCTCCAGGACATCTGCCAATGAGCATGGAGTTGAAGCACAAAGAGAAAGCACAAGGCCACCATGAATCCAGACCCGAGTGGTTGATAAACTAAGGCCGATAGAAATCTGGGACACCATCAGTGTCAGGGAGTGAGAGAAATGGGGAAAATTGCCAGCTATAAAGAAATGACTTATTTTTGGGTTTGTTTACTTTTTAAATATTTGGGAGAAGGGGGTCCTGATTCCAAAAATGACTGGCTCAACAACGCCAATGACCCAAACCTGATAAAGGACCACGTATTGCCCACAGACTCTGGACTTCGGGCTAGATACAATGACTGTTTTGTTTTTTTTTTAACATTTTTTTAAATTTAATTTTATTTTTATTTATTCATTCATTGATTTTCTAATTTGACCAGAGAGAGAAAGAGGGTGAGAGTGAGAGACAGAGGAAGTGAGAAAGCAAGCCACCAGGTCCAGGACTCGAACCCCAGTCGGCCATGTGGGAGTGTCCAGCCTTAACCACCACGCCACCTGCTGGTCCCGATACAATGACCGTTGAGGGCACCTGTCTCTTGGTCTCTCTCATGCTCTCTCTGATGAAAGAAACATGGTAAACCTAAAATAAATAAATACATATATATTATATATGTACATATATATTGTGTGCGTGCATATATATGTGTGTGTGTGTGGGTGGATGGGTGTGGGTGTGTATGCCTAGAAGATGGAGTGGTAGTTACGGAGCTGGATCCTACATGGTTGACTTCACAGTTCAAGTCCCAGACCCAGTGGCTTGAAAAATCACTCCAGCCAGGTGGCATAGAAGTTAAGGGGGCTCGATTCCCATATGGCTGACCGTGGTTTGAGTCCCAGACCTGGTAGCTTACTTTCTTGTTCTCTCTCTCTCTCTCTCTCTCTCTCTCTCTCTCTCTCTCCTGGCGGCTTACTTTCTTGTTCTCTCTCTCTCTCTCTCACACACACACACACACACACACACACACACTGTATGCCTCTCTGGTTGAATTAAAATAAAGTTAAATAAAATAATTCTTAAAAAAAAAAAAAGGAAAAGAAAAAGAAAGTAACTGCAGGCACAAGTATGTCCATGCCTAAAGTCCTGAGAGGAGAGCAGAGCAGAGGAGACTGTGGCATGGCCACCCTCTCGAGGGATGATTTCTCACTTTCGCTCTCTGTGTCTCTTTCCAACTTTCTCCAGCAAGGGTAAGTGCTCCAGAGATTTTTCTAAAAGTCTTAAAAAAAAATGTAGGGACCAGCAGATAGCATAATGGTTATATTGCTGGATTCCCACATAGCTTACCGTGGTCTGAGTCCGGGACCTGGTGGCTTGAAACTCATGCTGGGAGCGTGTGCATGCGAGCCCAAAATCCCGAGAGAATGGAGAAGGAGTTGTGATGTGGCTGTCCCCCCGGGGGCATTATTTCTCACTTTCTGTTTCTGTCTCTCTCTGTCTCTCTGGCAGGTGCATGTACCCTGTAACAAAAATCTCTCAAAAGAAAAAAAAGTATATGAGTGTGTGCGCATATTTGTGTGTGTGTGTATATGTTAAGGTTAATGTATATATACATTATATAGGATATTTAATGTATAATTATATACATGTATATAAAGTGCATAACATATATAATATAATGTGTGTATATAATCATATGTGTGCAATCCCTTCTCCGCTATCCTCCTTTTGGAATTTTGGGGTCACACACACAAGCACCTGGCGTGTTTTTCAAGCCACTGGATCCAGGACTCTAATAGCACAGTCAACCGTGTGGGATCCAGCGCCTTAACCCCACATCACCTGCTGGTCCGTAATATTTAAACCCAACTGACCTCTTCAGTGCCTGGTATGGAGCTAGAGTCCACACACTGGACAATTGAGAGGATCAAGGAACTGAAACCCAAAACCAACTTCCCTTGTGTGTTTTTCATGTTCACTAAGTAACCATCCCAATTAGAAAGTGGGTTCAGGGCCAGCCAGTGGCACGGTGGTTAAGGAGGCTGGGTCCTACATGGGGCACCGACAACATGGTTCAAATACCAGACCTGGAAGCTTGGAAACATGTCAGGAGTATATGTACGCATGCCCCAAAATCCAAGAGGAGAACAGAGGAGAAGGGACTACAGTGTGGCCACCCCACCTGGGAAATAATTTCTCGCTTTCTCTCTCTCTCTGTCTCTCCCTGGCAAGCGCATGCACCCTATGGCAAATTTTTTAAAAAGGAGGAAAATAAAGTGGGTCCAGCAGATGCAAACTCCATGGCATGGGAATCTGCCTTGTCCACTGTCATCTGCTCACTGCCTAGCACAGAACGTCCCTGTACATCATTCTTCATTCCTCAAGTTGATGTGCATGCCAGAAGGGCACGTTCGGTTCTCCCTGAAAGCTGTATTTCTCATCGTAAATTAATGAATTCATGCTCTGATTTACCACATTAAAAATAATATGACCTAGTTAGTTATTGAAAGATAACACACTTTTAAAAAAAAGATGAGTACATGCTTTAAAAAGGATGAAAAATAGGACTAAGGGATAAAGTAGGTCAAAAATATGTGTAGGGGAAATGTTTCTTAGGGGTGGGTAGGTAGGTGAGAAATCTCACTCATAACAAAGAAACAAACAAAAAGCCTGTAGAGTTTATTGTCTTACAAAATTATAGTGAATTATTTTTTGGTTCTTCCAAAAAAACTTACAAATACTATTAAATCCAATTCCACTATTCAGATGATTATTTTTAAAAACTTGTTTTCGAAGCTACTGTATTGAGCCAGCAGATGGTGTAGAGGTTAAGGAGCTAGATCCCACACAGCTGTCATTATGGTTTGAGTCCCAGACCCAGTGACTTGAAAATCACACAAGGTACATGTGTGTGCGTGCCCAAACTCCCAGTAGATGAATGAAGGAGAAAGGACTGCAGCATGGCCACCCCCTCTGGGGGGTGATTTCTCACTTTCCCTCTCTCTTTCTCTCTCTCTCTCTCTCTCTCTCTCTCTCTCTGGCGAGTGCATATATCATATGGGGGGGGAAGCTACTATATGAAGAGCAACACTTAGGGCCTGCAGGTGGCGTGGTGGTTCAGGTGCTGGAGTTCCACATGGCCGACTGTGGTTCGATTCCCAGACCTGGGTGGCTTGCTTTCTCACTCTCACTTTCTCTATCTCTCTGGTCAAACTGAATAATTAATAATAATAATTAATAAAATAAAATAAATAATTCCTTTAAAAAAGAAAAAAGAAAAAGAGCAACACTTATCTCCCCAGAGGAGATCTGGCTTTTAGAATAACAGAATTTTACTTTCCTTTTTAAATTTTTTCCACACAACATATGCACTCCTCAGAGAGAGATGGAGAGAAGGAAAGTGAGAAATCACCCCCCATGGGAGGGATGGCCACCTGCAATTTCTCCTCCATTCTCCTTTTGGGATTTGAGGTACTCACACACACATGCTCCTAGCGGGTTTTTCAAACCATCAGGACCAGGAATCAAATTGCAGGGTCAGCCACATGGGACCCAATGCCTTGACCACCGTGCCACCTGCTGGTCCCAGAATAACAGATTTTTGAAGGACTAACATTGAATTTACCTTTTGTTATGAACCCTTTTAAGAATATTTTCAGCATGGGGTCAGAATATTTAAGAATGGTGGTAAAAGTACTGGACATGGCTGACCATGGTTCAAGTCCCGAACCTAGCGGCTTTCTTTCTTTCTCTCTCTCTGCTCAAACTGAAGAATAATAATAAATAGTTTTTTAAAAAGAATATTTTTGGGGCCAGCAGGTGGCGTGGTGGTTAAAGGTGCTGGATTCCCACATGGTCAACTGCGGTTTGAGTCCCGGACCTGGTGGCTTGCTTTATCACTTTCCCTTTCTCTCTCTCTCTGGTCAAATTACAAAATAATAATAATAAATGTAATTAAATAAATAAATAATTCTTTTTTTCTGTCTGTCTGTCTGTCTCTGTCTGTCTGGTGAGCGCACGCACCCTATAGCAAAAACCTCTCCAAAAAAAAAAAAAAAGCTCACGCCGAGCACATGTGCGTGCGTGCCCAATATCCCAAAAGGAGAATGGAGGAGAAGGGATTGCGGCGTGGCCATACCCCTTGGGGGGTGATTTCTCACTTTCTGTCTCTCTGTCTCTCTCTGTCTTTCCGGTGAGCACCTACACCTGATAGCAAAAACCTCTCAATAATAATAATAATAATAACAATAAAATTAAACAAATAATAATTTTTTTTAAAAAAAGATAAGATATAGGAACAGCAGAATCTGTGTTCCTCAGTGCTAGGAGCACAAGCAGGTTAAGAGGTAACCCAGGAGAAACCTCAAAATGGAATACCGGGCAGAGGCTGCTGTAAGTACAGCACAAATGGAAATGATAAAGAAATAAGCAACCCCTCTGGCCCTAGGCCTTAGAAACAGCTCTGGAATCATATACAGGTTGAATATCCCTAATCTGAAAATCAGAAATCCAAGATGCTCCAAAATCCAACATGTTTTGAGCACTGACGTGAAGCTGCAAGTGGAAGATTCCACATCTGACCTCATGTAATGGGGTCACAACTAAAATGCTGCAATACAAAAACATGGTATAAAATTACCTTCAGGCCAAGTGCACAGAGCAAACGTGTATGACATCTAAATGAATTCTGTGTCCAGACTTGGGTCTCACCCCCTAAGATATTGGGTCCTGGGACCAGCAGTTAGCGTAATGGCTATGTCGCTGGACTCCCACGTAGTCGACCGCGGTTCGCGTCCCGGACCCGGCGGCTTAAACTCACGCCGGGCGCGTGTGCATGCGTGCCCAAGATCCCGAGAGGAGAATGGAGGAGAAGGGATTGCGGCGTGGCCATCCCCCCTGGGGGGTGATTTCCTGCTTTCTATCTCTCTGTCTCTCTCTGTCTGTCTGGCGAGCGCACGCGCCCTATAGCAAAAACCTCTCCAAAAAAAAAAAAAAAGATATTGGGTCCTCAGAAAAGTCATAACGTATTTTCTAAACCCAATACCTCATTGTAAATGCTCCATGTAAATACATGCAAATACTCCAAAACCCAAAACAATATTAAATCAGAAGCACTTTGGGGGACCAGCAGTTAGTGTAATGGCTATGTCGCTGGACTCCCACGTAGTCGACCGCGGTTTGCATCCCGGACCCAGTGGCTTAAAACTCACGCCGGGTGCATGTGCGTGCGTGCCCAAGATCCCGAGAGGAGAATGGAGGAAAAGGGATTGCGGCATGGCCATCCCCCCGGGGGGTGATTTCTCGCTTTCTGTCTCTCTGTCTCTCTCTGTCTTTCTGGTGAGTGCACGTGCCCTATAGCAAAAACCTCTCCAAAAAAAAAAAAAAGAAGTACTTCAGGGCCCAAGTAATGCAGGTAGTGATATTCAATCTATATACAGTGATGTGGGGCAAAATTAGTAAAATACACACACACCTAATAGCCAGAATGATTCGCAGCCATTGCACAGGCATGGACTAAGGACGATGTGGGAATTCCGTCCCACTCCAAGCACTCCCCTCCCCTCCCATGCCCACCATAGTAAGGAAGCTGGCCCAGCTCTGCCCAGCTCTGCCCAGCTCTGGCCGTGCTGCAGTGCTCTGACCTCGAGTGCTGGTGTACCCCAAGGAGCTGCTGACTTCATACTGGTGCAGGTGAGGGTGTGGGATCATCAGGATGTTGGCGCTCTTGCCCAGGGAGCTGTCGTCGGAAGCCTGGCTCCTCACTTCCTCAGGGGGCAGTGTGCGGCTCGGCAGGGAAGGGCTGGATGAGACATCACAGGAGCTGGCGCTCTTTCGATTGTGGCTGTCCCGCTCTCGCACAGACCTGCCAGGTGAGAGACAGAGTTACCAACATGCAAGGGATGTCCCACCTGGAGGGAGGACTTCAAAACCCATCACCAGTCCAAGCTGCTTGGGAAACCAAGAATAAAAATCCCCATCGTGGAGCTGGCCCTGTAGCACAGTGGTTAAGTAAGATCTTATACAGCCAACTACAGTTCAAATCCCAGCCCCAGTGGCTCAAAAAACACCAGACACGTGTGCCCCAAATCCCAACAGGATGAAGAAATGGAGAAGGGACTATGATGTGACCATGCCCACTGGGATGTGCTTTCTCTCTCTCTTGTTCTCTCTGTTACTGTCTTTCCCTGGCAAATGTACATGCCCGCTAGCAACTAAAAAAATAAAAAAAAAATAAAAAAATCCCCCCTTTGATCTGTAAGGGGAAAATAACATAGGAGATAGCTATAACGAAATGACTGTGTACAGCAGGTGGTATGGAGGTTAAGGTGGCTGGATCCCCACATAGCCAACTGAGTGGTTCAAGTCCCGGATCTGGTGCCTTGAAAATCATGCCAGGCACGTGTGTGTGTGTGTGTGTGTGTGCGCGCGCGCCCCAAATCCTGAGAGGAGAATGAATGAGAAGGGATTGCTGTGTAACCATCCCCTTGGAGGGTGTTTTCTTACTTTTTATCTCTCTGGAGGGTGCATGTGCCCTATAATAAACTTTTTAAAAAAGTGATTGTGGGGCTGGCAGGTAGTGTGGTTAAGGTGCTGGACTCTCACATGGCCGACCGTGGTTTGAGTCCCAGACCTGGAGGCTTGCTTTCTCACTTTCCCCTTCTCTCGCTGTCTCTTTGATCAAATTTAAAAATAAATACTGGGGCTGCCAGGTAAAGTGATGGCTAAGGGCACTGGACTCCCACATGGCCGACCACGGTTCAAGTCCCAGACTTGGAGGCTTGCTTTCTCACGCCCCTCACTCAGTCTTACTCTGTCCCTCTCTGGTCAAATTAAAATCAATCAGTAAAGTTAACTAAAATAATTATTTTAAATAAATAAATAAATACTAATTACAAAATTAAATAAAGAAGTAATTTTTTTAAAGTGATTGTAGTTGCATCCTCCCTGACCTCCCAATCAATTTTGCATCATTAAAAATGGGGTAACCAAAGAAGATACACTGTGATGCAGAGAAAGTACAAAATGACATCTGAGAAGTCTTCTCACCCCTAAAATTGAACTTAGAGCTAAGTAAGCCTCAAGAGAAAATGGGTAAGGAGGCCAGCAGATAGAGTAGTGGTTAAGGTGATAGACTCCCATGTGGCCAAACATGGTTCAAGTCTCCAACCCGGCAGCTTGAAACTCATGCCGGGTCACGTGCACTCACCGGAAAGAGAAACTTACTCCAGTCGCTGGTTCCAATAAGTAACTCTTTAAAAAAAAAAAAAAAAAAAAGAAAAAAAAAAAAGAAAAAAACTCTGGGCCCAAGGATCTATTCTAGGGCCAGTCCTATGAGAGCAAGATTCTCTTGTCTAGAAAAAGCCTAAGATACTTCTTTTTGAGACAGTACTTCATAACAAACAAAATGGCCAAGCCGAAGAGCCTGAAAACAGATCCATAGTGATCTATAATTAGCCTCCATTTGGCTCATTTTAACTTGAAACGTTTTCAAGATTGCTCTTACAAAGGTCCATATTGGACCTCTGCTTTCCCAAACAATTTCGTAAAGGCACCCCGAGTGAATCTGGCAGAACACCTGCAGGTGGCAAGGCGCTGGGCGCGGGACGGGCCAGGCAGCCTGAACACTTGAGCGTCGTAGGCATCGTAATCTACTTGGATGGGGAGGGCGTTCTCGGATTCTTTTGGAGTTCCAAGAGCTGCAATACACAAATACGACACACTGTCATCTAAACACATGTCAGACAGGTGCATCCAGAGTCTTCGCCAAAATCTGTAATACACAAATCATTCCCTACCCTCGGGAAAAAAATGGGAAAATAACCCAGTTAGCAGGTTGTTGGGATTAAGTGATTTATATGTCAAAGCGATACGGAAACAGCATAGCACCAAATAAAGGCGAGGTTGGTAGCATTTCATTCTACAGTCATTCTTCTTAAAGATCATCTTAGGCTGGCTCTATGGCGCCAATTGGGGCAGCTGGATCCCACATGGTCAATCACGCAGTTCGAGTCCCAGACTGAGCAGCTTTAGAACCACACTGGGTGCCTCTGCATGCATACCCAAAATCTCAAAAGGAGGACGAGATGGGAGGAAAAAGGATTGCAGCATAGCCATTTCCTATGGTGGAGAGGGTACTTTCTCTGTCTCCTGGCATGCACATAAGCCCTACAGCAAAAACAAACAAACAAACAAACAAAAAAATCATCTTTGGGTCAGCTGCCTGGTGCAGCGGTAAAGTGCTGCTCAAGAGAAACCAGACCTGGGCCAGCAGATGGTGTGGTGGTTCAGAATACTGGACTCCCACATGGATGACCGTGGTTCGAGTTCCAGACCTGGGAGCGTGTTTTCTCACTTTCTCTCTCTCTCTCTGATCAAATTAACAATAAATTAAATAGAGTAAAATAAAAGAATTTTTAAAACAATAGAGAGAAGCCAGTATAGCAACTGCTGTCTGCATCTCCGGCCTGTCACTGTGAAACGCAGCAGGCACGGGCAGGAGTGCCCAAGTGCTGACAGGCTAAGGACTGGGGAATGGACGGTGGTGAGCCTGGGCTGCAGGGGATGCTCATCTTCCTCCCTCTCCTTCCATCTCATCCACTCTCATGCAGGTGCTCAAGTGTTCTATAATGAATATAAGGGGAAAAATGACATGTACTTATGTTTAGAACATTAAAACTTTCTACCTGATCTGTACCATCGATCTATGAAAAAGATTCAAAACTGAGTTTTTATCATCACCCACTCTGCAGCTGATAAGACAGAAATACAAGGTGGTTAAGGGACCTTCCAAAGAGGGCACGCAGGGAACTCAGGCCTCCCGTCTTGGCTGTGAATGTGCGTGTGACTTCGTAAATTTTGTTGGTGTGGGACAGTGAACTCTTTCTAGTATTGATGATAGAAGACCTCGAAAAATACTCACACGTATCACGGCCATTTTTTGCTTTCTCAGAGTCAGGCTGTAAGAAGAGATAAGATAATGAATTACTTTCTCCTCTGTTAGGACAGAACCCACCCCAAGGCGCAGCATAAATGTGACTATTCTCTAGGAGAGAGACTACATCCTAACCCCCCGAAACTGACGGACACGCCTGGCGCCTACCTACCGTGGTGTCAGGGCCTGCTAGGCCCTTTCCTTTCCAGCTCACGTCCTGTTTACTCTCACAACCCTATCATCCAGCCGGGGCACGGGCTCCACCACGTAAGTGAGGATATTCACTTCTACAGAGAACGAGGAACTTGCCCACGGCACGTGATTAACAGATGTCAAGGGGGGGCAGGTGGTGTGGTGGCTAAGGCGCTGGACTCCCATGTGGCCAGGCATGGTTTGAGTCCTGGATCTGGCAGCTTGCTTTCTCACTTTCCCTCTCTCTCTCTCTGGTCAAGTTAAAAACAATAATAATAATAATGATAAAATGGAAAAAAACAATTAAAAAAAAAAATAAACCTAACAGATAGCAGAGCAAAAATCCAAGTGCCCCTCTTCAGATCCTTGGTCTGTTGCATCTGTACGACCTCAGCTAGGCCCCACCTAACCCAAATCTCACAAGCTCCCTCTTTTGCCACTAGGCTGTCATCTGTCTGTCTACATCTACCAGAGCTGAGCACATCACACACTGTCCAACTCACTCAAATGGAATACAAAGGTAGAGAAAAACCAGGAGCTATTTTTCATTTTTTAAATAGAATTTCTTAAGGAATCCCTTTCAGGACCTTTAAATCTCCCAAAACAATAATCTTTGCTCCTTTAAAATTATAATGCTGCAAAGAAATTTCTCCATGTGACACTTTGCCAAGATTGGTTGTGAAAAGGCATCAAATCTCAGAGGGGAAGAGAAGGCCCCTTCTGAGTAAAGCCCCATCTCCTAACACTTCGTGACTTGATATGGCCTGTTGCTCTAAATTAACATTTTCTCAGTGAGGAAAGCAAATTAGGGGCCAGCAGGTGGTGTGGTGGTTAAACTGCTGGACTCCCACATGGTCAACTGAGGTTCAAGTCCTGGACCCAGAGATTGGAAAATCATACTGGAAGTTTGTGCATACATGCCCAAAATCCCATGAAGAGAATGGAGGAGAGGGGACGGCAGCATGGCCACCCCCCCGAGAGTTGATTTCTCACTTTTTCTCTCACTGTCTCTCTCTAGTGAGCACACGTACCCTATAGCGAAAACCTAAAAGAAAAAAGAAAAGCAACATTAAAATCTCTACACATATTAAAAAAAGAAAAAAAGAAAGAAGCGGCCCTGATATCACGAATGTAACATAGTCACAGGAGAGAATCATCAGAGAATGAAACTGCTAGAAATGAGCAGAGTAGTAGGCAGATCAGCTCTATGGTCTGGTGGGACTGAATGCACACGTCCAACTGCACAGTTCAAGTCCCAGCTCCAACAGCTCAAAACACATGCCAGGCGTGTGTGCACGTGTGCCCCAAATTCCTATAGGGTAGAGAAACGAAAGAGAAACGACGGCAGCATGACCACACTCCACTGGGGGGTGCTTTCTCTGCTTTTCTCTGTCTCTGTCTCTCTCTGGTAAGCACATACACCCCAGGAAATTAAAAAAAAAAAAAAAAAAAAAAAAGACAAAGCAGTAAGGGGGAACCCACTGTGGGGCATGTGAACATAACAGCCCACAAAACACAGAGTGAGTCTTTGTCCTCACACCACATAAGAACACTTTAACTAGTTCCTTTAACTAGTTCTTAGAGTTGGCATTTTTGGGGACTAGCAGGTGGCATGGTGGTTAAGGTACTGGACACTCCCACATGGTTGACCACAGTTCGAGTCCCAGACCTGGTGGCTTTCGCTTTCTATCTCTCTCTCTCTCCCCCTCTGTCTGTGTGTGTGTCTCTCTCTCTGGTCAAATTAAAATAACTGAATGAATAAATAAAATTAAATGAGTAATTCTTTTAAAAAATAATAAAACTCTTTGTAGATATATTACATATATATGTGTGTGTATATATATGTATGTGTGTGTGTATATATATGTATGTGTGTGTATATATATATATACACATATATATATATATATATATATATGTATATATATATGCATTTTTTTTTAGAGAGAGGTTTGCTATAGGGCACATGCACTCATGGGAAAGACAGAGACAGAGAAACAGAAAGTAAGAAATCAATGGCCACACCACAACCCCTTCTCCATTCTCCTCTAAGGATTCTGGGTACACACACAAACGCACCCAGTGTAAGTTTTAAGCTACTGGATCTGGGACTCAAACCACGTTAGACTACGTGGGAACCCAGTGACGTAACCATTATCCATCTGCTAGTCCCTTTGTCATATCTTTTTGCTGAAGGTATTTCTTGCAGTCTAGGGTTTGCCTTGTTATTTACTTATCTAATATATAAAAGTGTAAAGTTCTAAGACAAATTTCTTACACCCTATTCATGACCCCGGGGATAACTGGGGTTATTTAAGACTGAAATAACCCCATTAGGGTTACTCCCGAAGGCTCAGCTGGTTGGTGAGACCTACCTTCTTTCCTGCCAGTTTTATCCGTGGAGTGAAACTGTTACAAAAGAGTTGGCTTTTGGATGTGTAGAAACTGTAAAAGGAATAAGCAAGGTCATTAACCTAAACCCTTTTTATTTTAAAGAATTATTTTATTTACTATTACTATTTTTTAATTTGCTATAGGACATGTGCACTCACCAGAAAGAGACAGAAAGACAGAGAGAGAGGGAAAGTGAGAAAGCAAGTTGCAGGTCCAAGACTCAAACTATGGTCAGCCATGTGGGAGTCCAACACCTTAACCCCCATGCTACCCACTGCTCTCCGCTTTTTTAAACCTTTAGGCACAGTTGAAATACCAGGCATGGGGCCGCCAGTAGCATGATGGTACAGATGGCTAGATCCCACATGGCAGAGTGCATCGTGCCAGTACCCAGTTGAAAAACACACATACCAGACACGTGCGAGGGCGTGCTCAAAAATCCTGAGAGGAAAATGGAGAAGGGTTTGCAGCATGACCATCCTCTCTCAAAGGTGCTTTCTCATTTTCCCACTCTCTATTTCTTTTTGTCTCTCTCTGGCCAGTGCATGCAACCAATACAAATTTAACAAACAGAAGTTTAGGCCAATTGGTGGTGTGGTGGTTAAGGCGCTGGACTCTCACATGGCCGACATGGCCAGCTGTGGTTCTAGATCCGGGCCTGGTGGCTTGCTTTCCCACTTTCCCTTTCTCTCTTTCTCTCTCTGGTCAAATTTTCAAAATAATAATATTAAATGAAATAAAGTAAATAATTATTTTAAAAAATTAAAGAGGCATTATAAAGAGATAACTAATGGCCTATGGGGCAATCCTAGTGGCATATTAAGTACGTGAGAACCTAAGAATGACACCTGTAGTCAGACCTACAGTCCAACCAGCTGCTGGGATCTGGCCTCTCACGGTGTTATCAAGGAAAACACCATGAAGAGGATGTTAATTTTCCCAGACATCAACTGTAACAAACCTCAGTGACAAAGCGACATCAGCCAGAAGAATGGGATCCTATGAAATTATTATTTTCGAAGGTCAAAACCAATCTAATATCACGATTTAAAATGGTTAAACTGGGGAACCAGCAGTTAGCGTAATGGCTATGTCACTGGACTCCCATGTAGTCGACCGCGGTTCGTGTCCCGGACCCGGTGGCTTTAAACTCACGCCGGACGCGTGTGCATGCGTGCCCAAGATCCCGAGAGGAGAATGGAGGAGAAGGGATTGCGACGTGACCATCCCCCCTGGGGGGTGATTTCTCGCTTTCTGTCTCTATGTCTCTCTCTGTCTGTCTGGCGAGCGCACACTCCCTATAGCGAAAACCTCTCCAAAAAAATAAATAAAATAAAATGGTTAAACTAGTTACAGCTTTGCCATGAACTTGCTGTTCAACCACCGGCGAGTCACTTAACCTCTCTGAGAACTTGGTTTTCTCACCTGTATGATGTGACTTCATCTATATGATCACTAAGATGGATTCCAGTTATATTCTAGGGTATCTCAGAAGCAATCCCAGTTTTGTAATGTTTACAAAGCTAATATTACTTTTTGTATCTATTTTCATTATTAGCCAATAATACTTTGGAGGTAAGTTCTCATAGAAGGCAGTAAGACTATGCTTAGTGGGGCCGGCGGGTGGCATGGTGGTTAAAGGCGCTGGATTTCCACATGGCCGACTGTGGTTCGAGTCCTGGACCTAGCGGCTTGCTTTCTCACTTTCTCTCTCTCTCTCTCACTCTGTCCCTCTCTGGTCAAATTTAAATAAACAAATGAATAAATAATAAATAAAGTTAAATAAAATAATTAAAAAAAAAAAGACTATGCTTAGTAAGGGCTCTGATCGTCCTATACTGGGGACACTCTGACTACCCCGAGGAGGCTCTGCTGACAAAGCCTCTGTGAGCAGCGGTCCAGCTCGTACCCTCTGGTTTCCGTCTCCACGTGGCTCAAATGAACAAGGCTCACAGTGACATCTGAAAAGCAGGCCTAGGGCACTCCTGTTCTCAGACTCTTGGCCCCTCACACATGGTTCTGGCCTTTATTCGACTGGAATCACAGAAGCAATGCAGGACACAAAATAAAATGATGATTCAGGAAACTTTCAAGTTAATATAGAGTAAAATTTGAGAGAGGTACAGTGCTGACATTCATATACAGTTCTGACTATCCTGTAGTTATGTTTTACTCTGTTTCTTGAAGTAAACTCAAAACTATAAAATATGGTATAAAATAATTACACAGTAGCTGTTTTTTCATTGCCAATGAATCTGAATGTCTACTTTTAATTATTTTCTTTAAGTTTTGCTATCGAGCACGTGCACTCACCTTAGAGAGGTGGAGAAACTGAGAAGGAAAGTGAGAAACCACCCACTGGAGGGATAGCCATACCAAATCCCTTCTTCTCCATTCTTCGCTCTGGATTTTGGGCAGGCACACACAAGTGCCCAGTATAATTTTCAAGTCACCAAGTTTGGGACTTGAACTGCTCAGTCAGCCATGTGGGATTCAGAACCTGAACCACCATGCCACCTACAGGCCTATGAATGTCTATCAACATTACAAATCCAGGGGGCCAACACATTAAGTAAGGCCTAACCACTGAACTCCCCCATGGCCAACTGTAGTTAAAGTCCTGGATCCGCTGGCTTGCTTCCTTCCTCTCTCTTTCTCTCTTATGAGCACACATGCCCTATAGCAAATTTTTAAAATAATTACAATAAATAAAATAAAATAGTTCTTTTAAAAAAAATTAGAGGGAAGTGGCATGGTGCTTTAGGTGCTAGACTCCCACATAGCCAAGCACAGTTCAAATCCCAGACCTAGAGGCTTGCTTTTTAACTTTCTCTCTCTTTCTCTCCCTCCATCTCTCTCTGGTTGAATTAAAAAAATAATAATAATAATAAACGAAATAAATATTTTTTTAAATTTTTTTTAAAAATTTATTATTTTTACTATTTTTTAATTTGGTGTAGGACACATGCACTCACCAGAGAGAAAGACAGAGAGAGAGGAAGAGAGAGAGAAGGAAAGTGAGAAATCATCCCTATAGGGGGAGGAGGGGGGAGGGAGAAATCACCCCTGAGGGGGATGGTTACACCACCACAATCCCATAATCCTTCTCCTCCACTCTCCTCTCAGGATCCTGGACATGAGCACCACGTACCCAGTGTAATTACCAAGTTGCTGAGTCCGGGACTGAAAGCACAGAGTCAGCCATGAGGGAGTCCAGCTCCTCAACTATCACGTCACCTTCTGGCCCAATAAATACTTCGTAAAAATAAAAAACAAAAACAAAACACACCCTGTTGGGAGTGCTGTCTCTGTCTCATTTATGGAAAAAATAAACATTTAAAAAATTGTTTTTTCACTATAGATTTAATCTGTGTAACTGCTACTGGTTTGCACATAAACAAACTGCAAGAAAATAAAAACATTTCCACATTTTCTTTATAAAAGTTGTTTAATGCTGTAAAAACAGCTTAACAGATTTTATGAAAGAAAAAATAAAAAGGCAGAGAAGCGGTTGGAAACCCTTGTCATCTATTAATCAAGATCACACCCACCTGTGGTTTATCCAGTGAGGAATATTATAGTCATCACCCAGACGAGAATCCCGAGGAGTGCTCCGATTATGCAACTGCCAGAGAAAGAGCCAGCACACAGATCAGCTAGAAAACCAGTAGGCTACGGAATTGCTCCAACTCTTCTGTTTTTTAAACATTTATTTATCTATCTATCTATCTATCTATTTATTTGTTGTGATTTTCAAGCCACCTGGTCTGGGACTCAAACCATAGTAACCCACGTGGGAATCCAGCACCTTAACCACCACACCACCTGCTGGTCCACTTTTCTGGTTTTAAGGATTCTCGAACTGGTCGTCAGTAAACAAACCTGTGATCTAATTACCTTGAACAATGGAACAGCATGTAATGGTTGCTCTCCCATGCATACCAAGTCCACACCAATTCCTAAAAGAAAAAAAGACAAATAAAGATGGAGGCGGAGAGATAAGTCCCATTATTGTTTTAAAAGAAGTATTTCGCTTCATTTATTATTAATATTTTTTTAAATTTTGCTATAGGGCACATGCACTTACCAGAGAGACAGAGAAAGGGAAAGTGAGAAAGCAAGCCACCAGGTCTGGGACTTGAACCATAGTTGGCCATGTGGAAGTCCAGTACCCTTAATCACCATGTCACCCACTGGCCTCAAGTGTCCCATTTTATTAATAATGATATTTAAGAGAGTATGAGGTGGGGCTGGGAGGTGGCATGGTGGTTGGGACACTGGACTCCCACATGATCAACTGTGGTTCGAGTCCGGACCTGGTGGCTTGCCTTCTCATTCTCCCTTTCTCTCTCTCTCTCTCTCTCTGGTCAAATTGAAGAATAACAGTAAGTAAATAAAATTAAGTAAATAATTATTAAAAAAAAAAAGAGAGAGTATGAGGCAAAGCTGACTAATCACGCTATGACTTAGAACCTCATTAGCACTGCCTACGAAGCAAAGAAGTAATCAGATGTGTTTCTGTCTTTTCTCCTCACCGAGTCCCGTCATAGCACTGGGTGCTTGACAGTTAGCCTCTGACTGTCCTGCAGGTCATGATTTGTAAAATAAGTAAATACATACATAAAACCGGGTCTCCATTATTAAAGTTTCAAGTTTTCCTCAGTAAAACAATCTGGATTCTGTAATGGAGCTTCTTTACTGGCAATCGGGATTTTCTATCCCAACTCTGTGTTGGTGAAAAGGACAAAAACAAAAACAAGGGAACCAGCAGTTGGCGTAATGGCTATGTCGCTGGACTCCCACGTAGTCGACCACGGTTCACGTCCTGGACCCGGTGGCTTAGAACTCATGCCGGGCGCGTGTGCGTGCGTGCCCAAGATCCCGAGAGGAGAATGGAGGAGAAGGGATTGTGGCGTGACCATCCCCCCTGGGGGGTGATTTCTTGCTTTCTGTCTCTCTGTCTCTCTCTGTCTGTCTGGCGAGCGCACGCGCCCTATAGCGAAAACCTCTTCAAAAAAAAAAAAAAAAAAAACAACAACAACAAAAAAACAAAACAAAAACAAAAGAATTGGGGAGTGTGGGGCCATGTTGGGGAAGCCTTGCCCATCACTGAGGGAGGCCTGGATTAGATCATCTGATGGTGCTTCCTAAAATGGGCGGATGGCGCACTCATCCCCAGAGGGTGACGCTGGCGCAGCGGTAAAGCCCTGCAAGGCTAACACACACGGGAGGGCTCCAGGTGCACATCTGGAAACCTCCCTGAATACCCTGGGCACCTGTGTGCCCACGATCCAGGGCTGGCTGAGGCTGGGAGTAGATGGCAGCGTCAGGACTCAAGTAGAAAGGCTCTATTAAAAAACCGGGGAATAAAGGACCACAGAAAGGGCTCTTCGTTGCCAAATATGTTTGGGAAATTCAGAGCAGTGTATACATCCTTCAGGGACAAATGAGATACGCTAGCACGTCAATAGCTCTCGAGGCGGACCTGTGGTCGTGGAACCTGCTGAACCGCATGACCAACTGGTGTGGCCACGGGACTCTGTCGCCTGACGTGCATTGATATCCCCAGGCCTCCTGACACACAGGGTACCTCATGGAGCTCCTGACGCTCCCAGAAGTCATGAGAGCAGAGCTCTAAGGGCAGGTCATGTGGAAGCACACGGAGACCACAGAGAGGGAGTGTTACCGTTGTCGATCATGCGCTGCTTGGTCAAGATCATGAGTAGCCGGTCGACTTCAAAGACACCCACCCCGGGCGTGATCACCACGGACATCTGCCCCGTGCGGTCGAAGTTGCGATTGATGTAGTGCTTGTCGAACACTAGAAACAAAACAAAAATTCCTGTTATGATGGTTCGGCCTGTGAGAAACCAGCCACTAGTAAACATCTCTGCGTTCTCTGAGCGTTGTGTCCGCGTTTCTCTCCAAGCGCTCTCACATTCTACAAGGGTTAGTCACATGCACGTCCATCTTTCCTCGTTCACATCGAGAACTGCCTGAACAGAGAACTAAGTTCATGTTACCCTTGTTAATCCATGTCAGTGCTTACCCCTTGCCCTGTGCAGACTTCAGAGCTTGCATTTCGTGTTGCTAATTAATTTGCATGTTTGTGTGTGTGCTGCTGGTCTTAGACAAGGTCTCACTGCTGTGATCTTCCTTCCTTAGGAGCAGGACTGTCGGCTTTCAGACAGGCTCCCGCTGTGTTGCCTGCACTGGCCACTAGCATGAATTCTCCTGCCTCAGCCTCCCGAGTACTTAACTCAAAGTGCATGTGATGACACTCAATTTTAGGGTGGGCTGAGAGTCAAACCTGGGTTCCCATGAGGCCTCAGCCTACAGGACAGCAGTGTACACCAGGCGCTACCTCGGCCGGGCCAATGCTGCTTAACTAAACTATTCAGAAATGAATCTGCATTGAAACTTAGTAAGAATCAAATGTGAATTTAAGACATTAAGAGAATAGACGAGATGAGACCAGCAGGTGTTGCAGAGTCTAAGATGCTGGACTCCCACGTGGCCGACCATGGTTCAAGTACTGGACCTGGTGATCTGAAAATCACGCTGGGCACATGTCTGTGCATGCCCGAAACCCCAAGGAGAGATTAGAGGTGAAGGGATTGCGACATGGTCATCCCCCCAGGAGGTGATTTCTCACTTTCCCTCTCTCTGTCTCTCTCTAGCAAGCATATTTGGCCTATGGCAAAACAAAACAAAGATAGATAAGAATCTTGGAATGACTTTCTAAATTTTTTTAAAGCGGTTTTTGCTATAGGGCCCGTGAGCTCACCAGAAAGACAGAGACAGAGAGACAGAAAGTGAGAAATCACCCCCCGGGGGGATGGCCATGCCGCAATCCCCTCTCCTCCATTTTCTCAGGATCTTGGGCACACATGCACACATGCCCAATGTGAGTTTAAGCCACCAGGTCCGGGACTCGAACTGCAGTCGACTACATGGGAGTCCAGCGACACAGACATTACGCTAACTGCTGGTCCCATGACTTTGTAAATTTTGCAAGTTCATTTTCATTTATGGCCTCTGAAAATCTTACTATGGAAAATCAATGACATTTGGGGCCTGAGGGTGGCATGGTGGTTGAGGACACTGGACTCCCACATGACTGACCACAGCTCAAGTCCCAGACCTGGACTCACCCAGCTTGCTTTCTCACTTTCCCCTGCTCTCTCTCACTCTGTCCCTCTCTGGTCAAAATAAAAAATAAATAAATGGATAAATAAAGTTAAATAATTCTTTTTTTAAAAAAAAATTAGTGACATTCAAATATAACAAAAAGATTTATTAATAAAAATCACTATGGGCTAGCTGGTAGCATGCTAGTTGAGATGACTGGCTCCCGCATGGCGGACTGCACGGTTAGTGGCCCAGATTCAGCGGCTTGCAGAAAACATGATGGACATCTGTGCATGCACGCTCAGTCCCAGGAAAACAGGAGAAATAGAAGGGAAGAGGTTGTGGTGTGACCATGCCCCATGAGAGGCAGGGTGCTTTCTCATTTTCCCTCTCTCTCTGTGTCTTCTTTTTTTACCAGGTTTTTAAAATTTTTTAGAATTTTTTAAATTTAATTTTATTCATTGTCATTATTTAATTTATTAATTAATTAATTTATT
This sequence comes from Tupaia tana, assembly GCA_026018925.1. Classification (NCBI taxonomy): domain Eukaryota; kingdom Metazoa; phylum Chordata; class Mammalia; order Scandentia; family Tupaiidae; genus Tupaia; species Tupaia tana. The sequence continues at coordinate 3,846,855 of JAKSZU010000026.1, forward strand.
TGAAGTTGACCAGAGAGAGAGAGAGAGAAGGAGAATGAGAAAGCAATCTGCCAAGTCTGGGACTCGAATCGCAGTCAACCATGTGGGAGTCCAGCACCTAACCACCATGCCACTTGCCAGCCTCCTCTGTTTCTGTCTAGGGAGCACATGTGTCCTCCTGCAAATCAAAAAACACATACATACATACATACATACATACATAAGTAAAAGACACCGTGACTTAGAATCCTCATGTACTCACAGGTGATACCGTGAAATGACCACGCAGCCTTACTTCCCCACCACTGGTGGTGCCAGGTGGAAAGCTCAGAGGAGCTGGGCTGATCAGGCTCCCTGGGCTGGGAATGTGGAATTCGGGACAGAGACCAGTGACAGGGTTGCTGGGTGCCAAACGCAGCTCTAGGAATTCCTGCTGCTGTAGTTTCCAGCTTCACAAAGTCCAACATGGTCCCACAAGGTCCCACTCCAACGTGGCGTTCAACCCTTATCAGGATGCACAACTAAGTTCTCGTATCCCTAGAGTAAGCTTCCCTTTTTCTTTAAACTAGCTGAGTAGGTTTCTGTTATCTACAAATAGTAGAACCTCAACTAACACATAAATGCAGGACTAACATTCGGAAGACCTCACACCACACCGCACACTGGTAATGCGGCTTCCTCTTAGAAGAGAACTGGGAATGGGCAGGGGGTCATTTTCCACTTCCTATACTACTCTAATACTTGAATTCTAATATTACAGTTGCTTTTATAATTTTTTTTCTAAGTACATTTTTAGGAGGCCAGGCCATGGCATGTTGATCAAACCAGCTAGAGCCCACATGGCCAACAGTGTTGTTCAAATCCCAGACCAGGCAGCTTGAAAACCACACGGGGCGTGTGTGTGCATGCTCAAAATCCTGAAAGGAGAATGGAGGAGAAAGGATGAAGGGATTGCAACATGGCCGTCCCTCCAGGGGATGCTTCCTCACTTTCCGTCTCTCTCTCTCTTTTTCTCTCTTTCTGTCTTATCTCTCTCCAGCAAGTACACACACCCTACAGCAAATTAAAAAAGGATTTTAATGACCTAGAAGCAGTTGAAGGATGAGGGACCAAATAGTGAGGACACAGTTTGCAGTAAAACAAAGAACCCAAGGAAGATTCCCTCCAGCTTTTTACCACGAGAAGCAGACAAGAACATCAACTTATTTCCCACGACTGCAGTTCGCGTCCCAGACCCGGTGGCTTAGAACTCACGCCGGGCGTGTGTGCGTGCGTGCCCAAGATCCCAAGAGGAGAATGGAGGAGAAGGGATTGAGCCATGACCATCCCCTCTGGGGGGTGATTTCTTGCTTTCTGTCTCTATGTCTCTCTCTGTCTCTCTGTCTGTCTGGCGAGCGCACGCGCTCTATAGCAAAAACTCTCCAAAAAAAAAAAAAAAAATTTCTCGGCTGCACAGTAAGCAAGAGGCAGGCTCCCTGTGGCTGGTGCCCCGACTCACCATTGAAAGACAGATTGATGGCCTCTAGGTAGTTTCCTTGTGCTGAGGTAGAATTGTCTCCGTGAGGAAAGCCCTCTGCAGCAAAAGATACAAGAGAAGGGAAAACATCTCGTGAAAGACATCTCTTCAGAAATAAGTGAGTGATCTGGCTTCATAGTGCACCTCCCCACCTGTATTACAGATTTATTTTTTGTAGAGGTTTTTGCTATAGGGCGCATGCGCTGGCCAGAAAGACAGAGAGAGACAAAGAGACAGAAAGCAAGAAATTACACCCTGGGGGGGTATGCCCATGCTGCAATCCCCTCTCCATTCTCCTCTCAAGATCTCGGGCACGCACGCACACACGCCCGGCATGAGTTTAAGCCACCGGGTCCAGGACTCGAATTGTGGTCGACTACATGGAAGTCCAGTGACATAGCCATTACGCCATCTGCTGGTCCCTTGTATTACAGATTTTGTTGGGGGCCAACAGATGGCATAATGGCTAAGGCGCTGGACTCCTATAAGGCCAACAGTAGTTCAAGTCTTGGACCTAGCTGCTTGTTTTCTCTCTCTCTCTGGTCAAATAGAATAATAATAAATTAAATTAAATGAATAAGTTTTAAAGAGATTTTTGCCTTAGGGCACATGTGTTCACCAGAGAGACAGAGACAGTGAGAGGGAAAGTGAGAAATCAACCCTCAAGGGGGATGGCCACACCACATTCTACTCCATTTTCCTCCCAGGATCTTGGGCACACATACACACGCGCTTCATATGATTTTTCAAGCCACCAGGTCCAGTACTCAAACCATGGTTGGTCATGTGGGAGTGCAGTGACATAGCCAGTACACCATCTGCTGACTCCTAGTGAATAAAATTCTCTTGAAAAAGAATTTTTTTTTTGAGAGGTTTTTGCTATAGGGCGCGTGCGCTTGCCAGACAGAGAGACAGAGACAGAAAGTGAGAAATCACCCCCCAGGGGGGATGGCCACGCTGCAATCCTTTCTCCTCCATTTTCCTCTCGGGATCCTGGGCACACACGCACACGTGCCTGGTGTGAGTTTTAAGCCACCGGGTCCAGGATGCGAACACAGTCGACTACGTGGGAGTCCAGCGACATAGATAGCCATTACGCTAACTGCTGGTCCAGAAAAAGAATTTTTTTAAGAGATATTTTTGCTACAGGGCATGTGTGCTCACTGGAGAGACAGAGACAGAGAGATAGAAAGCAAGACAACACTCATGGCCAACCGCGATTCAAGTCCCAGACCTAGTGGTTTGCTTCTCTCACTTTCCCTCTCTCTTTCTCTCTCACTCTGTCCCTCTCTGGTCAAATTAAAATAAATAAATAAAGTTAAATAAAATAATTTATTAAGAAAGAAAGAAAGAAAGAACCCCCCAAGGGGAATGGCCACATTGCAGTCCCTTCTCCAGTCTCCTCTTGGGATTTTGGGTGCACACACACACACACACGTGCCTGGCATGTTTTAAGCTGCTGGGTCCAGGACTTGAACCATGGTTGACTATGTGGGAGTCCAGTGACATACCATTACGCCATCTACTGGTTCCCTCCAAAATTATTTTAAGTGAAAAATACAAGGATGCTGAACTTACTGCATACGTAATGAACAACCACTGGATCCAACTGGAAATAAAAGTACACACGGCAGTGGGCAGACTAGTGTGCACGTCCCAGTCTCTCGGCCTCCTCCCCACTCCTCCTCCCCACAGCCTGTTCCACGGCTTGGATGCAGTACCTGCCTGTTCCAGGCGCACCAACACTGGATACTGGATGAAGAGTTTTTTAATGGTCACGAGGAGGGAAGTCCACTCTTCTCTTCTTTCATTCTGCACCACCACTCTGAAAGGAGCGTCACATAAAGCAGACATCGAGCAGCCGGTACATACAGGATACCAGCGCCCTTACCCGGGTTCAAGGGAAAAAGAAGGGATTCCCAGAGTTAGGGGACTTTGTCATATAGTAAGAGAAAAATAGGGACCAGCAGATGGTGAAATGGCTACGTTGCTGGATTCCCATGCAGTCGCCTGTGGTTCGAGCTCTGGACCCAGTGGCTTAAACTCACAATGGGTGCGTGTGTGTGCGTGCCCAAGATCCTGAGAGGAGAATGGAGGAGAAGGGATTACCGCGGAGTGGCCATCCCCCCTGGGTGGTAATTTCTCACTTCTATCTGTCTGTCTCTGTCTTTCTAGTGAGCACAAGCGTCCTACAGCAAAAAACCTTGCCAAAAAATAATTGAAATAAATAAGAAAGAAAGAAAGTCAAACCCATTGAACAAATTTTAACAAGGAAATGTGACTGCACCAGCCAGTGGTGTGATTAAGGTGGCTGGATCCCACATGGTCAACTAGGCAGTTAGAGCCTCAGACCCAGTGGTTTGGAAAACATACCCTCCGCCCCCATCCCCAAAATGCCCGGGTGCATGTCTGTGCCCAAAATCCCAAATGAAGGCCGGAGAAGGGATGCAGCATGGCCATCCTCCTTGAGGGGTGATTTCCCACTTTCCCTCTCTTTCTCTCTTGCAGAGCACATAACCCTAAAGCAAAAAAACAACAAAACAAACAAACAAAAAGAGGAACAAAAAATAATGACCCCGCCAAGTTTAAGTTGGTTTAACAGAAAAGGATCTGAGAAAGCATTATATCTCATTGTTAAAAAGTATTTCTGTTTTGGGACCAGCAGATGGCATAATGACTACATTGCTGGACTCCCATGTAGTTGACCACGGTTTGAGTCCCGGACCCAGTGACTTAAACTCATACCGGGCACGTGTACATGCATGCCCAAGATCCCGAGAGGATGGAGGAAAAGAGATTATGGCGTGGCCATCCCCCCAGAAGGTGATTTCTCGCTTTCTGTCCCTCTGTCTTTCTGGCAAGTGCATGTGCCCTAAAGCAAACACCTCTCAAAAAAAAAAATTTTTTTTTTTCTGTTTGAACTGCAAGCTCAGATCATAAAATTTAAAAACAAAACAAAACAAAAACATGAGCTAAAGAGATGAACAGACAATTCATAAAAGAGAAATACAAAGGCTAATAAACATGAGAAGCCACTTATTTTCACTAGTTAGAAAAATGAACATTAGGATTGGGACTAGCTGGGGCTGGCAAGTAGCATGGTGGGGTTAAGGATACTGGATTCCCACATGGCTAACTGCAGTTCGAGTCCTAGACCTGGTGACTTTCTTTTTCACTTTCTCTCTGTGTCTCTCTCTGGACAAATGAAAAATAATAATAATAACAACAAATAAAGTTAAATAATTTTTAAAAAGTTATCAAAAATTGGCTAAAAAAGTTTTGTCACTTTGGTGCCTACCCATAATTACAATTAAAGAAAAAAAAAAAAGCCCAGCTGGTGTTCACAGAAATAGAGAAACACTCTGCAATGCTGAAAACCATATGGAAGATTGGGGTTGGGTTCCTGGATCAGCCTGGACATACTGGACACACATGGCCAGTGGGATCAGCCTGGGGAGGGTGACATGTGAGGCCCTGTTGAGGGTATTTGCCTTTCTCTCTTTTGCTCATGAAAATAGTAACAATAAAAATTTTTTAAAAACCAACAAACTAGCTATGTAAGACTTATTATACAGGAATACTGCAACAAAGTTGAAAAGTGAAAATATACAAGTTGGCCTTTGGTGCTTGCTTGTGCTTAGGAAGGAATTGGCTACAAATAAATACATTTAAGGGGGGAAATTTAGAGGAATTGAGGCAGGGATGGTCATTTGAAAGAAAAACAAAACTCATATAAACTGTTACTATAAAATAGAAACATTTTATCTCTAAGCTTGAGGTAAGAAGTCAAACAAGTTCTTCCTCTCAGTTTAGAAGAAATAGTTTAAGAAAACAGGACTAGATCAATAACAGAGTGGTAACTGACAGCCTTTCTCCAAGGGCTTTCTTTCTAAATCATTTATTTAATTTTTATTTATTATTATTATTTTCTAACTTGCTATAGAGCACGCATGCTCACCAGAGACAGAGAGAGGGAAAGTGAGAAAGCAAGTCGCCTGGTCCAGGACTCAATCCACCATCGGCCATGTGGTAATCCAGCGTCCTGACCACCATATTACCTGCTGGACCCTCTCCAAGGACATTAACAAATATAATCAGGTGATGAAATGTGCCTTTTACCAAAGAAGTTGGTTTCTAACTTAAATATAAAATCTTCATAGCATAGAACCTTCGAAAACTGGGATCTGCAGATGGTGCAATGATTACGTCTGTGGACTCCCACATAGTCAGTCATGGTTCAAGTTCTGGACTCAGCAACTTAAACTCAGGCTTGGCATGTGTGCATGCAGATGCCAAGAGGAGAATGGAGGAGAGGGACTGTGGTGTAGTCATCCCTTCTGGGAGGTGATTTCTCACTTTCAGTCTCTCTATCTCCCTCTGTCTTTCCAGCAAGTGCATGCACAATAGAGCAAAAAAATCTATTTTAAAAAAAAAGTCGTAAACTTAGGCAATAAGAAAGCAATCAATCCAACACCTTTAGAAAAGCTCATGGCTGGGACCAGCAGGTGGTATGGTGGTTAAAGCGCTGGACACTCCCACATTGCACACATGGTTCGAGTCCTGGGCCTGGTGCCTTGCTTTCTCACTTTCCCTCTCTTTCTCTATGTGTGGCTCTCTCTGGTCAAATTAAGTGAATGAATAAATGAAATAAACTAATGGAAAAAAAAAATAAAAGCACATGGCTTTCTAATGACTTTTTTTTTTTGGCCAGAGATCATATATGTGTGCTGAAGAGACAGAGGAGAGAAAAAGAGAGAAAATAAGATAAACCCAAAATCCCTTCTTCATTTATCCCTCCTGTTGGGATTTTGGGCACACAAGTACTTTCAAACAGCTAGGGTAGGGGCTCAAACCACACAGTTGGCCCTATGGCACCCAGCTGCTTAACCACCATGGCACTGGCTGGCTCAATCTAAACCCAATTGAGTCTTTAAAGCAGAGCTTCTCAACCCAGGCACTAATAACATTTTGAGCAAAACAACTCTCCAGTGTTGCTGGGAGCTGTCTTGTGCATTGCTCAAGGCTGAGCAGAAGCCCCGGTCTCTAGCCCACTTAGAAACTGAGAAGACCTCATCCTCAAGTCCCTCTTACCACAAGCTTAGAGATACTATGTTTTGTTTTGCAGAATAGTGCAAGTGGGTTTTCTTTTTCTCTCAAATCACCAATCCCCACTAGCCACCGATCTCTCTATCCCTCCTTAAATAAATTTCATTGTAGCGAGTTCCTTCCTAAGGCACAAGGTAGCATCAAACACCGACCAGGAGATATGAGCTACTGACCTGCTTTCTCCACGGCCAGTTTCAACAAATTAAAAAGTGTTTAGGGACTGGCAGGTAGCATAGTGCTTAAGGCACTGAATTCCCACAAGGCCGACTATAGTTCGAATCTCAGACCTGGTGGCTTGCTTTCTCACTCTCCTTCTCTCTCACTGTGTCACTCTCTGGTCAAACTGAAGAAGAGGGACCAGCAGATGGTATAATGGTTATGTCGCTGGACGCTCATGTAGTTGACTGCAATTCAAATCCTGAACTCGGTGGCTTAAAACTCACGCTGGGTGCATGTGAGTGCCCAAGATCCTGAGAGGAGAATGGAGGAGAAGGAATTGTGGTGTAAAATCTCTCTTTAAAAAATTGAAGAAGAATAATTGGTTAATTAATTACTTAAAAAAAAGAAAAAAGTGTTTACTCTCTTTAGGAAGAACCAACATTGCTGCAATTAAGGGGCCAGAGTGGTACAGATAACACACATGGACCTGCATGAACAAGTCTTGAGCTTACTGAGGCTGCGGATGGATGGCATGGCAGGAGACCCTGCTGGGTGCCTGTATGCCTGTATCTCATTCTTTCTCTCTTGGAAAAAGTAACTTAAAAAAAATAACGTCCTGGGCCAGCAGGTGGTGTGGAGGTTAAGGTGCTGGATTCCCACACAGCCAATCGCAGTGTGAGTCCTGGATGTAGCGGCTTAAAAACCATGCTGGGTGTATGTGTGTGCCCAAAATCCTGAGAAGAGAATGAAGGAGAAGGGATTGTGGCATGCCCATTCTTCTTGGAGGGTGATTTATCACTTTTCCTCTCTCTCTCTCTCTCTCTTTCTCTGATAAGGACACACACTCTACAGCAAAAAAGAAACTAAAAGTAATAATAATAACAATAAAAAAATATCCCTGATTGCAACCTCTGGGTTTTGGGGGATTTTTAAAGAATTATTTTACTGGGACCAGCAGGTGGCATGGTGGTTAAGGGTGCTGAACTCCCACATGGCCAACCACGGTTCAAGTCCCAGACCTGGTGGCTTGCTTTCTCACTTTCCTGCTCTGTCTCTCTCGCTCTGTCCCTCTCTGGTCAGATTGAAATAAATAAAGTTAAATAAAATAATATTTTTAAAAAAGGAAAAAAGAATTATTTTACTGGGCCCAACATGTGGCGTAGTGGTTAAGGTGCTGGACGCTCACACATAGTTGACCATGGTTCAAGTCCTGGACCTGGTGACTTGCTTTCTCACTTTCTCTCTTCCTCTGTCTCTCTCTGGTCAAATTAAAATGAACGAATGAATGAACAAAATTAAATAAATAATTCTATTAAAAAAAAGAGGGACCAGAAGTTGCGGTAATGGCTATATCGCTGGTCTCCCAGGTGGGAGTCTCTCTGTGTGTCTCTCTCTGGTCAAATTAAAATAAATGAATGAATAAATTAAATTAAATTAAAAAAATTTTTGAGAAGTTTTTGCTATAGGGCACGTGTGCTCACCAGAAAGACAGAGAGAAACAGAAAGTGAGAAATCACTCCCCACGGGGGAAGGCCACGCTGCATTCCTTTCTCCTCTATTCTTCTTTTGGGAACTTGGGCACAAACGCACACGTGCCCAGCGTAAGCTTAAGCCACTGGGTTTGGGACTCAAACCGCAGTCAACTACACGGGAGTCCAGCGACATAGCCATTATGCCAACTGCTGGTCCCAACCTGGCATGTTCCTTGCGCCGTCAGGTCTGTGTTCAAACCCACAGTCGGCCATGTGGGATCTGGCTGCCTAACCACCAGGCCAGGGAACCAGCCTGAAAAGAAATTTTTCCCAATAAAACATTTGGATGGTCTAAATGCAATGTGGTATCCTAGAGCAAAAAAAGAACATGAATGGGAAAACTGATGAAGTCTGAGTTTAGTTAATAGGAATGTGCCATTGTTAATTTCTTAGTTTTGATGAATGTAACTTGGTTTTGACATGCTCGTTAACCTTTGAGGAAATCAGGTAAAGGGTATATGGGAACTCTGTGCTACCTCTGCAACTTCTCTATAAATCTAAAACTATTCTGAAATAAAAATGGTGAATTATTTTGGAAAAGGAAAGAAACCAATTAAAAAGAAAAAAATGGCACAGTAAAGTACCCAAACGTACTTGTAAAAATCTTCATAGAATCGCCCCTTGTGATCCTGTCGAATTGAGGCTCGGTTTATTTCAGGAAATTCATCTGAAACAGAAAATGAGGATGTGGATCAGATTGATCAGAGAAATTCGCTTCAGTCAACTATGTCTTCTGGGTTAAAGATTTGCATGCGGGACCAACAGGTGGCATGCTGACTAAGGCACTGGACACTCCCACATGTCCAACAATGGTTCGATTCCTGGACCGAATAGTTTACTTTCTCACTTTCCCTCTCTTTCTGTCTCTCTCTGGTCAAATTAAAGTAAGTGGATGAATAAATTAAATGAAAAATAATTCCTTTTTTAAAAAAGATTTGCACGTATGCATGCTGCATAGATAGAAATAAGGAAAACTGTGTCCCTAATAAGTTCTTTTTTCTTTTTTTCTTTTTCTTTTTTTTTTGAGAGGTTTTTGCTTTAGGGTGAGTGCGCTCGCCAGACACACAGAGAGACAGAGAGACAGAAAGCGAGAAATCACCCCCCAGGGGGGATGGCGATGCCGCAATCCCTTCTCCTCCACTCTCCTCTCGGGATCTTGGGCACGCACGCACACGTGCCCGGCGTGAGTTTAAGCCACCGGGTCTGGGACACGAACTGCAGTCAACTACATGGGAGTCCAGCGACATAGCCATTATGCTAACTGCTGGTCCCCCTAATAAGTTCTTTTAAAGATGAATCACTGCCCATGGACTTGCTGCATCCACTAATGGACTGGGCTATTTTCTATTACATGCTTTCCTCAAAACAGAAAAGGTGAGAATGTTAGAACAGTCAAAGGGAAAGAAAGTGAAAAGGAATGGTTTGTGTTGGGGTTGGGAGATGCTTAACAAAAGATAACTATGAGGGAAAAAAAGCCACTCACCAATAGATTTTGCATCATAGAAAGTTCTAGAAAACAGGACCACTGTGACTTCATGACTACAGTTCTTCTCCTAGGCATAAGGAAAGAAAAAGAAGACTCCAGTTTATTTCACTTAAGTCACCATGAAGCAACCTACAGGCACAAATTATTCTTTTTATTTTTAATTATTATTTTTAAAATATTATTTAATTATATATTTTACTTGTTATTATTATTTACTTTTTTGACCAGAGAGAGACAGAGAGAGAAAGGGAAAGCAAGAAAACAAGGCACCTGGTCTGGGACTTGGTCCCAGTTAGCCGTGTGGGAGTCCAGTGCCTCAACTGGCACACCACCTGCTGGGCCCAAGAATTATTTAATTTTATTTATTATTAATATAGCTTTTGGTTTTCTGGGTTTTTTTAGAGAGATTTTTGCTATAGTGTGTGTGCACTTGCCGGACAGGCAGAGACAGAGTGAGAAATCACCCCCTGGGGGAAGGCCATGCTGCAATCACTTTTCTATTCTCCCCTCAGGCACACATGCACACACGCCCAGCATGAGTTTTAAGCCACCGGATCCAAGACTTGAACTGTGCTCGACCATGTGGGAGTCCAGCATCATAACCATTACACTATCTGCTGATTCCATCAATCTGGTTTCGTTTTTTTCTTTTTAAGAATTATTTTTTATTTAACTTACTTATTTTCTTTCTCTCTCTCTCTCTCTCTCTCTCTCTTTCAATTTGACCAGAGAGGGACAGAGCATGAGAAAGAGAGAGAGAGAGATAAAGAAAGAAAGAAAGAAAGTGAGAAAGCAAGCCACCAGTTCCGGAACTCAAACTGTGGTCAGCCCTGTGAGAGTCTAGCGTCCTTATCCATCATGCCACCTACCAGCCCCCCATCAATGCAGTTTTTAAATTTGCCATAGTGCACTCACCAGAGAGAGAAAGCAAGTCGTCAGGTCTGGGACTCAAACCATGTTCGGCTATGTGGGAGTCCAATGACTTAACCACCACACCACCTGCCAGCCCCAGGCACAGACTATTCTAACTCTAAGAACCTCAGTAGCAGCACACAGTATCAGAAACTTCCTGCCATGACAGGCTGCATGGGGAGGGAGAGAGCACTGCAGGGAGTTCTGGCTCTGAAATTTGTTATTATGTGACCTTCAGCAAAGTACCTAAGTACATTTCTCAGAAATGAACAAAGTGCTTGGAATGTGGAAAAGGTTCCAGGGGTGTGAAAAACCGCAAATCAAAATAAGTACTGGCCCCTGTCTCCCAGCTCTTGAATGATCAACCCAGTATCAGAGGCTCCTAACATTTGTTCCTCTTTACAAGGTTACTTTGTTTCCTCAGAACTACAGTGCAGGAACAGGAACAGTATCCATTACGGTGGATTTAAGACTCACAGACACTCCCATGTCCCTCCACAATCACAGGATGAAGACTAGGGGCTGCTGGAGATGCAGGGGTATCAGCAAGGCTGTGGATTACCTCTGGACAGGGATGCAGACCAGAGAGTAAATGTTTCCGTGGGGTCTGAGACCAACATTCTGGAAGGAGGATGTTTACACGTGGACAGGAAGTGTGGCTTGCACTAGGGAGCCAGTGAGCTGTTTCAGTTCCTCCCACGTCTTTGCAGACAGCAGCCTACACTGACCAACCCCCATCTTCACCAAATCATACTTACTGACTACACGATTGAGGTTCCTCCACATGAGGTATACAACATAATGCACATTACATGCACCGTACACTATTCTGTGACTATCTTGAGTGGATAGAAATACCTTACTTCTGGGACCAACAGTCAGCGTAATGGCTATGTTGCTGGACTCCCATGTAGTTTACCGCGGTTCGCATCCCGGACCCAGTGGCTTAAAACTCACGCCAGGCGCGTGTGCATGCGTGCCCAAAATCCTGAGAGGAGAGTGGAGGAGAAGGGGCTGCGGCGTGGCCCTCCCCCCTGGGGGGGTGATTCCTCGCTTTCTGTCTCTGTCTGACGAGCGCACGCGCCCTATAGCAAAAAAAAAAAAAAAAAAAAAAAAAAAAAAAAAAAACTCTCCAAAAAAGAAATATCTTACTTCTTTTTTAAAAAAGAATTATTTATTTTTAATTTAATTTATTTACTTATTTTCATTTGACCAGAGAGAGTGAGAGAGAGAGAAAGCAAGAAAGCAGCTACCATGTCTGGGACTCGAACTGTGGTCAGCCATGTGGGAGTGTCCAGCACCTTAACCGCCACACCACCTGCTGGTCCCATTATTTTTAACAAATTATTTATTTTAACTTTATCTATTCATTCGTTTACTACCTTGCTTCTGAGACAGGCCCGTAACCTTATAGTTAATAGGACAGAATCCCACATGGCTGACCACAGTTTGAATCCCAGTCCTGGCAACTTAAAAAACACACCAGGCACGTGTGTGTGCACCCAAAATCCTGACAAGGATGGAGAAATGGAGAAGGCATTGAGGCATAACCATGCCCCATTGTGGGGTGCTTTACTCTTCTCCCACTTTTTAGCTTATCATGAAAAATGTCACTGGACTGGCCCAGTAGCCTGATGGTAAGAAAGCCAAATCTCACCTGACTAACCATGGTTCAAACCCTGGCCAAGAGGTTTGACCAACAAGCCAGGTTCTCGTGTGTGCGTGCTTAAAACTCCAAGTGGGCGGAGAAGTTGAGAATAGATTGAGAAGTGACCATGTCGCACTAGAGGTGCTTTCTTTCTCTTTCTGGCAATTAAAAACTAAAAAATAATTTTCTAAATGCTGCTAAGAACATTTCGTATAGTCCTAATAGCTGCAGCCCAGCAGTAATGCAGGTGCCATGCAAGGCTGGAAGCCACGTGGCTGACCACGGGTTTGGATCCCCAGGTTAGCTTGAAAACACATTGGGCACATGCACAGGTACCCAGGATCCCAAGGAGCTGGAGGGCTGGGGCAGGGGATCATGGAGTGACAAGGCCCAGCCAATGTCACGGGTGTTTCTTTGTTCCCTCCTCTGTCATATACACAATGAAACTGCAGTCAGCCATATGGGATCCAGCTCCCTTAACCAACAGACTATGGGGCTGGCCTAAACATTTTTAATCTTGATGAAATTTATGTTTTTTCCTTTGGTTGTTGTGCTTCAGATGCCACAGCTAAGAGACCAACGCCAAATCCAAGGTCTCCTGTTTTAAGAGTATTATGGTTTTAGCTCTCCTATTTTGTACTTTGGTCCATTTTGTTTAACTTTTGTACATTATATGAGGTGAGAGTGCTAACATACATATGGATATTCAATTGCTCCAGAATTATTTGTTGAAAAAACTATTCTTCCCCCAATGAATGGATTTAAAATCTTTGTCCAAAATCAACTGACCACAGACACATGAGGTGGTTTCTAGACTTTCCATTTAATTTTATTGACCTCTGAGTCTAACCTTATACCTATTTTGATTACTATACCTCTGTAGTATGTTTTAAAATTAGGCAGTGAGAGTCCTCTAATTTTGTTCTTTTTCAAGACTGTTTTGTCTATTTGGGATCCTTTATAATTCCACATGAATTTTAGAATCAGTTTTCCCACTTCTACAGAAGAAAGGTGTTGTAATTATTATTTCTTTATAGGGCAGAGAGAAACACGGAAAGAGGGAAAGTAAGAAAACAAGCTGCCAAGTCTGGGACTCAAACTGTGATCAGCCACATGGGAGTTCACCACCTTCACCACACCACCTGTTGGCCCAGTACTGCATGTTAACAATATTAAGTATATTGTCAGATAAACAAAGATGATCTTTTTCCATTTATTTAGGTCTTTCTTAATTTCTTTCAGCAGTATTTCACAGCTATGACTATATAAGTCTTAACAGCTCCTTAGGTGAATTATCTGTAAGATTTTTATTCCTTCTGATGTTTATAAATGGAACTGTTTTCTTTCATTTTCTTTTCAAATTACTGGTATACAGAAGCTGTGAATGTTTTAGAAATGTTCCTTAGCACATTGAGGTGACTAGGGGAATTTAAATCTGGAGTCTGAATTTTAATTACAATAGCTCAATTTTGGGCACCTTAATAGAAATAATGCATGGGGGGGGGGGGGGGGGCAGCAGACGGTGAGGTTAAGGAGCGAGACTCCTACATGGCCAACTGTGGTTCAAGTTCTGGACCCGGAGGTTTGAAAATCATGCTGGGGACATGTACATGCCCAAGATCCTGAGAGGAGAATGAAAGAGAATGGATAACAGCATTGCCATCCCCTCTGGGAGGGGGGGAATTTCTCACTTTCTGTGTCTCTGTTTCTCTCTGGGACACACACGAACACTATGGCAAAAAAAAAAAAAAAAAAAGAAAAGAAAAAGAAAACAAACCATGCATTTCAAAAATCCATACTGAGTCATCTTTATTCAATGAGACTTAAAGCGTAAGAAAAAACATTACCTTCCATTTGGTAAATAGATCAGCAAGGAAACCATTCACAGCTTTCTCAAAATACAGATCCCCTGAAAATAACGAGAAGAGAGTGAGGACTATATTTATCTCTTCCTTGCAACTTCTCACAGCAAAGTCACAGGAATGTGACCAAAGACAGAGCAGATTCTGCTATATCTTACAACAAGATGATAAAAAGCCAGATGTACAAAATGGTTTCATCCTAGACTTTCCACCAAGGCAAAGTTAGTATCTGCCTCTGGGGACCAGCAGATGCCACAATGGTTACATGGCAGGACCCCCACGTAGATGAGATTGTGGCTTGAGTCCTGGACCCGGCAGCTTAAAACTCATGCCAAGCACGCATGTGTGTGTGTGCCAAAGATCCCGAGAGGAGAATGGAGAAGGGATTACAGTGTGGTCATCCTCCCTGGGAAGGAGATTTCTCACTTTCTGTCTCTGACTCTCCAGTGAGCACACGTGCCCTAGAGCAAAAATTTCTCTAAAAAATAAAAAAAATTAAAAAAAAAAAACCTGCCTCTTAATAAGAGGCCATGGCTTCAAAGTAAAATAAACAATTGAGAAAGACACTCTGATGCTTGAAAAACACAGTGTATTATTCGAGTGAGAGAACAATTTGACCTCCAAGTATGACTATTCTCATACTGATACTTAGAAATTTGTGAGATGGGCTGGTGGACCCCAGGCACTCATGAATGATCGTGTGCAGTTCCTCTTCTTCATGAGCAATCGTACTGACCCCCAGCAGAAATGGGAATGTTATTTTGCTAAATCCAGATTTGAACTGTGTGCACCGATAGGCTAGTGTGCTGGACACAGTATCCACATCTCATGGCAGATTTACTGTTCTCTACTCATTAGTTGTCATCCTACTAAAATAAAACACACATAGTAATCTCTCTGAGTTACAGGAAGAGAAATAATAGATATCAAAGAAAGTGTTGATTTGTAACTATAGAGTAGTCATAATGTAACTTTTCCTCCTCTCCTTACAAAACAAAGATCTGAGAAGTCAGGATTTCCATTAAGACTTTACTGCATTTGGGACCAGCAGTTAGCGTAATGGCTATGTTGCTGGACTCCCACATAGTCGACCGTGGTTCAAGTCCCAGACCCAGTGGCTTAAACTCACGCCAGGCGCATGTGCGTGCGTGCCCAAGATCCCAAGAGGAGAATGGAGAAGAAGGGATTGCAGTGTGGCCATCCCCCCCGGGGGGTGATTTCTCACTTTCTGTCTCTCTGTCTCTCTGTGTCTTTCTGGCGAGCACACGCACCCTATAGCGAAAACCTCTCCAAAAAAAAAAAAAAAAAGACTTTACTGCATTTCAGGGAATGCATATTCTACCTTTTCTATATAAACATATATTTGTATACACACATGCACCACACACAGACACATACATATATAATTTATCTACTCATCAATCTCTTTTAGCATCAGGACATAGCTTTAGAGAATGTCAAGAGCTTACTGTAAAATGATACCAACTTAAGGGTAATCAGAAAATTCTCCCCAGTGCAAGTTACAATCAGTACTTAGGAACAGTACCATAAATATCAAAATCCCACATTTCACAGCTCATCTGAATAAATATGTAAACCATAGCCGACGTAGAACGGAACACCACCTGAAATAAAACATACTTTTATTAAAAAAAAACAAGTATGGAGTTTCATTTCTACAAGATGAAAAAGCTCTGGAGATCTATTTCATATGAAAATAAATGTTAACACTACTGAACTATACATTTAAATGAAGTGATTAAGATGGTAAATATTATGACGTGTTTTAACCCACAATTTTTTTTAAAATTTTATTATTTTTTAGAGGTTTTTGCCTAAGGAAGCATATACTCACTGAAGAGAGACAGACAGAGACAGTAAGAGGGAAAGTGAGAAATCACCCCTAGGGGGGATGGCCACACTATAATCCCTTCTCTTCTATCCTCATCCTGGGATCGTGGACACACACGCCCAAGTGAGTTTCAAGCCAGCAGGTCCAGGACTTGCACAGCAATCGACCACGTGGGAGTCCAGCAACATAACCACTATGACATCTGCTGGATCCCATTTATTTATATTTTTATTTATTTATTTAATAATTAATTTTTTTAAGAATTATTTATTTTATTTTATTTATTCATTTATTTTAATTTGATCAGAGAGAGAGAGTGAGAAAGGGAAAGTGAGAAAGTAAGCCACCAGGTCCGGGACTCAAAACATGGTCCACCACATGTGAGTGTCCAGCACCTTAACCACCATGCCACCTGCTAGTCCCAATGTAATATATTTGTAAGCACAAATATGAATCAGTCCCTATTCATTTTTAATCAGTTTTATTTTATTTACTTTTTTTTTTTTAGGTTTTTGCCACAGGGTGCATGTGCTCGCTGAAAAGAGAGAGAGAGAAGAATTATGAGAAATTATTCCCTGGAGGGGATGGCCACACTGTGATCCCTTCTCCTCCATTCTCCTCTTAGGATTCTGGATCTGTATACGCATATACCTGGCATAATTTTAAAGTTGCTGAGTCCAGAACTTGAACCACAGATGGCCATGTGAAAGTCCAGGATCTTTACCACCACACCACCTGCTAGCCCCATCACCCACAATTTTAAAAAAGGCAATGTTGTGGGGACCAGCAGGTAGCATGGTGGTTAAGGTGCTGGACACTCCAACATGGCTGACCACGGTTCAAGTCCCAGACCTGGCAGCTTGCTTTCTCACTTTCCCTCTCTCTCTCTCTCTTTCACTCTGTCCCTCTCTGGTCAAATAAAAATAAATAAATAAATAAATAAAGTTAAATAGAACAATTATTAAAAAAAACAATAATTTAGAAAAAAAAATTTAAATGAGTATTAGCCAGGAACTAGACAGATCCAACTGTAAACGATCAGAGTTGCTGAGACTGATGATATTTGCAATTCTACCCAAGCAAACAGTAATCGCAAGATTATCAGACCCTTGTCTGTTTCTCGTTCTGTTTTTGATTTCAGAAGGTAGACCTACAATGTGGGAAAACAAAACCGAAAGAGCATTTAATAAATCTTACCCTGGTATCTTCACTGATATAACCACACATGACCTTCTCATTCTTAACCCACAGCTCACCAGCCTGTGCCCTGAAAGGAGAAACAAACCCCAGGTTGTTACAAGTCTTGTGTTAAGAAAAAAAAGAAAAAAAAAAAAGTGAGGGGGGGCCAATTCTGAGTGGCTCCCTCGACTCCAATACTTACACCCAAATGACCTGACCAGGTACAGAGGCCTCCTTGAACAGATAATCCAACATAAACAAGTCTCGGTGTATGCTGGTTACATACGACAGGACACCTTAGTCTGGGAGCCAATACGCTGACCTAAAGAAGGGCTTCGAGGAATCCGTGAACTCTCTAAAAAGTGATATGAAATTTGGTGGGAAAGGTGCTGGACTCCCCGCATGGCTGACCATGGTTCGAATCCCGAGGCTTGCTTTCTCACTTTCCCTCTCTCTCACTCCCCTCTCTTTCTCTCACTGTCTCTCTCTGGTGAACACATGTACACTATAGTAAATTTAAAAACAACAATAATAATAAATAAAATGTAAAAAGTCATTCTAGATAGACAGATAGATCCAGGTATGTGTGTGTGGTTTTTTAAAAAGAATTATTTATTTGAGGCCGGCAGGTGGCGTGGTGGTTGGGGACGTTGAACTCCTACATGGGTGACTGTGGCAGCTTGGTTTCTCACTTTCCCTGTCTCTCTCACTCTGTCTCTTTGGGCAAATGTAAATAAAAAAGTAAAGTTAAATTTATAAAACAACTTTTAAAAAAGGATTATGTATTTAATTCCACTTGTTATTACTATTTTTTAAAAGAATTATTTTATTTAACTTTATTTATTTATTCATTTGTTTATTTCAATTTGACCAGAGAGGGATGTAATGAGAGAGAGAAAGTGAGAAAGCAAGCCGCCAGATCCAGAACTTGAGCCTCAGTTGGTCATGTGGGAATCCAGCGCCTTTAACCACCACGCCACCTGCCGGCCCCTTGTTATTACTATTTTTTAATTTGACCAGACAGAGACAGAGAGAGAAAGAAAGGGAAAGCAAGCTGCCAAGTGCAGGATTCAAACCACAATTGACCATGTGGAAATCCAGCACCTTTAACTACTATGCCACCTGCCACCTGCCAGACCCCGTGTGTACTTTTTCTTAAAAAATAAAAACAAAAAAACAAAAAAACAACTTATGGGGCTGGCAGGTATCGTGGTGGTTAAGGGCACTGGACTACCACATGGCTGACCACAGTTCTAGACCTGGACCCGGTAGCTTGCTTTTTCAATTTCCGTCTCTCTCATTCTCTCTCACTCTTTCTCTCTCTGATCAAATTCAAAAAAAAAGTTACATAAAATATTCTGGGCAGAAAATTGGTCAGATCTCAAAAGAGTCTCTGTTGCAGCCAGATGGTGGTACCGAGAGCCACGTAAGAGGGTTCCAGGTCTGTGTCCAGGGAGCTCCCCAGCTAGAGTAGGTGTGTGTATGTGCTTGTGATCAGGGCTCACTGAGGCTAGGAGTGGACTGTGACATGAAAAGCAACCCCAGTGGGGCCTAGGCAAGCTGCAATCCCTTTTTATCCCTGGGGATGTATACTTGAAAGCCTCTGGGACTGGAGTTTAAACTGCAGTCAGCTATGTAGGATCCACCTCCCTCTGCACAGTGCTGAACCACTATAAGCCAACTGGCTATAAGCCAACCCTGATGGACGGGAGATTTTTGGGTTATGTTTTGGTTTTGTTTTAGCCATAAGTTGTATGCCCTTGCTGTAGAGAGACACAGAGAGACAGAGGGAGGAAAAATGAGAAATAACCCCCCAGGGAAATGGCCATGCAGCAACTCCTTTCTCCTCCACTCCTCTATCAGAATTTTGGGTATGCACACATCCACACCCAGCATGACTTTCAAGCCATGAGGTTTGAGATGCAGACCAAGGTCAGCCATGTGCAAATCCAGCCCCTTAACCACAAAACCACCTGCTGGCCCCAGGGGAGAGCTTTTTCATAGACTAGACTGCAGCATCTGAACCCACTGTTGAAACACAGCATTGCCCTAAATGAGTCAACTAGACATAAATATGCCGATTATACACAGCAAGTTGTAGGAAAGAAATAGTCTGTTCCCCAACTTGACTGACTTTAAGGTTCAAGTCCTGGATCTGGCAGTTAGAAAAACACACCAGGTACATGGGCGTGTATGTCCAAAATCCAAAGAGGAGAATGAAGGAGAAGGGATTATGCTACAACTCCTTTGGGGAGTGATTTCTCACTCTGCTCTCCCACCCCGTCTCTCTCCAGCAAGTGTACGTGCCCTATAGAAAAATTAAAAAAAAAAAGTTTATGGAAAATGTGTATTATGAAAACACTATACATGGATTTCCCAAAGCTTATTTTTTTAAAAGTTTTGTTGTAAGGCACATGCACTTGCCAGAAAAAGACAGAGAGGGGAAGTCAGAAATCATGCCCTCTAGGGGATAGCCATGACACAATCCTTCCTCCTCCATTCTTTTCTTAGGATGGGTGTGCACATGCATGCATGCACACACACCTGGTGTATTCTTCAAGTCACTGGGCCTGGGACTTAAACTGCAGAGTTGGCCAGGTGGGATCCAGTCGCCTTAACCACCACACCACCTGCTAGCCTGAATTTCCCAAACTTTTAGGCACCAAAATAAACATTAATTCTATCTTGTGAACTTTGTGAAGTCCCCTTCATACGGGTATGACTCAAGTGCCTTCTGTAGCCCAGTCACTGCGCTGGATCCTCCTCCCATTTACTAACCAATTAGAGTGATGTAATACCCACTTGGGTGATGTAATACCCACCTGGGTGATGTAATACCTACCTGATGCCAGCAAATTCCACCTTCTGGGTGATATAAGCACACGTGCTGACCTAAGTTGGGGAGAGAGAGAGACATTCAACATACCAAGTCCTAGAAAAGTCACAAGCAAGCTCTCTTGACTTTCTCATCTTTTCTAATAACCCAAAGTTCAATTAGCTTGGGGGTTATTTTTTTTACCCCACAGGAAAACCTGCTAGGGCAGGTTAAACACTAGGTGTTTAAGAGTTCACCAAGTACATGGAGACCAGCAGGTGGCGTGGTGGTTAAGGCTCTGGACACTCCCACATGACCGATGGCGTTTTGAGTCCCAGACCTGGTGGCTTGCTTTCCCACTTTCTCACTCTCTCTCTCTATGTCTCTCTCTAGCCAAATTAAAATAAATGAATGAATAAATAAAATTGAATAAGTCTTTAAAAAGAAAAAAGAGTTCGCCAAGTACAGACAATAGTAAAGATCAGGTAGGTAATACCATGGCGTCCATCTTCACAGATATACTTACCTTTACAAAAATTTACATACATCGGGAACCAGCAGTTAGCGTAATGGCTATGTCGCTGGACTCCCACGTAGTCGACCGCGGTTCGTGTCTCGGACCCGGTGGCTTACAACTCACGCCGGGCGCGTGTGCGTACGTGCCCAAGATCCCAAGAGGAGAATGGAGGAGAAGGGATTGCGGCATGACCATCCCCCCTGGGGGGTGATTTCTCGCTTTCTGTCTCTATGTCTCTCTCTCTCTGTCTGGCGAGCGCACGCGCCCTATAGCAAAAACCTCTCCAAAAAAAAAAAAAAAAAATTTACATACATGTATCTAAGTTTATAAACTCATTTAAATATAGTATAGTTTATTTCTTAATTTAGAAAATAGAACCCTTTCTCACCAAATTAAAAATAAGCAGAATTTTTTCCTGAAAATATATATTATATAAGAATTCTACCTGAAAAAAAAAAAAAATCCTACCTAAAAGGGGACTTCATAAATTCAGGATAAAATATTTTCTTCTTAAAGAGAGATTTTTGCTATAAGGCATGTGCACTCGCCAGAAAAACAGACAGAAAGCGAGAAATCACCCCTAAGGGGTGATGGCCATGGCACAATTCCTTCTCCTCCATTCTCCTCTCGGGATTTTGAGCACAGATCCATACGTGCCCAGTGTGTTTAAGCCACCAGTCTAGGACTCGAACTGTAGTCAACTCTGTGGGAGTCCAGCAACATAATCATTATGCCATCTGCTGGTCCCTCAATTACAAGTATTAACAGCATAATGTAAGTGTGTTTTGGTCCCAAAACATTCTGAAATCCATACACAGTTTTTTTCTTTTCATAATACATATCTCTTATGAAATTCTTTTTTTAAAAAATTAATTTTATTTGTTATTTGTTATTTTTTAATTTGACCAGAGAGAGAGAAAGAGAGAGAGAGAGAAAGCAAGCCGCCGGGTCCAAGACTTGAACCATGGTTAGCCCTGTGGGAGTCCAGCACCCTTAACCATGACACCACCTGCCAGTCCCTCCCAAGAACTTCTTAATGACACTCCAACCCCAACATAACTTGTAGTTAGATAAAATGCAAGAACTCTAATATGGAGAATTTTCAGGCCTCGCTTACAATTGTGAAGTGATCATTTAAAAAAGCAAATATTTATAAAAATAAATAAATAAGGAATGTAGAAGAGGGGCACAGCAGAAAGTAGGATGACCTAGAAGCTGCAAGATCTAGGCTCTAGCCCAGCATCAACTGCTTGCAAGCTGTCTAGCATTGGGCAAATATGCTTCGATCTTAGTTTATACAACGATAATTTAACAAAAATAAAGATTGGTCAAAAGGAGGAGATTTTTGCAAATGAGATCAAGTGAAATCTCAAAATGAAAGTGTCATTAAAATGTAAAATAATAGTACAATTTCCTATTCAAATCTAAAACGTAGTGGGGCCGGCAGGTGGCGTGGTGATTAAAGGTGCTGGACTCCCACATGGCCGACTGTGGTCCAAGTCCTGCATCTGGGGGCTTGCTTTCTCACTTTCCCTCTCTCTCTGTGTTTGTCTGATCAAACTGGAAAGTAACAATAATAATAAATAAAGTTAAAATAAAAAATAATTATTTTAACAAAAACTAAAATGTAGTGTAAAAATCTGTAACAATACACAAAACAAAGGTCATACAAACTAAAGAAAAGAGGATACATAAGATGTTTACAATAATTGGGGCCGGCAGGTGGCATGGTGGTTAAGGGCGCTGATCTCCCACATGGTCGACCGCAGTTCAAGTCCCAGACTTGGTAGCTTGCTTTCTCACTTTCTCTCTCTCTTTCTCACACTGTCCCTCTCTGGCCAAATAAATAAATAGAGTTAAATAAAGTAATTACTAAAAAAAAAAAAAAAAGATGTTTATAATAATTTAGATGCAAGGATGAGAAATGATTTATATTCTTCTCACTGTTAGATCTTCTAAATTTATAAGATAAAGATTACTGGGGCTGGCAGGTGGCATGGTGGTTAAAGGCACTGGATTCCCACATGGCCAACTGCAGTTCAAGTCCCAGACCTGGCAGATGGCTTTCTTTCTCTCTCTGGCCCTCTGTGGTCAAATTAAAAATAATAAGAACAAATGGAATTAAATATATATATAAATAATTTTAAAAGATAAAGATTACTTAAATACTATTTTAAAAAAATCACAGCTTACCAGACTTTTCTTCAATCGCCACATATCCCCACGGCCAATATATTGATCCTTAAAAGTTAATTCCACTAGGTCAAGGGTGACATCCTAAAAGAAATGATCAAATATAACTCTCTGCATTATTTTGCCATAACTCATATTGTAAGATAATGCCCACTCATCATAGAAAAATAAAACCTTCTGCAAAAAACAAAAACAAAAACAAAAACAAAACCATTGGAAGATCATTTGACAGTAGAATCTTGACTAAAATAATTAATATCTCCTGCTGGGACCAACCAGATGGTGTGGTGGTTAGAAAGGTTGAATCTCACATGGCTGACTGCACCATTTGAGTCCTGGACCCGGTGTCTTGAAAAATATGCTAGGCACCTGTACATGTGTTCCCAAAATCCTGAGAAGAGAATGGAGAAGGGACTGCAGCATGACCATCACCCCCCTCAGTGGGTGATTTCTCACTTTCCCTCTCTCTCCAATAAGTGTACATGCCTTGTAGCAAATTTAAAAATAATAATTTTATCCTGTCAAGGAAAGCCTTCAAATACAAGTGCTAAGTCTATAAAAGATCTACACTAGTTGGAGGCTGGCAGGTGGGGTGGTGGTTAAAGGCACTGGACTCCCACATGGCTTACTGTAGTCTGAGTCCCAGACCTAGCAGCTTGCTTCCTCACTTTCTCTGTCTCTCTGTCTCTCTGTCTCTCCCTCTCTGGTCAAATTCTAAAAAATAATAATAAAATAAAGTTAAATAATTCTTCTTTTCTTTTTTCTTTCTTTTTTTTTTTTAGAGAGGTTTTCGCTATAGGGCACGTGTGCCTTCCAAACAGACAGAGAGAGAGAGAGAGAGAGACAGAAAGCGACAAATCACCCCCCAGGGGGGATGGCCACGCCGCAATCCCTTCTCCTCCATTCTCCTCTCAGGATCTTGGGCATGCACGCACACGCGCCCGGCGTGAGTTTTAAGTCACCAGGTCCGGGACATGAACCGCGGTCGACTATGTAGGAGTCCAGCGACATAGCCATTATGCTAACTGCTGGTCCCAAGTTAAATAATTCTTTAAAAAAAAAATCTACACTGGGACCACCAGTTGCCATAATAGCTATGTTGCTGGACTCTCATGTAGTTGAACGTGGTTTGAGTCCTGGACCTGATGGCTTAAACTCACACCAGGCGCATGTGTGTATGTGCCCAAGATCCCAAAAGGAGAATGGAGGAGAAGGGATTGTGGCGTGGCCATCCCCCCGGGAGGTGAATTCTCACTTTCTGTCTCTCTTTCTGTCTCTTTCTGGCAAGTGCACGCGCCCTATAGCAAAAATCTCTAAAAAAAATAATAAACTACACCAGTTGTGTCACATTTTGTACAAAAAATACTAGGGTACTAATGCTTAGTTTTAATGTTGCTATTGTTGACAAGACTGGGTATATGCACTCACCAGAGAAAAACAGAGAGAGGGAGCACTCCCCAGTGGGACATGGTCATACGACTGTCATCCCTTCTTCTCTGTTTCTCCACCTGTTGGGATTTGGGACATATGTGTACACATACCCAGCGTGCTTTTCAAACCACAGGGCCAAGACTTGACCCACACAGCTGGCCATGAGGGACCAATTCAATCACCTGTCCATGTATTTTCATCTTAATTCTGGCACATGAACATGACATTGAGCCATGCGCTTTGCTGCCTTATCTAATGTCAGTGATACCTTCTGTGGCCAGCCAAGTGGTATGGTGGTTAAGATGGCTGATACCATTTGGCTGACTGCACAGTCTGAGTAGTGAACTGGGCAGCTTGAAAAACATCCTGGGCATGTGTACGTGTGTGCCAAATATTCCATGAGAAAAAATGGACAAGGGGCAGCAGCATGGCCATCCCCTCTGGAGGATGCTTTCTCACTTTCCCTCTCTCTTTCTCTGAAAAGCACACCCCTCTGGACAATGATTTTTACCTATTATAGCATTACTTCTTTTTTATTTTATAATTATTTATTTGATTTTATTTCTTCATTCATTTATTTTAATTTGACCAGAGAGAAACAGAGAGAGAGAAAGAGTGAGAAAGTAAGCTGCCAGGTCCGGGACTCAAACCGTGGTCAGCCATGTGGGAGTGTCCAGCACCTTAACCACCACACCACCTGCTGGTCCCATAGCATTACTTCTTTAAGAATTAGAATACAGGGGGAACCAGCAGTTGGCGTAATGGCTATGTCGCTGGACTCCCACGTAGTCGACCGCGGTTCGCATCCCGGACCCAGTGGCTTAAACTCACGCCGGGCGTGTGTGCGTGCGTGCCCAAGATCCCGAGAGGAGAATGGAGGAGAAGGGATTGCGGCGTGACTATCCCCCCTGGGGGGTGATTTCTCGCTTTCTGTCTCTATGTCTCTCTCTGTCTGTCTGGCGAGCGCACGCGCCCTATAGTGGAAAAAAAAAAAAAAAAAAAAAGAATTAGAATACAGGGACCAGTGATGGCATAATGGCTATGTCGCTGGACTCCCATGTAGTCGACCACAGTTCGAGTTCCGGACCCGGTGGCTTAAACTCACACCGGGTATATGTGTGTGCGTGCCCAAGATCCCGAGAGGAGAATGGAGGAGAAGGGATTGGGGCGTGGCCATCCCTCGGGGGGTGATTTCTCACTTGCTGTCTCTCTGACTCTGTCTTTCTGGCGAGTACATGTGCCCTATAGCAAAAGTTTCTCCAAAAAAGAAAAAAATTAGAATGCATATATTTTAGAATTTTTAAATGTATTTATTACTCTTTTTAAAAATAAATTTGCAATAGGGCACATGTGCTCACCAGAGAGACAGAGAAAGAAAAAATGAGAAAGTAAGCTAACAGGTCTAGGACTTGAGCCATGGTTGGCCATGTGAGAGTCCAGTCCCTTAACCACTTACCGCCTGGTAGCCCCAAGTTTTAGTATTTGAACAAAAAAATTTACATACAGCTTTATTTATAGAATCTTATAAAGACAAGCTTCAACCTACATGCTACCAATCATTTGAATGACCTATTTCCAAAACGATACTCAGGTGTACAACAAAGACAGACCTTGGGGTCTACCACGTTCACATAGACGTCCTGATAAGGTCTGAGCCGGAACACTTGAGTTACAGTCTGGTCCACGCTGATAGTTTCTGAAACAGGGAGAAAATATGGATCAGGTACCACTTCTTTGGAAAAGCTGGCAAGCATAATCTAATCATAAATGCTCAGGCATTCAATAAGTAACACAAATGATCATTTGCAATGGGTAATACACATTATCTGGGGCCAGCAGGTGGCATGGTGGTTAAGGTGCTAGATTCCCATGTGGCTGAACAAGGTTTGAGTCCCAGACTCAGCCACTTGAAAATCATGACAAATAAACAGATAAATAATTAAATAAATGTTTATTTTAAAAAAGGGGGTCAGCAGGTGGTATGGTGGTAAACAGTGCTGGACTCCCACATGGCTGACCACGGTTCGTGTCCTGGACCTGGTGGCTTGCTTTCTCAATTTCCCTCTCTCTCCCACTTACTATCCATCTCTGGTCAAATTTTTAAAAATAAATAAATAAATGAATAAATAAAGTTAAATAAAAAATTCTTTAAAAATTTTTTTAATTAAATAATTCTTAAAAGGGGGGGGGGGGGAATAGAGACCAGCAGTTGGCATAATGGCTATGTTGCT
This sequence comes from Tupaia tana, assembly GCA_026018925.1. Lineage (NCBI taxonomy): Eukaryota > Metazoa > Chordata > Mammalia > Scandentia > Tupaiidae > Tupaia > Tupaia tana. The sequence continues at coordinate 3,873,273 of JAKSZU010000026.1, forward strand.
GGACTCCCATGTAGTCAACTGCGGTTTGAGTCCCAGACCCGGTGATTTAAACTCATGCCAGGCACATGTGAATGAATGCCCAAGATCCTGAGAGGAGAATGGAAGAGAAGGGATTGTGGCGTGGCCATCCCCTCCAGGGGGTGATTTCTCACTTTCTGTCTCTCTGTCTCTGTCTGTCTTTCTGGCAAGCATATGCACCCTATAGCAAAAACCTCTCCAAAAAAATAAAAAATAAAAAAAATAAAAACAGGGGCTGGCATGTTGTGTGGTGGTTAAGGGCGCTGGACTCCCACATGGCCTACCATGGTTCAAGTCCCAGATCTGGCTGCTTACGTTCTCACTATCTCTCTTTCTCTCTTACTCTGTCCCTCTCCGGTGAAATGAAAATAAATAAAGCTCAATAAAATAAGTCTTTAAAAAAAAAGAAAAGAAAAAAAGAAACATAACAGGGTCAGATCTGTGGCCTGGTTGTTAAGGGAACTGGTTTCCACATAGCCAGCAGTTCATTTCAAATCCTAGCCTAGAAAAAATGCCAGGTGCACGTGTGAGTGTGCCTAAAATCCCAACAGGGTAGAGAAATGGAGGAGAGACTGCAATGTGACCCCACCCTATTGAAGGTGCTTTCTCCCTCTCCCTCTCTCTGTGTCTCTCTCACAAAATAAAATGTGGAGAAAAAAGAAACACAACTGATGGCAGGAAATGAAGTGAGGCTATGAAGGCCACTTTTAGAATTAAGGTTTTATGGGGCCGGCAAGTTGCGTGGTAGTTAAAGGTGCTGGACTCCCACATGACAAACCTCGGTTCGAGTCCCGAACCTGTTGGCCTGCTTTCTCACTTTCCCTCGCTCTGTCTTTCTCTGGTAAAAACTGAAAAATAATAATAATAGTAAAGTTAAATAACATAATTCTTTACTTTTTTTTTTTTTAATTTAACTTTTACAGAAACCTTAACTCTTGTTTTTTAAAGAGAGATTTCTGCTATAGGGTGAGTACATTTACCGGACAGAGAGAAAGAGACACAGAAAGCGAGAAATCACCTCCCAGGGGGATGGCCACACCGCAATCCCTTCTCCTCCATTCTCTTCTCAGGATCTCGGGCACGCAAGCACATGTACACAGTGTGGGACTCACTGCAGTTGACCACATGGGAGTCCAGTGACATAACCAGTACACCATCTGCTGATCCCTCCATGGCAGTTTTAATATCTGACAATTAAAAAAGATAGTTATTGGGACCAGCAGTTAGCATAATGGCTATGTCGCTGAACTCCCATGCAGTCAACCGCGGTTCAAGTCCGAGACCCGGTGGCTTAAACTCACACTAGGTGCATGTGTGTGCATGCCCAAGATCCCGAGAGGAGAAAGGAAGTCAAGGAATTGCGGCATGGCCATCCCCCCTGGGGGGTGATTTCTTGCTTTCTGTCTCTCTGTCTTTCTCTGTCCTCCTGGCGAGCACATGTGCCCTATAGAAAAAAGAAAAAAAAAAAAGAAAGAAAAAGATAGTTATTTTAAATGCCAGAGGGTGTGTGAGAGAAACAAAAAGTGAGAGAGAGAGAGGGGAAAAGGAAGCCTCCAACAGGGCCTGGTCATGCTGCAATTCTTGTTCCTCCCATTTTCTATTCCACCCTGATCCTAGAAACAAGTGTGTAATCCAGCATATTACCCTCAGGGCTGGAATTGGAACCGTGCTCGTACATATGGGATCCAGCTTCCTCTGCACGGCATTTAACAACTGCACTACAGGGCTGGTCTGGTACTGGACAACTTTTAAAGAGTGAAGACAAGTTGAAAAGAAGAGAAATACCTGTCCTCATTCCTTAAAATTATGAAGAGTGGTTTCTTACATTTTCTGAGACAGTATATACAAAATCTTAGAGAAGAGGGATGTAATTCTTACCTTTCTGTAAATCTTCCTTCAGGGACTTGACCTGCAAAAGCAAAGGGCTGGAAAAGAAAGCAACAAAGTGGGATGTTGCGAATAGTCTCTTCAGCTTTTCTCACTCCCTACCAAAGGCAAACAGATCGACTTGGATACATTGCAACTTCTGTACAATGGCAGAAAATTCCCTTAGAAACAAAGAAACTGCACTCTGACTAAAGGAAATGGGTAACTACTACAGAATTTTTCAGTTTCCATCTCAGCTTTAAAAACAGGAAGAACGGACCATTTTTTAAAAAAATGTATTTGTCTGGGGCTGGCTGTACAGTCTCATGGTTAAGGAAGTCAGATCCCATACAACCAACTGAGGTTCAAATCCCAGGCCCAGTAGCTTAAAAAACACACTCATTATGAATGTGTGTCCCAAAAATCTTAATGGAATACAGAGAAACAGATAAAAAGGATTGTGGTGTGACCACACCTTATTAGGGGATGTTTTTCCCTCTGTCTCTCTCTGTCGCTCTTCTACTCTGGAGAGCACACATACTCTCTGGTAATTAAAAAACAATTTAAAAAAATCTATTGGTTTTTCAAAACCTAGAGAATATTTTTAAAGGCAAAGAGCTACTTCACCTTTCAAGCCCCTTAGACAAAATATAGTTTCGAGGGCTAGCCTGTAGTGTGGTGGTTAAGGTAGCTGGATCCTACATGGCTATCTGTACAGTTCCAGTCCTGGATCCAGTGGCTTGAAAATTATACCAGGTGTTGGGAACCAGCAGTTAGCGTCATGGCTATGTCGCTGGACTCCCACGTAGTCGACCGCGGTTCACGTCCCAGACCCGGTGGCTTAAAACTCACGCCGGGCGCGTGTGCGTGCGTGCCCAAGATCCCGGGAGGAGAATGGAGGAGAAGGGATTGCGGCGTGACCATCCCCCCTGGAGGGTGATTTCTCACTTTCTGTCTCTGTGTCTCCCTCTGTCTGGCGAGCGCACGTGCCCTATAGGAAATATCTCTCAAAAAAAAAAAAAAATTATACCAGGTGTGTGTGCGTTCTTGCTCAAAATCCTGAGAAGAGAGTGGAGGAGAAGGGATTAAGGCGTAGCCATTCTCCCTGGGGGGTGATTTCTCTCTCTCTCTCTCTCTCTTCCTACAGTAAGCTGCCCAGATCCTAGTGAGACACTCACCTGTATTCATCGTTGGGGTGAGCAATCTCCACAATATCACCAAGCTTGATATGAGGAAACACTTTGGGGTTCACGACTAACTCATCCTCTGAAAGACAATGAACAATCTCAAGTAGAAAATACACTCACAGGGCCAGCAGGTGGTGTAGTGGTTAAGGCACTGGACTCTAATGTGATTTACTGCAGTTGGAGGCCCAGGCCCGGTAGCTTCAAACTCACACCGGGTGCCTGTGTGTGCATTCTCAAAATCCCAGGAGAATGGAGGTAAAGAGATTTCAGTGTGGCCATCCCCCATCCTCGCCCCACCACCGGAGGATGATTTTTTGCTTGCTGTCTTTCTGTCTCTCTGGCAAGTAGAAAACATACTCATTTGGGGACCAGCAGTTAGCGTAATGGCTATGTTGCTGGACTCCCATGTAGTCAACTGCGGTTCGCATCCCGGACCCGGTGGCTTAAAACTCACGTGGGGCGCGTGTGCGTGCATGCCCAAGATCCTGAGAGGAGAATGGAGGAGAAGGGATTGCGGCGTGACCATCCCCCCTGGGGGGGTGATTTCTCGCTTTCTGTCTCTATGTCTCTCTCTGTCTGGCGAGCGCACATGCCCCATAGTGAAAACCTCTCAAAATAAAAAAAAAAAGAAAAGAAAACATACTCATTTGAGTGACAGCTATGCTGTGTACATTCTCATGAGGTCCTCACATCCCCATCAGCTTGCTCTCACTACCTCAGGTCACAGGTGAGGTTCCCTTTGAACTGAGGTTTAGATCAGCTAAAGATTCACACAGGGGGACCAGCAGCTGGCGTAATGGCTATGTCACTGGACACCCATGTGGTCGACCGCGGATCAAGTCCTGGACCCAGTTGCTTAAACTCACACCGGGTGCATGTGTGTGCCCAAGATCCCGAGAAGAGAATGGAGGAGAAAGGCTTGCAGCGTGACCATCCCCCTGGGGGATGATTTCTCACTTTCTGTCTCTTTGCCTCTCTCTGTCTTTCTGGCTAGTGCACGTGCCCTATAGCAAAATACCTCTCCAAAAAAAAAAAAAGAGATTCACACAGAAACAACAAGCGAGCGAGTAGCTGGGTGGGACAGGGCTTAGGTACCTTTGTCTCCAGAGCCCAGGTTTTCTACCACCCCACTGTTCCAAAGGAAAAAGCAGCCTTCGGTCTGTGAGAATTAGGCCTCTGAGACTGTGCTTTACACCCTCAAATATGCACCTATTACATATGCCAGGAGGAAAGCAGCCGGGGCTCCGCGGATACAGCACAATCCCTTATATTTACACAGCGGTCAAAGAATTTCTCAAAACACTGCCACACTGTGATCCTCACTATGAACCTTTGGGTCCAGCAGGAGTGGGGAAATAACTTGGAAGCTAAAGAGACTTGCCCAAGCGTAGACAGCGAGTCACAGCATGACCAGGAGTGGAACTGGACCCAGGTTCTCTCTACCTAAAGCTCGCCATCTCTCCACGTCATAAAAATCAAGCCGAACCAAATGACCTGGACTTTGGACAACAACACCTTATCAGGGAAAAACTTCAGGGATTATGTCATGAGAGTCCAGAGAAACCCTCCCCCATCCTCTTAACAGGATGGGGGGAACTCTTTTGAATATCATAAACTCAGAACCTTGGGGCTAGCAGGTGGCACAGTGGTTAAGGCACTGGACTCTCATAGTTCAAGTCCTGGACCTGGCAACTTGAAAATCCTGCTGAGCACATGTGCAAGTCTGCCCCCAAATCCTAAAAGGACGAGGGATAACAGTGATAACAGTGTGGCCATCTCCTCCAGGGGGTGATTTCTCACTTCCCTCTCACTGTCTCTCTCCGTGTTTTTCCTTTTAGCAAGCGCACATGCCCTGTGACCACAAAAAAGAAAAAAAAAAAAAAACTTAAAATAAATAAACTCGGAACTTTAAAGACAGAAACCCATTTTACGGTTTTAATTCTGGGGAAAGACATCGCCTTTGATTATGCCAACATCATGACAAATAAGCATGTCTGAATTTCAAACACAATCAGAACTAACAAAAATTCAGCCTAGCATTGGGTTAATCCCAACTTTTACTTGGCATAATGTTTTCTTTTATTTTCTCTTAAAAAAAGAATTATTTATTTAATTTCATTTATTCATTCATTTATTTTAATTTTACCAGAGAGAGGCACAGAGAGACAGAGAGAGTGTGGGAAAGTGAGAAAGCAAACCATTAGGTCTGGAACAACTGAACTATGGTTGGCCACATGGGAGTGTCCAGCGCCTTAACCACCACGCCACCTGCTGGTCCTCCCTTGGTATAACATTTTCATTGACATTTTTTTTTGCCAGATCCTCTGTGACACTTTCCCACCATCTCCCATGATCTGAATTAAGTTTCCCTAGGTACACATTTCATTCTGCTTGGTTTTATCATTTTCTCTTTGGGTATTTGTCTAGCTGAAAGCTTCTTAGAAACAAGGGATCTTGTTGTCTCCATAATCTTTATGTTTGGTACAGGTAGACATCTAATAAAAATGTATTGCTTGTATTTTTACTTAGAGTCCTGCAGAAGACTGGGTACAGCTCTTAGCTACCTTTGTCGTATACACATGAAAATGTGGGCTCGCACACACTGCCGATATAACATATACTATATATACATGGTATTCCTGTATTCTTCCCTCTGCCAAGAGCTATTTCTGCTGGCTATTCTATTCTGCTCCACAAATGTTTAGGCAGCATCAACAGCATACAAAGCACAGTGCTACCAACAGACTGTACATTTTAGCAGAAATTGTCTTAAATATAGCAATGCCTGCTATATTCTTATCCCAGCAATTACAATGGCTACATTTACAAGCCTGGTACGCTACTAAATGCTTTACATATATCATCTTACATAAACCTCATAACACCCTGTGATATAGAAACTTGTTTTCTCTTTTTGGTAGTTATTATCCTCTGGAAGCTTATACGTATATAACATAGGAGCAAATGCATACTAAGATACAAATTTAAAAAGGCTCTCTGTGTAGTTAATTCTAATTTCTTCTTCTTTTTTTTAAAAAAAAAAAGAATTGTCTTGTTTAATTAAATTTATTTATTTTTAATTTGACCAGAAAGAGACAGAGCAAGAGAGAAGGAAAATGAAAAAGCAAGCCACCAGAGCTGGGGCTCGAACCACAGTGAACTATGTGGGAGTCCAGCACTCTTAACCACCACGCCACCTGCCGGCCAATTTCTACAGTAAATTCCAATTTCTAAAATATATAAAGTCGTTAAAACAGAAGTGAGAGGCCAGCAGGTGTCTTGGAAGCTAAGGTATCCACCACGATTCAAGCTCCAGATCCAGCAGCTTGAAAATCACACCAGACACATATGTGTGCGTACCCAAAATTCTAACAGGAGAATGAAGAAGGGATTTAGGTGTGGGCAACCCCCCTGGGGGGTGATTTCTCACTTTCCCTCTATCTGTCTCCAGTGAGCACATGCACCGTCAGACAAAAATCTAAACCAAACCAAAACAGAACAAAATTATTCCTTTACAATAGAAAAAAAACTACCATGAAGTGCCATTTATCTGCAGATTTATTAACTCAAGGAACTAAGAGAAATGATTCTAAAGCCCCTTTGAATTTGCAGAGGTGGTGAACTAGGGGCTTGCCTGAGGTCACAGCGAAAATTAGAAGCAGAACTAGTACTCGGATTCTGGTTCAGTGCAGAATAACATGCTGTGTCCTGCCCCATCCTCCCATGCCTAGGAGACAGACGGACGTTCATGCTTTGATCATATCTGTTCTGTGCAATCTAGCTATTTTTCTCTCTCTGAATATAAAAACTGAAAAAAAACTGTATCTGTTTCTCCTCTTTGCCAAACCAGTGCAAACTGTAACTTTACAGAAGATGTGCAGTAAATCTTTAATAAACAACACAAGGAAACCAACACTACTAAGCAGCAATATCTGTAATGCTCCCTTCAAAGTCTAAATGGAAACGCTTTTAGAAGGGGCCTGGGCCCTCCCTTCCTACCACTCTCGGCTACAATATTACAGTTGCTGCTTCACTGAGTTAAGCCCTCTCCATTGTCACCAGTCGGTGTGTCATTGCAAGGCACTGGGCACAACGGAACCTCAGCCAATTTACACAACCCCCAAAGATCAATCAATACTGACCGCTGCCCCCAAAGCCCTTCTTGTGGATGACGAGTTTGTAGACCTTTGTTGTTCTCATCTTGTATTGTTGTTTCCTTCAGCTGTTCCAGGCTCGGGACAGAGACCTCATGTTGTCTCCCCGCCACTGAAACAAACACAAAGGCTGGGATATCAGACTTTTCCCTGCAAGTGCGCTTTGATTTCAGTCCAGTGAAGATCCTGGTGGTGTTCCTCTGAGAGATGGCGCCCACCCTAGGATGAAATCACTCCCCCAGTTCCAAGGAGGGCTGGAGAACAAACAGGACCACAGGACCGAGGAACTGAGGGGAATGGAGCCAGGGTCTAGTCAGACCTGAGAGGATATCCTATCACACCCCTAAAGGGAAGGCGGACGGTGAATGGGGCGCTCACTTCCCTGTCCCCATGTACGTAAAACGCCCACATTAAACAGACCTTCAAAGACGTTAGCCCACTCACTTTGTAGATGAAGAAAGTGAGAGCCAAAGCCACAGCAAGGGACTTGCCCAAGGTCACTCAGAGACTTAAAGGCACCCCCACGCTCGCGCTTCGCGGACAATGTCCTGGGCAAAGCGATTACGAATAGGAGGAAAGCAGGGGTTCCTTCCGAAACCTCCATCCGACCAACTCTCGGCGGACCCTTCCGCCTCCATTTCACCGCTGAGGACGCAGAGGCTCAGAGAGGGAAAGAGACTCGTCCAAGGTCACACAGAGAGTAGGACCGGGGTCAGGACTCGAACCTGAGCTACGGCCTCCTCCCCTCAGCCCCCCAAGTTCCAGCCCAGGGCGGCAGCGCCACTCACCCGCAGCTCCGGAGCCCCTTCCCGACTCGAGCCGGGGGCCCCCAGGGCCGGACCCTCGCCGGGTCCCCCGCGCCTCCTCCGGACACCCCGGCTGCACCCCGCGGATGGCGCGGCCACCACCCCCGAGCTCAAGGCGCCGGCAGGCCAGCCCCGGCCACGGAGCGCTCACCTGAGAACCCGCGCGGCTCCGGAGGCTCCGCCCCGAGGCCACGCCCCCGCCACGCCCCCGCGACCCGGGCCGCTCTGGCCGGGCCTCCGTCTCGTCTCGGTGATCGTACCACTTCCTCATCCGGGGCTCGCCCAGGGGGCGGGGCGTCGCGGGCGGCCTCTGGCTCAGGGAGCCTCCCCGGGTTTCCCGCCCAGTGGCTGCGCTGTGGCTCGGCTGGGGAAGGAAATCCTCTTCCTCCCAGACGGTCCGAAATAGATCCGTGCCCAACAGCCCGGTTTCCGGCTTAGCGATCTCGCAACGGGGGTACTCGGGAGACCCCGTCCCGTCTCGCCGAGCTCCGTTTCCGCGTGTGGAGACGAGGTTCCTGCTCGCCCGGCCTCGCTCGAGAACTTTCCCAGAGCGCGCAGGGCCGGCGGCGCACGTGAGCCGGCGCGTGATGGCCGCTGCTGCGAGGTAGCCGCGTTAGGGGGCTTTGAGACGGTCTGCTCCCCTCTGGATGTTTATTGTTTTTTTAAGTAAAGAATCGTTATTGCTCAATTTAAACAGAGAGGGAGAGACAGCAAACCTCCAGGCCCGGGACTCGAACCCTGTGCGGAGTCTGGCGCCCCAACCACCACGCCACCTGCCGGTCCCCGCTCTGGTTATTGATGGCCGTACCTACTCTGAAATCGCATGTCTCTCTTGGGTGGCAAATCCTGTCTTCACAGCCGGGGAAACTGAGCTGAGGACAAGAGACTCCGCTGAAGGAGACAAGTCCAGCCGGCTCGAGGACGGGCGTTTTAACCAGTATCTTCCTGCCCTGCGCAGTGCTCAGCCCAAGCGCTCCTCCTCGGGGTGTCTTTCTCCCAGTGAGAACCCCAGAGCTGCCTGATCCCTGCCTGACGCCCGCAGGGGCTCCTGACAAGTCCTGGCTCCTGCTGCCGCCTCTGCCTGGATGGCTGCAGCTCCATCCTGGCGGTCAGAGGAAGCTTTTTTACATCTGGAATCAACATTTTGTTTATTTTTTAAAGTTTTTTTTTTTGTTTTTTTTTGTTTTTTTTGTTTTTTTTTTTTTTAATTTAGGTTCATTAATTGCAGAAGAGAAAGAAAAAGGTACCCCTACAGAGTCCTCAGCTAAAGATTCACCCCCGGTTTCAGCAGCCCAGGGTCATGGGCACTACCCCACATTGGGCATGTACAGGGAGGTTCCAAAGGTGACCCTGGGACCTTTCTCACGTGGGTCTAGTTTTATTTCTGCTAGACTACTTTCTGGCCCTGAAATGGGTGTTTTAGGTAACACCATTCCCTGGCTTTTGTTTTGTTTTGCCATAGGGTACACGTAATCCACAAAGAGAGACAGAGAGGGAAAGCGAGAAACCACCTCCGGGGGAATGGCCGCTGCCTGATCTCTTCTTCAGTCTACTCTTTAGATTTTGGGCACCCGCAAGCATTCCCACACACAGGCTTTATTTTCAAGCTGCTGGTCCAGGACTTCATCCACAGAGTAGGCCTTGTGGGATCCAGTGCCTTGACTTCCACCCACCTGCTGGCCTCCCTGCTTTTTCTAAACATAATGGCCACCAAATCTACATGGTACCCACAGGTGCCCAGATAGCCTAGTGGTTAACGGTTTTCGTTCCCGCTATGATCAAATTCAAATGAAGTCCACCTGAATAGCTTGAATATGTACTGGGCACTGTGTGTAGGACTTGCCTCACATCGCAGCAGAATGAAAGAGAAGGGATTAATTACAATGTGACAATGCTGCATTAAAGTGTTATCTCCCTCAAGTCTATGGTGCCCTCTGGCAATTAAAAAAGAAAGAAAAACATATATAACTATACATGTTGCAACAGTTACAATTTTTTTCAAGAACCCTACCTTAGTCATGAAAAAACTTTTTTGTTGCCACTTCAGGGTGTGCCCTGAGCCAACACTTGTTTTCTCTTTAACCCCAGCCATGGTGGGAGATCCTTCCTTTCCAGAGGGACCTAATAGGATTCCCTTCTTTGGCTCTCAAGGGAATCTGATATCCATAATTGATGCTGTATCTTAGAAATTTGATTATTTCACTTTTTAATTTGGCAACTCTCATTTAAAAAACTTAAAGCAAGATGAACAGATAGTGTAATGGTTATATTGCCAGACTCTCACATAGTTAACCGTGATTTGAGTCCCAGACTGAGTAGCTTAAAACTCACAGTTTTAAAACTGCCAGCAGGTGGCAGTGGTGGATGTGGGCACTGGATTCCCATGTGGCCGACCATGGTTCGAGTCCTGACCCGGCGGCTTACTCTCTCGCTTTCCCTTTCTCTCTGTCTCTCTCTGGTCAACTTAAAATAATAATAATAATAATAATAATGTAATGGAATTAAATAAATAATTGGATAAAAGCGACCTCACACCGGGCGCATGTGTATGCATGCCTAAAATCTCCAGAGGAGAAGGGATTGTGGTCTGGCCATCCCCCATGGTCGGCCATGTGGGAGTGTCAGCGCCTTAACCACCACTCCACCTGCTGAATCCTATTATTATTTTTAATCTAAAGCTGTCAGGGTTAGGGAGGCCAACGCTGATTGTCCCCAGTCTGGAGATGCACTAGCCTTGGCCCTGCAGTCGCTGCTGCAACCACCTGCAGAATTTTTAGCTGGTAGTCTTGGATGAGTGACTTCTTGTCTAGAATTTCTCCCCTGTTGGGAGTAATAAAAAACATATGTCTTGGGATCAGCAGTTAGCATGATGGCTATGTCGCTGAACTCACATGTGGCCGACCGCGGTTCAGGTCCTGGACCTGGTGGCTTAAACTCACGCCGGGCATGTGAGCGTTTATGCCCAGGATCCCAGGCGAAGAATGGAGGAGAGGGGATTGTGGCGTGGCCATCCCCCGTGGGGGGGGTGATTTCTCGCTTTCTGTCTCTCTCCTCCTGGTCAGCACACGTGTCCTATAGCAAAAACCTCTCAAAAATTTTTCTTTAATTAATTAATAATTACTCTTTCTTTTTTTTGTTTTTGTTTTTTGTTTTTGTTTGTTTGTTTGTTTGGAGAGGTTTTTGCCTTGACACAATCCCGTCTCCTTCATTCCCCTCCTGGGATCTTGGGCGTGCACACACATGCAATCGGCATGAGTTTATAGCCATCAGGCCTGAGACTCAAATTGCAGTTGGCCATGAGAGTCCAGCAAAGTACTGCTCCGCCCTTTGCTGGCCCCCATTCACATAATACTTTAATACACCATACACTTTTTTAAAAGAATTATTTAACTTTATTTTAATTTGACCTGAGTGAGAGAGAGAGAGAGAGAGAGAGAGAAAGAAAGCGAGAAAGGGAAAGTGAGAAAGCAAACTGCTAGGTCTGGTATTCGAACTGTGGTCAGCCATGTGGGAATCCAGTCCCCTTAACCACCATGCCACCCATTGGTCCCCACCATACACTTTTTTTTTTTTTTCCCCACCATACACTTTTAAAATTAAGATTAAAGCAAAAATAACATAATGAACCCTCCCTCCCCAAATTAACTTTTCTTTCTTTCTTTTTTGCTATAGGGCATGTGCACACTCCAGGGAGACAGAGTGAAAGGAGAATGCACCCCCCTCCCAAGGGAATGGTCATGCCACAATCCTCCATCTCTCTCTCGGGATTTTGGACACACATTCACGTGCCTGGCATGTTTCTCAAGTGGCCGAGTCCAGGACTTGACCCCTGAATTTGGCCTTGTGGGATCCAGCTCCTTTATCTACTAGGCCAAAGAGCCAACCCAAAAGCCACGTTTTATTTTATTGTATTTATTTATTTTTATTTTGTCATAGGGTGCATGCACTTACCAGAGATAGACAGAGATAGTGAGAGGGGAAATGAGAAACTAGCCCCCCCCCCCCCCCCCCCCCAGGAAGATGGCCATGCCACAATCCCTTTTCCTCCATCCTCTTTTTGAGACCCTGGGCATGTACTTTTCTGTCTCTTTGGTGAGCACCCTATGGTAAAGAAATCTCAAAAAAAAATAATAGAGATAATATCAATGATGCTGTGCAGAGCAATACTGCAGCCTGAGGCAGAAGAAAGAACCAGTTGTACTGGTTCTCTCAGATCTCCTTCCACACTGCCGTTGTCTGACAGAGTAGTTGAAATTTACCATGAAGTTAACTTCTGGTTACGTCATCCCAATAGCGTCTGTGTCTATTTAAAAAAAAGACAGTAGTGGGGACCAGCAGGTGGCATGGTGGTTAAGGTGCTGGACACTCCCACATGGCTAACCATGGTTCCAGTCCCGGACCTGGTGGCTTCCTTTGTCTCTTTCCTTCTCTCTCTCTCTCTGTTTCTCTCTGGTCAAATTAAAATAAATAAATGAATAAATAAAATAAAATAATAAAATAATAAAAAAAAAAGACAGTAGCTGGATCAGTCAGGTGGCATGGAGGTTAAGGCAATGAATCCCACATGACTGACTGCTGACTCTGCCATTCAAATTGGCCTGGTGGTTTGAAAAACATGCCAGGCACACATGCATGTGTGGACAAAATCCAGAGAGGAGAATGGAGGAGAAGGGATTACAGCCTGCCCTTCCTCCTTGGGGAGTGGTTTCTCATCCTCTGTCTCTAACCAGCACATATACCCTATGGCAAAAAAAAAAAAAAAAAAAAAAAAAAAAAAAAAAAAAAAAAAAGAAGTATTTAATTCCATTTATTCTTTTTCTTAAAAGAATTATTTAACTATTTTTTTAAGAATTATTTTATTTAACTCTATTTATTATTATTATCATTATTATTTTCCAGTTTGATCAGAGAGAGACAGAGACAGAGAGAGAGGAAGTGAGAAAGCAAGCCACCAGGTCCGTGACTTGAACCGTGGTCGGCCATATGGGAGTCCAGCGCCTTTAACCACCATGCCACTTGCCGGCCCCAACTATTTACTTATTTTAATTTGACCAGAAAGGGACAAAGCAAGAGAGTGAGAGAGAGAGAGAAAGAGAGAGAGGGGGAAAGGGGGAAAGCAAGCTGCCAGGTCCAGACCCAAATCACAGGTGGCCATGTGGAAACCTAGCACCTTTTAACCACCAGACCACCTGCAGTGCCCCTCCCCCCATGGCAATTTAAAACAACAGTGGCAACAAAGCAGTGGCCTACATATTGTCCGTAGATACATCATTATAGCCTACTCAATGAGAAGTAAGAGGACATCCAGACATGGCCGAATTTATTGGAGTTTTATTGATTAAGTCGGTGGCATACAGGGGACTCATGTTTCTCACAATCCCACAGCCCTGAGTGCAAGGTGAAAGGTGCTTATAAAGGCAAAAAATCACTTTTTTGGTTGACACAAGAACAAAGAGTGGAGGCCTCAAAAGGGTAGGGGTAGGGTTTTACAATGTAAAAGCAAAAGCGAATTACAGAAGCAGAACAAGCAGGTTAATCATTCCTAAGGGTATGTTCCATCCCTACCTAAAGTCTTCATGACTCAGGGCAAGGGGTCTGGGGACTGATGATTACATTACTAAGGAACATCTTAGGGTAGGGAGTTTAGGGTTATTTAGCAAAGACAAGAGTGTTACTCTGCTCTAGGCAAAAGGAGAAAGCAAGTTTCCAGTAGAGAGAGGAGTTCAAAATGGAGATCTACTTCACATAAAGACCCCATAAGGACTCACACAGGGCTGCAGACAGCAGGGTTGTCACATATGTTTCTGTACCTCCACCCCAAACTAAAGCTGGGAAAACCATTATCTTAGCCAAAGTGTAGCCATTCATTTTTATATTGTGATCAAAGACGAGAAAGTTAAAATGTTCCCCTCAAACCTCTAAGCCTCTAGAGTTTATCCACCTTGTAATCTGCCAGGTGGATAAACTCCAAAAAGGAACAGATTTCTTCCTTCCTTCCACCCATCCATCCTTTCATCCTCTTTATTCTGTGTTGTTTTGTTTTTGCTATAGGACCTGTATTGGGGGCACACATGCACATATCTGGCATGATTTTTCAGGCCCCCGGGTCTGGGACTCGAACCACACACAGTTGGTCACATGGAATCCAGCTACCATAACCTCCACACCACCCGCTGGCCCTCTCTTTATTCTTAACATAAAGCTGTGTGATTTGACGCAAATCAATTTCATTCTCTGGACCTCCTCAACCCCTCCTGGGTAAACCTTTTTTTTTTTTTTTTCCTTTCCTCAAAGGTCTATGGAGTGTCTACGTCTGTGCCACAGTGATGCCTGCACGAAGTGAGGAATAAAACAGGTACAGGTGGGGTATGAGAGGGACAGACAATAAATAAATCAATAAAGAGAGGAAGCTCTTTCAAATAGTGCTAAAGCTACCAAGAGACTAAAACCACGTGCCATGACCAAGCGAAGGCCTGGGTGCCTTGGAGGAGATTTAGTGGTCAGTGACATGAGAAGCTGGAAACGGTGTGACCTAAGACAGAAGACAGACTGCAGTTATAAAAAGACCCCTAGAGCTGCCAGACTGGTAGCAGTGAGGCCCAGGGAGTTGCAGCCGTGCAGGTCTGAAAAATGGGGGAGTGGACCAGGGTGGTGGTAGTGGACCAGGCACTGGGCCCCGGGACCCAGCAGAAGCGGGGCCAGCAGGGTATGTATCCCTTTAAGAGTCTGAGCCGCGGGAACAGGCTCGGAGGCGGCCAGGGCGGGCCGAAAGCCGGAGGTCAGCGGCGGGAAGAGCCGCCCCTCCAGTGCGCGCGCGCCGCGCGGGGCGGGGCTTGGATGAGTCCGCATGGCTGGCTCGGGCCCCGGATGAGGAAGTGCGGGAGGACCATAGAGACGAAGAGGCGGCGGCGGCCGGAGCGCCCCCGGGCTCTCCGCTCTGTAGGCTCAGGTAGACTTGGCGGCGACCGGGCTGCGGCTGCAGAGGCTGAGCTGGCGGAGCGAGCGCGGGCGGTGGAGCAGGCCTCGGGGTAAGAGGCCGAGGGCCGGGGTGCTTCGGGCGCAGCCGCCCCGCCCCACTTCGCCCTAAGGGGACTCTGCGGGGAGGAGCTGGCCGGAGGGGAGCCCGGGCCCCCCGCCCTCTCGGGGCCCCGAAGGGAGCGGAGGCTGCGCTGCGGGCGGCGGAACGACCCCGAGAGAGGGCGGACACCAGGCCTCGCGTCGCTGTTGGGGAGCGCCTTCTCCGAGTCCGGCTTTGAGCCGGGTGGAGAGACTCCACCGACCTCCATCTAGCCAGGGCCACCCCCTCCCCAACTTCTCTCCTGCGGGAGATCGACGCCCCTTGTCGCGGGCGTACTCTCTTGATCGATTCTCGTCCGTCTCTTTGCAGAGGGACACCCACTCGTAGGGTGCGAGAACGGGATTCGGAACTTATCCTAGGTGGGATAAGGAATAACCCCCAAACAAGATCTTTCCCCCCACTTTGGTCAGCGCCCCCCAGGTGAAGAGGGAGGCTCCCAACTTGTCTAAAAGTGACAGATCTTCCTTCTAAGAGACTTAACCTTCTCTCCTTTATTTCCACCTTACCCCGAGGTTTAGAAAGGAAGACTGAATTTACTCAATGGGATTAGAAGTCAGCCTTTCTCCCCCTGCCCAACCGTGCCACGGAGAACTACGCTTCTCTTCTTCCCTTCACTATCTTGGTACAATGGACTCTCCTTTGCACAATTAAAAGCATGGCTTTTGGAGTGTGATAGTGCAATCCTGCCCACCACTTAATATCTCTGTGACCTTGACTAATTGCTTAACTTCTCAGTCTCAGCCCATCTCTAATTAGGATACTCTTAGAGTTGTCAGGAGGGCTAAGGGGGGAATTCGTGTAAACGCTTAACACAGCCTAAGTTTTCGGTATGTTGTTAGTGTTATTATTGCTTTGTTTAGAAAAAGAAAATGGATATCTTGCACAGGAAAGCGAATTTTTCCATGCATGCCTTCTCCCACACCCATCACAAGGATTCAGTCCATCCTATCACACCCAAGAGGAAGATCCCCCCCCCCCCCCCTTGAATGGAGAAAGACTCTTCCACTCCCCTTACTCCTCAAATGAACAAAGAGAGCCTCACTGAGAATAATTAGGAAAAAAGGTTTAGCTTTTGGAAATGGGTCTGTGTGTTAAAGGAATCCTAATGCCCGAAGAAGCCAGCCTTTCCTTTGTCCACGCAAAGCTATCACTTCCTCCTGACTGGTTAGAGATGTCCTCTCCCACTCCCCCGACTTGCTCTAGTGACAAAAAAGCTTCCTTCTGCCTGCCCATCCCCTTCTCTGCACACCCCTCTCCAAGAGAGTGATTCCAACTCTTACCTTTCTCTTGCTCTCCCAACAAAAACAACTACACTTGAGGAAAGGACTCTTCCTCCTGTATATACGTAGAGTGGTGCAGATGGTTTTTTTCCTCCTCTTCCTTTGAAAAATAGATGCAAAGGGTTTTTGTTGGTAAGAAATCAGGAGCATTTTTGCTGTGACTCTCCATGTGGAGACAAGGATCGTTCTGCTGCCTGTTAGTTAAGGGAGAAAGAGGGAAACAGCGCTGATGCTTTTGAGATTTCCTGCACACTCCATGTTGAAGAGCTGGGCCCTGTTCAGTAAATAACTTCCCTGCCTCACTTTCAGCTTGTCTTGAGATCTCATTAAAAGATTCTTCTTTCTCTGTCCCTCAAGAAGAGGCCCCTTCTACGAACTCCCTCATGGAGGGATTGGCTACAGTGTCTGAATCTTTGGAAAAGAAAGCCCCTTTCTCAAGGTGAAAGGAGTGTTGCGAACTTCTGAGGGCCTGGTCGTTATTGTGAGTATTGTTCCTTGACACAAGCATGGCAGCGCCCAGTGTTACTAGCAGCTCCTTTGCTTTGGAATTAAAGGGAGGGAGATCTTGAGACTGATGATTATTGAGGCACATGGTATTCTGTTCTTTTCTTTGTTTGATTTTTTTTTTTAATGTTTTGTTTAGTGCTGTAAATTTTATAGCTCCAGAACTTTTGTGTTGGGTAGTGTTTGCATGACTAAAGTAAAAGTTGCTGTATTATCAGTTTTTAGTATTGCAAAATGTATTTTAATACGATTGAGAGCTGCAAAATTAATTTTTCACTGCTTCCCTTGTTTTCATTACTTGGTGGGAATGAACACTGCCAAATTACCTGAAGGCATACTAAAGAAAACTTTTTTTTTGGTATGTAAAGTGTTCTTAAATTACCTCAATTGCTGTTGAGTTCTTGCCTAGGGATTAGTCTGAGCTCTGTACTACCATTGTTGGTGACCCTAGGTGTGCTTCGCTTAAACAAAGAGAAATAGAAAAGTTATGCTTTAGAGTTATGGGGTTTGTAAGAGTGACAGGACCCTGTGAGATCATTTGGTTTACCTTGTTCTGGTTTACACATGAAAAACAAGCCCAGGAAAGTTCATGAAGCTTTCACTTAACCCGCCAGAGGCCAGGCAGATAGGAAGTGGGAGGCAGGGTAGGGACCCAGGCCTCCTGGCAATTAGAATTCTCACAACTGAGCTTCTGCATTAGAAACAGAAAGATTGGGGTCAGCAGGTGGTGTGATGGTTAAGGCACTGGGCTACCACATGGTCTACTATGGTTCCAGTCCTGGACCTGGGGGGCTTGCTGCTTTTTTAGCAAATTAAATAATAATAATAATGATGATGAATTAAATTAAGAAAATAAAAAATAAATAGGACCAGCAAATGGTGTAATGGTTACATCACTGGAATCCCACATAGCTGACTGTGGTTCTAGTCCCAGACCTGGTGGCTTAAAACTCACACCAGGTGTGTGTGTGTGTGTGTGTGTGTGTGCGTGTGTACCCCAGATCCTGAGAGGTGACTGGAAGAAAGGGTTTGTGGAATGGCCATCCCCCCAGGGGTTGATTTCTCACTTTTCTGTCTCTCTTTCTGATAAGCACAAATAGCAAAAATCTCTCTCAAAAAGAAAGAAAGAAAGAGAAAAAGAAACAAAAAATATCACAAAGTAATTCCACCCAACTCGAGAGAATTACTTCTTTCTTGTTTGAGAGATTTTTGCTGTAGGGCAGTGCACTTGCTGGAGAGACAGAAATCAGGAACTCATCGCCCCCCAGGGTAGATGAGTTGGCCACGCAGCAATCCCTTCTCCTCCACTCTTCTCTTATTTTTTTTGAAGAGGTCTTTGCTATAGGGCGCGTGCACTCACCAGAAAGACAGAAAGAGACAGACAGAAAGCCAGAAATCACCCCCCCACCCCACCCCGGGAGATGGCCATACTGCAATCCCTTCTCCTCCATTCTCCTCTTGGGATCTTGGGCACGCATGCTCATGTGTTCGGCATGAGTTTAAGCTACCAGGTCCTGGACTCGAACCACGGTTGAGTACATGGGAGTCCAGCGACGTAGCCATTATGCCATCTCCTGGTCCCACTCCACTTTCCTCTTGAGATCTTGGGCATGCATGCATATGTGCTCAGCTTTTAAACTGTTGGGCGTGAGACTTGAACTGTGGTCAGCCATGTGGGAGTCTAGCACCTTAACCGCTATGCCAACTGCTGGCCCCCAAGAATTTCTTTTTTATGAAATAATTTTACTCTCCCTATAAATCTTAATTCTTTTCATTTTCTTTTCAGGAATAAATCTCAAATTATGTAACTAATATCTTCACCCAGTAAGTTGATAATAAGTGAGGAGTAAGCTGTACATTTTTGGCTATATCTTATAAACACATTACTCTTTTCTTTTTGGAGAGGTTTTTGCTATAGGGTGCGTGCACTCACCAGAAAGAGAGAGCCAGAGAGACAGAAAGCAAGAAATCATCCCCCAGGGGGGATGGCCATGCCACAATCCCTTCTCCTCTCAGAATCTTGGGCACGCACACACACGCGCCCAGCGTGAGTTTAAGCCACTGAGTCCAGGACTCAAACCGCAGTCGACTACATGGGAGTTCAGCAACAGAGCCATTATGCTAACTGCTGGTCCCTACATTACTCTTTTATGTTAAGTTGAAAACTTTTTTCTTTTTCTTTTTTTTTTTTTTTTTTCCTTCTTTTTTTGGAGAGGTTTTTGCTATAGGGCGCGTGCGCTCCCCAGACAGACAGAGAGAGACAGAGAGATAGAAAGCAGGAAATCACCCCCCAGGGGGGATGGCCACACCGCAATCCCTTCTCCTCCATTCTCCTCTCGGGATCTTGGGCACGCACGCACTCGCGCCCGGCGTGAGTTTAAGCCGCCGGGTCCGGGACTCGAACCGCGGTAGACTACGTGGGAGTCCAGCAACATAGCCATTACGCTAACTGCTGGTCCCAAGTTGAAAACTTTTATGGTTGAAGCAGAGAGCTGACAGTTGAAAAGATACTGATAAAAATAAAGCCAATAATACAGTTACAGTTGTTTATCATTATGTACTTGGATCTTGGGAAATAATAGAAAGCACTTTAGACCTGAGTAACAGGGACTAGCAGATGGCTTAGTGATAACATCCTGGACTCCCACATGGCTGCCCACGGATTGAGACCCAGACCCAATGGCTTGAAAAAAATCACACTGGGCGTGTGTGCATGCATGCCCAAGATCCCAGGAGGAGAATGGAGGAGGGATTGCAGTGTGGCTATTCCCCCAGTGAATGATTTCTTACTTTCCCTCTCACTGTCTGTCTCCCTGTCTCTCTTTCCAGCAAGTGTGCGCGCGCATGCACACACACCCCGTAAGGCAATACCTCTCAAAAAAAAAAAATCTTACAGTTTAAAAAAAAGGTACAACATGTAGATAAGTCATTGGTGATCTGCCTGGTAACTTTTTTTTTTTTAATAATTATTTTATTTAATTTTTAATTTATTCATTCATTTATTTTAATTTGACTAGAGAGAGGGGGCGGGGGTGAGAAAGCAAGCCACGAGGTCCGGGACTTGAGCCATGGTCACCTGCTAGTCCCCCTGCCTGGTCACACTGTTACCCAAGGTAACACTGTTACTATTTGGCTTATATGCTTTCATATTTTTCTGTGTTCATATATACGATTTTGTTTTGTTTTTGCTAGAGGGCACTTGGAGCAGGGGTTGAGGGGGTGTTCTGCCCCCATGGGGATGATCACATTGCAGTCCCTTCTCTGTTTCGCTCTCTTTTTGGGATTTTGGATATGCATGTGTGTGCCCTGCATGTTTCTCAAGCTGCTGGGTCCAGGACTCCAACCATGCTGACTACATGGGCTCCAGCAGCCTTGGCCCCCGGTCCTTACTACCATTCTGGCAATATCAATATTTTGATAGATGATGATGTGCGCTAGTGAGCTGAAAATAATTTTAATTATTTTATTGTCTAGACTTACATTTTCTCACTCAGGGTTCTAGCTGTTCTTGGTAACTTAACTGTAGGTTCTGCTCAGAGATTTAAGAACTCATCATCGAACTAGGAAGAAAAGGAGGCAGTATCCGTTTTGCACCCACAGCCAGTGTATCTTGTTGTTTTACAGGTTGAAAAATTTAGAATTCTGTCCAAACAAGTGTCAAGAGATGATAATAGCCAGACCAGCAGGTGGGATGTAGGTTAAGGTGCTGGATCCCACATGGTCAACTGTGTGAGTAGAGTCCCAGACCACTGGCTTGAAAATCATCCTGGGGATGTGTGGGTGCATGCCCCAAATCCTGAGAGGAGGCCCACCGGGGGTGATTTCTCACTTTCTCTCTATCTGGAGAGCATACATGCCCAAAACTGAGGGGCAGGTTGCGGGGAGAAGATAGCCTTTTGATACTTCTGGAAGTTGTCTTTTGATGACTAAAGCTTTAAAATTCTGTTCTGGCCAATGCCAGTTAATGGTGTAGGTACAGTCATGGGAGAGGCACTGGCACTGCTGCCTTAAGAAATTTTGAACCATTGGATGTGATTGCTAATACTGACTTGTTACGATAAAGGTCTATTTAGTAAACGTGTGTTTATGTATTTATTTTTTATTTTTAAAAAGAATTTTCTTCCTTCCTTTCTTTCTTTCATTCCTTCAATTTGACCAGAGAAGGATAGAGAGAAAGAGAGAGAGGGAAGTGAGAAAGCAAGCTGCCTGGTCTGGGACTTGAACTGTGGTTGGCCATGTGGGAGTCCGGTGTCCTTAACCACCATGCCACCTGCAGGCCCCATAAACATGTATTTACCGGGACCAGCAGTTAGCGTAATGGCTATGTCGCTGGACTCCCACGTAGT
Organism: Tupaia tana; assembly: GCA_026018925.1. NCBI lineage: Eukaryota > Metazoa > Chordata > Mammalia > Scandentia > Tupaiidae > Tupaia > Tupaia tana. The sequence continues at coordinate 3,894,512 of JAKSZU010000026.1, forward strand.
CGACCGCAGTTTGAGTCCTGGACCCGGTGGCTTAAAACTCATGCCGGGCGCGTGTGCGTGTGTGCCCAAGATCCCGAGAGGAGAATGGAGGAGAAGGGATTGTGGTGTGGCCATCCCCCCTGGGGGGTGATTTCTCACTTTCTGTCTCTCTCTGTCTGTCTGGCGAGCGCACGCGCTCTATAGCAAAAACCTCTCCAAAAAAAAGAAAAAAAGAAAAAAAAAAACATGTATTTACTATAACCCTGCATGAAGTGGCCTCAGGAACAAAATCTTGAACTAGGACTGTGGGAATGGACGTGAGTAGAATTGGAAACACCAGAGTTGTGTCCACGGCCTACAAATGCTAATCGAACAGCAAGTTCAAGATCAGATATGGTTATGTGTGGGGCTTCAAGTCGGAGCTCTGTTAATTGTGGTGCTGTTACCAAGGGAAGCAGTAGGGATTATTATGAGGGCATATCGTCCCTTCTTGTTTCTCAGAGTCATTTACATGAAGAAAGACTCATTCATTGGATTGAATGAATCTGCATCAAATTCTTTAGTCCCTTAGAATGTATTCATTCAACAGATACTGTGTCAGGCACCTGTTCTAGGCAGTTGGGATATAACAGTGAACTAAACAGATAAGATTCATGCCCTGAAAACAAATAGAAAACCATCTTTCTTTTCTTTTCCTTTTATTTTTTTTTTTTTGGCTCATAATTATTTTAGGGGCCAGCAGGTGGCGTCATGGTTAAGGTGCTGAACTCCAGCATGGCCGATCACAGTTCAAGTCCCGGACCTGGTGGCTTGCTTTCTCACTTTCCCTCTCGCTTGCTCGCTCTGTCTCTGGTGAGCATATATGCCCTATAGCAAACTTAGTAATAATAAATTAAAATGAATAAATAAATTTTAAGAATTATTTTAATTTGCTATAAAGCATGTGTGCCCACCAGAGAGAGAGAGTGAGAAAGTAAGTCACCAGGTCCGAGTCTCGAACCCTGGTCAGCCATGCGGGAGTCCAGTGCCTTAACTGCCACATCACCTGCTGGTCCCACCAGCTTTATTTTCTAATTTTCATAGTCTGTCCTTAGATGCTCAGACATTATTGTATTCTCATTTGCATTTTCTGGCCCTTCAGACTGAATTAGGAATTTCTGATAAAGCAGTATTTGAATTAAAATCAAACAGGTATCTGTTAAAGGCTACGGTGTTCATTTTTCCACAAATGCAGTCTATGATGGAAAAAGTTTGGTGTCAGGTAATGTTTGCATTTGAAGTAGAATTAATTTTCCTTATTTTAATCAGTTTGAACTGAGATAACTCTCTTTTGCCCTGTCAAGATTTTAAACTCTTGCCCCTTTGATTTGTGTCAGGGTGAACCATTTGATGTAAAGGACTCGACTCCGTAATCTGCAGCTGCCCTCATGCTGTCATCCGGAGTAGAGACTCAGCCAGTTGCACTTGATTCCTCCATGTCTGCCGTGGTACAGGAATTATACTCTGAGCTCCCAGTAAGTGTCTCCAAAGAGCTTCCTGCTGACTCTGAGCCACGTGTGCTTCCAGATGTAAAACCTGGAGCCTCAAGTTCTCCTTTAAATCCAAGTAGGACATTGCCCTTGGAGCTGCAGAGGACTCATGTGGAAAGTTGCTGTGAAGAAACCCCCGAGACCTTGGATCATGGGGGTGAGGCTGGGTGGTGTGGGCCAGTGGAGGTTCCCACAGCAGGAGGTTCTATGGCTTCTGGGATCTCAGATAGAGAAGAGAAAATTAAGAACACGGAACTGAAGGTCTTTAGAAATCAAGGGGACCAGGAGGAAATTGTAAGAGACCCCTCTGAGGGTGCAAAGGAAGACCCATCACGTCAACATTCCACAGCTGCTGAAGAAAAGATCGGTCCAAGTCAGGTAAGAAATGAGAACTTTATTCAGACACTTTTCAGGGGAATGCTTCTCCTGTAAAATGCAGATGCTGACAGGTAGCTTATGGTGTATTCGGGAAACATTCCCAAAATGTTGCTTTTGGTGTTAACTCTTTTTTTTTTTTTTTTTTTTTGATGGTCTTTTAAAACATTTGTATTGGGACCGGCAGATGGCATGGTGGTTAGGATGCTGGCGACATAGCCATTATGCCAACTGCTGATCCCAAATTTGGCAACATTTAACAAAAATGTGCAGGCCCTGGTCTATTGACCTAACACTCTTGTTACTAAGAATCTATCCTCAGATACACTTCCAATGGTAGGAAAATACATATACATAGGTTATTTTTTGTAGCAGTTCATAATCGCAACATGTTGGAAATTACCCGAGTGTCCATATAGAGGAGAGAGATTGAGGCAACTATGGAATATGGTATATAGAATCTCCATACATAGGTACTACACAGAATAATAAAGAATATGGAAGGTCTTTGTGCACTAATGTGGAATAAGTTCCAGGAGCATCAGAGGACCCCAAGACAACCTCCAGGTTTCATAATTCACTAGAAATCGAAGGACTCCACCCGGAGTTGTACTCACAGCTAAGATTTATTACAACAAAAGGGTACAGAAAAAAATCAGCACAGGGAAAGGGGGCACAGAGCTAAGTTCAGAGGAAATGAGATGCAAGCTTCCAAGCGCCTCTCCTAGTGCAGTCACACACACTGAACCTCCTCTTCTAACAAATGGTGACAACACATGCACGATGTCTTCTATGGAAGCTGGTTAGAGAGTCTGTGCTGGGGCTTTTACTGGAGACTTATCACATGGGTGGCCTCTGCTTGCCATATCCTCAAAGTCCAGACCCCCAGTAGGAAAGCAGATGTGGCGCATAACCCACGTTGTTGGACAAGCGCAGTGAGACACTCTTCTCATTTAGGGAATGCGGAAAACTCCCAGATCTAGTACTTAGGTGCTAGTTGAGGTCAACCTTGTAAGTAGGCCTTTCTAAGGGTAGCTAGCCAGGCCTGCCATGTTGACTTTTTTCAAAGTTAGTTTGTTTATTTATTTTTTCCATAGGAGAGAGAGAGACAGACACAGCCAAACAGGTCTTCATGCTGTGATCCATCCCTAGTCTCGACCTCAAGTCGAAGCTGGCTTGGATTATTGGGCATGTATGCCTCCAGCATGCTCGAGGTCCCAGGACAAGAACCTAGGACCTTGCCTATGTGGGACCAGTTATGTTACCACTGTGACACCACTTGCCTCACGTTGATTCTTTTCTGCAAACTAGGATATCCTGTTAAGTGAAAAAATGCAAAGTGCAAATGATTAGTATTCTAATCATTTTGTAGTATTCTCTTTCTTTTTTTATTATTTTTTAAGAATTATTTCATTTAACTTTATTTATTTATTTATTTCAGTTTGACCAGAGGGAGACAGAGAGAGAGAAAGTGAGAAAACAAGCCACCAGTCTGGAACTCAAATCATGGTCAGCCATGTGGGAGTCCAGCGCCCCTAACCACCACGCCACCTGCCGGCTCCTACCCTCTTTTATACAAGAAAGATGGGAGACTGGGACCAGCAGATCATGTAACGGTTATGTTGCTGGACTCCCACACAGTGGACAGCAGTTTGAGTTCTAGATCCAGCAGCTTAAAACTCACAGAGGGTGGGTATGCGTGTGTGCCCAAAACCCCAAGAGGAGAATGGAGAAGAGATTGGGGCGTGGCTATCTTCCCTGGGGATAATTTCTCACTCTTTGTCTCTCTCTGTCTCCAGTGAGTGCACATGCCCTGTAGCATAAAATCTCTCTTTAAAAAAACAAACAAACAAACAAACAAACAAAACACGGGAGACTAAAAGAGTGTGTACAGGTACCTTTATACTTGTATACAGTCCACATGTGAACACAAGGGAAGGAAGAATCAGGCAGTAATGGCTTTGGTTACCTGTAGGAAGTGAATGGGTGCAGGGTGGGAGGATTGAAAATGGAATCGGAGAAAGAGGCTTCTGTTAACTACACTTCTCTATATAGTTTAGGCAGCTTTTTTTTTTTTTTTTTTAAGTTCAGGCTTCTTACTGAAAAACTAAATAGCTGATTAGACAGGATGTGGGGAGGGACCTAAAATTGGATACAAACTATAACAACAAATCTGATTGTTGCAAATGAATAACAAAACCACAACAGAGAGTAGGGGCAGGTAGCTCTTGTAACCGGGAAATGGTACTTTGACTATATACTTTTTTTAAAAATAATTATTTTATTTAGCTTTATTTGTTATTATTGTTTTCCAGTTTGATCAGAGAGAGACGGAGAGGGAAAATCAGAAAGCAAGCCACCAGTCTGGGACTTGAACTGTGGTTGGCCATATGCTCCTTTAATTGCCTCATCCCCTGCTGGCTCTTCACTATAGACTCCTAAGACTAAAGCAAGCAAGCAAGCAAGCAAGAAATCAGTCAGTCACTCACTCACTCACTCACCCACCCAAGAAATTTTAATAAGTTTATTTTTCATAGGGGTACGATTTAGCATTTCCTGAATAAAGTAGTTGTGTGTATTCTAGGACTGAGCAAACAAACATAGATGACGAGGGGCTGCAGAGTAGCACAGCTGGGAAACACGATGCTTGGCGAGGCAATCTCACATGCAAAGATTCTTGGTTCAAGACTGTAGATCTCCTTGAGTACCCTGGGCACACGTGTCCATGATCTGGGGCGGCTGAAGGCCGCTGGTTGGTTGTGGCATCAAGGCCTTGTGGGGAGTACTGCCTCTGTCTGTCTCACTCATGGAAGAAATAAATGAACTTAAAAAGATAAACCTGAGGGGACCTCCAAAAGTTCATGGAAAAATGGAATTAAAATGTGAGTTTGGGGCCAGCAGGTAGCGTGGTGGTTGAGGCTCTGTACTTCCACATGGCCCCCATGGTTTGAGTGTCAGACTTGTCAGCTTGCTTTCACTTTCTCCGTCTCTGTCTCTCTCTGGTGACAGCAAATTAAACAGTAGTAATAAGATTAATGATTTTTTTAAAATGTTAGTTTATTTTGGTGTAGAAAAATATAACATCCAGGCATGGTTTTTCATAATATACTTTCCCTAGAAACTTTTTGATGACCCATTATATATTGTGAATAATGAGAGGCAGCTTTCTCATTCTCAGAGAAAGAAATGACAAAGACAGCAGGGGAGGCTAGGATGAACCCTATGGCGCTGAATTGGAATTAGTGTTATGAGCATGAATTTAGAATGAACCCTGTGGTGTGGAATTGTAATTAGTGTTATGAACATGAATTTAGTAGGGGTTTTTTGTTTGTTTGTTTAAAGAGATTTTTGTTATAGGGTGCATGTGCTTTCCAGAGAGACAGAAAGCAAGAAATTACCGCTCCATGGGGTGGCCATGCTGTAATCCTCTTTTCTCCATTCTCTTCTCAGGATTTTGGGCACATATGCACACACATTCACTGTGAGTTTTAAGCTGCTGGGTTCGGGACTCAACTGTGGTTGGCTACATGGGAGCCCAGAGATATAACCATTACGCCATCTACTGGTCCCAAATTTAGTGTTATTAATAAGTATACAAATGCTGGCTTGTGGACTTGCGAGATAGGGCCTAGAACAGTAGCAGATACCTCATAGCACCGAGCACACATAGTGCCCAGCTCCTGGTTTCTAAATATCATCTTCCAATAAAAGGAACCAAGATTTCTTGGAGCAACGGCTGCCGTAGGGCCGGAGAGGGAAGAACAAAGACGAGCATAGAACAGTTTGTGTTGAAAGGCTCAAATAATAATGGGGGCGTATCACATCAGAAGGTCATAGGAGCCAACTGAACAGGCTCTCAGAGGCCAAGACTGGGATCATTTGAGTTTAAAATAAATGAAAGTGATGGGACCAGCAGTTAGCATAATGGCTATGTCGCTGGACTCCCATGTAGTTGACCATGGTTCGAGTCCCGGACCTGGTGGCTAAAACTCACGCTGGGCACGTGTGCGTGCGTGCCCAAGATCCCAAGAGGAGAATGGAGGAGAAGGGATTGCAACGTGGCCATCCCCCCGGGGGGTGATTTCTCGCTTTCTGTCTCTCTGTCTGTCTGGCTGGTGAGCGCACGTGCCCTATAGCAAAAACCTCTAAAAAAGTAAATAAATAAATAAAAGATCTTACAGAATTCCAATTAATAAACAAGGAAGGTGGGCCATGTGGCATGGTGGTTTAGGCGGCTGGATCCTACATAGACAACTCTGCAGTTCTAGTTCCAGACGTGGCAGCTTGAAAAACTTGCCTGGTACATGTGTCTGTGTCCCCAAAGTCCTGAGAGGATTTCTCATTTCTTTCCCTCTTTCTGTCTCTCTCTGGTGAGCACATATGCCCTATGGCAGAAACCTAAGAACAAAGTGAAAATGAACATTCCAGTCGTGGAATAGCTGGATCATGAAATGATAAGCTAACAAAAAATAATTCTTTCCTGCTTTATGATTAATGCAGAAAAGTATAAAAACTTGCAACTAATACTTTTGTGCCTTGATCAGGAGCACCCCATTATTGGGGAGGGGAGAGGAAAGGCAAGGAAGGAAAGAGAAAACTGTCTGAGAACAGGCTTGGGGAGGGGACAGCAGCAGCAGCCTGGCTGGGTTGTGAAAGAGCATATTTAGCTCCGAGCGCCACTCTTACAGGAGAAAGGGTGAGCCCTGGTGTGCGGATCCCAGCTCGGAAGTGGTAAAGGCTGGTCTTATTTCAGACTGTACCAGAAATATAGAAACTGGGGTATGTGACATCCCACACAGATGATTTAGCATTGCAAGTCCTTTAGGTCTTGCTTGAGTTAGAGTGTGTGTGTGTGTGTGTGTGTGTGTGTATCTTTATTTTTATGCTTAGGTATAAGCTGTAGAGTGTTAACGAACTTTTTCTTTCTTTTTTTTTTAAATTATTTTAACTTTATTTATTATTATCATTATTATTTTCCAGTTTGATCAGAGAGACACACAGAGAGAGACAGAGAGAGAGAGAGAGGAAGTGAGAAAGCAAGCCACCAGGTCTGAGACTTGAACCATGGTTGGCCATGTGGGAGTCCAGCGCCTTTAACCACCATGCCATTTGCTGGCCCCTTAACGAACTTTTTCTATATTTTGTCCCCCATCCTTACCCCCTGTACACTGTAGTGGTATATGTGCCTGGGTTGAATATATTGTAAAAATTTGGTTCCAGTACACATTACTTGTGCTCAACCCAGACACAAAATGTCCTGTCCTGTTCTTTTCTCTTTTCTTTCTTTCTTTCTTTCTTTCTTTCTTTCTTTCTTTCTTTCTTTCTTTCTTTCTTTCTTTCTTTCAAGTTTTGCTATAGGGCACCTATGTTTCCCAGAGACAGAGAGAGGGAGAAAGAGAGAGAGAAGGTGAGAAGTCATTCCCTGGGGGGGATGACCGCATCACATTTCCATTCTCCTCCTGGGATCTTTTGCATACACATACATGCACCCTGTGTGATTTTCAAGCCACTGATCCAAGACTCGTACCACTCTGTCAGCCATGTGTTAAGGGATCTAGCACCTGAACCACCACGCACTGGCAGGCCCCAGAATTGTCCTTATGCGTAACATACAGAGGTCTGGTATATATATTTTTTGACAGATATTTGAAGGTACATAGGGAAGGGACATCAAGTAAAGAAAGCACAATGGCTGTTGATCACTTGAAGCATTTACCAGGTTGGAGACACTTGGGGGTTTTGTTGTTTTAATATGCTAGAGGATGTGTACTCTTGCCAGAGAGAGGGAGAGACAGTGGGAGAGGAGAAAGCACCCCCCACCCCCATGGGGAATGGTCACATTGAAGTCTTTTCTCCATTTCTCCCTCCTTTGCAGATTTTGGGCATGCACATATACACATCCAGCATGTATTTTTAAGCTTCTGGATCCAGGACTCGAACCATGTGGTCAGCCATGTGGGATCCAGCTCCTTTAGTCAACAGGCTACAAGTCAGCCCAGAAACTTGTTTTTTAATGATGTGTTGCTAAGAGACCAAATCTTGTACAGTATTGATGAATTTGCTTACATAGAAGTGTGTTAAGCTAAACACTCATTGGGGACCAGCAAGTGGTGTGGTGGTTAAGGCACTGGACACTCCCACATGGCCAACCACAGTTCAAGTCCCGAACCTGGTGGCTTGCTTTCTCTCACTTTCTCTCTCTATCTCTCATTCTTTCTCTGTCTCTCTCTGGTCAAATTAAAATGAATGAATGAATAAATAAAGTTAGATAATTCTTAAAAAAAAAAAAAAAAACTAAATGCTCGTTAAGTTTACCACTTTTAATCCTGTGAGTCTTTGCTCCTAAGGGAAATAAATTTACAGTGGTGTGAAGAACTTGCCATTTGCTTAAACGGAAATTTTGTTGGGAAGAATTTAATTTTCAGTGATTGAAAGGTGAAAAATCTGAACTTAATGGTCTCACTAGTAAAATTGGTGGCCATTGCTGTCCTCTGGATCTGCCAAGGCATTGTTGTCCCCACGGTCATGGTTTGCATCTCGTGTTGTTAAGAGCGTGTGGCAGAGAAGTCCTCAAGCATTAATGGCAGGCAGGTTGCTGGACTTTATTAAGATAAGATTTTCTCTTAATTATTTCAGCAGTGCTTTTAGATAATTCATTGTGGGTGGGTTTGTTTGTTTGTTGTCATAGGGCATATGCGCTCGCCAAAGAGAGACAGACAGAGGGATAGTGAGAAATCACCTCCCAGGGAGATGGTCACATCACAATCCCTTCTCCTTCATTCTGCTCTTGGGATTTTGGGTATGTGTGCTCCTACTCCTGGCTTGCCACCAGATCTGGGGCTCAAACCACGGTAAGCCATGTGGGTGTCCAGCACCTTAACCACTGCGCCACAAGCTGGCCCCAGGGGCAGTGTTACTAAATGCCTCACCAAGCTAGCATGATCGGTGCCTTATTTAAAGTTACCAGTTATTTTTTCGTGTTAAGATATGTGGAAGAAAATTCTTTTTTAAGATATGTAAAGGTGATTTAAAGTTACTGTTTATGGTTCTTTTCTAGATATAGGAAACTAAAAGATTTGTCAAGAGATGAAGACATTTCTTCTATTTTCCAAGTGCTCTTAGCTATGAAAGTAATCATGACGATTTCCACAAATGTCAGGAAGTCGGAAATACCTCTCTGCTCCTCACTTTGGCCCCTTGATCGAAAACTTTGGTGTGTAGGCAGCCCTACAGTTGGGGCAACTGCTGTCCTTTTACTCATCTGCTTCCGGCTCTGGCTCTAGAAGTTCAGGGTTAGAGGAGCTCAGAGGAGTCTGATTACAAGGAGGCTTGAGGTTTAGAGATACATCAGGCCCTGAAGAACTTAAAACTACCCTTATTTTAGGGACCAGCAGTTAGTTAGTGTAGGGGTTAAGGTGCTGGACTTCTGTGTGGCTGACTGTGGTTCAAGTCCTGGGCCCTGCAGATTTAAAGTCACGCTGGGCAAGTGTTTGTGCATTCATTTCTCACTTTCCCCCTCTCTGTCTCTTTCAGGCATACATACATGTCCTATGGTAAAAACCTTAAACACATACACCCCTTATTTTAAAAGCTGAGGGTGGGACCAGCCCATAGCATGGTGGTTAAGGCTGCTGAATCCCACATGACTGATTGTGCAGTTCAGGTCCTGGACCTGGTGGCTTGAGAAATACACCAGGTGCATGTTGTATACATGCCCAAGATTCCAAAAGGAGGGGGAGATGGAGGAGAAGGGATTATAGAATGACTGTGTCCCATGGGCGCGGGGCACTTTCTTTCTCTGTCTCTCTCTCTCTTTAACGAGTGCACGTGCTCTCTGGCAAAATTTGTTTGAAAAAAAGATGAGGATAACATATGTGCACAGCAGAGAATTTGTTTGCCATTTTGAAAAATAAATAGCACTATTCTATAGCATTTTTTAGGGTTTGTAGTTTATACAGTGATTTAAACTCTTAACAGTGCTCTCATTTGATGTTGAAAGAGGGATTTGTGTGAATGTGAATCCTGAAAGTTGATCCATTCAAGACAAAATTTGCAGGACGTGTTAGTATGTTGAAGATCAGATATTAAAAATTCACTGAATCTCGATGGTGGAGAGAACGCTTATGTTTATGAGTCATGAAAGTTAGAGCATTCAGCTGATAAAGTATTGCAGGAAAAGGAAATTGTATTTGATAAATTTCTGCAAGTGTTCATTGTATGATTTGAAGATTTGAGAAATGAACGAAGGATGATTACGCTGTGCTGTTCTCTTCTCCTCATCCACACTCAGGGTCCACACTGAAGAGCTCCCCCAGTAATGGAGGTTGCTCACCACTGCGTGGGGGTGAGGTGGGTCCCTCACCCTCACCCTCTTGATTCCTTTCCTTTCTTTTCTTTAAAAATTAATTATTTAATTTTATTTTTTATATTTATTATTATTATTCAGTTTAACCAGAGAGACAGAGGGAGAGTGAGAAAGCAAGCCACCAGGTACGGGACTTGAGCCATGGTTGGCCATGTGGGAGTCTGACACCTTGATCACCATGCCACCTGCTGGCCTCGATTCCTTTTCAATCCATTAAAGTCCTGATCATATTTAAGACCTGAAACCTTGTAGAAGTTTCCAGGTTGGGTGTGCATGCACAAAATCTTGAAAGAAGGGAAAAATGGAAGAGAAGGGATCACAGCATGACTGCCCCATGGGAAATTGTCTCACTTTCTCTCCTCTCTCCAGAGAGCACACATGTATGAACTAACCATGTGGTTCAAATGCTGGCCCCGAGGCTTGGAAAACACATAGGGCATGTGTGCATGCCTGTCCCAGACCCTAACAGGATGGAGAAATGGAGGAGAAAGAATTGCAGTGTGATCACATCCTGTTGAGGGATGCCTGCTTTTCTCTTTGAGAGATGTTTGCTATGAGACATGTGTGCTCGCTGTAGGGACAGAAAGAGACAGAAAGCGAGAAACCACCTCCCGGGGGGATGGCCAAACGAGAAATCACCCCCCAGGGGAGATGGCCATGCCACGCCGCAATCCCTTCTCCTGCATTCTCCTCTCAGGATCTTGGGCATGCACGCACACATGCCTGGCATGAGTTTAAGCCGCCAGGTCCAGGACTCAAACCGCGGTTAACTACATGGGAATCCAGTGACATAGCCATTATTCTAACTGCTGGTCTCCATTGAGGGATACTTTCTACTTCTCTCTCTCTCTCTGTCTCTTTCTGGTGAGTAAGCATCCTTTGGCAAACAAACAAACAAAATTAATCTTTTAAAAGAAATCAATGAGGGCCAGCTGATGGCATGGTGACTAAGGCACTGGACTCCAACGTGAACATCCACGGTTTGAGTCCCGGACCTGGTGATTTGCTTTCTTATTTTCCTTCTCTCTGTCTGTATTTCTGGTGAGCTCTTGAGCCTTATAGGAAATTTAAAAATAATGATAAAATAATAATAAATAAAATTAGGGGCCGGCAGGTGGCATTGTGGTTAAGGTGCTAGACTCCTACATGGCCAACCTTAGTTCAAGTCCCGTACCTAATGGCTTGCTTTTTCATTCCCTCCCCCCCGGTCAAATTGGAAAATAATATTAATAAAATTAAATAATCCTGGGGGGCCAGCAGGTGGCGTGGTGGTTAAGGGCGTTAAACTCCCACATGGCCAACCAAGCATGGTTTGAGTCCCAGACCTGGTGTTTTGCTTGTGCACACACTCTCTCTCTCTCTCTCTCTTTCGCTCTGTCCCTCTCTGGTCAAATTAAAATAAATAAAGTTAAATTAAAAAAATTAAATAGGGACCAGCAATTGGCATAATGGCTATGTTGCTGGACTCCCATGTAGTCCACTGCACTTTGAGTTCTGGACCTGGTGGCTTAAACTCACGCCAGGTGTGTGTGTGTGTGTGTGTGTGTGTGTGTGCCTAAGATTCTGAGAGGAGAATGGTGGAGAAGGGATTGTGGCATGGCCGTCCCCCATGGGGGGTGATTTCTCGCTTTCTGTCTCTGTCTCTCTCTGTCTTTCTGGTGAGTGCACACGCTAGCAAAAACCTCTAAAAAAAAAATTAAATAATTCTTTTAAAAAACTCACAGATACCAATGAGTTGGGGGAGAGTAGAATGACTTATTATTTCTAGCTTAATTTTCTCCCTTTCCCTGTTTGGAATCAGGGGTAATCAAGAAGGGGACATGGCTGAAGCAGTGGCTTGGCACTCCAGGAGTCATCCTTATAGCAACAGGTGGGGCAGAACTCAAATCCCAGCAAGTCCTCCAGGGCCTGGAGCCAGTAGGATTAACTGCACGAGGTCTCTAAAGACCTGTGGAATGTGAAGGAGCATGCATGTCACTGACCTGAGCTCAGCTCTCACTTTACAGAGGTCCCTGTAGTCCCAAAAAAGCCTACAGTAGCCATGACAAACAGTATACTGGATCTGTGGTAACAGCTCTGTTCACTTTTCCCACAGCAAGAGGTAATACGTGTCTGCAGTCTCATGAATAATAGATGTTTCTGCATGTGGAGCACTCTGTCCTGACAGGGCTTCGTACAAGGTGTTTATTTTTTAAATTAATTAATTAATTAATTAAGAGAGCTTTTTGTGGGGGCCGGCAGATGGCGTGGTAGTTAAGGGCGCTGGACTCCACGTGGCTGACTGCAGTTCGAGTCCCAGGCCTGTCAGTTTGCTTTCTCACTTTCCCAATCTTTCTCTTTCTCACTCTTGCCCTTGCTCTGACTCTGTTCTTCTCTGATCAAAATAAAATAAATAAATATTTCAATGTATATTTCCGATCAAACAAGGGTGTTCTGTTACATGACCAAAGTACATTATTCAAAATCAGGATTTTTTGTTTATTTCCTTATTTGTGAGTGTATCACATACATGTGAGAGAGGGAGAGCACAAGGAGGGAAGGAGGGTTCCGCCTTCCAGAGGATTCTAGTCACGCTGCAGTCCTCCTCCTCCGTCTTCCACCCTGTCAGGTCCTGGGCCCTTGCATACGTGCTGGGTGTGGTTCAGGCTGACGACCTGGGATTCAAACTACGGTTGCTCTGAGGAATCCACCTCTCCTGAGCAGTACATTACTGTTATGCCACAGAGCTGACCCAAAAGCAGGATATTAATTTTTTTTTAATAATTATTTTATTTAACTTTATTTTAATTTGACCAAAGAGGGACAGAGTTGGGGGGCGTGGAGTGAGAAAGCAAGCTACCGGGTCCGGGACTCAAACCATGGTTGGCCATGTGGGAATCCGGCTCCCCAGCCACCATGCCATCTGCCAGCCCAATTTTTTTTTTTTTTAAGAATTATTTATTTAGGGGCCAGCAGGTGGAGTGGTGCTTAAAGATGCTGGGCTCCCATGTGGTTGATCACGGTTCAAGTCTTGGACCTGGCAGTTTGCTTTCTCACTTACTTTCTTTCTCTGGTCAAATTAAAACTAATAATAAAAATAATAAATAAAGTTAAATAAAATAATTATTTTCAAAAAAAGGAATTGTTTATTTAAGGACCAGCAGATGGCATAATGGTTATGTTGCTGGACTCCCACATAGTTGACCCCAGTTTGAGTCCTGGACCCGGTGGTTTAAAACTCTGGGTAAATGTGCATGCATGTCTAAAATCCCGAGAGGAAAATGGAGAAGGGGTTGAGGCGTGGCCATCCCCACTGGAGGTTGATTTTTTGCTTTCTGTCTCTCTGTCTGTCTCTTTGATGAGTGCACACACCCTGTAGCAAAAATCTCTCCCCAAAAGTTATTATTACTTATTTAGTTTATCATGATTATTGTTACTATCATTAATTTACTATAGGCCATGTGCACTCACCAGAGAGAGACAGAGAGAGAGAAAGTGAGAAAACAAGCCACCAGGTCTGGGACTTGAACTGCAGGTGGTCATGGGGGAGTTTAATGCCTTAACGACCACACCACCTGCTGGCCCCCCAGGATATTACTTTGATCCAAGTACTTTCATCTAATCTACACACCATGTTCAAATTCAGCCAGTGTCTCACTGCTCTCTTTAGTAGCTAAAGAAAAGAAAATGTTTTTTGACTCTCTGGTCCAGGGTAAATGCAGGCGCACTTGGGGCGTTCATTTGTTCTGGCTCTTTAGTCTCCTTTAATCTGGGACAGTTCCTCAGCCTGTGACCTTAACACTTTTGAAGAGTACAGACCATTCGTTTCATAGCATTTCCCTCAGTTTGGGTTTATCCAGTGGTTCCTCATGATTATTCCGGTTATGTATTTTAAGAGCTGGACTACCACAGAAGTGAGGTTTGTTCTTTTCGTGTGTCCCGTTGGGAACCATTTGGTGTTAGGGCACCTCATTTGTAGGGAGAACTTTGGTCACTTGATTCAGGTGGAGTCTGTGAGGTTTCTCCAGAGTGAAGTTACTGTTTTTTCCTCCTTCGTAATTAATAAACATCTTTTGGGGAAATGCTCTGAGACTATATAAATATTTTTGTTTCTCATTCAAACACTTATCTACTATTAATGGTTTTAACATTCATTGATGATTCTTGCTTGAGATTCAGTTGCCAAGTGGTGATTTTCTAATTCCATCATTTCTTCTATGGTAAGTAAGGACTTTTTCTTTTCACAGTTATGAATAAGTTTGGTCTGCCTTTGTGTTAGAATTTGTACTTTTTTATTGCAAAATGTGGTAGTGCTATACAGAAGGTATCTGAGAGATGCTTGTTCATGCTCTGTGAAAGTACCCCGCACTGATGTTTTAATAGAAAATGAAAGTCTAGGGCCCAGCTGCAGTGACGTGCACTGCTAGCCTCTGAGGCTCCTGCAAGGGCAACATGTGAGGCCTGGGTTTGATTCCTGGTCCAGCCTAAAGGCCGGGTTCCTGGAATTCCAGCAGTTCCTGCAGCTGAGGCAAAAGGATTGCAAGTCACAAGACCTTGTCTAAAAGAGCCAGGTGTGGGGGCACTGACCTGGGGTCCCAGGTACTCAGGAGACTGATGCAGGATGATGGTGACACAGTGAGACCCTATTAAAGAAAGGAAAGAGGATGGGGCCAACAAGTTGTGTGGTGGTTACTAAGGCTCTGGATTTCCATATGGCCGATTGTAGTTCAAGTCCTGGATCTGACGACCTGAAAATCACTCTGGGAACATGTGTTTGCATGCCAAAAGTCCCAAGAGGAGAATGGAGGAAAAGGGATTGCGGAATGGCCATCCGCCCAGGGGTTGATTTCTCACGGTCTCTGTGACTCCTGTGAGTGCACGTGCCCTGTAGCGAAACAAAAACAAAAACAAAACAAAGAAAAAACAAACAAAAAGTTAGGGGACTAAGATACATCTAATTTTCTGATATTTCCCTTTGAAATGGAATTAAAATTAAGTTGTAGTAGAGTCAGTAGGTGGCATGGAGGTTAGAACAGCTGAATCCCAAATGGCCAATTATATAGTTCAAGTCCCTCACCTGGCAGCTTGAAAAACCTGCTAGGTACATGTGTGTGCATGCTCAAAATCCCAAGAGCATGGAAGAGGAGGGATTGCCTGAGTGACCATTGCTCCTGGGGAGGGATTTCTCACCTTACCTCTTTCTCTCTTTGGTGATGTCCTTATAGTGAACAAGAACAAAAACAAAATTTTAAAAAGATTAATTTTAAAAATTTTTACATTGTAACTTTCTTTGCTTCAGAGAAATTTATAGGGTTTTGTTTGATTGTTTTAAAGCTCTATTATTATCCAGACCTTGAAAAGTTTAGCTTTTCCTTTCCCTTTTTTTTTTGGCAGAGAGCATGTGTGCTTGCCAGAGAGACGAGAGAGACGAGAGCTGGAGAAAGCACCCCCAATGGGACGTGGTCACGCCACATTCGTCTTTCCTCCGCCCTATCAGGATTTTGGGCACACAGGCATGAACACCTCGCATGTTTTTCCAGCTGCCGGGACTGGAATTTGAACCTTAGGGGCAGCCATGTGGGATTTGGCTTCCTAACCACTAGGCCACAGAGCTCACCCACGCTTGGCTTTTCAAGCTCAAATTCTAGCAATGCACAAAGGACTTCAAAAAGTGCATAGAAAAAAGGAATTGAAGTCCAAGTATATTTTGTGTCAAGAAAACGTGGAGGGAACCTGCAGGTGGCATGGTGGTTAATGTGCTGGACACTCCGACATGATCAGCCACAGTTTGAATCTCGGACCTGGTGGCTTGCGCACGCGCTCTCTCTCTCTCTCTCTCTCTCTCTCTGGTCAAATTAAGATAAACGAATGAATAAGGTTAAATAGAATAATTTTTTTTAATTTTTTTTCTTTTGAGAGGTTTTTGCTATAGGGTGCTTGTGCTCGCCAGAAAGACAGAGAGAGGCAGAGAGATGGAAAGCGGGAAATCACCCCCTGGGGGGATGGCCACGCCACAGTCCCTTCTCCTCCATTCTCCTTTCGGGATTTCAGGCACGCATACACACGTGCCCAGTGTGAGTTTAAGCCACTGGGTCCGGGACTCGAACCGTGGTCGACTACATGGGAGTCCAGCGACATAGTCATTACATGAATTGCTGGTCCCAATTTTTTTTTTTTAAAAAAAAGAATGGAAATGTATTCAGAGTTTCTTCATAGTACCCATTTCCATATTTTTTAAAAAAATAGTTATTAATTTTTTTCATAAAGAATTCTTTAATTTTATTTATTTATTTGTCTGTTTATTTAAATTTGACCAGAGGGACAGAGAGAGAGAGCGAGAGAGATGGAAAGTGAGAAAGCAAGCCCCCAGGTCCAGGACTTGAACCATGGTCGGCCTTGTGGGAGTCCAGTGTTCTTAACCACCACGCCACCTAATGGCCCCTTGTTATTATTTTTTAATCTGATCAGATAGCGATATGAAGAGAGAAACCAAGCTTCCAGGTCCAGAACTCAAATTGTGGCTGACCGTGTAGGAGTCTAGCGCCTCAATCACCATGCCACGTGCTGGCCCCTTCCATGCGTTTTTTGAGGACCCGCTATAGAAGTTTTATTGATTATACTTCTTAAATCTACAGCTGCCTTCAGTTCCTAATTGTGACTACTAGTAAATTTCCTGGAGTCATAAAGAAGACTCAGGGGACCAGCAGATGGTGTAATCCTTACATCACTGGACTCCCATGAGGTTGACTACGGTTCGAGTCACGGACCCCGTGGCTTAAACTCACATCGGGCATGTGTGCGTGCATGCCCAAGATCCCGAGAGGAGGGTGGAGGAGAATGGATTGTGGCGTGGCCATCCCCCCTGGGGGGTGATTTCTCGCTTTCTGTCTCTCTGCCTCTCTCTGTCTTTCTGGTGAGCGCACGCGCCCTATAGCAAAAACCTCTCAAAAAATAGGAAGTCTCAGTGCTGGCCTGTGCTAGAGTGATAAGACACCACTAAAGAGAAGCTGGTTCCACATGACAACTGTGGTTCATATCCCTTGCCTGGCCAGCCTGAAGAATTCTGGGTACTCTTGTGAGCACCCAAGATCCAAAGGACTGGAAGGAGATCGTGGAGGAAGGGGATTGTGGCATGACTAGGCCTCTTTTGGGTGCTCATCTTATCTCTCCGTCGGTCTCTTACCCTCACATGTGTGTGCACATGCTCTATCACAAATTAAGAAAAATAAAAAGTATCTCGAAGAGAAAGTACTATTCATGAATTCTGGTGTCTCTGATCCCTCTCTGACTTGCTGGATTTTCTTACCATAGGAAGACCTCATGATGCAGTCCAGCAGAGAACTGTGCACGGATCTCCCTGAAGATTTTCTAAGGAGCAAAGGTATTTATTTCTCTCAAATCTTTTCCTTTGTCCACTTACTACACACATTTTTAGTTCACTGTTTCCATTTTGCATTGAAAATATAAGGTCCTATGTCCCTGCCTTGCAAAATGGACTTAACTGTAGAAATTTGTTGATGCTCCCCATGGGTGTAATTTGGACATATCTAGTACAATCAAGCAGTGACTTTTTTTTTCCTTCTCTTTTTAGGTTTTTGCCATAGGGCTTGTGCACTCATTGGAGACAGACAGACAGAGACATTCAGAGGTAAAGTAAGAAATCACCCCCTAGGAAAAAGATCATGTCCAAGCCCTAGTTGGGGCCAGAGATTCTGAGTGCTAACTCCTCCGTGCCCACCGTCATAATAAATGTACTAAACAGTTAAAAAAAAAAAAAAAAAGAAAGAAAGAAAAGAAAAGAAAAAGAAATCACCCCCTAGGAGGAATGGTCATAGGCTTGTGCACTCACCAGAGAGATAGAGACAGAGAGACAGAAAGTGAGAAATCACCCCTTGGGAGGATGACCACACTGCAGTCCTTTCTCCTGTCTTTTCCTTTTGGGATTTTGGGCACACACACACACACACACACACACACACTCAGCTGGCATGAGTTTTAAGCCGCTGACTCTGGGACTTG
Source organism: Tupaia tana (assembly GCA_026018925.1). Lineage (NCBI taxonomy): Eukaryota > Metazoa > Chordata > Mammalia > Scandentia > Tupaiidae > Tupaia > Tupaia tana. The sequence goes on from JAKSZU010000026.1 coordinate 3,912,758, forward strand.
AACCACAGTCAACTACGTTGGAGTCTAGTGATGTAACCATTACACCATCTGCTGGTCTCGCATTCATTTCTTATTCTCTGGGGCAGGTATGAGAGAAAACATTCACCTTGTCACTTTGAGAGTTTTCGACACAGTTTCATTTCCATTACCTCATTTTATTTTTCACAATTATGATTGAATGTGGGCATTTGATGTATTATGTATAGATTGATTGATTAGGCCAGCTGGAGGCATGGTGGTTAAGGCACCTGGGTCTCTCATGGCCAGCTGTGCAGTTTGAGTCTTAGACTCAGAGATTTGAAAAACATGCTGAGCGTGTGTGTACCCATAATCATGAAAGAGAAATGGAGAAGAAGGGATTGTGGCGTGACCATTCTCCGTGGGTTGGTGTGCCTTCTCACTTTCCCCCTCCCTGTGTCTCACTCTGGTGATCGCATAAGCCTCTTAGCAAATTTTTTTTAAAGAAGATAAGATTAATTAATTGAGAAGGAAAAAGAGAGTATATGAGCCAAGATTTTCCTTTTTACCCCCACTCCCAGGCTGAAAATAACCGTAGAGAGGACTGTGTGTATATTATACAACTGAAGCTAATAATATAGGATAACCAGAGCCTCAGCAAAGGAAGAGAGAGTAAATACATTGTGTGAACATTTCCTTACTGCAATATAACATCAGCTGTGACTGCTAGCTTCCTTGGCAGCCTGGATAGAAAAGGAAGCACAAATCATTCTTAAGAAAAGGACGTTTGTCACAGTTTATCACCAGCTTCCTGCTGCTGCAGCTTTCCTCTGTGACTCAAAGGCTGGAGTGTCCAGTATAGGTGAAGGACATTGCTCCGAAGGTGAGAAAAGTCATTTTGTGCATAGTCTCACCCTGTTCCTGGGGCCTTACTAGAGATCCAGTTTAGCGATACCCCCCGACAAAACCTGGAGATCTTGCCAGTGGGGCTCCCACTGGTATTTTCACCCACATCGAATCCTAAAATTTACTGTGTGTTAAACTACACTTTCATTTAACTACTAAACTGGCCTTCTTTCTTTTCTTTTTAACTTTTGCCATAGGGCATGTGTGCTTGCCAGAGAAAAAGAGAGAGAGAGAGAAATATCATTGGGGTGGGGGAGCCGGCCACTCCACAGTCTCTCTCTCTCTCTCTCTCTTTTTTTTTTAAGAATTATTTATTTAATTTTATTCATTCATTTATTTTAATTTGACCGGAGAGAGAGAAAGTGAGGAAGCAAGCCACCAGATCTAGGACCTGAACCACGGTCAGCTTATGTGGAAGTGTCTAGCACTGTAACCACCACGCAACCTGCTGGTCTCCCGCAGTCTCTTCTCTTCCATTCTGCCCTCTGAATATTTTTTAGGGTATGCACACACACGCCAGGTGTGTTTTTCAAGCTACCAGGTCTGGGACTTGACCCGTACATTTGACCTTGTGGGACCTAGGTAACTTAACCTCTGTTAGCTCCCTCTTTTCATATTCTAATGCTATCCTTTGAAGCACAAAACTCTTAAAAAATACTTACCATTTTTAAAAAAGAATTATTTATTTAATTTTATTTATTCATTTATTTTAATTTGATCAGAGAGAGAGAGAGAGAGAGAGAGAGAGAGAGAGAAGGTAAGCCACCAGATCCGAAGCTTGAACCGTGGTCGGTCCTGTGGAAGTATCCAGGTGCCTTAACCACCACGCCACCTGCTGGCCCCTCATCATCATCATTATTATTTTTTAATTTGCTACAGGGCATGTGTGCTCACCAAAGAGAGAGAGAGAGAGAGAGAGAGAATGCAGGCTGCCAGTTTTGGGACTCAGACAGTCCACCATGTGGTAGTCCAGCAGCTTAAACACTGTGCCACCTGCTGGCCCCTGAAGCACAAATGTTTTTATTTTTTTTAGAATTATTTTATTTATATTTGTTTGTTTACTTACTTATTTATTTTAATTTGAACAGAGAGGGACACAGAGAGAGAGAGAGAGAGAGAGAGAGAGAGAGAGAAAGCAAGCCACCAGTCTGGGACTCTTAACTGCAGTCAGCCATGTGGGAGTCCAGTGCCCTTAATTACCACGCTACCTGCCGATTCCCACAAATGTTTTTATTTTGATGAAATTCAACTTATATCTTTTTTTTTTTTTTTTTTTACCAGTTATGCTTTTGATATTTTATCTGGGAAATCATTACATGACCCAAGATCATGAAGAAGTTCTGTTTTCTTCTAAAAATTTTTAGTTCTTACATTTAGGTCTGTATATGTCTATCAATTTATCATCTATCTATTTACTTACTTACTTATATACATGTGAATATATAGTTGTTCCAGCACCATTTGTAGAAAAGACTAGTCCTTTCCTTCATCTCCTCATTCTTCATGCAGCCAGGATTTCTGTGCCCCTACCATGTGCCAAGGCGTCAGATAGAGTCCACGGCAGTCATTAAGCTCCAGTTTCTGTTCTCAGATGGCTCCCATGTCCGACAGGGGACATAGTAAGCGAATAACAGAGAAACGGTGTTACAGAAGTTCAGATGGAGCCGTAGTGCAAGGGAGCGGGCCCACGGCAGCAGTAAAGAGGTTGCATGAACTGAGCATGGATCCTCTAGCACTTCTCCCAGCTGTTCCTGCGTTAACTCCTCCAGTCTTGACAGTAATCATGCAGTATGTGCCATCTTCATCTCCCTGTTGTCCATGAAAACCAGGTCACTATTCGACAGCTTTTTTGAAGAAGTTTTTGCTATAGGGCGCGTGTGCTCGCCAGACAGACAGAGACAGAGACTGAAAGACAGAAAGCGAGAAATCACTCCCCAGGGGGGATGGCCACACTGCAATCCCTTCTCCATTCTCCTCTCGGGATCTTGGGCATGCGCGCACACGCGCCCGGCGTGAGTTTTAAGCCGCCGGGTCTGGGACGCGAACTGTGGTCGACTACATGGGAGTCCAGCGACATAGCCATTACACTAACTGCTGGTCCCACTGTTTGACAGCTTTTGAAAAACTTTCTAACAAAAATAAAATAGCCTCAGACTCTCCTTTAAAGTTCTTTGAGAGCTAACTCATGGCTAGGGTGGCTTAAGAAGCATACTAAGCACATGTGCGTGCATGCCCAAAATCCCAAAAGGAGACTGGGAACTCCTCAGGGGGAGTTGTCACGTCTCTCCCTGTCTCTCTGGCAAGCACAAGTGCCAAATTAAAAAAAAAAAATGTTCTTTGAAATCTCAAATGTGATTAAAAATAAGTCAGAGGCCAGCCCTGTAGCTTTGTGGTTAAGGGAGCGGAATCCCACATGTCTGACCATGGTTCAAGTCTCAGCCCCAGTAACTTGAAAAAAACATGCTGGGCACATGTGCATGTGTGCCCTGAATCCTGACAAGATGGAGAATGGAAACGGTATTGTGACTTGACCACACCCCATCAGGCGTGTGTGGTGCTTTTCCCTCTGTCTCACTGGTAAGTCCACGCGGCCTCTGGCAATGAAAAACAAATAAACAAGAAAAGTCAAAAGAATGGGCAGAGTATTATTTTTCTTTCCAGCTGTAAGCAGCCCTTCATCTGCTCCACTACCTGGGAAGTGGCTGCTTCACCGCCTCTTCCCTGAGAGTCTTAAGTAGAGATCGGGGATTCTTCCAGCAGGTAGGGGTTCAGTAGACCTGAAATGCCTTGCACAGAGGGGACCACAGCAAACAGCTGAAAAGGTTTAGCCTGAGTAGGTATCATGAGGGCCACAGCTAGGATACTGCTGGATGCTGGAACGGACGGAAAGTCCAGAATGCACACAGTTTGACGGGTGCTGTCGCATGCAGTAGAGAGAAATAATGCCTCTTGGAGTTCTCCTGCTTAGAAAGTCATGCCTCGGGTGGCATTGTCTGCTGTGATGTGGAAAGTAAACTAGTTGCACCGTGATAAATACTGTGCGGTGAACTAGGGTATCAAGGCTACCTTTTGTCAGTGATTGGAATCTGTGCAATCCAGTGTACAGTTATCTACTACTTTTATTTATTTAATATGTGCTGACGTTAAATATTTTTAAGTGCCGTTTCTAGCCTAGTTATAATCGTCTTAACTGTTCTTAGATCCTGTAGAATAAAGAATCAAAGAATGAGGCTGGTCCCATAGTATAGTGGTGTAGCACTGTGTATCGGGAGCCAGATCCCACACGTGACCGCAGTTCAGATCTCAGTCCCAGTGGCTTGAAAAACAAGCTGAGCAAGGGGCACAAGTGCCCCACATCCTGATGGGTTGGGGAAATGGAGGAAAGGGGTTGCAATGTGATGGTTCTCCACCTAGAGTGCTTTCTTGACCCCCAGCCCTACCCCAGCACATGTGCCTTCTAGCAATTAAACAGAAATAAATCAATAAAACAGCAAAGAAAAGGCATCTTTCGTCTATGCAGGCACTCTGACAGGTGGTGGTGTGCATGTGTTGTGTAACGTAATCCTTGTTAGAGCACTGAGGTCGGTGTGTGCAGGTGGTGGTGTGCATGTGTTGTGTAACATAATCCTTGTTATAGCACTGAGGTCGGTGTGTGCAGGTGGTGGTGTGCATGTGTTGTGTAACTTAATCCTTGTTAGAGCACTGAGGTCGGTGTGTTCTCCCTGTGCTTTACCAGCGAGGAAATACTCATAGACGTATCACAGCCGAGTTTCAAGCCTGGCTGGCCCGGCTTCAGAGTCACAGTGCTTTTTCTTTTTTTTTTTTTCTTGAGATTTTTGCTATAGGGTGTGTGCGCTCGCTTGAGAGACACAGAGAAAGAGAGAGAGAGACAGACAGACAAATTAAGAAATCATCCCCCTCGGGGGGGTGGCCACACCACAGTCCCTTCTCCTCCATTCTCCTCTCAGGATTTTAGTCACATACATACATGTGCCCACATGAGTTGTAAGTCACTAGGTCCAGGACTTGAACCATGGTAGACTTGGTGGGAGTTGGGCAACGTAATCACTGCACCATCTGCTGGTCCCAGTAGCTCTTTCTCTTAATAATTGCTGTCCTCTGGCTTTCTAACCGCTGACCATGCCTCATTGGAGATTGCTTTCTTCCTCTGTCTCTTTTCTCTGATGAGTGCATGTGCCCTCTGTGCATTTAAAAAATAAAGGAATTATTTATTTAATTTTATTTACTATCTTTTTTTTTTTTTTAACCTGCTGTAGAGTACATGCGCTTATCAGAGAGAGAAAGAAAAAGTGAGAAAGCAAGCTGCTGGAGCCAGGTCTCAAACTGTGGTCGGCCGTGTGGAAGTCCAGTGCCCCAACCACCACACCACCTACTGGCAACCACCACACCACCTACTGGCTCCCCTTTGTGATATTTTTAAAAAAGATCTTTTCTCTCATGAAGTTTATATTTCATTGGGAATTATATTGATTGCATTTTGCTTTGACTGTTTGATGTGGTTGTCCTGTTGTATATGTACACACTTGGACACATACATATATGCAGATGTGTGTGGCTTGGGATTTATTTTCTTTCCTTTTTTTTAGAGAGGTTTTTGCTATAGGGTGCATGCACTTGCCAGAGAGACAGGAAGAGACAGAGAGACAGAAAGCGAGAAATCACCCCTCAGGGGATGGCCATGCTGCAGTCCCTTCTCCTCCAGTCTCCTCTTGGGATTTTGGGCACCACACGTGCCCAACGTGAGTTTTTAAGCTGTCAGATCCAGGACTCGAATTGCATGGGAGTCCAGCTCTGTAACCATTACGCCATTTCCTGGTCTCTGGATTTATTTTCTGAAAGGAGAGAACAGATGAAAATATTTGTGTGTATGTATGTAGATTAATGAATTTGGAGAACTTTTTTTTACTGTACCTGGAGTTTAATAGATTCTGTACAGTAAAACTTACGAACTGTATTTGCATTCTGTTTAGAAAGTTCTTTTTTTAATAGTTTGTAATGGGAATTTTCCAACTTATCTAAAAGTTATCTAGAAAGAAATACTAAATTGTTTTGTACCTGTCACTCAGCTTCAATAATTAGTAGCTTGGCCAGCAGGTAGCATGGTTGTTAAGGCACTAGACTCCCATATAACTGACCATGGTTCAAGTCCTGGACTTGGTGTATTGCTTTCTCACTCTCTCTCTGTCACTCCGAAGAGCACATGTGCCATATAGTAAACCTAAATATAAATGGATTAAATTAAATAAATAATTTAAAAAATAATTATGTGCTCAATCTTATAGGAAGGCAGTTAAACAAGTACTTGGATTCAAGACTAGTATTCAGCTTAGAGATTTTATCTCTTTTATTTAAAGTTTTATGTATTAGATGTTTTTCAAAGAGTAGTGTTTATGTGTGTGACTTATAAGTTCAAGTAATATACAAAGGTAGAGGTTAGTATAAGCTGTTATATTGTGGATCTATGATACTGATGTTTGAAAATGGAAGTTTAAGACTCTGCTTTGGGATCAGCAGATGGAGTAATGGTTATGTCGCTGGACTAACACATAGTTGATCACAATTCGAGACCTGGACCCAGTGGCTTGTAACTCACGCTGGGTGTGTGTATGCGCATGCTCCAAATCCTGAGAGAAGAATGGAGGAGAAGGGTTTGCAGCTTGGCCATTCCCCTGGGGAGTGATTTTTCACTTTCTGTCTCTCTGGCAAGTGCATGAGCCCTATACCAAAAAAATTATCTTAAAAAAAAAGACAGGGATCTGCAAGTGGAGTGGTAGTTCAGGGCACTGGACTCCCAGATGGCTGACCGCGGTTTGAGTCCCAAACCTGGCAGCTTGCTTTCTCACTTTCCCTTTCTCTCTCTCACTCTGTCCCTCTCTGGTCAAGTTAAAAATAAATAAAATAATTATTTAATAAACAAACAAAAAAGACTCTGAATGAAGTGTTTGTCTTTGTTTTGTATTGAGCTATCCAACGTTGACCTCTGAATACTAAGTAACATTTAGAGAAGGCATTTGTCAGGACCAGCAGATAGTGTAATGGTTTCATTGCTGGACTCCCATATAGTCAACTGCAGTTTGAGTCCCGGACCTGGCTTAAACTCACTCCAAGCCTATGTGCGTGAGAGGCCGAGATCCTGAGAGAAGAATGGAGGAGAAGGGGTTGCGGTGTGGCCAACGCCCCTGAGGTGGGGGTGATTTCTCACTTTCTGTCTCTCCAGCAAGCACACATACCCTATAGCAAAACTCTCTCTCAAAAAAAAAAAAAAAAAAAAAAAAAAAAAAGGCAAGAGAAAAGCATTTGTCCAAAATTACCTATTTCCACCATCTTCATTTTTTGCCTCTTGGTCATATTTTACTAATTGATGTTATAGTGCACCAATTTTGAAATTTTTTTCTGAGTTAGCACTTTTCTGTTGTTGCCTTTTGTTGCATGATAAAATTCATGACGGTAGGACTAGCCTGTGGCATGGTGATTAAGGTGGCTGACTGTGCAGCAGTTCAGTCCTAGACCAGATAGCCTGAAAAACACAGTATGTGTGCCATGTGTCTAAAATCTGGAAAGGAGAAACGGAGAAGGAATGGCAGTGTGACCATCCCCCATGGGGGGTGCTTTCATACCTTCCCTCTCACTCTCTTTTCTGTCTCTAGTCTTTTTCTAGTAAGTGCGTTTGCCTTCTAACAGATGTTTTTGAAATTCATGAAGGTAGAGGAAATTTTTTTAAGTGATTGCACACTAACTTGGATATATTTCTCTTGCGCAGAAGGAAATGTACAGATTACAGCTGAAACTCTGCTAAAATCCTCTGAAGACGTACAAGGTATGAAGGTCATTGGGACTAAGACGGATAATAATGAAGGACACAAGAATGGCCATGTGAGTAAAGGTCTCTCGGCTGGGTGCAGCGAACACCCAGAAGTAGACAAAATCATGACCAGTGGTGAGGTTTCAGAAACCAGCACGTTAGTTTCCCTAGAGCCTTTAACCTTTGTGGACCCTGGATTAACAGAAGCAACTCCTAAAGAAAAAGAATGTGAAGAATTAAAAACTTGTCCTTGTTGGTTGTCATTATTACCAGGGAACAGTGCCATTTCCAAAGTGGACAGTGGGAAGGAAGAGTTGTGTAAATTAAACCTTGTCTGTGAAGCAGATGACAATCATCCACAGATTCTTGGCCACCATCATGAAAAACACAGTTCTGCACAGGATACAGCCATAAGAAGTGTAGTTGCTGTAGAACCCTTGGGAGAAAATTCTGAAGTTTCTTGTTTTCCATCAAGTTTGTCAGATTCAGAATCCAGAACATTGTTAGAAAAATGTGGTTTTGAAGGAGATGATTTACTGACGAGATCTGCTGAAAAGACAGACAATTCCTATTTTAATGGGAACGATCAAAGCAAGAATTTGGCTTCTAGAGAAGAAAATGAAGCCCAGTTTTTAAATCCCAGGGAACTCTCTCTTACTAGTGCCAGACAACCAGAAAAGGATGCCAGTGATCATTGTTTTGGTGAACAAGACATTGTTGATTCCCCAAAAGAAACTGTCTACGGTAACCATTGCATTCAAGACGGTATCCATACAGAGAGTTCTAGTTCTTTAGTGCCCATTTCTTTCACTGAAGCAACGGACATAATGTTTAAAAAAAATGATTTGAAAATCACTTTAGACACTCAAGGTAACTTGACAAATCCTGTGGACCACAGAGAAACTTTGACCGATACAAGCCATCGAGGCCGACACTCTGAAGAAAGCAATTGTTCCTCCTTGACACAGATCAAAGAGCCAGAACAGGCAGCCGCAGTAGAGCCTGATTTAAGTGAAAAAGTTGGCAGTAAAGACCCCGACTCCTTAGTCAGCAACCAGAAAAATCTGGAAGGCGACCCCCAGTTGAATAAAGAATCATGTAATAATTTTTTCTTTGAAAGAAACTCTTCTGTAAGGGTAATGACAGAGGATCAGCTAAGTCCAGTAAATGAGGTATCAAACCCCAGTAAAGATAGTGCTCGATTACCACCATCCCTGGAATTCGATGACAAACCTGAATCCGAAAAAACTATACAGACTTCATGTGATGATATTCCACGTTTAGATGAACAGAGCATTGCCTGTGAGGTGAATGAACCTTTTTGTACCACTGAACTGGTTATAAATAAAGTAGAAAGTGAATGTGTTTTATATCAACAAGTGCCCCTTAATTCCCATGACCAACTGAAGTTGCCAACCAACTCCCTACTAAATATAAAGAAAGAAATGCCTTTAGCAACAAGCAAAGATGGCGAGCAGAGCCATCGCCCTACATTAGAGGTTGGAGCAGATGTCATTGTTGATGCCCGCACCATTCCCATTACGGCAGAAATGGAAGACATCTCTCTTCCAGGTGATCAAGCCTGTGGTGCCTCTTCAAACAATTCCACCTTAAACATCAACCCAGGAAGCCTAGAAACAAACGGGGAAACAGCTACTTCAGGAACAGAAGATCTACATTCCAGGTTTCTCTCAACTAAGAAAGAAGCAGATGATTTTCCTCAAGAGGTCTCTGTCACAGAATGTCAGAATGTTCAGTCTCAGGATATCTCTAGCAGTCCCTGTGTAAGAAAAAATGTACCGGAGGGGAACACGCATTCTGATTATGCTACTTGTGAGTCCAACAAAATAATCCTGAAAGTTGATGACTCCTTGACAACAAAATGTGAAAGTGAATTTCAGCACAGTGATCAGCATTCTCAAGAAACAGAAGGCACCATGGAAAGGAACAGCCCTCAAGTGCGTTGTACCGAGGAAAGTGAGCTTGGGGGAGAAACTGAAGGTCGCCTTCTGGGAGATAAGTTCAGAAATGAAATGACAGCAGGGATGTTAAATAGTGGAGCGTTCAACAAAACCATTCACGCCCCCAGCCACATCAAACCCTGTGAGAAAGGGCTAGAAGGAAAGGAACCGAATACACCCAAAGAAACTGTACTTTGTAAATCTAACATCTCTGATTATGCTACACAAGAACTAAACCAGTCCACACACATTCCAAATCCTGACAGGTTGTTGGACCAGTCTCCTGCCAGTATGTTCTCCAGTTTTAAAAACGTGAACCAAGCAGTGGAAACTCTCGATCAGAAGGCAGATGGAGTCCTTGGCTGCCAGAGTAACCAACACAGACCAGATGGATGTGAAGGCAATAGCGAAGTTCAACCATCTCAGGACCAGAGAGATACTGTCCCAGAGCCTAACAGAGAGGTGAATCACAACCAAAAGGATCTGCTGATCAGTTCATGCAGTGATAACCCATTGTCTTGTGGTAGTCCAGAGAAAGGCCAATTAAAAGGAGCCTTTGAAAGTAATTCTGGTTGTGAAGTGTCTGCAGACGGTATGGTAGATATTGTCTGCACAGATGTCAGCCGTACACCTATAGAAGGCATGCTGGGTGTGAAAGCACCTGGTACACCTCTTATTGGTACAGGACAACATAGCCTGGCGTTCCAGGAAACCTCAAGGAGTACCTTGTCTCAGAAAGGAGAACCAAATGCTGCGTTTATAGAAATAGCTGACCGGGACTCACATTTCCCAGATGCTGCTGCTTCTACAGTGGAATCCCATGAAATAAACCAATCGTGTAAAGAGAAAGTATGTAGATCTTTAAGAAATTGTGACATGAAATCTTGTCCAGACTCTTGTGCCCATGAGATAGAGTCCGTGGCAGATCATGAACTAAATACAGGAATATCAGATAGAGTAGATGTGTCTTTACATATTAATCATGAACACCAAGGTAAAGGGGCATCTCTGAGCGAAACACAAGGAGTGACTGGAAGATCGAGACTGGAATTTAATTCTGAGTTTGGCAAGGAAACTACCTTTGGAACTTCCTCAAAAGAGTTTGTGTCTTCTAGATGCCCAGATGAGAACTCTGTTCCCCTAGGAAGCCTAGACTCCATTGAGACCATGCCTTCTTGTCTATCATCTCAAGAAAATTTGGAAACCAATAGTAATAGTGAAGACACTGACCTGGAAAGTCTTCTTAAACCAGAAGGTGGTGAAATGCTTGGTGAGCGTATAAAGCACTGCCAAGACCTGCCTGAAATGAAGGAAGGTGTATCGAGGGATATGAGTAATCCTAGTGAAGGAGGCAGTATATACATCAGCGTGAAAAAGAACGCTTGCGAAGCTTGTCATCCTCATGAGGATTCCACGCATACACATTTACCTGTGACAATGGAAACAGGAACTAAAGAGAAAGGAGAAGAAGCTGAAGGACACCTGAGGGGCCCACTGAGTCACTTAACTGTTGGGCAGGTATCTGAAGAGATGGTTACCAGAGAAGATGGTGATGATCATACGGGTGAGATTTCTCAGACCCACCTTAGACGCCAGAAGGTGCTTGGTGACACCAAAAAAGAACCAAGCCAGAGGGATTTGGATTACCAGTTGCAGAAGGAAGAGAAAGTTAGACATCAAAAAGAAGCACGTATATTGGAACAATGCACATCATCTAATAAGTTGTCACAGGAGACACAAAACAAGAGCCCACCTAAGGTTGACAAAGATGAGTCTGCCACGGTAAAAGACATCACCCCGGCAGACCTGGCCAAAGGTGACGTTGCCGCACAGTTTCAGAGGTTGAAAGACCCGGAGGATGAACGCTTATGTCATTTGTTAAAGAAAAACATTGAGTTGTACACAGGCCCTTGCCTTCCTGGCACCCCCTGGAAAGCGCAAGACCCCAACTTTTCTGAGAATGGTCAAATACACGGTGCCTTTGTGAACACTTCACATCAGAAAAGAATTTTCCCCTTGAAGAAGCAGCCCCATCGAACATGTAAGAAAGTTTTGTGTCAGGAACCAGTGAGCCTGGGGAGAAAGATAAGTAAAGTCAGAAGTTGTTCTGCCTCTCTAAAGAGTCCCTCCAGTCTCATCCCCACAAAAGCGCACAGACTTCTGAGTTCACGTGCTGCATCTGCACCCACGCCATTGGAACCCCAAGCAGCAGCCACCAGGAGCTTGGTAAGTCACATACCAAAGCAGAAGGCTACTCCATGCCACCCCTTGAGGAGCCTGAGTTTTAGAAAGCCTACCAAAGAATTAGCCTTACTAAACAAGCTGTCTATCCTCGCCTCCAAACTAGCCCCAGCCGCAAAGACCCCGAAACTTCGATATCGGCGGTGTTCCTCCGAACTCCTTCCCATGGCTAGAAGCTATAAGCGCCTCAGATATAAAAGGCTCCTGGATGGCTTTTCATATAACACAATGCAGCTGGATCCATATTTGGCAGCTAGTGGATGGGATAAGAGGCCTCACAGTAAACCCTTGGCACTTTATTCTCTCGAAGCCATCAAAATGAGCTTCGTAGATTTGAGCAACAAGATGCCGTCACTGCTGTTTGGTTCCGAAGTCTTCCCCATATCCTTCCACGTGAAGCCAGGCTCAGAGTGTATGGCGGAGCCCTCAAGGACTTTTCCTGAGCATTGCGCTCCCGCCAGGCTTGCCTTAGGAGAGGCCCCCCAGTGCCCTTCTCAACCTCCCAAGTGGACCTTTTCTTTCTTCCTGACCCATGGTTGCCCTGGGATGGCCACGTTCAGGGAAGACTCTGGCCTCCACAGTCAGGCACACACTCAGACTCCTCCACAGCCTCCAGCTCCTCTCCATGACTTCGGAGGCACCGCCATAGTCCAGACCAGAGCTGACTGCTCTGCCCTTGGCCTTCACACGCTTCTAGCACTTTGTTCCCCGGGATGTTACCGAATCTGGACAAAGAAACGGAGCTTCTCCAGTCACATGCCTACCATGCAGAGGCTCTTCATGGCCCAGTTTGCACAGGGCTTGAAAGGGTTAAGGTCTCCTGCCTCCATCGCCGACAAGGTCTTCTGTTCTCTGCCCTACTCGGTGGGCAGGGTGCTGTCCATCTGGAGCCAGCATGGGCCTTCTGCCTACTCCTTCGAAATCTCTGCTCTTCATTCCACCCACAGCAAGCTGCCGGCAAGTCTGGGCACCACAAGCAGGTAAAACCTGTCCCCCATTCTTCTGCAAATGCCCCTAGTTTGCTTCTTGTCCCTGGGGAGAGGAGAGGGGCAGTACTGGCAAGGCTATTTGGAGTCCTCTTTATGTCTGCATTTTCTGTTTATCTTGCCAAATCTTTGCTGAGAAAAATGCAACAGTTATTCTAAAGTGCGGACCCCATCTCTACCCCTAATTTCCCTGTAGGATCTAGTCCTGTATTTTGTGCCATTATTTTTTCTGTCCATTTCATCCTTCAAGCCATCAAGTCTCTCGCCTCTTGCCCCCACTTTGCAAAGATTAAATGCCATTACAAGCAAAAGACTGTAGAGACAGATAATGGCCTGTGATTATATCTTGTTCACAAAGTGCTATGTAACCAATTAAGTCAGTGTTAGGCAAAGGTGTGTAAAGGTTACAAAATAAATGCTTTTTCTCTTCCAGTTTATTTACTTCTTTCATAAAAGAGAAATCAGAGGGAGTGAGACAAGCATCTTCAACAGAGTCTCACGCCATGATCCTCCCCCACAGCCTGCCCAGTCAGCCGCCATCTTGGACACATGTGCACTGATCTCCGCATGTGCCAGTCACCCAGGAGCCAGGCCTCAGTCATCCCTCTGGCTTCTAGCACTGCAGAGCGTCAGGTCACTGCAGCGCCACTGAAAACAAATATTTTTTAAGCGAGTGAACAAGTTATGTAGGTATCACCAAATCTAATGAACCTCTGCATTTCTTTCTGCAGTGTAGAGTCTTCAAAAATTGGCACATGTGTACTATAGTTTTAGGATTTGTGGAATTTAAAGCGAATCTGTGGAATTGGAAGTGAACTAGGGAAGAGTTCCTGTAGTTTAACCACTGAGAATATTTGAAGATAGTTTCATTAATATTATGGTACCTTCCAGCTGAAAGTTAGAAAATAAAAAAGAGTTCAGGGTTAAACTACCCATCTTAAACATCTCTAGGGCCAGCTGGGGGCCACATGGCCAAACTGTGCAGGTTGAGTCCCAGACCTGGCAGCTTGAAAAACATGCTGGGTGCGTATGTGTGGGTTGCCAAAATCCTGAGATGAAAAACAGAGAAGGGATTGTGGCATGGCTCTCTCCCATGAGCGAGGAGTACTCACGTTTTACCTGTCTCCCTCTGTCTCTCTCTAGCTAATTAAAAAAAAAAAAAATCCCTGACGAGTTACTTTAGGACATAATAGATAAGTCTTCTTAGTTGTAACTTTATGGATAAACAAAAAGTTAAACTTTAAAATTTTGCCTTTACCATTGTTATAGTTGAAAAGTTAAATGGGGGGGATCCTTAATATTCCAAATAGCCTGGGAGGAGTTTTGCTTTCTGTGTATCTGAGCAGTCTGTCATGCAGAATAATTAAAAAGCTGCTGGTACATATTGTGTACTTCCTGAACATCTTAGCAGAAAACCAAACAAAAGGGTTTTGAAAAGAAGAGTCCAGGGTGTTTTTAGATTGAAATTGAAAGATGGATTACTTTTGTAAGTAGGTATCCTATCTTTTTTTTTTTTTTTTTTTTTTTTTTTTTTTTTTGGAGAGATTTTTGTAATAGGGCATGAGCACTCACCAGAGAGAGAGAAACAGAAATCGAGAACTCACCCCCCGGGGGGTGGCCATGCTGCAGTCCCTTCTCCTTCATTCTCCTCTTGGGATCTTGGGCACCCACTCACATGCACCTGGCATGAGTTTTAAGCCAGTTGGTCTGGGACTCAAACTGCGGTCAACTCTGTAGGACTCCAGTGATGTAACTATTACACCATCTACTGGTCCCACATATCCTACCTTTTTATTTTATTTTATTTTTTAGTTATTTCTACGTATCCTATCTTTAATAGAGAAAAATGTTCACATCTTGCGATGCAGCCAGAAAAGTACATTAGAGTGAATCATCTTTTCTTTTTTTTTAAAAAAAAAGATTTATTTGGGACCAGCAAGTGGTATGGTGGTTAGGTGCTGGACATTGCCACATGGCCGACTACGGTTCAAGTTCTGGACCTGGTGGCTTGCTTTCTCACTTTCCCTCTCTCTCTGTCTGTCTCTAGTCAAATTAAAAGAAAAAAAAAATGAATAAACACAAATAATAATTTTTTGAAAAAAAAAAAAGAATTACTTATTTAGGGCTGGCAGTAATAAATAATTCTAAAAGAATTATTTAATTCCATTTATTTTTATTATTATTATTATTATTTTAATTTGACCAGAGAAAAGGAAAGCAAGAAAGCAAACCGCCAGGTTCAGGGCTTGAACTGCGATTGGCCATATGGGGACCCAGTGCCCTTAACCACAGTGCCACCTGCTGGCCCCACGAATCATTATGTTAAATGATGACGTGCTGATTTTCTTTTTTTTTTTTGAAAGGTTTTCACTATAGGGCATGTGCGCTCGCCAGACATAGAGAGAAATAGAGACAGAAAGCGAGAAATCACCCCCCCAGTGGGGATGATCATGCCACAATCCCTTCTCCTCCATTCTCCTCTTGGGATCTTGGGCACACACACACATGCGCCCAGCGTGAGTTTTAAGCCACTGGGTCCGGGACGCGAACCGCGGTCGACTATGTGGGAGTCCAGCGATATAGCCATTACACTAACTGCTGGTTCCCAACGTGCTGATTTTCTTGTCTCTTTTGCTGGAACGCCTCTGAGATCTCACAGTTCCTCTCTGCTGTGTGTTCCTGGTACACAGCTTTAAGTCACGTTACCTTCTTTAAACTTTTGTTTATTCCTAAGGCTTACTGTGGAGGGTATTTATCTCACCGTGTAAAGGTGCAACCCTTTGGTGCTTTTTTATCTTCCAGAACTCTTTCCCAATCGAGTTTTTTTGTTTTCTTAATATGGGCTGTGTTTTCTCTCTGAGTTCCTATAGTTAGCTTTTTAGTTTACTTAAATTCCATTATAGGGCCAGCAGGTAGTGTAGTGGTTAAGGCCCTGGATCCTACATTGCCAACTCTGCAGGTTCCAGTCCTAGACCTGGTAGTCTGAAAAACACTCCAGGCATGTGTACGTACATGCCCAAAATCCCAAGAGGAAAATGAAGAAAGGGTTGTGGCATGACCATCTCCCCTGCAGGGGTGATTTCTCACTTTCCCTCATTCTGTCTCTCTCTAGTGAGCACATGTGCCCTATAACATAAGTAGGTAGGTAGATTCATTCATTCATTCATTCCACCGTAGGGTGCATTGATGGTGATCGTAGGGAATATTTCTTCTCTCTGGCTCTAAAATGGCTTTGACATCTTGTGCCTGGGCTCAGTTTAGAGGCTTGTTTTTCTAACCGTACTTAGAAATTCTTTCCAGCAAGACAAATCAGGTAGCCCCAGTAAACACAACAAAGATTAAACTAATTTACGTTGCCATAAAGTTTCCTCATTTGAACCTTATTCTCCAATACTCTCTAATACACCTCGGATAGACATTATTTTTTGCCTTCCTTTTTCTTTTTTCTTTTTCTTTTTTTTTTTTCTTTTTTTTTTTTTTTTAGTTTTGCTGTAGGGCAAGTGCACTCTCCAGAGAGAGAAGATTGAAAAATCACCTTCCAGAGGGATGGCAATGCTGTAGTCCGTTCTTCTCCATTCTCCTCTCTGGATTTTGGGCACACATCACACACACACACACCATGTTTTTCAAGGTGTCTGGTCCAGGACTTGAGCTGTAAAGTCAGTCCTGTGGGATCTAGCCGCCTTAACCATCATGCCACCAGCTGGTCCCTTTTTTACCTTTTTTATAGATGACTAAGACTGGGGTACATGAAGGTTTTTTTTTTTTTTTTTTTTCTTTTAGTTTGACAAAGAGAGACTAAAATAGGAAGCACCCCCTACTCCTGCTGCCATGAGAATTGTTCTGTTGCCATCCCTTCTCCTCCATTTCTCCCTTCTTTTGGTATTTTGGGCACACATGCACATGTACCTGGTGTGTTTCTAAGTCACTGGGTTCAGGACTTGAGCTACGTGGTTGGCCATGTCAGATCTAGCCACTTTGACCTCCAGACCATGGACTGGTCCTGTGAAGGATTTTTCCTCAGCTGGCTAGGGTTTCTGCTGAGCTAGAACCAGAATTCAGGCTCAGGCTGTGGTCAACGCCTTGTCTTACATACCACCTGCTGGTCTCCCTGTTTAGTCGTATTTCTCAGGGAAACCTGAGTTGGTACTGATCACTATCCTAGAAACTTGAATTATCTATGTCGTCCTAGCTGTTCCACAAATTCTTCTTCTGAAAAGAGGCAAGTTGTATGGTCATTACACAAATACCTTGTTAGTTAAACCTAAAGTATGTTCCAAATTCAGTAGGAACTATTACAAGTTTTACTTTGAGAGGCATAAAAGCTCTTCTAAATTCTACATTAATACATCTCTAAGTCTCATCTGTAAAAAAGTAAAAGCTTGGACTGGCCCTGTAGCCTAGTGGTTAAGGAAGCTGGAGCCCACATGGCCGACTGCAGTTTGAATCCCAGCCCTGGCAGCTTAAAAATGTGCTGGGTGCCTGGCCCAAATCCTGACAGGATAGAGAGATGAAGAAGGGATTGCACCATGACCACACCCCGTCACTAGGTGTGCTTTCTCCCTCTCTCTCGTCTGCAATCTTGGCAGTTAAATCTTTTATTTTTTTAATAATTTTTTATTAGGGCTGGCACGTGGCATGGTGGTTAAGGGTTCCAGATTCCCACATGGCTGACCATGGTTCAAGCACTGGACATGGCAGGCTGGACATGGCAGCTCTCTCTCTCTCTCTCTCTCACCCTCACTCTCACTCTCACTCTTTCCCTCTCTGGTCAAATATAAATAAATAAACAAATAAATAAATAATTCTTTTAAAAATAATTTTTTATTTAACTTTATTTATTTGCTTATTTTAATTTGACCAGAGGAGGACAGAGCGAGAGAGAGCGAAAGTAAGAAAGCAAGCCACCAGGTCCAGGACTCGAACTGGTGGTCGGCCATGTGAAAGTCTAGTGCCCTTAACCACCACACCACCTACTGGCCACAGGAATCAAATCTTAACAGGTTTTTTTTTTTTTTTTTTTTTTAAAGAATCCTTTTATTTAACTTTATTTATTTATTTTAATTTGACCAGAGAGACAGAGTACGAGAAAGAAAGAGGGAAAGTGAGAAAGTAAGCCACCAGGTCCAGGACTTGAACTGTGGTCGGCCATGTGAAAGTCTAGCACCTCAACTACCACGCCACCTGCCGACCCCAAACCTTAATAGTTTTTAACAGTTTTCCTCTACAGAGCTATGTTGTATATGTAGCTGAACTTCTTTTTTTTTTAATGAATTTTTATTATTATTTTCCAGTTTTATCAGAGGGAGACAGAGAGAGAGAGAGGAAAAGAAAAAAAGCAAGCTATCAGGTCCAGGAGTTGAACCACAGTTGGCCTGGGAGTCCAGTGCCTTTAACCACCACGTCACCTGCTGGTCTGTAGCTTAGCTTTTAAGAAAATTTTCTTTCTTTCCTTTTTTCTTTCTTTTTTGTAAGATTATAAAAACTGGCACATTTTGGGGCAGCAGGTGGCGTGGTGGTTAAGGCAGTGGACCTCCACATGGCTGACTGTAGTTGAGTCCCAGACCTAGCGGCTTGAAAATCATGCTGGCTGCATGTGTGCACGTGCCCAAAATCCCAAGAGTAGAATGGAAGACAAGGGATTGTGGCATGGCCATTCTCCCACCAAGGGGCGATTAAGAATTAGTTAATTAATTTTATTTTTCATTATTATTATTTTTTAATTTGCTGCAGGGCACATACAGGGCTCATGATGCAGTCAGCTCTTTGTCTTATATACCACTAGAGAGAGAGAGAGAGAGAAAGTGAGAAAACAAGTCACCAGGGCTTGAACCGTGGTTGACTATATATGGGAGTCCAGTGACATACCTGTTATGCCATCTGCTGTGTCCCTGGGGCACATATGCTCCCAGAGACCGGGGGGGGGGGGGGGGGGGGGGGGAGGAGGGAGAAAGAGAGAGAGAAAGAAGAAAGAAGGAAGGAAGCCAGCCAGCCCGCCCCAGGGTCCCAGACTAACCGAGTTGGCCATGTGGGAGTACAGCACCCAAGCACCACACCACTTCCCGGACCCCTCAGAGTCATTTTTGCTCTCTTCCTTTGTCTGCCTGTCCTCTCTTTATTTCTCCTTCTATCCTCTTTCCATTTAAGTTAGGAAATCCCCCTGTGAGCCTGCCTCTGTTCCAGCAGTGGGCACGTAAGTGTAATTCTCCTGGTTGGGAGGTTTTCATCTTTGCGGGTGACAGGCGTCCCTTGTCTTCCCAAGGCTCTAATTGGCGTCATGTGCTGATACCCCCCATAGCATCAGTCTCCCTGCTGTCCCACTGCCCTAACCCGCTGCTTTTGTGCTTTACTTCAGCAACACCATGTTACCGTATGTGCCTCTTCCAGGCATGGGAGCTCCTTATGCCAGTGGCAGTCAGCTGAGGTAAGTTTCCAGTGGCACCTGGCACCCAGGGACTTGAGTGTGTGTGTGTGTGTGTGTGTGTGTGTGTGTGTCTCTGTATGTGCATGCGCACCTGTGCGTGAGAGAGAGATTGATGATGAGTGAGCACGAGCGCGTGGATGGTGTGGGTAAAGCACACGTGACTCCGGCCTCTTGTCCTTGTAAACCTAATCTACCATCTCTCAAATAATTATCTCTGAGATTCAAATGTGTTCTGTTATAGGAGTGGCTAGGGACGTGTAATCAATATCTTTTTTTTTTTTTTTTAATTTTACTTTAAGGAAAATCACGAGCCAGCTTATTGTATCAAAATTCCCCTCTCAAGCCAGTAGGTGGCGTGGAGGTTGCAGTTTGAGTGCTGAACCTGGCAGCTTGAGGAAAGTGGAGAGTGAGGGATTGTCGCATGGCCGGCTCCCTTGGGGATGATTTCTCACTTTTTGTCCCTCTCCCTCCCTCTCTCTCTTTGCCAAGCACACGTGCCCCATTTGAAAATAAATAAACAAAAACCCTCTCAAGCTATTTCATATCTTTTAATTTAGCCAGCTTCAGTACCTGGAAGGGATCAATCACATCTGAGCACTATTCATTTGCACAGTAACTATTGATAAATGTCGTCTTTCTCCAAAATAAACTGTTCCTTTTTATGTTTTTCCTTATAAAAATATTCTGTGCCAATGAGCTGGATTGATCACATTCTTAGAATTTATTTAAAATTATTTATTTATTTATTTGCTTACCTTTTTTAAAAAAAGAATTTTTAATTTTATTTATTCATTTATTTATTTTAATTTGACCAGAGAGAGACACACAGAGAGAGAGGGAAAATGAGAAAACAAGCCACCAGGTCCAGGACCTGAACTGTGGTTAGCCATGTGGGAGTGTCCAGTGCTTCAACCACCACGCCTCCTGCCGGCCCCTATGTACTGACCAATATATTTACCTATTTATTTGTTGTGATTTTTGGGCCACTGAGTCTGGGACTTGAGCTACAGTTGGTATGTG
This sequence comes from Tupaia tana, assembly GCA_026018925.1. NCBI lineage: Eukaryota > Metazoa > Chordata > Mammalia > Scandentia > Tupaiidae > Tupaia > Tupaia tana. Next base: position 3,933,077 of record JAKSZU010000026.1, read on the forward strand.
GGAGTCCAGTGCCTCAACTACCATATCACCCACCAGCCCTACATTCTCATACTTTTTTACATGTGTAGACATAGGCTGTGTCCAGAAAGAACCAGAGAACAGGGTGATGGGAAATGTCATCTCTAGGAAGAAGGAAGATCATCTCTAGTCTGGATGTTCAGAAGTTGAATATGCCAGAGGTAGACTCCTTCTCATATTTTTCTTCTTTCTTTCTCTCCATGGTGCTAGGTTAGAGCCTCCGTTCCCTGCCTTGGTACCAAAGTCTTGCTTGGTAACAGACCCGGCAGTTGGCAAGCTCCTGCTTTCAGCCTCTGAGTTCCAAGTTCCTGGGTTTGATGAACTGGATAGTGTGACAGCAGCATGTCCCCGACCTCAGAGCACCCCTCCTAAACAGAAAGAGGTAAGCGTGACGTGCTTCAGGATCAGGCCACCATGGCATTGGAGATGTCCACTGTCAACTCATGTGAGAGTATAGACGACCTGAGTGTCTTTACTTGTCACCTTTAGCTTCAGGGGCATTCTAGACGATGCTAAGCCAGGAGTTTTCTGTTTGGCCAATAGATTCCGTAATCTGCATGGTTTCTGAATATTTTTTTTTCTAGTGATAGAATTTAACAGTGTTTAGAAAATTTGCCCAGTCCTCTAAAGAAGATAACGAGTGATGGTGTTCTTCCATTTTACCATGTCTGCTGTCTCGAATAGTTGCAGGCTTTCCTATCAGTGATCTCCGTATTTAAATTGCCTATGTCATTCTGTTTTAATAATATGAAGTGGTAGTTGCTGAAAACACAGGACGGTGGGAGGGGAAGCTTTGTCATAAACTACAGGTTAGAATCATCTTTTCTTTTTCTTTTTCTTTTTTTTTTTTTTGGGAGAGGTTTTTGCTATAGGGTGCGTGCGCTCGCCAGACAGACAGAGAGAGACAGAGAGACAGAAAGCAGGAAATCACACCCTAGGGGGGATGGCCATGCCGCAATCCCTTCTCCTCCATTCTCCTCTCAGGATCTTGGGCACGCACGCACACGCGCCCGGTGTGAGTTTAAGTCACCGGGTCCGGGACTCGAACCGCAGTTGACTACGTGGGAGTCCAGCGACATAGCCATTACGCTAACTGCTGGTCCCCAGGTTAGAATCATCTGTGATGTGGACAACCAATCTCGTGTGTGTAAAAAAAGGGCTTGGTGGACTTAAAATGTCTTACAAGTTAACCATCTGTTATCTTAACTCTTAAAAATAGGCTGACCCAGAGAAGAGGCCAAAGAAAGTCTCACAGATTCGCATCCGGAAAACCATTCCTAAGCCAGACCCTAATCTTACCCCCATGGGCCTCCCTCGACCCAAAAGGTGAGCTCCTTCTCTGTTAAAAATGGAGTTTGATTTCAGTGGAAGACTGTAAGTACTCTTTAAATGGTTATGTAGTCTTGGTTTTTCAGTAGACTCCTAAGAATTTATCCTAACAAACTCACTGGTCGTATGGTAGCCTTGTGCAAACACAGCCTGAGGCACTGGGAATAATTTTTACTGAGCTCACTACGCCAGGCATCATGCTGTCCATTAGTGTATGTCATCTCAGTCCGTCCTCCAGCACCAGTAGGAGGTGAATACTGTTATCATCCCCATATTGAAGTAAGGATGTTGAGACTTGGTGGTTTAGAGACCCATATTAGGCGCTAGGTCAGCCATGGTGTACCTGGTTTCTGTCTGTCACAGGCTTTATCCAACCCCAGAGCCCAAGCTGCCAACACTGCACAAAACTGAAAAGGACCTAAATGTCATGAGTTTGTTTGTTTTTTTTAAAGATCTCCAGACTTAACATTTTCTTGTGATAGATTTCACTACTTCCTTTCTCTCCAGCAAATGAAAGTCTGCCAGGACTCCCTTAAGTATTCTAGGATAAATTATTTAACCTTTCTGAGCTTCAAGAACTTACCTATAAAATATGAATAAGAATTTTTAACACTTAAGATTGTTGTACAGTTGGGCCAGTTGGTGGCATAGTTGTTAAGGTGCTAGATCTCACATGGCTGACCATGTGGTTCAAATCCTGTACCCAGTGACCTGAAACACACTCTGGGCTCATGTGTGTGTGTGTGTGCCCAACATCTCAGAGGGAGGGAGAGATGGAGGAGAGGGGCCTGTGATGTGACCATGCCCCATGGTGAGGGAGTCTTTTTGCCTTTGCCTTTCCCTCTCTCAGTTTTTGTCAAGCACATATACCATCTAGCAAAATTGGGAAAGGGGGGAGGTGCTAAACAGTCTAATGTAAAAATAATGTGCTTCTATAAAGCCCTATCTATTACTGTGTTTCACATAAGACAAATGCAGTCGGTAGTTACCCATTATTTATGGTATTTATGGTCATAATTGACAGTCCATGTTTCCTGCATGATTTTTATCTTAATACACTTATTTTAAATTTTGTAATTCTTTTATTGATCATCCAGTATATCATGTCTTTTCAAGACAAATTTATCAAGTATTTCATATATCCTAGATTGAATAGTAGGGTCATGGCTCGCTTAACAACAGGGGTAGATGGGACCAGCAGGTGGCATAGTGGTTAAGGTGCTGGACTACCCATGGCTAACTGTGGTTCGAGTCCCAGACCTGGCAGCTTAAAACTCATTCCAAGTTTATGTGTGTATGTGCCCAAAATCCCAAGAGGAAAATGGAGAAAGAAGAGCAGTGTGGCTGTCCCCCCAGAGATGATTTCTCACCTCCACCACCCCCAGTCTCTCTCTCTCTCTCTAGTGAGCACATAGGCCCTATAGTTTGTTTGTTTGTTTGTTTTTGGCGAGGTTTTTGACGAGGGCACGTGTGCTCGCCAGAAAGAGAGACAGAAAGCAAGAAATCACCCCCCAGGGGTGATGGCCACGCTGCAATCCCTTCTCCTCCATTCTCCTCTCGGGATCTTAGGCACGCACGCACACACGCCTGGCGTGAGTTCAAGCCACCGGGTCTGGGACTCGAACCAAAGTTGACTACATGGGAGTCCAGCGACATAGCCATTACGCTAACTGCTGGTCCCTAGACAATTGTAGAATATATTGTCACACCAGAAAGTAACAAAGCTCTGGAAGGCTATTAGGTCTTGTCAAAGGGGTTCAGGAACCAGTGCAAAGAGACTCTCAGTGGCCACAGATGAGATGGGCTGACAATCAAAAGGAATCAGTGAAATTCTATAGGTTGAAACATACCAAATATGTTTAAGTTCAGTTGTTCATAATGACACCGTGAGGAGGCCTGCGTCATGGTGCAGTGGTACAGCAAAGGTGAAGAGAAGCTGGGTCTGGGACCAGCAGATGGTATAATGGTTCTGTCACTGGACTCCCACGTAGTCGACTACAGTTTGGGACCCGGATCTAGTGGCTTAAAATTCACATTGAGTGTGCACATGTGTGTGTGCCCAAAATCTCAAGAGGAGACTGGAGGAGAAGGGATTGCTACCCCCCCGGGGGGGGGGGGGGGGTGTGTGTGATTTCTCGTTTTCTGTTTCTCTGTCTCTCCTACAAAAATCTCTCTCTCTAAAAAAAAAAAAAAGCACTTGGTCCTACTTCAAGATGGAAGGACACTTATAGGTCTTCCAAGAAGCATTGACCAATTTGAACTTGGAAAGGGGAGTGATACTCCTACAGCAGGTCTCCATTGGAGCGATCCTGGAAGAACAAAGGCTGGAACCGCAGACCTCGCTGGAAGCTGAGAAGCTGAAAGTTCAGGTGCTCAGGGACTGTGGCCTCTCCATCCCTCAAGCAGACACCCTGGAGGAGTGTTGAGTCTGCTCAGAGCTCATGGCCCCGAGAGCCAAGGCTGTCTTGGAGTGGAAGCGGCATCCTAGTCTCCTCACACATGTGACCAAAGACTATGCAGTTTTGAAATAATTTTTATTTTTAATTCTTTTACATAGACAACATGAAGAAATCATATCGTTTTTGTTTTCTGATGACAGAATCATTGTGTAAACAAACACTGGGGGGCCGGCAAGTCGTGTGGTGGTGAAGGGCACTGGACCCCCACATGGTTGACCACAGTTCGAGTCTCAGAACTGGCAGCTTGCTTTCACACTTTCTCTCTCTGTCTCTCTCTCTCTCTCTGTCACTCTGGTCAAATGAAAATAAATAAATAAATAAATAAAGTTAAATAAAATAATTCTTCAAAGAACAGAATCATGGGTATGGACTCCTTTCACAGCCCACTCTGGAGCCAGCAGCTACTTGCTTATATTACTCTCCTTCGTCCAGATTAGAGTTTACAGGGACATTCCTCACTTGTAAATAAAATACGAATCTCGAAAGTGTAAAAAAAAAAAAATACACAATACATTAATTAATTAAATAAATAATTTATGTAAAAAAAGAAAGCGGAAAGCAACTCATTGGTTATCTTTGGAGGACATTAGGGTTCCGATTCATTGTTTTGGAAAATAGTAAATAAGGGGGAAAAACGTGTATGTCCTGCTTTTACTATTAGGTACTTGAGAAAATGATAATGTAGGGACCAGCAGTTAGCGTAATGGCTATGTCGCTGGACTCCCACGTAGTCGACCGCGGTTCGAGTCCCGGACCCGGCGGCTTAAACTCACGCCGGGCGCGTGTGCATGCGTGCCCAAGATCCCAAGAGGAGAATGGAGGAGAAGGGATTGCGGCGTGACCATCCCCCCTGGGGGGTGATTTCCTGCTTTCTATCTCTCTGTCTCTCTCTGTCTGTCTGGCGAGCGCACGCGCCCTATAGCAAAAACCTCTCCAAAAAAAGAAAAAAAAGGGAACCAGCAGTTAGCGTAATGGCTATGTCGCTGGACTCCCACGTAGTCGACCGCGGTTCGCGTCTCGGACCCGGTGGCTTACAACTCACGCCGGGCGCGTGTGCGTGCGTGCCCAAGATCCCGAGAGGAGAATGGAGGAGAAGGGATTGCGGCGTGACCATCCCCCCTGGGGGGTGATTTCTCGCTTTCTGTCTCTATGTCTCTCTCTGTCTGTCTGGCGAGCGCACGCGCCCTATAGCGAAAAACCTCTCCAAAAAAAAAAAAAAAAAAAAAAAGAAAATGATAATGTATTTTTCCCAATGACCTAATATAAACTGTACCTCAGGGTTACAAAGAGTCAGCGAGCATGAAGTTTACCTGAGCCAGAATTCTGCCCGATTAGTGAAGAATGATCATCTCTCACAGTTTACATCCCCAAAGAAATAACTGACAGTGGCCAGCTAATGGCCTGGTGGCTAAGACAGCCAGATACCACGTGGCTGACTATGGTTTGAGTTCCGGATGTGGTGGCTTAAGATACATGCTGGGCCTTGGGGCTGGCAGGTGGCATGGTGGCTAAGGGCACTGGACCCCCCCACATGACCAAACACAATTCGAATCCCGGACCTGCAGCTTGCTTTCTCACTTTCCCTCTCTCTCTTACTCTGTCCCTCTCTGGTCAAATTAAAATAATTGAATAAATAAAGTTAAATAAAATGATTCTTAAAAAGAATGAAACATGCTGGGTGCATACAGGTGTGTGTTCAAATTCCTGGGAGGAGAACAGAGGAGAGGGGATTGGGCTATCCTCCAGTGGGTATTTGCTTCCTTTCCATCTCTTCCTCTCAGGCAAATGTTCTATGGCAAGAATTTCTAAGAAAGGAAGAAAAAATATTGGGGGCCACAATTCTTAAAAAAAAAAAAAAAAAAAAAAAAAAAGAAAAGAAAAGAAAAAAGAAAGAAGGAAAGAAAGAAAAAAAGAAATAGCAGATATTGTTAGCACCTGCTAGTGGTTGTTGATATCACAAAGAAGGTGACAATCCAGTATTGTGCCCCACGTGATGGAAGTAAACACCAAGCCCTGGAAGTCTGCCAAAGGAATAAAAGCACCTAGATCTGAGTATACCTTTATCTTTAACTGCTAATTTACACAGTATACCTATATTTCTCTTATATTTGGATCAAGGGAACGTGCTACATGACACCATGGGAATATAAACAAGACAGTCTTGGGGCCGGCAGGTGACATGGTGGTTCAAGGTGCTGGATTCCCACATGGCCAACTACAATTCGAGTCCTGGATCTGGCGGCTTGCCCTCTCACTTTTCCTTTCTCTCTCACTCTGTCTCTCTCTGGTCAAATTTTAAAAAATAGTAATAATAAATGGAATTAAATAAATAATTAAAAAAAGAGAAGAAGACCATCTTTACTGGGGGAACCTCAGGTTAAGTGACCTGAGGTTTTTTGTTGTTGTTAGTTTCTTGTTTCATTGCAGGTGGCACATATTCTCGCTAGAGAGAGAGAGGGAGAAAGAGAGTGAAAGAATCAGCCAGTGAGGTGTGCTTACACAATTCCTTCTATTCCCCTGAGAGAGGGATTCAAACTGTGGTTGGCCATGTGGGATCTGTTCCTTTAACTATTAGGCTATGGGACTGGCCTACAACTTGCTTTCTTCAGTAAGTAAATTACAAAATAAAAACAGAGACAGATGGCCCAGCCGTGGTAGCTCAGGCAGTGGGGTGCTACTGCACAGTGCTGGAGTCTATATGAGGGGGTTCTTGGTTTATATCCACAAGGTACCTGAATGCGCCCTGGGTGCCCTTGGTGATGGCTGGCTGCAGTGGAGATTGAGGGGTGGGAGATCCCTGCCCCTCCATCCTTCCTCTCATGGAAGGAATTATTTTTTTTGAGAGGTTTTTGCTATAGGGTGCATTTGCTCGCCAGAGAGACAGAGACAGAAATCGAGAAATCACCCCCCAGGGGAGATGGCCACTCCGCAATCCCTTCTCCTCCATTCTCCTCTCGGGATCTTGGGCACGCATGTGCACACACCTGGCGTGAGTTTAAGCCACCGGGTCCTGGACTCGAACCACGGTCGACTACATGTGAGTCCAGCAACATAGCCATTATGCCAACTGCTGGTCCCCAAAGGAAATACTTTTAAGGGGAGAGACCAGCAGATGGCATAACGGTTACATTGCTGGACTCTCACATGATCAGCTGTGTTAAAGTCCCAGACCCGGTGGCTTAAAACTCATGCCTGCGGGCTATCAGATGGCATAGTGGTTGTGTCACTGGACTCCTACGTGGCCAACCACAGTTCGAGTCCCAGATGTGGCTTGAAAATCACACTGGATGTGTGTGCGTGTGTGTGTATGTGTGCTCATGCGTGCCCAAGATCCCAGGAGGAGAATGGATCCCAGAAGGAGAAAGGATTGGGATGTGGTCATTCTCCTCCCCTAGGGTGATTTCTTACTTTCCCTCTCATTGTCTGTCTCTGTCTCTGTCTCTCTTTCTCTCTCTGTCTCTATCTTGCGCACACGTGCTCACGTGCACGCACATGCCCTAAGGCAAAAACATCTAAAAAAATCAAAATAAATAAAAATCAAAAAGGTAAAATGACACACTTGAACACCAATAAATTGGGACAGTATTGATCAGAGTTCAGAAGACCTTGTGTTGCTTGGAAGAAGAGTAAAAATGTTGATTCACTTCAGTTTATGTGCTGAATATGCTAATTAAAATTCTTGCCAAATATATAATTTCTAAGGTCCAGTACATATTACTCGTAGGAATCACATCTAACACTGCAGAACAGTTAAAGTAAACAAATGAAAAGGATAGAGTTGGGAAACTAAGCTGTTCTCTCTGAGAGAGCATGAATAACTTACTTTTTTTTTTTTTTTTTTTTTTTTTTTTTTGTAGGTTAAAGAAAAAGGAGTTTAGTTTAGAAGAAATATATACCAACAAGAATTACAAGTCTCCTCCTGCAAACAGGTGGGTTCACACACTTGGGAAGTAAAAAAGATGGCTTCTGAAGTGACCGATGCAGCTCTCCCGTGTTTTCACTTCAGAAAAGGTCTATTTAGGGCCAGCAGGTGGCCTGGTGATTAAGGTGCTCGATATCTACGCGCTGACTACGATTTGAGTCCTGGACCTAATAGTTTGAACCTCACACTGGTCATGGGTGCATATGTGCCCAAAGTCCCAAGAGGAGGATGAGGAAGAAGGGATTGCACATGGCTATCCCCCCAGAGGTGATTTCTTGCTCTCTGGCGAGCACACGTGCCCTATAGCAAAAATCTCTCAAAAAAAAAAAAAAAAAAAAAAAAATTAGTCACTGCCCATTGGAAACACTTAAGTAAGGAGTTGTTACTACACGGAGCTTTCAGCTTCCATTGACCGTAAGGGTTGGTGACGTGGGAGGTGAGCCACGGGAGAGTCAGTCCACCGCTAATTGCTTTGCGCTCCATCCTTAGGTGTTTAGAGACTATCTTCGAGGAACCCAAGGAACGAAATGGCACACTAATCTCAGTCAGCCAACAGAAGCGGAAGCGAGTTCTAGAATTCCAGGACTTCACAGTCCCACGGAAGAGAAGAGCTCGAGGGAAAGTCAAGGTGGCTGGCAGCTTCACCAGGGCCCAGAAAGCAGCTCTGCAGAGCCAGGAGCTGGATGCTCTTCTGATACAGAAACTAATGGAACTGGAGACCTTCTTTGCCAAGGAAGAGGAACAAGAGCGGTCGTCAGGTTGTTGAGAAACCATTCAATTTGGGGGGTGGTCTCAATGTTCGATTTCTTCTTTTTTTTTTGGACCTCCTTAGAAGAGGTTGCCTAATTTTGTCCTACTGCCTAAACCACTCAAAATGCAGTCCATGAATTATGACCTATTTTAGGGTGCAACCTTTTTAGGAACTGGCGAAGGAGAGTCCTCTACTTCAACTGCTGAGTATAGAACCTCAGGAATGTTCCCTTTCTCCTGGAAATGGTCCCCAGTGACATCCGGCCACCTCCTCCCAGTCTCTGCCATCCACAGGAGAAAGCAGCAGCATATCTTCAGTAACACTAGGATTCCAAGGACTCACAGCATTTGCACAGCATCTGCATGTCCATATGAAAGTTTTGCTTTGTTTACGGTGGTGCTAGACCAAGATTATTTAGAAACAAGGCCTAGGGAGGGGGACATGGCATCCTGTCCTGCGTGGTCTCACTGGCTCATTTCGTTAGTTGAGGAAAGATGAGCTATTATGTTTTCTCATCATTTTGCGTCTGTCCACTCAGAACCTGTTTGTGAGAGAGAGAGAGTGAGTGTGTGTGTGTGTGTGTGTTTGTGTGTGGCTTTTCCCTCTCTGTGACTGTGGGTCACTAGTGCCAGAGGAGCCCGTCCAGGCCCCATTCAGAGTAAGTTGCACTTTTTAATGTTGTGGTGTTACTTTCATTATTTTATTTCCTCCTTTCTTCCTTTTTTTTTTTTTTTTTTCTTTTTTGGTATTATTATTGTTGCTGCATGTTTGGAGCCTTTAAATGTGATTTTAAAACTATTTTTTAAAGACATTAAGAGGAAGACAATAGATGTCTTAAGAATACATGCTAGGCATCAGACTCCGTTGATCAGTGCATGGAAGAGATGTTTTCCCATTCCTGTGTCTCAAGCAGTCTTTCGCCACTCCACCTTCTAACGTAACTTACAGAGGGAGCATTTTTTCCATCTGGATTCTCATTCCTGCCCACTAGGTACACGTATTTATTTTAGTGACATAAGTAGGAGCAGGTTTCTCTCCCCATTATTTAAAAAATACTAATGCTGGGTGTGGTCTTAGTGGTTTTATCTGAAACGGTGGTATGTGACAGGGTTGGTGCAAGGCCGCGGCGGTGCGAGAAGCTGACCCGGAGTGTCCGCAGCGCCGCTCCAGGAGCAGGGAGTTAGGGCACTGGTTCAGACACGGCCTTCTTGTGGTGGAACCACGAAATTCCAGAGAGTACCTCATTGAGTTTGGGGCTTCTGGGTCAAACCTACTGGAAGTGTCAAATGCCCATGTTAGCTGAGTTTCTGGGTGTGTGCCTGCAGGAGTCTGGGCCAGTGTTCGCTGCGGGGCAGAGCCTGGAGGCCTCCTTCCTTCCCCACGGAGTCCCTGCGTGCCCTCACCCGGCTCCCCTCCTCCCCTCCTCCTCTCTTGTGATTTATCTTTCTCCTAACAAGAGTTGAGAGAATTAACATTCCTTGGCTGGTGAGTGGGATGGTAAAACTAGCCTCAGGATACTGGTCACCTCTTCCCATCTGCCCAGGAGCTCCTGCCACAAAGCAGCCACGGATGGGAACATTTGAAGCTCCCGGGACATTTTCAAGTCAGAGCAGAGTGAGTGGTGCCATCCTGGAACGTTGGCCCATTCTCCTGGGTTTCTTGTCTCCCCATTTGTTAGGTGGGGAGCTGGGATGGGGGTGGGTGGTCTCTATGTGCCTTTCCTTTACAGGTTGACAGTCTATGCCACACTGGAGCAGAAAAACTGACGTGAGCAGGAAAAAAAAAAGTGCCACGTCTATCTTCTAGGCCCGCTGCCTCAGATACAGCATTTAGAGAAGCGAAATACACACTCAGTCATCCATGGAGGCGTCTAAGGCCACGGCCAAGTAGGATGAGAAGAGAACCAAGTTTCCATGCTGGCTGCGCGTGATGCTAACCAGATTCTGCCGTCTACATCCACTTTGCCCAGACTGTATAGACACGACCTATGCTTCACCTCAATCCCTCTCCCTTCCTGGGACAGGGTTCTTAGACACTAAATGCTTCTCTCTACCTTTTTGCTTAAAGGAATGGGGTGAGTAATACATTGTGCCCTTATGCAGACATACTTGGGGAGCTCGCGAACTAGCAGTGAGTTGACAGCGCCCTGTTTGCCAGCCCCACAGCTGGTACAGACGAGTCAGCACGTGGCAGCCCTGTCAGGCGAAAGTTGAGGTGGTGTTGCCAACCTGACAGAGATACAACTTCAGGTTTGCTCATCCTAGGCATGGCACTGGGAAGGGCCAGGCAAAGTGGTTTGAAACATTGGCATCTGGGCACAAAGGATTAGAGGAAACAGACCTGGGCTTCTCCGTTCTCCTGGGAATATTGGAGAGAAGCTGCTCTGAGGCCAGCCAGGCCTCTCTTTGACACTCTCAGCCTACCCTCTGCCAAGGGCCCTGCCCCTACTCCAAGTTACGAAGAGGCCCCCACCACAAACTTGAAACTTCCTACCTGGAGTTGATACATCGGGCTCTAGCCATGCCCAGCCACACCTGTCTTAACATCCAGTTTTGCCACTGACACAGCACTGTCAGTGGCTCTCGGAGCCTGTGGTCCCCGGCCATGATGGGGACGTTAGTCAGCCGCTGGCACGCCACCTGCCCAGAGCGACAGGAGGTCTGGTTCTGGGGTGGGAGTTGGTACAACTTCTCAGTATAGGGATTTCCCACTCAAATGGTGGGAAGTTATAGTTCACTATGACTTAATTAACTCACCTCGGGAAGTCTAGTGGTTTTAGTATGGGAAAGAGAGGAGAAATCTCAGGTCCAACCAGGGTTTTGCCCATCAGCTTTTCACCGAAACCTTCAAGTCTGCTTTTCATCTTTCTGCTTTTCTAGTTGTATTTGCAGCCCCCCTCAGCTACACACACACACTCCTCGTCCCTGTCTCTCTCTCTCTCTTTTCCCTTTGATCTTCTTTCCAGCTTCATTTCTCCTTCAGTTTGAACGTACCTCATCACCTGGAAAAGCAGATTATGCCCACTTTTTCTTACTGACCTTACTCTAAGAGGTACAGCTGAGAGAGATACAGTGAAAAGATATGTAGCGTTTGCCTTACTCGGAGCCTAAAGAGCTCGGAAACTCATGCTGTGAACCCCCCAACTCGGCGCTCCTCCATGAGCTGTGAAAATCATGACACTCTGTTCCGATTTCTCCTGAAAGAGCCTTTTGTGTGGGTACCTGAGCCAACGTGAGGTGGATTCCTGATCGCACTCTTTGGGTATGGTCCTTCCTCCCCCTCTCCCCCTCCCGGGGCTCATTCACTGCCCACCAGGCCAAGAGTGGCAGGGAGCATGCAGGACCATGGCAGCAGATCCCCGGCAGCCGTGCAGCTAATGAAACCCACCCCAGGCTGGGATTCCATCTCATAATCAATACCATGTATGTAAAGGTCCGTGGAAGAACAACTTCTAGGCAGATGTACTTTTCTCCCATTACCTGAGCGTTGGGGGTGGTGCGTAGTTGGTGCTTTCTCTCATTCCCTTGTTTTGTTTTGTTTCCATTAACTGTTCCCCTGACATCATGGAAAGGACCTCTTAACCACGTTGTGGGTGTCTGTATCCAAAGCATAAATAATTGGCCAGAGATGAGGAGTATCCTCTCCTGGATTCCTGGAAGGAAGGTGCTCCTTACCAGAACTGAACTTAGATAAAAAGCCGGCCAGGGAGAGGAACTTGACTAAAATCATGGTTTAATATCACTATCTAGCCACAAAGGGAGCAGCCAAAGCTATTGTGATTGGGAAGCTGGGCGGCAGGGAGACCTCATCTCACCCGCCACCTCGCACAGCGAACTCTCAGACATGGTGCCTGTTCATCATGTGTCCCCAAGCTCCTCTCTGGTGCTGAATTGGATTTGCATTCTAGGTGAGGGGCCTCAGCTTCTCCTTGGGGTGGTCTGGGCCAGTAAATAGCTGCCTGAATTGTTTATAAATGATCATGGTCAATAGTTCAGTGAAATTTGTACATTTTTGGTAACGTTGGCATACACAATGCCCCTACAGTTTCTTTTCTGTTTGGTAGTTTGTGACTCTAAAATTCCCACTGTTCTGTGTGTTAATTTATGAAAATAAATTTTTTTTTGGAAAACCTTTCGAATAACCCCCAAGGCTATTTTGTTGTTAATGTTTGGAAGTAGGTTCAAGTTTTACCTGTAATGTCATGAGATTTCATCTTATTATATTATTTATTTTTTGAGAGATTTTTGCTCTAGAGTGTGTGCATTTACCAAAGAGACAGAAATCAAGAAATCACCTTCCTCGGGACCAGCAGTCGGCGTAATGGCTATGTCGCTGGACTCCCATGTAGTCGACCACGGTTCGAGTCCCGGACCCGGTGGCTTAAACTCATGCCGTTGCGTGTGCGTGCGTGCCCAAGATCCCGAGAGGAAAATGGAGAAGGGATTGCGGCGTGACCATCCCCCCTGGGGGGTGATTTCTCGCTTTCTGTCTGTGTCTGTCTGGCGAGCGCACACGCCTTATAGCAAAAACCTCTCCAAAAAAAAAAAAAAAAGTTCCTGAGAGGAGAAGACATTGTGGCATAGCCATCTTTTCTGACCGCTGGTTTCTCACTTTCTCTCTCATCTCTCTCTGAGGAGTACACTTGCCCTATGGCATAAAACCTTTAAAAAAGATGGGAACCAGCAGATGGTGTGGTGGTTAAGGTGCTGGACACTCCGACATGGTCAACCATGGTTCGAGTCCAGGACCTGGTGTCTTGCTTTCTCACTTTCCCTCTCTCTCTGTCTCTAGTCAAATTAAATAAATGAATAAATAAAATAATTCTTAAAAAAAGGAATATCAATGCACTCTCCATATTAACAGAATTAAAGAAAAAAGTATGATCACCTCTGACAAAGATCACATTTGATAAAGAATCACTCAAGACAAAAACCATATATGTAGTAGAAATAGAAGGGAAACCTTTTAGATAAAATATATCTATTATAAGCACCTACATCAAATATCATATTAGATATAAACTCAGATACAAATATGAAGTTTATTTCTGTATTCCTGCAACAGAGATGAGAAATTTTGGACAGCTTTATTGAGTTTACAACTATATAATTCACCAATTTTAAACGTACACTTCAATGGTGTTTTGGTTTGTTTGTTTGTATGTATGTTTTGCTATAGGGCACACGCACTGGCCAGAGAAAGACAAGCTGCCAGGTCTGAGACTCAAACCCCAGTCAGCCATGTAGGAGTCCAGCACCTTAATCACCCCACCACCTGCTGGCCCACCATTTTCAGAATTTTTCATCATCCAAAACAGATTTTGTAGCCATTAAATAATAACTCTGGAGCTGGGAGGTGGTGGTTGAGCCCACTGGACTCCCACATGGCTGACTGTAATTGAGTTCTAGACCTGGTGGCTTTCTGTTTTCTCTCTCTCGTCAAATTAAAATAAATTAATAAATAAGGAAAAATAAATGAATAATTACATAGGAAAAAAATCTGCATTTTTCTCTTTTCCAGCCCTATAGTAAACATTAAACAAAAATAAAATAGCAGGTACTACATCAAAAACTTGTTCTCTTATTTTTTGGGAGAGATTTTTGCCATAGGACATGTGTGCTCACCAGAGACAAAGTGAGAAATCATCCCCCGGGGGGATGGCCATGCCACAATCCCTTCTCCTCCATTCTCCTCTCGGGATCTTGGGCACACCTGCACACGCGCCCGACGTGAGTTTAAGCCACCGGGTCTGGGACTCGAACCACAGAAACTACATGGGAATCCAGTGACATAGCCAGTATACCAACTGCTGGTCCCCAAAAGTTGTTCTCTTAAAACCAAAGATCTTTCCAAAACCTCTGCAGGAGCAAGCACCATCACACTAGGTACATATCTTGATGGTTAAGTGTGTTTCTAAATGATCCAAGACCTTTTGCCTCTGATGTCCCTGGCAGCACAGTGGCTGAAAATTCGAATATGACACTATGATTGTAAAGTGCTCAACAGAGCCTGCCGCTTAATGAATTGTAGCTGAGGGGCTGACAAGTGGCATGATGGTTGGGGCGCTGAACTCCCACATGGCTGTGGTTTGAGTCCTGGACTTGGCAGCTTGCTTTCTCACCACCCTCCCAGTCAAATTAAAGGAAAAAAAAAAAATTCTTAAAAAAAAAAAAAAAAAAGGTAGCTGAGTCGTCCTGAGCAAATTAGGGGTCCGCCGGGTAGGCGTGGTGGTCGAGGTGTTGGACTCCCACATGGCTGACCGCAGTTCGAATTCGAGACTTGGCGGCCTGCTTTCTTACTTTCTCTCTCACCCTCTCTCTCTGTCTCTCTCCGGTCAAATTAAAAATAATGAAATTAGATTTTTAAAAAGTTACTTTCTATTTAAAAAAATGGGTAAATTACATCAGTTAATAGGACATTTTCAGTCCTGGGGTGCTTCAAAATGTCCGGGTACGTGCAGAAAAAGACGCCAGCGAGAAGGAGACCCTGTAGGGCTGCGCCCACACCTGCCCTCTCTGCCCTGGAAGTGCCAGGCAGGGATGGAGCTTGGGAAGTTGCCACAGGGCGGGGCTTACTCGGCTC
This sequence comes from Tupaia tana, assembly GCA_026018925.1. Classification (NCBI taxonomy): domain Eukaryota; kingdom Metazoa; phylum Chordata; class Mammalia; order Scandentia; family Tupaiidae; genus Tupaia; species Tupaia tana. The sequence goes on from JAKSZU010000026.1 coordinate 3,948,138, forward strand.
CGCCCCCAGCCGTCCGCGTTCCTCATTGGCCTCATTGTCTGGAGGCTCGTGTCGTCACTCGCGAGCGCCCGGCGTCTTAAAGGGGGGCGTGGTTCACTGGAGAGGAGGAGGCAAGATGGCTGCGTCCGTGGGCTACGGGTGTCTGCGGTTGCTGCGCGGAGTCGCACCGTGGCGGAGCAGGTAAAAGCCCTGGAGGGGACGCTGCGCGGCGCCGGGGCGGCCTGGGCCACGTCGGGGTTGGGAGAAAGGAGTCGTGGTCTTTCGGGAGCTCGCCGGAAGGAGAGCTTAGGTGGAGACGGAGCCACCTTCCCCTGGAGCTCGGGAGCAGGTGCAACTACCCCCGCGTCAGATAGCCCGGATTCATCAGGATGTGGACTAGATGCGCTTGCTTTGCCGTTTCCAGTTCGGAGGAAGTGCACGGAGGGCAAAAAGCGGATGGAAAAGGCTGCCTGCCCGTCTCTAGAGCCGAGACAGGCTGAAAGCCTTTTTCGTAGGCGTTCGTGTTCCTGGAAGGGGCGGCATGGAGTTGGCAGAGCCCAGGACTGGGAGTCCGGCGGCTTTCACTCCAGGATTTTTGTCTTTAAAGCAAGAGGGTTAGATTAGGAATGTCAGGATAGTCTGTCATGGGGTTTTGGATCTTGATTGCCCTAGTGACTCCCAGCTCTTAGGTTCTTAGAGTTGGAACACTCCTGAGAGGTCTTCTAAATCCGGTCTTTGCTTTTTGAAATTGAAGAGCTTGAGGCCCTAAGAGTAAGGGATTTGCTCAAGTTCACCCAGACAGTTGCAGAGACAGGACTCCAGGGTGTTTGTCTTTCACACACAGACTTTCCCCTCAGGCCCTCCACCTTGAGGGCAGTTATTACAAAGAAATAGCTTGGGAGCATCTCGACTCTCAGAAAATGATTAAAATGTTGGTAGCTGTGACTCAGAATTGGCTGCTTGGTGCCATATCAAAGAGCTAGTGTTTGAGAGACGCACCATACTTATGTTTTTCTGGCAAGGTCATTTTGTCATGTTGACCAAAGCTTGCACTGTGACAAGAGGTGACTTATCGTAGTCTTAGGGAGTAAAAGGACATTGGATTTGGACGGAGAGTGAACAGATACCATTAAGGGCCTTGTGATGAAAGCTTCACCCTATCGCTATTCAGGATTGGGCTAGTTCTCTCAGAGTAGGCTCTGAGAGATGGGATTTGGGCAGGAGGCTCCCTGAGTTTTCAGTGTTAGCAGGTGTGTTCTTTATAAGTCAGTCATAAATTCCTCTAAAGTGTGTCATGAGTTGGGAAGACTAAAAAATGACACTCCTTACACATTTATTTACTTAATAAGAGAGAAACAGGTGGGGCAAGGACCTCCACCAGGATCTTGCCATATTCTAATTTCCCCCTTCCCCTCCAGCTTTCCTGCCAGTTGGCATTATAGGCACCCACAGGCCTATCTGCTGTGTTTAAGTTTAACCAAGAATTGAATCCAGACCATGTCATTTGGTTCCAGCATTGTGCAGCAGTGTCTACTGTATGCACAGCCAAGGCCTTGCCTAACATCTTTTTTTTTTTTTTTTTTTTGTAAGTTTTTTTTGCTATAAGGCGGGAGAGAGTGAGAGAGAGAGGGGAAGAGAGAGAAGAAGAGAGAGGGAAAAGTGAGAAATCACCCCCAGGGAGGATGGCCACACTGAAGTCCATTTTCCTCTTTGATTTTGGGCATGCGCATACACATTCCCGGCTTGATTTTCAAACTGTCAGATCTGGGACTCACACCAGGTCCAGGACTCAACTGACGTTGGCCATGCAGGAGTCCAGTCCCTTAACCACCACACCACCTGTTGGCCCCGTCTCACTTTTAATGAAATAGGTTCTCTTTTTATGGGTGGGTAAACTTAGGCTAAGAGTTAGTTGAACTGGGGCAACGTGTGGCCCAGTGGTTAATGATTGGATCCCACGTGGTCAACTACAGGTTTTCAGTGGCTTGAAAACCTTGCAGGATGGGAACCAGCAGCTAGCGTAATGGCTATGTCGCTGGATTCCCACATAGTCAACCACGGTTCGCGTCCTGGACCCGGTGGCTTAAAACTCATGCTGGGCGCGTGTGCGTGCGTGCCCAAGATCCCGAGAGGAGAATGGAGGAGAAGGGATTGCGGCGTGACCATCCCCCCTGGGGGTGATTTCTCGCTTTCTGTCTCTATGTCTCTCTCTGTCTGTCTGGCGAGCGCACGCGCCCTATAGCGAAAACCTCTCCAGAAAAAAAAAAAAAAAAAACCTTGCAGGATGCATGTGCTTATCCACCCCAAATCCCGACAGGATGGAGAGATGGAGGAGGTGGGATTGTAGCTGACTGCGTCTGTTGGGGATGCTTTCTTCTCCCTCTCTCTCTCTCTCTCTGGTGAGCACACATGCCCTCTGGCAAAAAAAAAAAAAAAAAAAAAAAAAAAAAAGTTGCAATTTCCCAGGTTCACACAGCTAATACATGGCACACTTTGGTTCTAGCCACAGAGTTAGACTTGAGTTCTTGAGAAGGGGGGAAAATATGAGCAGAGAATGAGCCACTTGGGAGAGGGGTGTGCCCCATAGAGCAAAGCGCAAACACAGAGGTGTGGAAAGGGCCCACATGGGCATGTACAAGGCGTGGCAGAGTGAGGAGGAAAGCAGAAGCAGCAGGAGATCTGATAGGTCAGCAAGATGTAAGGTCTGATCTTGTTTTCTGTCTTGGAGAGAACATGAATGTGGTAGGAGGGAGATCCAGTTGCTAACTGGAAGTTCACCGACGCTCTGCTCGCTGGCATCCTCATTTATTGCCACTGGGGATATGTCTGATGCTCTGGGGAAACGTGAGGCAAGAGAAACAGCCCAGCCAGCTGTGGGCTCACTGTGCTGACGTGCTGTTCCCACAGGCTAGCACCACGGGGGAGCTCCAGGTTTGATTCCCAGTCCAACCTAAAAGGCCAGGTGCAGGGCGTGCATCTGTAGTCTCAGGGACTCAGGACGCGGAGCCAGGAGAATTGCGAGCTCAAGGCTGGCCTGGGGAACATAGATCCTGTCTGGAGAGGAGCCATGCCTAGTGGTGCATGCCTGTAGTCCTAGCTGGGAAGATTGTGGCAGAGGGTAACCCTGTGTTTAAAAAAATAATAATAATAAAAGAGAAGAAAATAAATGGAATCAGAGTAATACTTAGTGTAGGAAGCCACATGCCCCCCTGGTTCCCAGTCTATAAAACAGAGAAGGGGGAACTTAGAACTTTTTTTTTTTTTTTTTTGAAGAAATTTTTGCTGTAGGGCACGTGTGCTTCTGGAGAAACAGAAAGTGAGAAATCACCCCTTCTCCCCCATGCCACAATCCCTTCTCTTCCATTCTCCTCTTGGGATTTTGAGGATGCACACACATGTGCCCAGCATGTTTCAAGCCTCTGGGTCCAGGACTTGAATGACTGTCAGTCATGTGGGAGTCCGGTGACGTAACCATTACTCCATCTGCTGGTCCTACTTCCTTAGAGTTTAAAATCATGAAAATGATTTGTAATTTTTTTCTCAGCTTGAAACTCATTCACTCTGTTAATACAGCTTTTGTGGTGAAATAGCCACAAGGATTATTTAAAAATTTTAAACCAATTGTCCAGCCAGACTTGAAGTAGATTAGAATAGCTCAACGTGGTGGGTTTGTGCCATCCTCCCCGCCGCCCTCATACAGACATTTAAAACTCTTGCAGCTGTAGTTATCTGAAGCACTAGAGTCTTTAATGCTTCGGAGTTCTAATGTTTACAGACCTCCATACAGCCCGTTGCTGGTACAGAAACATGGCTTTGTGTAAGAATGCTGGTTTTACTGTTTACTATGTCCTTATGTTTAACTAAGAAAGAATCCCTCCCCCTTTTTAAAAAAAAAATTGCTATAGGATGTGTGTGCTTGCCTGACAGAGAGAGAAAGAGAAAGTGAGAAATCAACCTCCAGTGGGGATGGCCGCACCTCAGTCCCTTTTCCATTCTCCTCTTGGGATTTTGGACACACATACACATGCGGTTTTCAAGGTGCCAGGTCTGGGACTCAGACCACATAGCCAGTCATATGGGATCCAGCTGCCTTAACCCACACCACTTGGCTGGCTCAAAAGGAACACCCCCCCCCCCCCCCACACACACACACACTTTTTTAAAAAATAATTATTTATTTATTTAATTCCATTTGTTATTACTTTTATTTGACCAGAGAGAAAAAGAAAGGGAAAGTGAGAAAGCAAGCTGCCAAGTCTGAGACTCGAACTGTGGTTGTCCACATAGGAATCCAGTTCCTTTAACCACCACGCCACCTGCTGGTATCAGAAAACCCCTTTTGCTTGTGAAATCAGACTGCGGAGATAGAATTCCCAAATAGCTTTTACTGAAATTCCCTGCATGTCAACCCTATTTGCTTTGTTTCTTTCTCCTTACCCTGTCTCTCCCTGTATGTATGGGTGTGGTTATGTTTATTTTTCTGAAACCCTTAAGAGTAACTTGATGAAATGAGGATACTTTGTTTCAGCCTTTTTTCTACAAGGATATTTCTTACATAACCACAATACAATTGTCAAAACCACGTTGGCGTTGCTACAATACTGTTACTGAATTTGAAAGCTCAATTTTTTTTTCAAAGCGTGGTTATTTTAATGCAATTCCATTCTCCAAGGTAGTATAGGTATATTAAGTGGTTCATTTCCATTGTAAAGAAAACACTAACAGCGTCTATCTTATGTAATTTTGTCAAATCCAAACATGACTCCTTAACTACTTTTTTAAAAAACATTTTCTTTATGTATCTTGATAAGATTTCTCTTTTCTGGATCTTTTTAAAAAACAAACAAACAAAAAAAACCCAAAAATAACAAAAAAAAAAAAACCCTTCAAGAAGCTTGGAAACATTTGCCAATTTGCTCATTCATTCCTCTGGGGAACAGCCTTTCCAAGCATTTATCCCACCTGTGCTCAAAAATCTCCATTCTCCCAGCTGGTGGTAGGGCTGCTTCATGGAAGTGATCATCAAGAAGTGAGGAGCGGGAACCAGCAGTTATCGTAATGGCTATGTCGCTGGACTCCCATGTAGTCGACCGCGGTTCACGTCCCGGACCCGGTGGCTTAAAACTCACGCCGGGCGCGTGTGCGTGCGTGCCCAGGATCCCGAGAGGAGAATGGAGGAGAAGGCATTGCGGCGTGACCATCCCCCCTGGGGGGTGATTTCTTGCTTTCTGTCTCTATGTCTCTCTCTCTCTGTCTGGTGAGCGCATGCGCCCTATAACGAAAAACCTCTCCAAAAAAAAAAAGAAGTGAGGAGCGAGCGAGAGAGCAAGCTTTGGAAACTACTTCTGATTCTTGTAATTAGTATGCTACAATCCACCCCAGCTTCTACAAGGTCAGACATGCAAGACAAGTACTTGGCCAAAACAGCAGGACTTTAACAAGTGTAAAAACAGATTTTAAATAAAATAGAATCTCTATAGGAAAGAGAATTAGGTTATGCTTTACATTCTCACTCTTGCTTTAAGATATCTGTATACAAGCGTCCAAGGAGGACTCAGAGAATTGGTCTGCCCTAAGTAAAAATTCAGAATGTCTGAGTACATTCATTTTGCAAAGTTGCAGGTAAGGTGTTTTGGGAAATGCTGTAGCACATCCCACAAAAACAGATGATGATTTGCGATACAGTTGATGTATTAACAAGTGACATGTAGAACGTGTAGGTCAAAGGGGCTTAGTCACAGGCTCAAAACCAATTCTGAAATGTGGTAATTTGAAACCTTTGGCTAATTATATAACAGAAAACAAAAGCCATCACTTAGGAGTATGTCTTGTTAACCTATCCAGCTACTCTTCTAGAAGGTAAATTCCAAAAACAGGTCTTACTTTAATTCTGCTTAATTACTGCAGGTTACTAATTACTGATGTTTATAATCTTAAAGAAAGTAACACAGCCCCTCTGTTGGCCCATACAAGCACTGTGTGACTATTTTACGGGGGGCTGTGCTGAAATTCTGATTTTAGGATTTAGAAACTGCCTTTGGTTATATCTTGAAAGCACTACTGAAAATCTGCCTAAGCTCCCTCTAGCTGCAACCTGAAGGTGCAGCTCAACCTTTTGTAAGCATTCAGAAAATACTGATCCCAGCAGAACACACAATACGCTAGTCAGAGGCCTCACTCTCCATTTTCACATCAGTGATAAACTCCTTTGCTTATTCTTGCTAGATGCTAGGAAATCCACTCTGAGATTTGAATTTTGAAGCAACCATTAGGCCTCTTCTCCTAAAAATATGGAACGCTTCACGAATTTGCGTGTCATCCTTGCGCAGGGGCCATGCTAATCTCTGTATCGTTCCAATTTTAGTATATGTGCTGCCGAAGCGAGCACTGAAAGCTCAGATTTTGACAGTGATGCACTAACTTTGTTTTTAATTTTAAGACAAACAATTAATGGTTGGTTTTTGCTTGGTTTCAGCCTTCGTCACTATGAAAACACTGCCCAGAACCATTTCCAGTCCCTTTGGAACCTGCCTTTTAGAGCCTTTCACACAGGTAAGGAGCAGTTGGCAGTGATGCTGGCCTGCTCTGCGTCTCAGTCTGCTCACGTGTGAATTGGTGTGAATGTAGCGTTGTTAGAGTTAGGTGGTGCGTGGACCGTGCGTAGAGTGCCTAGGATGTATAACCACTGAAACATTAGCCAGTATTGCCTCATCCTTTTTATTGGTTGCATAGTATTCTGTTGTGTGACTGTTCCATCTGGTGTTGGAAATTTATGTGGTTTCTCCTTTAGACAGCTCTGTAGTACAGATTCATTGGTAGGGGTAGAGTTCCTGGTTTGCGTCACACGGCTGACCGCAGTTCGAGTCCTGGACCTGGCAGCTTGCTTTCTTACTTTCCCTCTCTTTTATGTCTCTCTCTGGTCAAATTAAAATAAATGAATAAATGAATAGAATTAAATAAATAAGTCTTTTTTTTTTTTTTTTTTAAAAAGAAAAAGTCTGTGTAGTTTGCATTTTGGTATTTAGGTCGAATTGTTCTCTGAATAGGTTTATACTCATATGAGCAGGAGGTGCATGTGAGTGGGCCAGTTCTCCACCCTTATCAGCGCTGTGGATTATGAACTTCTCGATCTTGTGAGGTTGAGATCATAATTCCTCTGAACTCCTACAAAGATGTGTATTGTCTTTATTATCTAAATATCCTTTTGAGTCTGTCATGCCAAAAGCTATTTTTCTAAAGAATTATTTTATTTAACTTTATCTGTTTATTTATTTTAATTTGACCAGAGAGGGACACGCAGAGTGAGGGAGAGCGTGAGAAAGTAAGCTGCCAGGTCTGGGACTCGAACCGTGGTTGGCCATGTGGGAGTATAGCACCCTTAACCACTGTGCCACCTGCCAGCCCCCTAAAAGCTATTTTTAACTGCCCAATAAGACTGCCGAGGGAAGAAGATGAGATGGTTAATGGAAGCAATAAAAAAGTAGTGTGGTAGTCAATAGGAACGCATCTGATGTTACCGCTTAATTTGGAATCTCGTGCTGGAACTTGGAAGAATAACATCATGGGTGGAGGCAGCGCCTCTGAAATTAGGCTGTCATCTTGGATCTGTGGAAAACCAGCCCCAGCTCTGTGGAGTGCTCAGCCCAGCAGGGACGTGCTCAGGAGCCTGGACATTCTCTACCTGCTGCGGCTTTTGCAGGAGTAAATCGAGGCTTTGAAAAAGGCCGGAGAATGAGACCTACAAATCCGAGAACGGCCTAGCTTGGCAGAGCACTTTCAGTAGAGTGCGGGGAGTCGGGGTGGGCTGCTGCCTCAGTGCAGGGAGGTAACAGCAGTCCCCGAAGGGAGAAAGAAAGAGTTCTTGCTTTTCCACAGATAGTTCTTGGTCAAAGATACAGGGTTTCGTTGTTAAGTTGGTAAAGGCTTATTAGAAATAATTAGGCGAGGGAAGAGACTAATGACAGCCACGTGTGCTCATTTGAGAACGAGACCAGCAACAATGACCAAAGCATGTGATGCGGGAAGCAAGATGATTCCTTCCTGGACGCCATAGGCAGGGGGAAGGGTTTGCTCTTGGCTTTCTACAAGCTGCTGACTGGCTCCTGAGGGCTTTGTAGTTGTATGTATTTGAAGTATGCAGCGTGATGTTTTGATAGATTTCTATGTGTGTGTGTGTGTGTGTATCTATATATATGTGCACACATTTATATACACGACATATACACACATAATGAGGTGCAGATTAACATACTGATTGGCTCATACATGGGGTCTTCAAAAAGTTCGTGGAAAATGTGTATTCTGAAAAAATGACAGATTTCAAACTTTTTTTCCTTTATTTGTGATGGCATAAAACATGTATGGGCAGGGGAAGGAAAGATGCGCCCTCCACCATGACCAGTCATGCCATGATCCCCTTCTTTTCTACCTTTTTAAAAATTTGCTACAGGGGAACCAGCAGATGGCATAATGGTTACGTTGCTGGACTCCCACATAGTCTACTGCATTTCAGATCCCGGACCTGACAGGTTGAAAGTCATGCAGGGTGCGGGACCAGCAGTTAGCGTAATGGCTATGTCGCTGGACTCCCATGTAGCCAACTGCGGTTCAAGCCCTGGACCTGGTGGCTTAAACTCAACGCCAGGTACGTGTGCATGCATGCCCAAGATCCCGAGAGGAGAATGGAGAAGGGATTGCGGCGTGGCCATCCCCCCTGGGGGGTGATTTCTTACTTTCTGTCTGTTTCTCTTTCTGGCGAGCGCACGCGCCCTATAGCAAAAACCTCTCCCCCAAAAAACCATGCAGGGCGTATGTGCGTGTGCCTAAAATCCCAAGAGGAGAAGGCAGGATAGCAGTGTGGCCACATCCCCAGGGGGTGATTTCTTGCTTTCTGTCTCTCTGGTTAGCACATATGCTCTATAGCAAAAAAAATCTCCAAAAACAAAACAAAAAAAAATTGCTATCGGAAATGTGTGCTTGCCTAGGGGAGAGAGAGAGAAAGAGAAAATGAGAAATCAACTCCCAGGGTATATGGCCGCGCTACAGTCCCTTCTCCTCCCTTCTTTTCTTGGGATTTTAGACACACACACACGTTCCCTATCTTGGGCACTCTGCGTCTGCCTGGCATGTTTCATGGCTGTTCAGAGATTCAAGCTGCTGTCACCGTGTGGAGTGTGGTTTCTCTTGAGCAGTGTATTACTTCTCCACCATGCAGCAACTCTCAAAATACTTTCTGGATCTAATTCTCAAAATATTTTTGTACTAAAGTAAACTCATTCTTTAATTCTTTTTTTTTTTTTTCCCCTTTCTTTTCTTCCCCCCACCTCCATTTTTTTTTTTTAAGGTTTTTGCCCTAGGGCATGTGCACTTACTGGAGAGAGACAGTGAAAGGGAAGATGAGAAATCACCCCCCCACCCCCCGCCATGGTATGGCCATGCAACAATCTTTTCTCCTCTATTTTCCTCCTGGGATTTTAGGCACACACACACACATGTGCCCAGCATGAGTTTTAAACCACTGGGTCTGGGACTCGAACTGTGGTCAACTACGTGGGAGTCCAGCAACGGAACCATTATGCCATCTGCTGGTCCCTCGAGTAATGTTTTCAAGGTTAGTGTTATAGCGATGTCAGTACTTCATTCCTTTTTATTATTTGTTTTTGCTATACGGTGCATGTGCTCTCCAGACAGAGACAGAATGAGAGGGAGAGTGTGAAATCACCCCCCAGGGGGATGACCATGCCACAATTCCTCTATTCTCTATTCTCCTCCTGGGATCTTGGGCACGCATGCATATGTGCCTGTTGTGAGTTCCAAGCCCGTCGGATCTGGGACTTGAACCATGCTCGACCATGTGTGAGTCCAGCAATGTAGCTACTACACCATCTACTGGCCCTCCTTTGCACATCTTTGAAAAAAGTTTATATCTTCTTTGAGACAGACAGAGAAGGATGTGTCACCCTTGACAGAGTCTTGACACCACAGGTTACCACAAGCTTTCAGCCGGCCCCAAATTGTGGGCACACGTGTGCCCAGTGTATTCAGGGAGTCTCTGGAGCTGAACTGGAAATATTCTCATGTAGAATTCCTTTGCAGAGCATCATGTTTTACCACTGGGCCACCATCTGGCCCTCTTTCTTTCTTTTTTTTTAAAGAATGATTTTATTTAACTTTATTTATTTATTTAATTTAAATTTGACCAGAGAGGGGTAGAGTGAGAGAGGAAAAGTAAGAAAACAAGCCTCCAGGTCTGGGATTCGAACCGCAGTCAGCCATGTGGGGAGTCCAGCGACGTAACCATTATGCCACCCGCTGGTCCCCTCTTTGTACGGTTTTAAATTTGGTTGTTTGTCTTCTAATTGCTGGGTTGTAAGAGCGAGATTTGCATCTGAGAATACCAGTGCCCGGTCCAGTCACACCTGGAGTGGGAAAGCAGCAGCAGGGAGCCCTGGATGAAAAAACGTACCTGGCTCCAGGCCCTGGACCTGCTGGTGTTCAGCCGGGCAGCCTTGATTAGTTTCTTGACATCTCTGTGATTCAGCGTTTTCATCTGAAATTCTGCGTTTATGGTGCTAATCGAGGTACCTCGTAGTTCCACAGGAAAGATGCGAGCTCAGTAGCGACTCGAGGTTGCATCTGCCTGTCAGACGCCTTGCGGAGCCAGTCACCTGTCCTGGGATTCCATGACCTTTCCTGGACCTCCCATCGATGCCGTGTTTACACGGCTCTTCCCTGTTCCTGTCTCCTAGGCTCAGCGTTTTCCTGTGTTTTGTTACAGGTGCCAGAAAAGTGCACACGGCCCCTGCCCGAGCCTTGTTCCTGCTGCGTCCCTTGCCCATTCTGCTGGCCACAGGTGGCGGGTATGCAGGGTACCGGCAGTACGAGAAGTACAGGGAGCAGCAGCTGGAGAAGCTGGGACTGGAGATTCCACCCAAACTTGCTGGTCACTGGGAGGTAGGAGTGGGGCGGACCCACCCTTGGTTCTCTCTGTCGCTTTATTGAAATTCCCCCGAAGCTGAAACGTTGAGCGAGTCACATCTGCTTTCTTGGAACTTGCATCTCCAGTGGGTTTTGGCCAGACCCAGGAGTTATACCTTTGGATCACAGCAGGCCCCTCTCCTGTCCTCAGGCCTACCCCTGGTCTCCCAAGGGCTCCGGGTAGAAACTCCGCTGTTGAACTCTGCGGAGTTTATTCTTCCATTGGTGCTGACATCTTGGCTGTTCTTAGTCTGAGGAGGGCTGTAACCACTGGACTTTCGTGATGTGGATTGGTTCTCACCAGGAACCAGGCTGAAATCATCAAATTTCTTTACTGTTATTGCTCAGAATGCTCTTCCCCATCACACTCACGTGAAGGCAGCTGTGTAGTTGTCAGGCACACACAGCACGTCTTGTCCCTGTGCGCTCCGTGTGGCCCAGCAGGGTGCCTTTCTCAGAAGGTGTAAGTTCAGAAACCGCCCCCTCAGCGCAGTGCCTCACACCACCCAGGTGCGGTGCTCTGCAGGCGGGGAGGCCTGGGTTTGATTTCCAGTCCAACCTAAAGGCCAGGCGTGGTGGCATGTGCCCATAAGCCCGGCAGCTCTGGAGACTGACACTGAGCGATCTCAAGCCCAAGGTGGACCTGGACAGCACAGCAAGACCCTGTCTAAAGAGGCAGTTGTGGCGATGTGTGCTTACAGTTCCAGGTGGGGGCTGAGGCAGGAGGATCAGGATGGACGGGAATTTTTAGCCATAATTGAAGAAAAATCTGGACCAGTGATAGGCTTCAGTAAAGAAGGGGTGAAAGTTAAGGCATTGTGGTGTTGGGGAGGGTATTTGGATGTCCTCAGAGCCACTCCATACTGTTCATCAAACAGCCAAATCCAGACTGATAGGAGATAAAGTGACCAAAATGTCGGGGTCCTGTAGGTGAGCCCCAGCCGTGCTCCTCGGTACCTGTGGACGTGTCCCCTTGCATCTGCTCCTCTGTGTCTGTAACTGTAAAACCGCAGGTTGGACTGGAACAGGACTTGGAGATTCCTTCCGCTCTAGCGTAGTTTATTTACGAGCTGTGTTGCCTTTGGCAGTACAGGCTACATTAGAGCCTTCTTTCCTTCCAAAATTCATTGTTTTAGTTTTGGTTTTGACCATTTTCCTCCAATGGAACGTAATGTAAGGGTTTTCTTGATTTCTAACAGTGCTGTCAAAATGTGACTTCGTCGGGCTGGCAAGTGATGTGGAGGTGCAGTCGGCTGGATCCCACATGGCTGACTTCGTGGTTAGAGTCCTAGGCTGGACGGCTTAGAAATAATCATGCTGGGCGGCTTTGTGCACGTGTCAACTCCCCGGAGGAGAACAGAGAAGGGATTGTGGTATGGCCATGACGGGGGATGATTCTCCCTTACTCTCTGGCGAGCGCACATGCCCAATAGCAAACAAAGAAAAAGAAGATGGTTAGTCAGTCGGCTGTAGAGATCGGACGTGGCACTTACCGTGGTAGACCTCTCTCTGCGCCCTGCCCCCATGCCCGTGCCTCTCCTTTGGCTTGTTCATGTCTTGGACTTTATAAAAACTGATCTCAGACCCAAAGAAGAAAAATAAAGAGACAGTTTTCTTGTATTATTTCACAAAACCCTTTTGGAGAGGTCAACTGCGTAGTGTGTGAGTCCCCTTTCTGAAGTATGCTCTACCCTCTCCCATGGCATTGGTGGTTTCCTCTGTCAGCGTGTCGTGCTGTCAGCTGGGTAAAGCATCCACGAGAGTAGGTCACACAAGACCATGATGTATGACCCCAGTCAGTTGTTAGGCCCACGCTGGCATTTCTCTGACCCCACTCAGGCTTGTCAGGCTAGCCCGCCCTATGACAAGTTTGCATGCTTGCAGGAAATTCCCATTGATCTGAAGGTATCCCCAGAGAATCAAAATTTGGAAGAAATCTGCTACCAAAATCAACAGACAAATGTTAATCATTTTTTAGCATCTATATTTGCATAATTGGGATTACTGCCGGGTGTAGGTTACCTGAATGATGATCGTTTGTAAAGATGCTGAGAGTCTGGACTACGGGGCTGGCAGGTGGTGTGGTGGTTAAGGGTGCTGGATTCCCACATGGCCGACCCTGGTTCAGAGTCCTGGATCTGGCAACTTGCTTTCTTACTTTCCCTCGCTCTTGTTCTCACTCTGGTCAAATTTAAATAAATAAATAAAGGAAGAAAGGATGGAAGGAAGGAAGGAAAGAAAGTTAAGTAGAATAATTAATTAAAAAAAAAAAAGAGTCTGGATTATGACAGGACCCTGGAGTGCAGTCGTTTGGTGCAGCGTGGGATCTCCGTGCACTTACTGGTATAGACTTGGACTGGAGCGAGTTAGTATTCTTTTGGTTAGGTAAAATGGCTGGAGGACCACTCCTGAGTTTGCAGGTAGGACTCCAGCATTTCATTTATGAAGGGGAAATGATCTGAACTTAGTGTTAACATTATAAGGTTTCAGCAGAGGCAGAAGATTGAGGGAGAATATCTCTAATTGGCATTCAGAGGCTGGGTCCTAGTTCCTTCCTTGGCCCCAGCTATTCACTGTCATCAAAAAAGAAAACTGGGAACCAGCAGTTAGCGTAATGGCTATGTCGCTGGACTCCCACGTAGTCGACCGCGGTTCGAGTCCCGGACCCGGCGGCTTAAACTCACGCCGGGCGCGGTGTGCGTGCGTGCCCAAGATCCCGAGAGGAGAATGGAGGAGAAGGGATTGCGGCATGGCCATCCCCCCTGGGGGGTGATTTCCTGCTTTCTGTCTCTCTGTCTCTCTCTGTCTGTCTGGCGAGCGCACGCGCCCTATAGCAAAAACCTCTCCAAAAAAAGAAAAGAAAAAAAAAAAAAAAAAGAAAACTAAGAGATTTTCCAAATCTGACTGATCATCAGAATTGTTGGAGAGCTTTAAAAATTAGAAATTCTTGGTGCTGGCAGGTGGCATGGTGGCTAAGGCACTGATTCCCACATGGCTGACTGTGGTTCGAGTCCTAGACCTGGTGGCTTGCTTTCTCACTTTCCCTTTTTTTCCTCTCTGTCTCTCTCTGGTCAAATTAAAAAATAATAATAAATAAAATAAAAGTAATCTTTTAAAAAATTAAAAATTCTTGAGACCAGCAGGTGGTATGGTGATTAAGGTGCTGGGCTCCCTTGTTGACCGTGGTTCGAATCCTGGACCTAGCCACTTGCTTTCTTACTTTTCTCTTCTCTCTCTCTCTCTCTCTCTCTGGTGAGTGCACACGTAGCAAATTAAAATAACAATAATAGATAAATAACTTTTTAAAAATGATTATTTTTTTAGTCTTATTCCTAGAGGTTGAGAAAATGTGGACAAGTTTTAAGATCTGGTTTTGTAGGGGCCAGCAGGTGGCATAGCAGTTACTCTATTGCTGGACTTCCATATGGCTGACTACAGTTTGAATTCTGGCTTGAAACTCACTCTGGGCATGTGTGCATACATGCCAAAGATCCAGGGAAGAGGGACCAGCAGCTAGCATAATGGCTATGTCGCTGAACTCCCATGTAGTCGATTGCGGTTCGAGTCCCGGACCCGGTGGCTTAACCTCACGCCGGGCGCATGTGCATGCGTGCCCAAGATTCCGAGAGGATAATGGAGGAGAAGGGATTGAGGTGTGGCCATTCCCTCTAGGGGGAGATTTCTCGTTTTCTATCTCTGTTTCTCTTTCTGGCGAGCGCACGCACCCTATAGCAAACCTCCCCCCCAAGAAAATAAAAAAAAGATCCAGGGAAGAGAAGGAAGAAGAATGGAAGAGAAGGAATTATGGCATGGCCACCACCCCCCAGGGATGGGGGACTGATTTCTCACTTTCCCTCTCACTGTCGATGTCTCTTTCTCTCTCTCCAGTGAGTGCAAGTACCCTAAGGCAAAATCTCTTTTAAAAAAAATAAAAACTCTTTTTTTGTTATGTTTCGTTAGGTTTTTGCTATAGGGCATGTGTGCTCACCAGAGAGAGACAGAGATAGGGAAAGTGAGAAATCAGTCACCAGGTGGGATGGCCATGCTGCAATCCCTACTCCTCCATTCTCCTCCTAGGATTTTGGGCACACACGCACGTGCACCTGGATTGATTTTCAAGCCACCAGGTCTGAGACTTGAACCACTCATGGCCATGTGAGAATCCAGTACCTTAACCATCACACCACCTGCTGACCCCAAAGATCTGTTTTTTATAGAGAATACATTCTCAAACACAAGGGAAAAAGAATAAGCGGAGTCTTATCCCACCACAGGCCCCTTCCCTTAGTCCCCTTCTCTCTGGATCTTGAGCACACGTGTGCCCCAGTGTGTTTGTAGCCGACTGGGAAAGGGATCTGAACTTGCAGTCAGCCACATGACTTCCTGCAGCTCAGCTATGCCACTGAGGCTGGACCACGGTCTGTGTTTTGTTTTGAGAGATATTTGGTATAGGGTGTGTGTCCTTGTGGGAGACAGGCAGAAAGTAAGAAATCACCCCGTTGGACCAGCAGTTAGTGTAATGGCTATGTCGCTGGACTCCCATGTAGTTGACCGTGGTTCGAGTCCTGCACCTGGCAGCTTAAACTCATGCCGGGCGCGTGTGCGTGCATTCCCAAGATCCCAAGAGGAGAATGGGGAAGGGATTGCGGTGTGGCCATCTCCCCTGGGGGGTGATTTCTTGCTTTTTGTTTCTCTCTCTCTCTCTGTCTTTCTGGCGAGCACATGCGCCCTGTAGCAAAAACCTCTCCAAAAAAAGAAAAAGGAAAAAAAAAAAAAGAAATCACCCCCTCGAGGAGGGTGGCCACACTGCAATCTCTTCTCCTCCACTCTCCTCTCAGATTTTGGGTACACATGCATATGCACCTTGTGTGAGTTTGAAGCAACCGGGTGCGGGACTTAAACCGCAGTTGGCCATGTGGGAGTCCAGCGATGTAACCATTATGCCATCTGCTGGTTCCCAAGATCTGTGTTTTGTAGAAGCTCCTTCTAGATGATTCTGATGACAAACCACGATTTGGAGCCATGAGTTAGAAGGTTCCCTCCAGGGTTCCTTTTTTATTTTTTAATTTTTGCTATAGGGTGTGCACACTTGCCAGAGAGCGGGGAGAAAAAAAGAAGAGTGAGAAATTATCCCATGTGGGAATGGACATGCTGCAATCCCTTCTCCACTCTCCTTTCGGGATTTTGGGCACTTGTGCACACTCACTCAGCATGACTTTCAAGCCACTGGGTCCAGGACTTGAACTGTGAATTCAGCCATGTGGGATCCAGTGCCTTAACCTTCATGCCACCTGCTGGCCCCCCAGGACTCCATTTTTAAGTGGCAGATGAAAATTTCTGATAGTGACTTTGCTGGAATATAATCCCTTAATATCACTGAGCTGAGAGAGACGACAGTCTGATGGTTACTATGAAAATGAACTCCTGGGGCCGGCAGGTGGTGTGGTGTTTAAGGGCACTGGACTCCCACATAGCCAACCATGGTTCGAGTCCTGGACCTGGACCAGGCAGCTTGCTTTCTCTCTCTCTCTCTCTCTCTCTCTCTCTCTCTCTCTGTGCCTCTTTGGTCAGATTAAAAAATAAGTAAATAAATAAATAATGTTAAATAAAATAATGCTTTCATAAAGAAAATGAGTTCCTGGTGTTAGTGGCACAGTCAAGGTGATGGGATAATTGTTTTACCAAAAATAGCACCTTGTGGATTTCCAGAAGGTAGACATGAGTTGAGAGTCATTACGGGTCAGTTTACTGTAAGGAAGCCTTTGCTCCCCTTGTTAACCTGAGATAAAGACCCATGCTTGCCAACAAGGGAATGTTTGTTCAAGTCAACACGCGAGCGTCGTTCCCTGGGAAAGGAGGCTCCGGTGAACTGTAGCCAGTGGTGCTCCAAAATGGCATCTGGCATCGCCGCATTTTTTATAGCAAAGGGAAGAGAGGAGAGAAGAGAGAAAGGATTGCAGCATCACCCGGGGGGATGGTTTCTCACTTTCCCTCTTACTGTCTTTCTCTCCTTCTCTCTGAGAGTGCAGGTGCCCTAAGGCAAAAAAGAAACCTCCCCCCAAAAAAAGTTATTTTGCAAAAAGGTTCATTGGCTGACATACATTTTCATTGGCTAGAGATTTCTTTGAGGTCAATATTTCCTCATCCCAAGGTTCTTGTAACTTCTCAGTGCTTGTACATGAACTTGTATCTCAGATATGGTCAGCTCTCTTGGGAAATGTTCCCACGTGCTCTAACCTCCAAGCCACCTGCTGGCCCCTGACTTCCATTGTTTAATTGGGCTGTTTGCTGTTGAGTTGTAGGAGCTCTTTTTGTTTACGTTGTTTATTTCTTCCTTGAGTTAGAGAGACATCGAGAGCAGAGGCAGAGGTAAACAGATAAATAGAAGGGTGGACACAGGCACGCCCAACAGGGTCTTCGTGCTGAGATCACCCCTCTTCTCAGCCAGCCCAGATTATAGGCATGTAAATGTGTGCCCATCGTGCACAAAGACAACTTGGGACATGAACCTGGGACCTTACCATGTGAATCCAGCATCACAGAGTGTTGTGTTACTGCTGGGTCAGTGGGCGGCCATCAGGAGACCTTTTCAAAGTTTTTTTTTTTTTTAATTTTTTAATTAAAACAATTTTTTTAATTTAAAATTTTAATAAGTTTATCTATTATCTTCTGTGAGAGAGGGAACAGAGGGAGACAGCACCCCTAATGGGGTCTTCATATTGAAATCTACCCCAACTTCACCTAGCCAGGATCATAGGCATGCATGCATGTGCCCATCATATGTAGGGAGACCTTGGAATGCAAACTCCAGACCTTCCTGGATGGCTCTAGCATCATGGGACATCGCATTACTGCTGTATCACTGTGGCTGGCCTTAATTTTTAATTGACACATAATTGTCATGACTTCTCCAGCAATCCAGTATATTCACCTTACTATGCGATAGACATTAGAATTGATTCCTCCTATCTAACTGAAGTTTTTCATCTGAATATAGCCATTCCTTTGTTGTTGTTATTTTTTAATTTGCCAAAGGGCGCATGTGCTTTCTGGAGAGAGGTGGGGGAAGGAAGTGAGAAATCATCCCATCAGGAATGGTCATGCCACAATCCCTTCTCCCCGTTTTCTCTCTCCTTTTTGGATTTTGGGTACACATACACACATATGCAGCATGTTTTTCAAGCCCCTGGTGTCTGGGTCTCAAACTGTACAGTCAGCCATATGGGGCCCAGGCATGTCAGCTACCAGGCCACAGGCCGGCTCTAGTGGTTCTTCATACAGTAGTACCCTTTACCCATGGGGAATATGATCCCGGACCTCCAGAGGATGCCTGAAACCATGGAAAGTACAAAATCAATTTCTTTTTTTTTTTTTTTGAGAGAGATTTTTGCTATGAGGCATGTCTCTCTTGCCAGAGAGATAGAGAGAGAAAGCAAAAAATTATTCCCTAGGGAGATGGCTGCGTCGCAGTCACTTCTGCTCCATTCTCCTCTTGGGATCTTGGGCACATGCACACACACCCAGTGTGAGGTATAGTCTACCAGGTCCGAGCCTCATACTGCACTTGACTATATGGGAGTCCAGCAATGTAACCGTTACATCATCTGCTGATCCCATATCTTTTCTTTTCTTTTCTTTCTTCCTTTTTTTTTTTTTTTTTTTTTTAGTGTTTATTTTGATCTGATAACCAAGACAACTGAGGAACCAGCAGGTGGGCCCTGTATGCAGCATGGATACACTGGACAAGTGGTTTATTTATGTCCTGGGTAGGACCGAGTGAGATAGTTCAAAGTTTTTTATGCTGTTATGAAAGGACACAATTAAAAACTTATAAATATTTTATCTCTGGAATTTTCCATTTTATGTTTTTGGACTGTGATTGTGGGTACTGGAAACTGTAGATAAGTGGAGAACTACTATATTTTCTGAATATTAATCCCTTGTCAATTACATGATTTGCAAATATTTTCTCCCATTCTGTGGGTTGCCTTTTTTTTTTTTTTTTTAAATGTTTCCCCCCTTCATTTGTGATACAGCATGTGTGTAAACAATAAAATGAGAGAAGCACCCCTTACAGGGTCTGGTCACACTGTGATATCCTGCGTCCAGTTGTATAGTCTATTAGATCCTCATGTGTGTGTCCAGCATGTTTCAGGACACTTGGGCTAATGATTCAAACTGCGGTCACCATGTGAGATCCACTCTGTCTTGGGCAGTGCATGATCGCTGTATCACAGAGCTGGCTCCTTTCCACTATCTTGATGCACAGAAGGTTTTAATTTATTATTAATTTTTTTTTTTTGTTTGTTTGTTTGTTTGTTTGTTTTCCTTATAGCATGTGTGCTCACTGGAAAGAGATAAGATAGACAGTGAAAAAGGCAATGAGAAATCACTCCCCAGGTTGGGATGCCTATGCTGCAATTCCTTCTCCTCTATTCTCCTCCTGGGATCTCAAGCACACATACACATGCATCCAGCGTGATTTTCAAGTCTCCATGTCTGGGACTCAAATTGTAGTTGGTTATGTGGGACTCCAGTGCCTTAACCATTGTGCCACCTGCTGGCCACCAGATGCCCAGCCGGCAGGCCCAGAGGTAAGAGCAGGTACATCTGAAACACTTCTGCCCGAGTGCCCACAAAGCAGACTTCTGGACTGGCTGTTCAGTAGACAGTGGGCCCATCCCAAGGGGCAACCTTGCTCCACCTGCTTCTCTAAAGGCAGGTGTCCTCGTGGTCTGACTGGGGCTGAGGACTGTGTTTCTGGGAAAGCATGGATTCCTCCTTTCTTAAGATTCAGTCTCAGGAGGCTGGCAGGTGGCATGGTGGTTGGGGGTGCTGGACTCCTACATGGCCCACTACGGTTTGAGTCCTGGAGCTGGCAGCTTGCTTTCTCACTTTTCTCTCTCTCTGTTTCTCTCTCTCTCTCTTTTTCTCTGTCCCTCTCTAGTCAAGTTAAAGTAAATAAATAAGATGAATAATAAAAAAGTTTAAAAAAGAAAAAAAAGATTCAGTCTATCCAGCAGGTGCCATGGTGGTTAGGACACTGGATTTCCATGTGGCTGACTATGGTGGGCCCAAAAGTTCACCTTTTCCTCAAACTGAATCACAATCAGAGAAAAGTACTGTGGAGACGCTTCACTGGTAACTTTCACTTTTTCTTCGTCGCTCTGTGAACAAGGAGCCTAAGTAATTCTTGGGGTCTTCAGCCACAGACTGGCCACAGTTGCTGTGGGCCTAAAATAGCATGTGCTGTATGCCTCAATTTAGGTACTGGAGTGAGGCTGACAGGCTGCTGATCTTGGAATAGCCCTGCACTCCCCGGAGTTTGTGCAGAACAAAGTAGGGGAGGGGGGCCTGTTCAGAGTGGTGTGTCCTTCCTGGACCAGAGGACGGGGCACCTATGGTGGGAACGTTGGGCTGAATGGGGCAGGGGTGAGGAGGGTGCCAGTGACATGTTTGCAGGCACTTGTCCCTAGGATCCTTCCTCTGCCTCCAGGCCTCCATCCCTCAGAGGTGACTCCCTGGAGACAGGAAGCCTTTGGCTGCCTTCCATGCCAGGCTTGCTCAGCAGCTGGCCTCTCCCATTGCCGTAATGGGCTCTTCTGAAGCCAGCACGCAGCCGGAGCCAGGCAACCAGGATGCTGAATGCCCCTGGCTGAGAGGACAGGAACAGACCGTTAACGGTTCTGTCCAGAGTGCCGAAGGGAGGGGGTGCACTGAGCAGGCCTTGTGTGTTCTTTCTCCCCTCAGATCAGTTCTGTGTGCAGAATATGTCTTAGGTTTTTCTCTCCAGTAATACAATTTAGATATTTTGGACTGGTAGGTGGTGCGGTGGTTAAGGGTGCTAGATTCCCACATGACCAACCACAGTTTGAGTCCTGGACCTGGCAACTTGCTTTCTCTCTCTCTCTCGCTCTCGCTCTCGCTCTCGCTCTTGCTCTGTTCTTTTCTGGTCAAATTAAAATAAATTAAATTAAATAAAATTGTTCTTTTTTTTTGGGAGAGGTTTTTGCTATAAGGCATGTGTGCTTGCCAGAAAGACAGAGAGAGAGCCAGAGAGACAGAAAGCGAGCCATGCTGCATTCCCTCTCCTCCATTCTCCTCTTGGGATCTTGGACATGCACACATGTGGTGTGAATTTAAGCCACTAGGTCTGGGACTCGAACTGTGGTTGACTACATGGGAATCCAGCGACACAGCCATTACGCTAACTGCTGGTCCCAGAATTTAGAGATTTTACTGTTTAGAGCATAGTCTTTCAGCTTTTTTTTTTTTTTTTAAAGGAATTGTTGATTTAATTTTATTTGTTATTATTTTTTAATTTGACCAAAGAGAAAGAGAGCGAGATAGAAAGGGAAAGTGAGAGAGTGCCGAACTGAGGGGGTCAGCGGGTGGCACGGTGGTTAAAGGCACTGGATTCCCACATGGCCAACCGTGGTCAAATTCTAGACCTAGTGGCTTGCTTTCTTGCTTTCCCTTTCTCTCTTTCTCTGTCTCTCTCTGATCAAACTGGAAAATAATAATAATAATAATAAATAAAGTTAAATAAAATAATAATTTTTTAAAAGTTATTTTCTTTAACTTTATTTATTTATTTCAATTTGACCAGAGAGGGATAGAGAGAGAGAGAGAGAGCAAGCTGCCAGGTCCGGGACTTGAACCATAGTCAGCCATGTGGGAGTCCAGCACCCTTAACCACCAAGCCACTTGCCAGCCCCAAATAATAATTTTTTTAAGAAAGAAGGGGAAAGTGAGAAAGCAAGCCGCAGTTATGAAGAATTATTTTTATTAGGACCAGCAGATGGCGTAATGTTTACATCACTGGACTCCCATGTTGTTAACTTGAGTCCTGGACCTGGTGGCTTAAACTCATGCCAGGCACATGTGCGTGCATTCTCAAGATCCCAAGAGGAGAATGGAGAAGGGATTGTGGTGTGGCCATTCCCCCCGGTGGGTGATTTCTTGCTTTCTGTCTCTGTCTTTCCGGTGAGCGCACATGCCCTATAGCAAAAATCTCTTAAAAAATAATTATTTTTATATAACTTTATTATTTTTTAATTTGACCAGGAAAAGAGAGAGTGAGAAAGCAAGTTGACTGGTCTGAGACTGGAACCGCAGTCATCCATGTGGGACTCCAGCATCTTTAACCATCATGCCACCTGCTGGCTCCTCTCTGGTCAAATTAAAAAAAATAAAATAAAAAAAATAGAGTGAATAAATAAAATTAAATAATTTTTTAAAGAATTATTTATTTAATTTTATTTATTTTAATTTGACCAGAGAGAGAGAGAGAAAGTGAGAAAGCAAGCCACCAGGTCCTGGACCCAGACTGTGGTTGGCTATGTGGAAGTGTCCAATGCCTTAACCACCAAGCCAGCCACCTGCTGGTCCCCACAAATAAAATTAAATAATTCTTTTAAAAAAGAAAAAAAGGAACCAGCAGTTAGCGTAATGGCTATGTCGCTGGACTCCCATGTAGTAGACCGCGGTTTGCATCCCAGACCCAGTGGCTTAAAACTCACGCCGGGCGCGTGTGCGTGCGTGCCCAAGATCCCAAGAGGAGAATGGAGGAGAAGGGATTGCGGTGTGACCATCCCCCCTGGGGGGTGATTTCTCGCTTTCTGTCTCTATGTCTCTCTCTGTCTGTCTGGCGAGTGCACGCGCCCTATAGCGAAAAACCTCTCCAAAAAAAAAAAAAACAACAAAAAACACAACTGACACCAGGCGCATTTGTGTGTGTGCCCAAAACCCCTAGAGGAGAATGGAAGAGAAGGGACTGTGGCATGGCCATCCCCCCGGGGGGTGATTTCTCACTTTCTGTCTTTCTGTCTCTCTAGTGAGCACACATGCCCTATAGCAAAAACCTCTCGCTAAAGCATTTGCGAACCCTTATTGAGCCGAGTAGGAAAGCTGAGACAGCACCGTGACTGACAGTCGTCGGTACCTCTTCATTCTTGCTTTCTCTCCACATGGGTCAGTTTTTCTGTGAGCCTTTGAATGGACATCACAGGTATTATGGGAGTTCACCGCTGAATGCTTCAGCACACATCGGAGCATAACAAGGACGCAGTCTTGCTCCTTTCTGACCTGGCCTTGGGGACTCGGGGAGGGTTGAGGTGTTTGGGGAGCAGCTATGCAGAGACAGGCCTTTGTCAGAGACAAGCTGTTTGCATCAGCTCAGCTCCCAGTACATGGTGTAGTCTTCCTGTCCATTCCCACCGTCCAGCTGAAGCAGTAAGAGGCGGCCCTGGGCAGCAAGTGCTCTGTGTCCTCGTTCCTGCCCGGAGTCCACCTGCCTGTGACCACGCGCTCCTCGGTGCGTTGGTGCCCATAGCCGTGGACAGTACCGGACACGTTCTGCGTGTCCTTCAACTTTACGTCATCACCAGAGCCGTTATTCTCGCCTGTAAAGAAGTCTGCCGCGACAGTGATGAGTGTGTACCTGGTCCTTGGCTGGCGCGCAGTGCACATTTACTAAGTACCGTTTTTTTTGCGAGATTTTTGTTATAGGGCATGTGCACTTGCCAGAGAGAGCAACAGAAAGCAAGAAATCACCCCTGGGGGGATGGCCATGCCCAATCCCTTCTCCTCCATTTTCCTCCCAGGATTTTGGGCACACATGCACGCACGCACACACGCCCAGCCTGAGTTTTAACTGCAGCGGACTACATGGGAATCCAGTGACGTAACTATTACGCCATCTGTTTTACATCTTTCCTAGTAAATAGGGGTTGAAAGGCCAGCAGATGGCATGGAGGTTTAGGTGCTGGATCCCCACGACAAACTCCATAGTTTGATTCCCAGACCCGGCGGCTTGAAAAATCACACTGAGCACATGTGTGTGCCGAGCCAAGATCCCAAGAGGAAACTAGAGAAGGAATTGCAGCGCGGCCATCCTCTCTGGGGAATGGTTTCTCACTTTCCCTTTCTCTCTCTCTCTGGCGAGCACACACACACCCATTAGCAATGAATAAGTAGGTCTTGAGAAAACTTTTGTGGAAGTTAAAATGACACGGAAGCAACTCCGCGTAACCAAGCTCCTGGAGCGGTGTCCTTGCGCTCCACTAGAACCGCCCAACAGTGGCAGACGCTGTTTGCAGAGAGTTTGGGGCTCGCTTGCGATCTCGGCAGGCCTCGGGGCTCTTGGCTGCCTCTGTGAAGAGCTGAGGCTCAGAGACAGCTCACTCCCCCAGGCAGCTCAGGCTGTGCTTCGCCCTAGGCCCCCTATGCTGTACCCACCCCTGACTGCCTCCTGCTAGCTCCTGTGTCTGTGCCCTCAGGACTTCCTCCCTGGCTCTGAGCAGCTCTGTGTGGCAGAGCAGAGGACCGTGCCTGAACAGGCATCCCTCGAAAACAAGGCTGCACTTCTCGGCAGCGAGGATCCAGGGACCGACCGAGACACCTGTGGCCCTGCGACACCTGTGTCCCTGCACGCGGCAGCTTTCACTCCTCCCGAAGCACCCTTTCTTTGTCTTGCCGCAGGGCCCTTAGGGAGCCGCTGGAAGGGTTCTACTTGGGCCAGGGGATAGCAGCAAGTTGCACGGGCTGGAGGGACTACCTAGAAACATTCCCGAGCACTAGCACCGCAGGAACCGGGCAGGCTGGAGGATCTGGTGTATGGAGCAGTCAGCTGAGGGCGTTTCACCCCTGTCTGGGTTGCTGCCAGACTTTCGGGAGGCTGACATCTGCAGCACCTGCTCTCCCATCTTCCTCCTGGGGCCTCCTCTGAGCCCCAGGGAATGAGAATTAGTTGAGAGCACCTGCCGCACCTCCCAGGGCTACCCTCGGTCTCTTGGCACAGGGCATTCGTCCAGAGGTGGTGTGTGAAACTCAGCAGAGAGGACTGGTGGGCTGACAGGCCCCTGACTGCAGGTGTCCTTGGAGCCTGCAGAGCCTCACAGTGGCACTAGGTGGCACTCCCACCCAGGAGAGGCCTAACAGGGTGGGCGGGGTGGCTATTAAGGACTCATTGACCTGAGGGGACCTCCTAGTGGGAAAGGTAACTTACTACAGGGTTTTTTTTTTTGTTTGTTTTACTTATTTATTTATTTTTGTCTTTCCCAGAAATTCATTTTTAGCTATTGTTTGAGATCCAAATGGTAATTCCCTAATAAAATTGGATGTAGCATTGGTTGGGTTAGAAGGTGGGGAGGGCTAATCTCAGGGCAGACCAAAGGGATGGTTTATGGGCTTTCTAAGCACTGAATCACGAGGCTTAGAATGGTTTAAAATACTGGTGGGTCAGCGAGCCCACTCGGCCAGTCTGTGAGGGCCAGTGTCCGAGTTCAGGAGGTTGCTCAGGGGTGGAAGGTGGGGCAGGTGCAGAACCTGGGTGTTTGATCCACAGCCCTTTTTCCTCATGTCGAACATGGGCTCGGTTTCCTTCTGTATTCCGGGAACCTGTGTGGCCTACTCTGCAGATTCTGGAGGCTTCCGAGAAATTAGAATAGTCCTCAAGGACCTTTCCCGGAATTTGGTGGTGCTAGGAGTCTGTGTCAGCATCTTCCTGTGTTCCGCTCCTTTTCATCCCGTCTCATGTTTGCTTGGAGTTCTGAGGAGAGAGGGGGTCTGTAGTCTCACTGGAACTCAGAGAATGCTAGCGTCAATTAGTGATCTCTGTCGTGGGACAGGATGGAACATGAGTGGCCACCTATGTGCAAGGTATCCCCCAGCCCTGTGCACTCGGCCGGAACCGGACTTCACTCACCCTGCCTCGTCCCCACAAGTGCACTGCAGGGGGGGATATTGCAGAAGTCTGTGGAGAGTGAGCCTGGGAAAAGGGGAAGAGCCCCGGCCAGGAGCACCAGCCCCTTCTGTCTCCCTGCTGCCGCATCCTGGGTCTGAAGCATGCCAGGAAGCCCTTGCTAGGTGGATCCAGGAGAGGGCAGGTATGTGGGTCTGTGTCCGCACACCACTGAGTCCTGGGCGAGGCCGCCTTGGCCCATCTGCCCCATTGCTCCACAAACCCTACAGGTGTTCTATTCCAAACGTTATTTTAGAAACGAAGTTCTTGGGACCAGCAGATGGCGTAGTAGTTATGTTGCTGGACTCCCATGTAGTCGACTGTGGTTTGAGGCCTGGACCTGGCAGCTTAAAACTCACTGAGGGGTGGGAGGGCACATGTGCATGTCCAAAATCCTAAGAGAATGGGGAGAAGGGATTGCCGCGTGGCCATCCTCCCCAGGGGACAATTTCTTGCTTTCTGTCTCTGTTGCTTTGGTGAGTGCACATACCCTATAGCAAAGTCTCTTTTAAAAATAAGGAAAAAAAAAAAAAAAAAAAAAAGAAGTGAAGTTCTCAGTGGTGAGAAGTTAGAGTTGTGTCCTTGTCCAGTGGCCTGGAGAGGAAAGACAGCCTTCAGAGTCCTCAGCCCTTACGTGGACGGGGTTGGAGGTGCTGCGTTGGCTGCAGGGACCTGTGGGATGCTGCAGAACCCACAACCCTCCTTGGTTGAATGGTGATTCCCCTCAGACCTTCCTCCTTCCTGAAAAACACAGTAGGCTGCTTGGTGGCATCCCGTGTCCCCTGAGCACTTGCTGAGCGCCTGGCTGTGGGTTGGCGGAGCTGCAGACCCAACAGACGGGACCTCCCCTCTAGCAGGGCAGGAAGCTCTGCCACAGGCTGTGGGTGCTCTGGGCCCCGGAAGTTGGGCCTTGCTCACAGCTCTTGTCCCCCGGGTCAGGGCACTTGGCTGTCAGGGGTGTGCCTGCCTCAAGCACAGGAGGTGGAGGGCGGCCACCCGTGTCTTCAGGTGGGCGCAGAGGGAGCAAGGACTCCGATGCTTTCTGTGGGCTGGCAGGGCCCGAGAAGGTGGCTGGTGGCTCTGCTTTGTGCAGGAAGCGGGTCCTTGGTGAACGCAGCCCGTGGGCCACCCTGGCTACTGCCTGTCGGGGAGCGAGGGAGGCCAGCCTCAGCCGAGGACAGAGACCTCCAGCTAGGCTGTTGTCCCCAGGGGTCTCTGGCCCCACTTTGCTCAGCCAAGCCAGGGGTGACAGCGACTGTGAGGGGCTGGTCCGCCCTGCCTTGCTCCTCCTCCCCGTCTGCCCAGCCTCAGCCCCTCCTCTTAAAGGGGCCCTCAGGAGGGGCGGGCGGCCGGGGCCAGCTGGAGCCCGGCGGGCGCGGCGGCTTTAACGGTGTGTGCTGCCGGCCCCGCTGCCCCGCCCCGGCCGGCTGAGTGGCTGGGCCCGCCCCGCTGCCCCGCCCCGGCCGGCTGAGTGGCTGGGCCCCGCCCCCCGCTGCCCCGCCCCCGCCCGCGCCCAGTGGCTTCAGCGCCTCGCGCTTCAGTCCGCGCCTCCCTGGGAGTCGACCGCGGCCGGGAGCTGGAGCCGACCCACCTGCTGGTGAGTGAGCCGGATCGCGTCCCTGTCCCGCCAGAGCCACAGGTGACTGGCAGCACCGCTCCCCAGGGAGGTGGGCGCCCGCCGCCCTGCCCTGGCCTGCGGCTCAGGACTGCCCCAGGCCGGCGGGAGTGCCCCCTGGAGCACTGGGGTGGCCGCGAGCCCCTTCAGAGCGGCCAGCGTGCCCCCGGCCGCGGGGCCCATCCCGAGCTGAGCGTGGTCAGGCTGGGGGCTCTGTCCCCCTCGGTCACGGGACCGGCTGTATGAGCTCACTTCCTCCACACCCTCCAGCATCCCCGGCCTGCCGCCCGGCGCGGCGTGCGGGAAGTGGGGCCATGCTGGGAAATGCCGGCAGCGGTGTGGACCCCGGGCTCCGCCTCCCGCCCGAGCGATGTGTGATGTCCCTGTGCTACCCCGGCGGCTACTTTGTGGGACCTGGGGACGGGCGCCAAGGAAGAGGAAAGCAGCCCTTTCCGCAGGAGGACCCAGAGGCGTGGGCACTGGTGTCCGAGGGGCGCTGCCGCCCGCACTGTCTGAGAGAAGCTTCCTTTGGGGCACTAGGGAAGACCTCCCACGCCTCCGGGGTCCCCTGTCTGCTTCTGGCTGTCACTTCACTGGGGGAGAATCCATTTCCCCAATCCTCCTGAAGCCTGGTCTTCCTGGAGCCCTAGAACACAGGAAGGAAGGACTGGGTCGCCCACGAGGCCGGGCCTCCAGGCGGCCCTGCCAAGGATGAGCTGAGAAGGGCCCCTGGCCCCCTAGGGTGGGGTGTGCACAGAGTCGGGTGGTAGATACCTGACTGGGCCTTCTGCTGAGGCTTCAGGACAGGTGACCCTGAGCCCCGGGGAGATTCCCCAGGGAGCAGGTACCAAACTTCGGGCATCCCTGGCCAGCATACAGAGTGGCCAGGCCCTGTGTGCTGGGGGTGGGGGGTGTGCTGTCTCCACTGCCTGCCCCGCCTTGCCGGGTTGCGGGGCTGCTGCAGAGCACAGGTGCGTGTGCACAGGCACGCACCTACACCCCACACCTGCCCACACGTGAGCACACCCCCTGCATCTGCACACACATCCACGCTCACCCGCCCAGCTCACCCGCCCACTCCCGTAGTAACTGCTCGCTGGCCTGGGGCCGTCCACCTGCCTTCCGTTGGAATGTTCCATCCCCGGGATGGGGACAGATGTCGCCTCATCCCGTGCAGTGAGGGGGTCAGGACGTTGCAGTGCTGCTGGGGAATGAACTCCCAAAATGGCACGTCCTGACAGAGGCGGCACCCTCTCGGAGTTCACCTCCCAGTCGCTCCCATCCTGGTGGGGTGGCAGCGCCGCCCCCGCTGTTTGGTCTCCTCGGTCAGAACTCCCTGCTAGGCCCTGTCCTTCCACCTTCCCTGCGGTAACACACTGTTACTGCAGGGAGAGGTTGCCTTTTGGAGGAGGTGGTGCATAGGCACCGGGTCTGGAGGGAAGCTGAGGCTGCGGCAGGCCTGCCAAGCTCGTGGGTGGGAGGGAGTTTCTGAGCACATTTGTTCTGGGCTGTGGTCGGAGCTGTGGCCGAGCCTCAGGGAGGTGGCCAAAAACTTCCCTTCCCGGGACCAGCAGTTGGCATAATGGCTATGTCGCTGGACTCCCACGTAGTTGACCACGGTTCGAGTCCCGGACTCGAGTCCCGGTGTGGCTTAAACTCACGCCAGCGCATGTGCGTGCGTGCCCAAGATCCCGAGAGATCCCGAGAGAGATCCCGAGAGATCCCGAGAGAATGGAGGAGAACGGAGTGCGGTGTGGCCATTCCCCCTTGGGGGTGATTTCTTGCTTTCTGTCTCTCTGTCTCTCCGGTGAGCACATGTGCCCTATAGCAAAAAAAAAAAAAAAAAAAAAAAAAAAAAAAAAAAAACCTCTCTCCCCGCCCAAAAAAAAAAAAAAAAAAAATGCTTCCCTTTCCCACTTTCCAGATGAAGAAACAGAGACCCAGAGAAGACCTGTGATTTCCAGCTCTCGGGTGGGGGTGGGAGGCGGGTCCCTGCCACAGAGCCCTCTGAGTTCCGCTCCAGGTGACTGGCCCTCAGCTCAGGTAACTGGTCACAGCCCGGAACTCACCTGCACCCTGAGTGCAGAATGCAGGGGGTGTCCACACTCCCACCTCAGGGCACTCTCCTTGGCTTGTGGTCCTGTCCTGCAGGGCGAGCTCTCCCATACACTTAGGGATCCAGGGAGGAAGAATCTCTCACTTGGGGTCCAAGGACCATGACAGGCAGAGAGCACGTGGCCCTGGAATGGGGAGGCCGGAAGCCCTGCCCCCTAAGGAAGTAACTCTGCTTCTGGGGAGGGAGACGAGGTCTGCATCCAGGGCCCCCTCCCCTCATCCTGCAGCCCCACCTGGGGCGCGTCCTGCCTATTCAGCTCATTTCGTTCTGCTCCCTGCGCGACCTTCTGGGCCCACAGATGGAGATGAGGAGAAACTCTGGTCACCGCGTGTCGTTTTAGAGGAGGTGGAAGAGTGATAAAGGGCCCCACCCTGACTATGGACACGTGCAGAGTGGGTGCCCCGGACCGGACCCTCAGTTGGTGTCCCCCTAAACCCCCTCCACTGTGGGCAGAAGTCAGGGCCTGGCCCACCCCGGTGGCCATCTGGCCTGGCCAGGCCCTGGCTTCGCCTGCTCGGCATCACCTGCAGAGCCCCACCTGGACTAGAGGCAGTGCTGTGGGAGAAGGGGTGCCAAGTCCATTCTGGAATTTGCGTGAAAACCCAAGGATTTTGGCCAAACCTGGCTTGTCTGTGGGCTCGTGGCTTTCTGGTGGGTGGCAGGGTCTGGTGTGGCAGTGGTTGCTGTCCCATGTGGTGGAGCAGTGGCAGGCGGCTGGGACTCTTGGGACCACTCCTCCCCTGCCACCCACCAGGCCAGGCTTGCCTCCCTGTGGATTGGGAGTGAGCGGTGCTCCCATCCGCTTCACAGAGCAGGGGAGGGCCTCCTCTGTGCAGCCTGGTGGGCCGGGGGGGGAGGGGGGGGGGGGTGCTCAGGACATGGCAGAACGGTTGAAACGACCTGATCATCGTGGGGGGGAGTGGGGGCTCAGCTTGGAGTGGAAGCAGGGTGTCCACGAGCCCTGGGCCGAGCCCTCTGGTGTGTCTGTGCCGACCTCCGGGTATCAGCATCTTCCTGGGGAGAAGGCTTGCGCTCAGGGAGGCCTTCCAGCGTGGCACAGCCTCCAGCGAACTGTCTCTACCATGCGTTGGAGGGGGCCTGGGAAGATAAGCCTGGCTGGTGGGGGCCGGCCTAGCCCTGGGCTGGCATGTGCCAGGCCTCGCCACTTCCTCGGCCAGGGGAGAATTCCACACCGAGTCCAGACCTTAGCTGCTTTCTTGCACTGGAGCCCCAAAGCCACGAGCATACCCAGGCCCTCAGTGACGTGTGCAAGCCGGTGCCGGGCTGGGTTTTCACCTCTGGGTTTGTCAGGGCGTCTCACATTGATCCTTGTGGGACAGACACCGCCTGAGCTGGGGTCTCCTGTGCTGTCAGTCTGTTGCCTGTTCTGGCGAGTCCTGGCCTGGGGCTCTTCTGCGCCTTGGGGACAACCTTGTTTTCTTCATGTAAAGATACAGCAGGCGCCTGCCCTGGCCAGGACTGCGCTTGGGATTGGCGGCTGGGCGGTGGGCGCGCGGTCAGCCTCCGCGGCTGGGAGGGCCTGGCCTGCCCTGGGCTGAGATGGCGACAGCTGTGGAATGTTTGTCCTCCCTGCCTGTTATCTGTGGGACAGCACTGCTCCGGCTTTGTCGAGGCGGGGCGTGTCCTCCCAGATAGCCTGGCAGAGTGCTGGCCAAAGTGCTCCTTTTGAAGCAAAGATGTCTAAGCGGGGAGGGACTGGTTCAGGCTGCAGACCTGGCTGGTTCTCCGCCCTGGGCTGCATCTCCCCGATTTCCCCCAAGTGCAGTTCAAAGGAGGCTGGAGGCGGTGGAGCCGGGGAATGGGGGCTCCCAGGCCGGGAGGGGCAAGGACAGACAGGAGCAGATAAGGTGCTGGGGTTCTCACACTGCGCCTCCCCGGCTTCCCTTCACCTCGTTCCTCAGATGCTACTTTGTAACCTGAATCGAAAATAGGTCAGGTCCTGGAGAGGGAGGGGCTCGGCCTAGCCAGACAGGCCGACGCTGGCCCTGGGGCCGGACCTGTGCGCCGGGCTCAGATTCCCACCTGGTGCTCTTTGAGCCCGGAGGCGCCTGGAAGCCCTGGCAGCAGTGTCTGGTCCCCTCCCCACCATGGCTTTCTGGAGTGGCTTCTGCCTTCCCAGCCAAGCTCAGGAAGTGCGGTGAACTGGGCAGGCTGGCTCAGCCCCAAATGGGGGGACAGAGTGCGCCAGGCAGAGCTTCTGCCCCACCGCGAGCCCTGAGCAGACGGCCTGGGCTGGGGTGTGACCAGTTCCTGTCTGTTTGCAATAGCCCCGACCTCTAACCTGTGCCCCGTGAGCCACTGAGACCCCACCGGGCCGGGAGGCAGCACCAGCAGCCACCAGTCCTGGAGCCGTGACAGCAGGAGCAGGATCCTCGCAGGGCAGCGCAGCGCAGCGCGGGGAGAGGGGAGGAAGGAGGAAAAACAAAGGCGAGTGAGCCAGGAGCCTGCACCGCCCTCCCCGCGCCTGCCCACGATGTGTCAGTCAGAGGCGCGGCGAGGACCAGAGCTCCGCTCGGCAAAATGGTGAGATGCTGCCGGCCACGTCCTAATCCCGCTGTGCCCCGCCATGACCTCCGGAAGGTCAGAGTTCACGTGCAGCGGCCCCGCGGTGGAGGTGGCAACAAGGGACCCGGGGGTCAGCCCCCGCGGCTGGAGGGGCCTAGCCCGGGGGGCCTGAGCACCCTGAGTAGGAGAGCCCGCTTCAGGTACCTGCAGTTCCTGCTGTGCGGGGGGCCCAGTGGGGGTGGGCCACTGAGCTGGGCTTCTGACCTATGTCAGTCGTGTCCCTCAGCGGTTCTCCAGGCTCCCTGCACCCCCAGTGGTTCTCCGGCCCCTTCCCGCTGGTGGGAAGGTGCAGCGCTGCAGGATTGGTCTGTTCTGCAGTGAGGAGGGTGGCACGGCAAGTCCCGGGTGGAGGGAGCAGTGATTTGCCTGTCTGCGCTTGGCCCTGCTGCCCCCCAGACCTTTTCAGGGCACGGTGGGGCGGGGTGGGGTGGGAGAGGAGAAAGCAGCCGGCTGGCGGGCGGGCGCCTGGCAGCTGCAGGCTGCAGCCCATGCACTGAGCCACCGCACGGGTGAGCAGGGGGCGCGGGGGTTCTGCTCCCGCTGGCAGCCGAGATGCCTCTTTGTTCAGCAGCTGGGAGACAGAGGCCTTGGCTGCTGTGGGAGCACGGCCACGGCTGGCAGTCAGGTTGTCCAGTTCAGGGTAGTCCTTTTTGCAGGTGAGGAAGCTGAGGCCTGGGGACGTTCTCAGAGTGAGTGGCTGTGTGGTCTGACGGCCATCCTGGGGCATCAGGAGCACTTTCTAGGGCCCAAGCACAGGACAAGGGCACTTGGGCCTCGTTGTACATCAGAAGGCCAGGGACTTGCTGGGAAGAACAGGAGTCCTGGCCACAGAGAGCCGTGGAGCTGAGCCTGCACGCCGGTGTGCTGAGAGGAGGCCTGCCACTTTGTCTAGAGGAGGGACTGGGTCAGGTGTGTGGTCCCAGCAGAGTGGGGCAGTGGCTTGAGAGCGTGGGTGCGGGTTCTCCCCTCAAACCTGTGGATGGTTTTGGAGAACCTGACCTCCTGCAGCAAGCCGTGCAGGTGGACGGGGTGACACGGGGGCGTGCGTGTGTGCATACACATATGTACACGCATGCATCCTTTGAGATCTTTTCTGGCCAAGTCCATAATTTAGCATATTAGGAAACAGAAGGCCTGGAGCTGTGAAGCTCTTCCCAGAGCTTGCGAGGGGTGGTAGCAAAAGACAGCAGTGCTTACCTCGCCGAGGGGCAGAGCTCCTCGGTGCTGCGGGGGCTCGGGAGCTCGGACTGTCTCCCTGGCCGTGGCAGCCTGGTGGTGCGAGGCATGGCTCCCCCAGCCCCTTTTCTGCTCAGCAGGTGCTCCATGAGAGAGGGGCCAGGAGCTGGGGCTGGGACGAGGGGCAGCAGTGCTTGCTGGAGCCCACTGTGCTGTTGGAGGCAATTTGCTGCGGGTGGGTGGACGAGGGGGACACTGCCCAGGGTGGGAGTCCTCCTGGGTCCCTGCCGGACCCCGGCCACTGACCCTGGCTGCGTGCGGACATGTGCCCTACAGGTTGCAGTTTCCCCAGCTGGCCCTGAGGCGGAGACTGGGACAGTTGAGCTGCATGTCCAGACCCGCCCTGAAACTGCGCTCCTGGCCCTTGACTGTCCTCTACTACCTCCTGCCTTTCGGCGCCCTCAGACCGCTCAGCCGGGTGGGATGGAGGCCCGTGAGCAGGGTAAGTGCGCAGGCCGCGTGGCCCGGCCCTCCCCTCCTCCGGGAGGGCCTGAGGCTGAGGTGCAGGAGACTAGTCGCCAGAAGTAGAGGCGATGGCTGTGTCTTGGCAGGTTCATTTGCTGGGAAGACCGAGGCATGTTTTTATTTTATTTGTTTGCTTTTCTTCATGAGGAAGGACAGACAGGCATTCCCAGCAGGGTCCTTAGGCTGTGGTCCGCCCCCAGCCCTAGCCCGGATCACAAGCACACGCATGCACACTAGGCATGCACGGGAGACCTTGACATGAGCCAGGACCTCCCTGGCAGGCCCAGCCCCGCAGTGTTGCTACCGCTGCACCGCCACACCCGGCCCCCGACAGCTTTCAAGAAGGCCAGGTCGGATCGTGGCCGGGTGGACTGCCGAACAGGGACTGTGAGCACTCCTGGGAGGAGCCCTAGGCACCCTGGCTGGGTCACAGGACAGGGCCTCTGTGTAAGGCCAGGGAGCTCGGCAGGGGCAGGCTCCCCAGACTGGGCATGTCCGGGCCCTCCACGTGCCGGCAGGACCTGCAGGGCAGGCCGGATGATGGATAGAGCAGGCCTGCCCCCACACCTCCCTGCGGCTGCTGGTCAGGGGCCTCCTCGCTCTGTCAGGAGAAGAGGACCAGCACTCTGGGGTACACTCACCCGGGCACTGGGAGCCGTCTCCGTTCTCTAACCATCTGCGGCAGTGACCGAAGAGGGCAGCCAGCCCCCGAGGTGCAGACTCCTGCCAGTCTCCCTCCGGGTAGGGTAGCATCCATCCCATCTACGCCTGGCCCCATGTCTGCTCAGTGGTCTCAAGAAGTAAGACCACTGGCCAGTGTCACTTCTGAGACCAGGGCAGTTGCTATTTGACCTTTGCACAAAATGGAGACAGTGACCTGAGTTGCACGTAGATCTGTCTGTCTGTGAGAGCATTCGGTCCAGAGCCTGGTTCCTACTGAGAAACAGCCACATCACAAACCAGTGGGCCCCTGGGTCTCCCGCGGTGGCCCTTATTGGGTGTGTGTTTTCTCCCACCGTGGGGACAGTGGGCCAGGGCATTCATGCTCTTAGGAGCTGGGTGCAGTGTGGCCAACTCAGGCCCTGCCCTGTGGCCTGCAGGTGGCCCTGTACAAGTCGGTGCCCACGCGCTTGCTGTCACGGGCCTGGGGCCGCCTCAACCAGGTGGAGCTGCCACACTGGCTGCGCAGGCCCGTCTACAGCCTGTACATCTGGACCTTCGGGGTGAACATGAAGGAGGCCGCCGTGGAGGACCTGCACCACTACCGCAACCTCAGCGAGTTCTTCCGGCGCAAGCTGAAGCCGCAGGCCCGGCCTGTCTGTGGCCTGCACAGCGTGGTGAGCCCAGCCCCTGCCTCCACTTCTTCCTCAGGGCCCAGCGTTGTTTTTTCCCATTGCCAGAAGGCACACGTGCTTGCTGGGTGTGGGGGAGGGCATCCCCTCTTCCATTTCTATCTTTTCAGGATTTGGGGCACACGTGTACACATGCCCAGCATCTTTTTCAAGTGCTGGGCCTGGGATTTGAACCAGGAGATATGATTCCTTTAACTACTAGGCAAAGGGGCTGGCCCAGGGCTCCCAGGATTCTTGCCTGTCTGTGAGAACCAGGCCCAACAGCTCTGGGCTGTGGCCCTGGGGGGTGCTCCTCCCAGGGGACGTCCCCTGGCGGGAGGAGACTGCCCCTTACTGGGTAGCAAGCCTCTCCTGTCCATTCCAGATCAGCCCATCAGATGGGAAGATCCTCAACTTTGGGCAGGTGAAGAACTGCGAGGTGGAGCAGGTGAAAGGGGTCACCTACTCCCTGGAGTCGTTCCTGGGCCCACGCACCGGCACAGAGGACGCGCCCTTCCCACCAGGTGGGCCCCTGCGTGACGGAGCCTGGGCAGCCGTGGTGTCGTGTGATTGGGCTGAGGGAGGGAAGGGCAGCCTGAAGGCTCTGACCTGAGGCTGGCACATGGGCTAACCATCGCCCCGACTGAAACTTGGGCCCCCTGGGGGCCCATGTCCAGACCACAGGCCTCAGACCGCATGCTCACTGTGGACTGGTGGCACTGGGAGCTTGTCTTAGTCTGGCCGCTTGTGTGTCCCACCCCAGCCACCTCGTGTGACTCCTTCAAGAGCCAGCTGGTCACCCGGGAAGGGAACGAGCTCTACCACTGTGTCATCTACCTGGCCCCTGGGGACTACCACTGCTTCCACTCCCCCACTGACTGGACTGTTTCCCACCGGCGCCACTTCCCAGGTAGGCCCTGGGCCTGCCTGTGGGTGGGAGCCATT
The DNA here is from genome assembly GCA_026018925.1 of Tupaia tana. NCBI lineage: Eukaryota > Metazoa > Chordata > Mammalia > Scandentia > Tupaiidae > Tupaia > Tupaia tana. Next base: position 3,984,131 of record JAKSZU010000026.1, read on the forward strand.
TCTGTGGGCTTCTTGGCGTCAAGGGGCCAGGTTCCAGACTGGGGTCCAGGCCGGGTGACCGCTTGAGCGAGGTGGTGGACAGAGGCTGGGTTCCTGCCTTCTCTGCACTTTGGGCAGGGAGTGGCAGTGGCCCTGCTCCCACAGGCTCCCTGATGTCGGTGAACCCGGGCATGGCCCGCTGGATCAAAGAGCTCTTTTGTCACAATGAGCGGGTGGTCCTGACTGGGGACTGGAAACATGGCTTCTTCTCACTGACGGCTGTGGGTGCCACCAACGTGGGCTCCATTCGCATCTACTTTGACCGGGTAAGCAGACTAGGCCCTGCCGAAGCACCAGGGCTGGGCTGGACCCCTCCGGTCTACCTGCGCTGTCTGCTGTGCAGCCGATCTGTCGGACTAAATTCGAGGGGGCGGGGCGCATCTCTGTTCAGGCCTGGCTTTGCTGAGCAGCTGCCCTGAGGGGCTGCCAGCTAAGGCCTCCCTGCTTCCCTCCCTCCCACTCCCACTTGCTCCTGTCTGGAGGTGGCTGGGAGAGGTGGCGGGAGTTCCCGATGCTGCAGTGCCAGGAGGCACGGTCAGAGATGAGGGAGGACACTGAGCTTGGCTGGGTCACATCGAGTGGAGGCCTGTGGCCCACCCTTCTGGGAGTGTTTGTGGTGACCCTGGCTCCACGGGTGTGGGTCTTGCTGCACCAGTCACGCTGAGAGAGCTGGCCCAGTTCACAGGTTTCGGGGATGGTTGGTGTGATTTGGTCAGAGCAGGCCCACCAGCCCCGAGATGCTGCCCCACGTCCCTTTCTGAGCTGGGCTGGAGACGAGCAGCAGAGGGTGCTGGTCTGGGGAGGGGGGGGGGGGGGTGAGCTAGATGTGCGAGCTCCGCCTGACCTGCCCCTGCCGCCGCAGGACCTGCACACGAACAGCCCGAGGTACAGCAAGGGCTCCTACAACGACTTCAGCTTCGTGACGCATGCCAACAAGGAGGGCATCCCCATGCGCAAGGGCGAGCACCTGGGCGAGTTCAACCTGGGCTCCACCATCGTGCTCATCTTCGAGGCGCCCAAGGACTTCAACTTCAAGCTGAAAGCAGGACAGAAGATCCGCTTTGGGGAGGCGCTGGGCTCCCTCTAGAGCCCCTCTCCTGGCTGCTGAGGGATCTTCTCCAGAGAAGCAGGAGGGTCTTTTAGAGAGCCCGTGAGGCTGCCCGGGTGAGGGGCCTGCCTCAGGGCTGTGAGGCCTTGGGAGCTGACCAGGTAGGACCTGAATGACTCTGCCTCTGCTTGTCCTGAGGTGCAGACCAGAGGTTCTGGATCTTTCTCACCAGGTCAGAGCCCTTGTGGTGCCCTGGACTGACGGTTCCCCTTCCCTCCCATGAGAAAAGTACAGGCTGGAATGATCTCAACTTCACTTTAGGATGGTTAAAAGCATGCTGTCACCTGGAGACTAGTCCATCTCCTGGCTGAGCTGAGCATTCTCGGGTCTTGGGTTTGGTTTTCAGATGAGTGGGAATGTACCTCCTTCCTGCCCTTCCTGTCACCAGGGCTGTTTTCTGTCGGCCCCTTTGGTTTTCTTTGGCCTTAACCCTCTGCCTCTCCCTGCACAGTGCACAGGGTGAGGGGCTGCCCTGCTGCAGAGCAGGGCCCCGCGGCCTTCATGACAACCGCTTTCTGTTCCCAAGTTCGCCTCCCCCTGTTCATTGGAAAAAGTGTAACCTTCCTTCTTTGCACTCGTGGCTGATGTGTCATCCTGGACTCTGCCAGCATCTTCTGAGGATGGGGCCTAATGACGTGGACCTCTGCAGGCCCCGAGGAGCCCCTCCTGGAGCTGGCCAAGTCCTCTCGGCAGCAGGCAAGGCCAGAGCACTCCTGTTGGCATCCTGCATGAACAGGGCAGGCCGGCGGTCGGCCAGCCGGGGACCCAAGAGCTGCGTCCCATCCCAGATCCCCTGGGACAGTTGCTGCTGTTGGTGCAGGGGAGTGTTGCCGCGTGGTGGTCAGTGCCTAGAAAATCTGTCCCTGGTAACAGGTATCTGTCTTTGGGAAGCCCCATGGTGGGGACAGGGCCGGGTCGCATGTTGATCCTGGGGACGCCGTGAATTTCTCCTGCAGGAGAAGTCATTGAACTTTTTCAACTGTATCAGTAGCACAGTATTTTTGTATGAAAAGTGGGAGACTTCTGAACAGTAATTCATTTAATTGCAAAACATTTTGAAATAAAAAACCTCATTGTAGCTTTGCATTCTGTTCCTGGGGGCCGCCTCCCCCGCAGGCCAGCACCTGCCGCCCGGATGAGTGCACTAGCTCAGGGCCTGCCGCAGGGCCTGGACTCGGGCCACGCAGGCACTGATGGGTTGGCGCTGGGCCCGTAGCTCCTCGGCCAGCTGCCGGATCTGGACTTCCACCTGGGGACAGGGAGGGATGGGCTGAGCTGAGAAAGCTCGCTGGGGGTGTTCCAGGGGGCTGGCCTGGGGTCTCACCTCCTCCAGCTCTTTCTGCACCTGCCGCTCTGCTTCCTGGTCTGCAGGCCTGGGCTCTTCCCGGCTCAGCTCCAGCCACTGGCGCAGGCTGCTTGCTTGCCGCTGGTAGGACCTGAAGGGGAGACACCTGCTGCCTGGCTGGATTCTCAGCAGAGCCTCATGGGCACCCCTCTGGCTCGGGGAGAAACACATGAGCTAATTCTTTTTTTTAATTTTTTTTTTTTTTTTTGGATAGGTTTTTGCTATAGAGCACGTGCGCTCGGCAGACAAGAGAGAGACAGAGATAGAAAGTGAGAAATCACCCCCCAGGGGTGATGGCCACGCTGCAATCCCTTCTCCTCCATTCTCCTCTCAGGATCTTGGGCACACACGCACACGCGCCCAGCGTGAGTTTTAAGCCACCGGGTCCGGGACTCGAACCATGTTCGACTACGTGGGAGTCCAGCAACATAGCCATTACGCTAACTGCTGGTCCCAACACATGAGCTAATTCTGATGGGAAGGATGGAGAGAGGGAGGAGCCCCCCTTCCCTGAGCTGCAGTCTCCTGGCCTCCACCTTCCCCTGCAAACCACCACTTGGGTGGCCCAAGGGCAAGCTCTCTTGGTCCTACTTCTCTAGTGCAGAGCTGAGAATGAGGGTCTGTCTCCCTCAGATCTCCGAGGCTGCTGGACAGGCCTGCCTTCCTCCGTGCCCTCGTCTTTAGTTTCACTGCCGCAGCACAGGGAGCTGGCATGGCCCATTGTGTAGCTTTCTCATCCCCCACTGAAAGCAGGCCTCCATGGGGAGGCAGACTGGGGTCTTCCTTAGCAGGAGAGAGGGGTGCTCCTGGCCAGCACACAGTGAGGGCTCTGTGCCCCCACCCAGGAAATCGCCCGCAGGGTCCTGGCAGCCTGCTCGCGAAGGGGGCCTCCCACCTTCCCAGGCACCTTCTATTCCTGTGGACAGGCCCCAGAGTGTCTCCCGGTCTCACCGGAGGTCCTGCTTGGTGGTCTGGTAGTGCTGGAGTTGCCGCTGGATCCCCTCCAGCTCCGCTTCAAGGTCTGAGCAGCCTGTGGCAGCGGCAGCAGGAGCTTGATCTTGACCATCTCTCCCTCTGGGACTGGGCTGAGCAGGGGGGCCCTGAGCGCTTACTGCCCCGACAGGCCCCAGGCTCACACCTGCAGTTTTAGAGCCAAGTCCAGCCCTGGTGCTTGTGAAGTCCCCAGGGAAGAGCAGACGGGGGTCAGGGGCGCTGGCCAGGGACGGGGGCTTCTGGAGCTTAGGCCCAGAGGCAGTCGGCTGTGCTGACACCTGGGAAGGGAGGATGGCACTAAGCAGGGAAGCTGGGACGAGCCTCGGGAAGAGTGCACCATGCCCTGTAGGGGTTGGGGACGACCAGGCCCTGCTCCCAGTCTGGCCCTGGCCCTGCTCGTAGGACCTGACACCACCAGAGAAAGCCCCAGGGGCCGGCCTGGCACTGCCCCCGCAGCTGTTTCAAGCCACACCTGCCCCCACCCAGCTCTGAGCCCATGCTGAGCTTGGACTTCAGTGACAACAGTGGTCAGACGCAACTGCAATTGCTGTCCCTGTCTAACTCCCCTGCCCCTGGGCAGCCCCAAGCCCCTCTTCAGCCTCTGTCTGTAGCCCCACAGGTCAGACTGACATGGGCACTGGCTCCTTCCCATCCCTGTCCCGCCCCGACAAGCCCAGCTGCGTAGCTGGCCGAGGCCATCACCATCACCCCACTGTGGACACCTGTGTCCCAGGAGCCAGAGCCCCTCTCTCCCTCTACTCCAGGTGCCCTCATGGCTTCCAGGGATCTTCATTCTATGCTAAGGACTCAGTCTGGACCTCCAGCCTAGACCTCTTCTCTAGACCTCCCTGAGGGCCACTCAGTGGCCTTGCTTTCTCTCAAACCCAACAGGTTCAAACCAGACTCTGCCGGCTTCACTCAAACCAAGTCCTTACCCAGTCCTTACCCCAGTTGTCCTCCGAGTAAGAGAAATCACCCCCAAGTCATTCAAGTCCAAGCGCCATCTTGGATTCCTCCCTTCCCTGTCCCAGATCCACGGCACAAGGCCTGCCTCGACCATCTGGGTCCAGGCCACTGGCATCTTCTATCTGGATCACGTAGGTCACAGCCACCCACCAGCCTGCGTGGAGTATCCCGTGTTCGAAACCAGACATGGTGCTCCCTGCTGGAACTGTCAGCACCTTCCCTTCTCTGCTCCAATCCCAAACCTCTCACACTGGCTGGCATGCCCCTATGTGAGCTGCAGTCACGTCATTTTCTTGATCATTTTTGCCACTAGAACATATACTCCATGGGGAGGGTCCTTGTTAGGCTGTTCCCTGCTATCTCTTGGGCCTGGCATGCAGTGGGCACTTAGGCTTGCAGATGGAATCTTCTGGTGCCAGGCAGTGCGGCTGTGGCTGCAGCACTGAGTGTAGGAGACAGCACCAAAGGCCAGACCAAGGAACGGCAGCCCTGACGAGCAGGCCTGCTGGCGGAAGACTTACCCTGGCTGGTGCTCCTGCTCCACGGGGCATGAAGGAAGAAGGAGGCAGCAGCAGCAGGCCTGGGCTGGTCCTCGCCAAGGGGGGTAGCTTCTGGCTAGAGGCATCCGGCAGGAGGCTACTTGGGACCAGTGGCATCTGGGCCTCCGCTGGAAAGGGCCTTGTCAGGAAAGGGCCTGCTGGCTGGGCCAGGCCTGGGCCACGTTCCCACTGCTTCTCAGGTCTGAGCAGGGGCAAGGCAGAGCCTGGTTGGCCAAGGAACAGGAAGCAAAGGGGGCACCCACCCTGGGGCCAGCAGAACACAGCCCCACATAGGGTGCCAGCTGCTTTGGGGGCCCACACAACCTACCCTTGTCTCCCAGGGGTGCCACAGCCCAGGGACCACTGGCTCTGCACATGTTCCAGCAGGAAGTGTGGGCGTCGCGGCGGCTTCCTTGCGGAGCGGGCAGCCAGGCTGGGAAGAAACGCGGGTGGGTCCTGTTCCTCGAGGCTAACCCGGGGGCCTGGGGATGAGGTTCACCTAACCTGACCTCTCTAATTTTTTTTTTTTTTTTTTTTTTTTGAGAGGATTTTGCTTTAGGGCACATGCACTCACCAGAAAGAGACAAAGTGAGAAATCACCCCCCGGGGGGGATGGCCACGCGGCAATCCCTTCTTGGGATCTTGGACATGCACGCACATGCACCCGGCGTGAGTTTAAGCCACCAGGTCTGGGACTCGAACTGCAGTTGACTACATGGGAGTCCATTGCCATAGCCATTACATCAACTGCTGGTCCGCTGACTCCTCCAATTTTACAGGAAGACAGACAGCCAGCTGGCAAAGCTTTTGCTCAAGGTCAGCAAGTAACTGTGTCATATCTCTTGACCTCTACAAAACCCTGGTGACGTGGATGCTCTTTCTGTGTCACTGGGGAGCAGCCTCAGACATCCAGGCTCTTGTCAATGTTAAGCCGTGAGGGCAGAGCAAGGACGGGGTCCTAAGCCAGTGCACCCCACCGTGATCTCTCCCTGAGGTCTGAGGCCCTCAGGTAGCACTGGTCACCCTGGTCTGTCTGCATGGTGGGGGACAATAGTGGTAAGGGATTTGTGGAGACCATCCAGGGACCACAGGGGCAGGTGCCAGGTCCCAAAAAGTGGGGTTTCCAACAGGGATCCTGTTTTCTGGCTCTAAGGCCAGAGGGGAGACAGGCACCCTGGGGGCTGCCCTACAGTCCGTTCCTTTGGTATCACTTTGAAGGCTGTGGGATGGGGAGAGGCAGGAAGGTGTCACCAAGGGAGAGACGCATTTTCAGAGCTATGGCAGGAGAGTTTGAGAAAAAGAGTCTGGGGGACCAGCAGGTGGCACAGTGGTAACTTGCACTCCGCAATGGGCCCATGAAAGCCCTAGGTCTGCATCTCGAGGCCTCCCTGCCAACACCAGGCACACATGTGCCCTCGATCTGGCTGGCAGGGGTGGGCCATGGGGTGAAGAACACCAGGAGTGCAGCCTGTCTGTCTCTCTCATGGAGGAAATGAATGAATAAACTGAAAAGGGTCCGGGACCACTTCTTTCTCTCCCCCAAGGCGGGACAGGAGGCGTGAACAGAGCAGCTCTGCTGTGATGGGCCATGCCTGGCCCATCTCACCCACCCTCCCTACAGTCTGACCTTTGGCCCCAGGCAGGAGCAAGGAGGAAGAGGTGCAGGGTGGGCTACTCACAGCTCCTGGAGCTGGGGCTCCCCGGAAGCCAGGGCCAGGCTGCCCAAAGGTCCCCGAGGCCGAGGAGCTCTTGGCTGCTTGGTCTTCGAGGTGGCATCCCCAGTCCCAGCAGCACCATGGTTGAGACAGGGACCCTCAAATGTCACTCTCTTGCTGGGTGAGTTAGGTGCTAGCACCTGCAGCTCCCTGCCAGGGCCCAGCGCCTTCTGTTTCCAGAGCATGGCACAGCGGTGGACTGCACGGTGGAGACTGTGGGCCGCCTGTAACATGGCCTCTCATCAGCCCCTACCAGGCCCTGCCCACCCTCTGCAGAAGGGCTGGGGGACCCCAGGCCTACCTGAGCCTGCTTCCGGGCCTGCAGCTGCTGCCGAGAGGCCTTCACCCCAGACGCAAAGCGCAGGAGACGCATGGCGCCCTCCTGGAGGAGCTGCCGTTGGTAAGCCTGCAGGGCCCGCGCTAGCCGCATCTTCTTTCTCCTCTTCTCCAGCACGAAGCCCCGCCACGCAGCCCAGACCTCCAGGGAGGCACGCAGTGAGGCCCACCTTGCCCTGCGTAGCTCCCCTAGGGGCTCTGCCCACCACCCACCCTCAGGCCAGGTGCCTCCCCTGACCCGAGGCCCAGGGCATCTCTGGAAGGCAGGAGCAGCTGAGGCAAAACCTCACTTACCTTAGCCTGCAATGAGAAGGACCAGAACCACAGAGCCCGTGCCGTGGCCTGCCGCTCCTGCCGCCTGGCCACCAGCTAGGGCCAGAAAGACTGGATTATTCCCACATTGCCTCTTCCGGGAGGCTGTCCTGACCACACTGCCCTGTTCTAATGCCCAGCTCATCACTCTAGATCCTTCGTTGGGGGAGCTCCTCTCCCTCCTCCACCAGGAAGGATCCAACCCTGTTCCCAGCTCTGGGCTGGACACTTGATTTGGATGAAGGAATGACTGTTTGGAAAGAGGGAAGGCAAAGGGTGCTCAGCAGGTGCAAGTGGTAGCTATGGCTGGGCTCTCAGAGGAGCTGCTCAGGGAGCTGAGGAAGGGCTGGGGACACACTTGGCTGCATTCAGGGAGGGAGGGGGGATCCGCTACCTGAGGGTTGCGCTATGCATCTTTAGCGTGATCCTTTTTTTTTTTTTTTTTAAAGAGATTTTTGCTATAGGGCACGTGTACCTGCCAGAGACAAAAAGTGAGAGGTCACCCCCCGGTGGGGGATGGCCATACCACAATCCCTTCTCCATTCTCCTCTTGGAGTTTTGGGCACACATGCACACAAGCCTGGTATGAGTTTAAGCCACTGGGTCTGGGACTCAAACCGTGGCCGACTATATGGGAGTCCAGCAACTTAACCGTCATGCCATCTGCTGATCACCCTCATGGATTTTTATCGAGGCCTCAGCAAAGACCTAAAATGTGTTTCATATTAATTTTTGGGTATTATGCCGATGCCAATGTACTTTTAAATATGACACTGCAGATTAAAGGGGATGGGCCTTACACAGGTTGCAGATGGACAGGAGCTGACGGTGCTAGGAAATGACTGAAGGGGACAGAGGTGGGTGACTCTGGCAAAATGGTGCTATTAAAAATGCTGAGTCAGGGCTGGCAGGTGGCATGGTGGTTAAGGGTGCTGAATTCCCACATGGCCAACCAGTTTGAGTCCTAGACGCAGTGGCTTGCTTTCTCATTTTCCCTCTCTCTCTTAAATTAAAATAATAATAATAATAAATGAAGTTAAATGAGAAATTAAAAAAAAAAAAGCTGAACCAGAGACCAGTAAGTGGTGTGGTGGTTTGGGTGCTGGATCTCCACATAGCTGGCTATGGTTCGAGTCCCAGACCTGGCAGCTTGCTTTTTTACTTTCTCCCTCTCTTTCTCTATCTCTTATGGGTGTGCATACCCTACAGCAAATTTTAAAAATGATAATACAATTAAATAATTTGATTTTTTAAAAAATGCTGGGGCCAGCAGATGACATGGTAGTTAAGGGTGCTGGACTCCCACATGGCCAACCATGGTTTGAGTCCCAGACCTGGCAGCTTGCTTTCTCACTTTCCCTCTCTCTCTCTTTGACTCTGTTCCTTTCTGGTCAAATTAAAAATAATAAAGATAAATTAATAAAGTTAAATAAAATAATTGTTTTAAAAAATGCTGAACTAGGGGTGTGGGCTGAAGGTCTGCCACAGCCTGGGCCCCTGGGGCCACTGGAAGAAGAGGGAAGTGGAGAAGGGGCTCTTGTGGCTCCTACCTGTCGTTCCCACTGGCGGAAGCAGGCCCAGCTGAGTCTGTGTGCCAGAAGGCAGGCACCTTGCCTCTGCAGGAGCTGAGAGAACAGTGAGCACTCAGGGAGCTGTTCCTGACTGCTGTCAGGGCGAGCATGTAACCCCACCTGCCTTGGGAAGCCACAGGGTGAGGCTCTCGGCTCACATGAACTGTCCTCTGGTCGCCAGGAGGACCCCCGGGGTGAGGCCAAGGCCTCCTAAACAGGCAGGGGCTGTCTAGATGACTCTGTAGGTCCCCAGCTCTGAAAGCCATTGGTCCGCATGAACCCACTTCCTGGGGGAACCCCTTCTGAGGCTGGCTACCCCAAGCCTCCACTCAGTGCTGGAAACAGCATCAGTGCAGATGCATTTAAGATGATGTCAAGCTCTTAGCCCAGGAGACCAGTGCCCTACCGAGAAGAGACCGAGAGACAAGGCCGGGTGGAGAGGCAGAGGCTGCCGGCAATGTCGGAAGCTGTGGTGGCAGGGGAGGCCCCTGCAGCCCTGTACCTATAGGACCCCAAAGCACCCAGTCCAGCTGCCCGGAGTTTTGTGGGAGACACCTCCTTCCCACGGTGACGTGGGAGGTGCCGCCGCCTGCCTCACCCTTTTCCTGACACAGCCCAGGTGGTGTGCCTTCCACCGGGCCAGCCCCTGCTGTAGCAGCCACCGCCGGTGATGCCAGGCTGCCCTCTGCATCTGGACCCGCTGCTGGGCCGACCTCTGGCTGCAGTCCCGCCAGCGCCGAAACCAGGTCCGGAGACGGCCTATGGCAGAGACAAGCCAGAGCTTGCGTATCCCTAGGGCTTCCACTGCGATCCTAACAGAGAAGCTGTAGAGTGGAGGCTGTGTGGCTGGAGGGGTGGGACCAGCACGTGTGGACCGTGGCCACCTCTCTTTTGAATTTACCAGAGGGTGCGTATGCTTGCCAGAGAGAGAGAGACAGAGAGAGGGAGAAAGCACCTCCCCAGTGGGGTGTGGTCACGCCACAATCCCTTCTCTTCCGTCTCTCTGGTCTTTGGGATTCTGGGCACATACATCCCCTGCTGGGCTGGGGCTCAAAGCACATGGCCATGTGGCATGTGGCCGGCTCTGCCCATGGCCATCTCTAAGGACAGCTTGGCCACCCACCCCTGGAAGGACCTTCCTATCACCACCTAGAACACCTCCGTCCCAGCCTCGTCCTTCCTTCCTCTAACATCTCAAGCCCAGGCCTTTCATTTCAACATAAACGGGTTGGCACCCAGTTGGGAACAGAATCTGTGACGTGCTGGATTGAACGGTGTCCCCCCACCTTCCAAGTCCATGTCCTTACTGGAACCTCAGGTACCCTCTGCTGGAAACAGCATCAGTGCAGATGCAGTTAAGATGATGTCAAGCTCTTAGCCCAGGAGACCAGTGCCCTACCGAGAAGAGACCGAGAGACAAGGCCGGGTGGAGAGGCAGAGGCTGCCGGCAATGTCGGAAGCTGTGGTGGCGGGAGGTGTGTCCCCTGGGCTGCAGACAGAGTGTGGCTTGCTGACAGCGGTTTCAGACACTCGGCCTTGAGAGTATCTTGCTGTCGTTGAAAGCCTGTGCTTTGTCACCGCAGCCCAGGGAACTGGTACACGAGGGGGACGCAGACTGTGGGGTGCAGAGGACCTCAACGCTGCGCTACGTCCCTCACATGGCTCTCAGCATGACTTGCTCCTGGGGACCCCACTTACCCCTGTCCAGCACCTTCCGGGCCTCCCAAATGGCACAGCCCTCCTGCTGTCGGTAATATATCTGCACTGACGCGGCCTCGTGCCACCGGGCCAGGACCTACAGGCAGGCGAGGGACAGAGGCGACCACTCAGCACACACCCGAGCTCTGGGACACCCAGGTGTGCACCGGCAGCTCCCTGTGAGGGGGCCGAGTGGCTGATGTTCATTCAGCTCTCGCCCACATCCAGGCAGCGTCTCCATCAACACAAACCAGAGGGCAACAGGGCAAAGCCAGGGCCCCTGTGGGAAGCCCAGAATCCCTGATGCTGGGACTTTTTTTCTCTTCTTTTTTCTTTTTCTTTTTAAAGTTTGTTAGAGAGGGAAAGTGAGAAAGCATCTGGAGGGATAGTCAGGGCACAGTCCCTTCTCCATTCTCCTCTCAGGACTGGGGCATGCATGATTTTCAAGCTGATGGGTTGAGGACTTGAACCTACAGTCAGCCATGTGGATCCAATACCTTAACTTACACCCTGCCACTGGCTGGCCCTTGGAACTTTTCTGTGTACCTGTTTGTAAGCCTGAGAGTGCACACACGCCAGACCGAGACAGAGATGGGCTGGGAGAGAAAGCTCCCTCCAGTGGGTGTGGCCATGCCACAGTCCCTTCCCCTCCCCCCACCTCCAGTCAGGACTTCGGGCATGCACGCACACCTGGCATGTTTTTCAAACTATGGGAGCTAGGGTTTGAACCAATGTCCAACCATGTGAGATCCAGCTTTCTTAACCACTAGGCAACAGGGGCAGCCTTTATTTGTTTGAATCCTCTTTCTTGTAACAGGCTTTCTCCCCATAGGTCGCATCTTGTCACCCTCCCTGTCCCCAGTGCCTGGGATCAGCTCAGTTATGTGGCATTTCTCGCAATGCATCAAAGGAATGAGGTGAAAGTTTGGAGTCCTTTCCCACTGAGTATTTCCCGAAGACTTCACGTTCTGGGGATGCTCGGTGCTTTCCAGAGAACCTCTGTGGCCGTGGAACCTGCAAGGTCAATGAGCAGGGACATCCTCTTTCCACAATGAGGAGACTGAGGCTCAGAGATTGACCCGGTTTGTCCCCGTGGAAAATTCCATTTACACAGAAAATACTGGTTCTGGGGGGTACCTGTCTGGGTCCCACATGGGAGACTGCACAGTGGAACCCCAGCCCTGGTGGCTTCAAAAACATGCTGGGTGCACGTGTGTGCAGGCCCGACATCCTGAAAGGGGGTAGAGTTCGAGGAGAAGGGGTTGCGGCATGGCCATTCCCAGTGGGGGTGCTCTCTTGTTTTCTTTCTTCCTGTGGGGAGCACATGTACCCTCTGACAAAATTTTTAAAAAAAATACTGATTTTGATAAGAACCAGTTTACTTACTGCATGCTGTGATTTTATTTTAATAGATACTGTTGCATAATTCAGTTTAAAAAAGCCAGTTCACAGGGATGCATGTGTGTGTTAGAAGACAGTTACTCATCGGGGACTTCCGTGTCTCTTCATACCGCTGCCCTCACCAGAACACGGTCTCCACCCTCCTGGTGACCTGCGGGCCTCCCTACCCACCTTGGCACACACAGTCCTCCTGTGGTGAGCATGCGCCAGGGCAATCTTCCTGGCTTCGTCCACACGGGCCATGGTATTCTCTCTCCAGCGACGTAACACACCCCTATGGGGGCGCAGGAGAGATGGGGAGGCACCTGTGGGTCGGTCCTCGTCCTCCTCTCACCCCAGAACCCAGAGCTTTCTAACCTGAGAATGTGTGTTTCCTTGACAGCCATGTTTGCGCTCATGTCTACAACTAGCAAAGGGTCACTGGGCACCTGCTCTATGCCGAGCACCGAGTCAGCACCAGGGACTCGGCAGTGCTCCACCCACATGCCCTGCCCTCAGGAGTTCCTGCTGCAGGGAGTACACAGCCGTAACCAGGCAATGACAGCACAGGTGATTCACCGGTGATAAGAAGCCCGGGGAGACGGGAGCGGGAGGGAGGGTACCCAGACCTCGCTGGGGAGGCCCTTTCTCATTCTCCTTGTCTGAGGGTTGGATGGGACTCGAGAGGTGAGATGGAGGTGTGTAAAGTCCACGAGGCACATCCACAGGCCACGTGGAACAGTGTGTGCTGAACAGATATGAGGGAAGAAGAAAGGGGAGGGAGGGAGGCCTCCGGGGAAAGGAGTGAGTTCAAAGCCTGGCTTGGGAGGTAGGGACGATGGGTCAGGAGTAGCCGAACTGAAGCTGCACAGGTGCCCCCCATGAGTGAGAGCCGCAGACAGTCCTGGAGGGCTGAGAGGCAATGCTCAAAGGTTGGCCCCAGGCCTAGAGAGCAAGCTGGGGGGAGACTGGCAGGAGAGGGGTGGCTGCAGGCCCCAGAGCAGGAGAAGAAAGGAAATGGTGCCGAGACGCTGGGAGGAAAGTGCTCAGGGGAGCGGGATGGGTGAGCGGGAGGCCCCGCAGCAGGGCGGCATGGCGGCATGGCGGGGAAAGCCCTCCGCACACTGCAAGGCTCCGCTCCTCTTCCCCAGCTGGCTGGGCCTGGGGACTCACCGCAGCAGCTGCCTGTCATGCCTTCTCTCCCTGGCCGCCACCTCTTGTAGGACGTTCTGTACTCTGCCCTGGTATGTCTGTGGAAAACAAGAGGACTGGGGGCCACCCTGGGCTCCCGCTTTGCCCTATTCCAGGCCGGCCTCAGGGGTGCCTTTACAGCAGGGGCTGCCATGGCCAGACACTCACAAGGGTGGAGGAGGCCGAAAGCTCCTAGTTCCAAGGGCAGTGGGCCCTCAGATAGAGAGGGCGAAGACTCCTGCTAACGGGACGCCTCATGAGACCCCAAAGCCCCTGAACCGGGGCCACTCTATGGCCGGCACCACAGGCAGCGCTTGTCTGCACTCTGCAGCAGCGGCCCAAGAACCCTGTGGCGTAAGGCCCACCATCTGGGGCACCTGCTCCATTGGTGGCTGGTCGGGTTACTCTGTTCCAGAAGCAGCAGGCAGAACAAGGAAGGAGACCAAGTCTCCAGGACCGCCCCCTCTGGCCCAGCTGGGGCGCTTACCACCCACTTCTGGAGCACCCTGTGCAGCAGGGCGTGCTGGCGGTGCAGGTCTGCTCGCGTCAGCTTCCGCCGCTCGGCCGTCCGCATGGCCAGGCACTGCAGACAGAGAGGAAGCGCCGCTGGTCACCCACAGGCTGGGGTCCCTGCTCTGCCTCCCTGTTACTCTGCGTCTGCTCAGGGAAGGTGCTGGGCCTCCCTGAACCTCCGCGGCCTCATCAATAAGTATTATTTGTGAGGCTCAAATGAGACAAGGGTGTGACTTAGGCAAAGGCTCGTTCAACATAAGCTTAAGCGGTTTTTTCCTTTGAAGGAGAGAAAAAAAGCAGCACTCCCAATGAGGTCCTGTTGCCACAGTCCACCCTCAGCTGTACCCCAGATCATGGGCAAGCGGGTGCCTGTTGCGCTCAGGGAGGCCCCTGGACCTGAATCGGGAACCTCCCTGCAGGGGAGTACCTCCAGGCACCTCTGACCACATGGCTGCATGTGCCACTGCACCATGTCTGGCCCTTCCTTAAACACTTTTTTTTTAAAGAATTATTTTTTATTTAATTAATTTATTAATGTATTTGATCAGAGAGAGACAGAGTGATGGAGCGAGCGAGGGAAAGTGAAAAAGTAAGCTAGCAGGTCCAGGACTCGAACTACGGTTGACCATGTGGGAGTCCAGTGCCCTTAACCACCACGCTACCTGCTGACCCCCCTTAAACACTTTTTTTTGGAGGGGGGGCAGAGATTTTTGCTATAGGGCACGTGCACTCACCAGAAAGAGGCAGAAAGTGAAAAATCACCCCCCAGGGGGGTGATTGGCCACACCGCAAGCCCTTCTCCTTCATTCTCCTCTTGGGATCTTGGGCACGCATGCACGTGCACCTGGCATGAGTTTAAGTCTCTGGGTCTGGGACTCAAACTGCAGTCGACTACATGGGAATCTAACGACATAGCCATTACACCAGCTGCTGGTCCCTCCCCTCCCACTTTTTTTTTTTTTTTTTTCTTTTTTTTGGAGAGTTTTTTTTGCTATAGGGCGCGTGCGCTCGCCAGACAGACAGAGAGAGACAGAGAGATAGAAAGCAGGAAATCACCCCCCAGGGGGGACGGTCACGCCGCAATCCCTTCTCCTCCATTCACCTCTCGGGATCTTGGGCACGCACGCACACGCGCCCGGCGTGAGTTTAAGCCGCCGGGTCCGGGACGCGAACCACGGTCGACTACGTGGGAGTCCAGCGACATAGCCATTACGCTAACTGCTGGTCCCCCTCCCCTCCCACTTTTGACCCTCAGAGGAACCTTGTAAATGGTTAGAGTGGAAGTTCTGATGTGGTGAGTTCATGAAAGAACCAGGAATTTGGCCAACACATCCTCACCTGCTGCCCATCTCTCCCTCAGCTCGGGGCAGGTGGTTGCCTGGGGACTGCTGAGGAGGCCACATGTCTGCTCTGAGTCATGCTGACGCACAGCTCCACCCGTCCAAAAGCCACACTCAGGGGCATCCGTGCCAGCACCTTACCTCCCTCCACCTGCTCCAGGCCCAACTCAGGAGCTGTGCCGTGTGGAACTCTGCAGCCCGTGTCCTGCTGGTCCTCCTGTGGAGAGACAGGGCAGAGCTCAGCGCTGCGGCCTAGCCCAGCTCGGGTCCTGTGAAGGGCACCCTGTGGCTGTCTCTGGCTCCTGCCTAGTGGCCAGATGTGGGGAAAGTTAAGACCCTCCATGAGGAGCTGCCAGAGGACCTGGGTTCTCTCCCAGAAGGTGCATGCATAATCAAATGTTTGCCAACAACCTCCTGGGGCCTCCGGTGCCACTGAAGCTTAAGTGCCACTGTGCAGGCAGCTGCCTCTGAATGGGCGCTGTTCAGGGTGGCCAGAGTCTGAGAGGCAGCGTGGACCTCTGAACATGGTGGGCCCAGGAAGGCACCGAAGCGGGACACTCTGCAGTGGATGTGAGCCGCTTGCACTGCCACCTCTGACCACCTGGTATGGTAGAAATGGCCACGACCTGCCCGCTCGTCCCTCTTGCTGGTCCCGGGTGGGTCAACAATCCCCAAATGGGCCCTTTGGTCTATTCCCAGCCAGGGTCACTTTGAATGAGCCCCATCCAGTGAGTGGGATATAGCCAAAAGGCAGGGCCCCCAGCTCCAGAGTGGAGCTCCTGAGGCTAGGAGCTTCTTGGAGTACCCCAAGACCTGTCACTGCAGCCCTCCTTTTACCTGATGGTTTGAGGCTGACTTTCTGGAACTTACAAGTGGTGTGCAGGCTTCCACCACCCCCTGGCTGGGCATTTGGAGCTGGTGGTACTGCTGCCACATCAAAGCTGACCTGGGAGGAAAGAACCTCTGAGGCAGAAGTGGCCACTCACTCCGTTCTGAGCCCTCGGGTGTGCTCCCTCCAGATGCAGAAAGTGGTCCGCAGTCGCCTGTGGTGGTAGTGGGCGCTGGCCACTGCTTGCCACTCCCGCTCCCGGCAACAAGCCGCCGACTGCTGGTGCCACATGGACCAGGACCTCTGCAGAAGCCGCTGCTCTGCATGTAGAATGGCCTGTGGCAGGACGGAGGGAGAGGACGTCAACGGAGGGGGGGGGGGCGGGCACAGAAGCCAGGGGGACCCTACAGGCCACGGATAATGACCAAGGCATAGGAAATGAACACTCAGGAGCTCCCTGGACTAGAAGCTATCTGTAAACCCCACTGACAGGACACAGAGGCCCAGAACCTGCCCCTGCCTCAGGAGCCCTTCAGTGCAGGTCTGGATTCAGGAGACTTCCGAAGAAGGGGAGGCAGGAGTGCGAGGCCTGGAGCAGGTCCTGCCCCTCCAAGCACCTCCTCGGACGGCACTTACCATTCTCTCTGCCAAGCGGTGTTCTCGATGCTGAAACGTCTTCTGCCGCCAGACAGCAAATACTCGCTTCTCTAGTGTCTCCCTAACAGCAACAAAAAAAAAGAAGAGGAACGTGCTTAAAATGAAATAAACAAAAGCCCTCCAAAAGACATAGAAGTTTCAAATAATTGGGATTTTTCTTTTATAACTGTGCTACTGTAGAAGAGACAAATGAAAGAGAAATAGAAGGAAATAAAAGGGAAGGAACACAGACAATAGCTACGAAACCAAAACATCTGACATTTTCCAAGTTCTTTCTTTCTTAACTTTTTAAAGAATTATTTTATTTTATTTTATTTTATTTTATTTTATTTTATTTTATTTTATTTTATTTTGACTAGAGAGAGACAGTGAGTGAGAAAACAAGCTGCCAGGTCTGGGACTCAAACCACAGTCAGCAATGTAGGAATTCTACACCTTAACCACCACACCACCTGGGGCCATTGGTTCTTTTTTTAATTGCCAGAAGGTGCCTGTGCTTGACAGAGACAGCAGGGAATAGGGGGTGTATGGGAGGGTGGAGCACCCCCCCCCAGTGGGACACAATCACACCACAATCCCTTTCCATTTCTCCATCCTGTTGCAATCTGGGGCATGCATGCACACCTCGCAGTGTGTTTCACAAGCCACCAGGGCAAGAATGCAAACCTGTGGTCGGTCATGTGGGATCCGTCTCCCTCAACCACTAGGCTATGGACTAATCCATTTTCCTGGCATCGAACACAGGAGACTCATCACTCAAGAGAGTTCTACAGGGGCCAGCAGGTGATGTGGTAATTAAAGCACTGGATTCCCATATGGCTGACTGTGGCTGGAGTCCCAGACCCAGTGGCTTGAAAGACACACTGGGTGCATGTGCATGCGTGCCCAAAATCTCAAGAAGCGGTTTTAGAGAAGGGACTGTGGCATGGACATGCCCCATCGAGGGCGATTTCACTTTCCCTCTCTGTCTGTCTCGCTCTGGCGAGTGCACATGCCCTATGGCCAAAATAAGTAAATAAATAAAAGAAAGAGAGAGAGACTTCCACTGCAGGCAGGATAGTCACTGGCTATGGACTTCCGCCCCAGCCATCTAGTACAAGGCTAGACAAGACACAGAAGGCCAGTGTATTCTCTCTGGCACAGGAGAGTCATATGTACTGATGAGTACAGTGTGAGTTTTCAACACAGGAACACAGTGCACAATGATCAAAGCAGGGTGATGATCGTGTCTATCATCTCAGACGTGTGTCACCACTTTGTGTTGGGCGCATCTGAAACCCTCACTAGCAGCAGCTGAGACACGCGTCAATCCTTGCTAGTCCAGTTACCCTGCTGTACTGTTATCACCGGGACTCGTTGGCGTCCGTCTGTAGTTCCCTGCCCCTAACGGCTCTCTCTCCTGTTTCCCAACCTGCAAGGTTTCTAGTCTCCTCTGCTCTCTATAGCTCCAAGGTCATTGTTTTTTCTTTTCTCCTCTTTTCCTGCTATAGGATGCACTCACCTGCCAGGGATAGAGAGGAAGGTGGAGGGGAGGGGTGCGGATGGGGAGAGTGAGAAATCACCCCTGGGGGGGGGGGGCGGTGGATGGACATGTCGAAATCCCTTCTCCTCCAGACCCCTCTTGGGACTTTGGGGGCACACACACACGCACCTGGTGTGAGTTTTTTAAAAAAAGAATTATTTTATTTGTTTGTTTTAATTCGACTAAAGAGGGACAGAGAGAGAGAGAGGGAAAGTGAAAAAGCAATCTGCCGGGTCTGGGACTCGAACCTTAGTCGGCCATGTGGGAGTCCAGCGCCCTCAACCACCACGCCACCTGCCGGCCCTGCACCTGTGTGATTTTCAAGCCACCAGATCTGGTACTTAAACCATAAAGTTGGCCATGTGGGATCCAGCTGCCTTAAAATCCTTGCCACCTTTTGGCCTCAAGGTCATCTTTTTTAGTCTCCCTGTACGAATAAGAACTTGTAGTATTTCTCTTTTTGTTCCTGGTTTATTTCACTTAACGAAATATCCTTTAGGCTCATCCATGTGGCATTGAGTGGCAGGGTTTCATTTTCTTTAGTGGCTGGATAGTATTCCACTGTGAGTGTGTACATGTGTGTGTGTGTGTGGTATTCCACTGTATGTACATGTATGTCCGCATAACACACGCATATGTGTATATACATACCCCATACCCTCCCCCACACTTCTCTTTACCCATTCGTGTGCTGACCACTCTGAGGCGACCCCCATCCTGGCACGTGACTGCAGCAGCTGTGACCAGGCATGCACACAGGCAGGGCCACCTGTGATGCTTAAGAGAGCATCACGGGAGGCCCTGGGCCGCTCGGGCTTTCTGCCCAGGGGTGTTCTCTGGACAGCAAAGGGACTGAATGCCAGGCAGAGCATGACGGCTTCACAGAGTGGAGGAGGCAGAGACAGGGTCGAGGCTGCTAACGGGACTGGAATTTGGAGGCAGGTTATGGGCAAGGAGAGGAGTGAGCAGGGGGGAAAATCCAGAATCGTACTGAGGCCAGCCAGGTCCTCCGATGAGGGCTGTCAGTGCAGACTCCTGGGCCTAGCAGAGGGTAGGAGCTCTCTAGCTATTGCAGGGCTAAGAGCTGAACAGAAGAGCTGCCAGAGGCTGGCCAGGGCTGGGAGACACAGTTCTGACCCAGCCAGAGGAGGGAGACCACAAACAAAGACCAAGGTCATTCATCTTCACTTGGCCTGTACTATAAAAACAGAAAGGATCATCCTTAGCCCGAAGGAAAATGATACAGATGAAAAATCTACAGGAGGAAATAAAGAACACTGAAAATAGAAAACATACGGGTAGGGGCAAGCTGGTGGCGTGGTGGTTAAAGTGCTGGACTCCCACATGGCTGACCGCACTCTAGTCCCGGACCTGGAGGCTTGTTATTCACTTTCCCCTCTCTCTGTCAAATGAAAATAATAATAATAGACAAAGTTAAGTAAAAAATTATTTTTAAAAATTACTGTATTAACAAATTAAATTCAAACTAGAGAGAAGATAAAAGTATAAAGAGTTAAAATCAATCAATGAAAAATAAGAAAATTGGCAAAGCAAAAATTTTTTTATTTTTAAGAGACACGTTTTGTTATAGGGCGTGTACATGTGCCAGAGAGACAGAGAGCAACAGAAAGACAGAAAGCGAGAGGTCAACCCCGCCCCGTCCCTGCCCAGGAGGGATGGCCATGCCTCAATCCCTCCTCCTCAATTTTCCTCCTGGGATCTTGGGCATGCATGCACACACCTGGCATGTACGTTTCAGGCTGCTGGGTCTGGGATATGAACTGCAGGTGACTACATGGGAGTCAGTGACCTAACCATTACACCATCTGCTGGTCCCAACAGTTGGATTTTTTTAAAAACTGATAAATCAAGTCCAGCAGGTAGCATCGTGGTTAAGGTAATGGGCTCCCACATGGTCAACCGTGGTTCAAATCCTGGACCTGTCAGCTTGAAACTCATGATGGGCACATGTGAGTGTGTGCCCAAAATGCTGAGAGGAGAATGGAGGAGAAGGCATTGCACCTCTGGGGGTGATTTCTCACTTTCTGTCGCTCTGTCTCTCTGGCAAGCACACATGCCCTATAGCAATAATCTCTCAAAATAAAATCAAAAACAAAATTTTTAAAATTTTAAAAAGAGGAAAGAAAACACAAATTAATAAAATCAGAAATGACAGGTGAGATTCTGAAAAACTAAGTTTTCTAAAAAGGTCCAACAAATCAAAACAGGACAAAATGCAGATCAGGCCTTCAGATCCTTCATGGCTACTACCCCTGTGTGGGCTTGACTCCCCACCCTCGTCTCCCCAAACCTGCCCCCAGCAAAAGTCCTCCTAGAGGCTTCTTTTGGCTACTTTGATGCATACAGAATTTTTGGTTCCCACAAGACACAAAATAAAAAAACGCTACAAAACCAAGCCTGACTACTTGTATGTAAAGAAAACAAAAGGGTGGGTGAATGAGTTTCAAGTCCCGCAGCCATTTTGTGAACATTTTTTTCGGTTTGCTCTGGTTCTTGACCTCTCTAATTTTCTTGGTGACGATCATTTTAAGACTTCAGAAAGCCAGGTTTAGAGAACAGGAATGTGAAGTGTTTCAGGGAAATCGCACTTGAGAGTAACTGCTAAGGAGATGTGAGGTCCCACCTTGTTCCTACCCAGAAGGCTAATGGGCAGCTTTAATGGAAGGCTCAGCAGTTCATAAGGCAGGGAGGGGCCTAAACACAGGTGTTTGATAAGCACTTGCTATAAAGAAAGACAAGTGTTTTCCCAGGGGAAATTCTGGCTGTCTTTTCTTGCTAGATGAAATCGATGAGCCCACATTATTGAAAAGCCAGGAAGAACCAGAGCCTGGAGGGTGAAAAGCAAAGCAAATGGATTGTGTGGCCAGCAGAACCAGACTTGAGACGCCTGCCTGGCAGCCAGAGCGGCTCAGCCTACCTGTGAAACTGCATTGCTCTTGTGTGGAGGACCTGCTCCTGCCGTCGCCACCGCCACAGTCTGTCCCACGCATGGAAGGCAGCAGGCAGAGCTCTCTGCTGGAAGTGACCATCTGCTCTGGCCTGCAGCAGCTGAAAAAAAAACAGTGAACTGTTCTCCTTTTTTTGTAGTTTGCTATAGAGTGCGTGCACTTGCCAGAGAGAGGCGGGAGAGAGGGGACATGAGAAATCACCCCAGGAAGGATGGCCATGCTGCAATCCCTTCTTTCTCTCAGGATTTGAGGCACACACTCACAGGTGCCTGGTGTGATTTTTCATTTCATCAGGTCCAGGACTCAAACAGTGGCTATCCATGTGGGAATCTAGCACCTTAACCAGCGCACCAACTGCTGGCCCCTGGAACCCTCGCTTTTTAAGCTCTGATGCCTGATTACCCCAAGGCCACCATCCTGTAAGGAAGCCCAAGCTTCATGAAGAGGCCACATGTAGGTGGTCTGATTAACACTCCCAGTTGAGCACAGTCTTCCAGTCATCCCAGTCCAGGAACTAAACATGCGCATGAAGAAAGTTCCAGATGATTCCGACCCCCTGACATTAGATTCTTCCCTCACAGAATAAATAGTAAATAGTATTTTGATCATTTCCTAAAACAGAAAGAACTGATATGCTCCTGAGATAGCAATACCAAGAAATGACATTCAGATTACTGGCTGAAAAGCTTCAAAAGAACCACCACCAAGCAGTGTTCTGACTAATTTTCCACCCTGCTGTGGCCTGAGAAAGCAGGCCATGCCACAGCAGCATGGGAGGTAAGGGTAATGACCTTGAACCTTCCACTGAGGCCAGCCTCCGTGTTGGGAGAACTCTCTTCTTCCAGGGAGGAAATAAAGAGACCCTCTGCTTTCCGTCTTCAATGAACATGACATTTCAACCCTGGCATTCACAGTATTTTTCTGAAAGACCTCTCTACGTTCTGTAGAACATGCATTAAATGAATTTGAGAGGACAAGTGACAATGTGCTCTCAGAGACAGCCACATGATCCAAAGGGACGTCCCAGATGAGAGACCGCATGCATTTCTAGGAGTAGAAGGCAGCATGGCCTGGACTAGTGCCACCTTATCGCCAAGAACCTGGGCCATCCCCATGGCCTAGTCGTTAGGAGAGCCTGGAACTCACACGGGCAACTGTGGTTTGAGTGCCGGTCCCAGAGGCTTGAAAGACATGCTGGACATGTGTGCATGTGGGCCCTAAATCCCTTCGGGATAGAGAACTGGAGAAGGAGTTGTGGCATGATTGTACCCCACAGGGGTGCTCTTCCTCTCCCTCTCCCTCTCCCTGGAGAGTGCACACACCCTCTGGCAATTAAGTAAACTCCAAGAACTGAGATGATCCTTGGGAAAAACCCTGAAGTGATCGAAGCAGATCTTTTGTTCGTTTGTGCACCGCTCATCCAAAGGTGACTCAGCACATTCTGCAAGCCAAGCGTTTCGGGCTACAAGGAAGGAAGAGGCAGGCCGTATTCTTCAGGTATCAAGGAGCGATATCACAGCCAGGTATGAGGGAGGCCAGTGAGCAGCTACGCAGCGACACAGCTCTGCGAGTGGGGCCTGAGCAGCTACGCAGATACAGCTCTGCGAGAGGAGGAAGTAAGGCCTGAGCTGAAAGAGCAGAGCGGAACAGAGACCTGCAGGAGGGCGCGAGGTCGCTCTGGATGAGGGTGGATTCACTGCTGAGAGTGCAGTAGTGGAAAGACAGTACTAACAGAAAAGGGTAAAGACAGGTGGGGACTAGCTCCCAAAGGAGTCTAGATGATCACTAAAAATCTGGATCCTGGGCGGGCTCTGTGGCCTAGTGGTTAAGACAGCCAGATCTCACACAGGTGACCACATGGCCCAAGTCCAGGATCTGGTGTCTTGAGAAACACACCAGGCGTGCGTGCATGTGTGCCCAAAATCTCTAAAGGAAGGAAGATGGAGGAGAGGGATTGCAGTATGACCATTTCCCGTGGTGGTGCTGCTGCTTCTTTTGGTGAGCGTGTGTGCTCTCTACTGGAAAAGAGAGAGAGAAAAAAAAATTGGATTCTACCTCTAAACTATGGGGAGGCAGCCACGGTCTTTAGATTCATGGGTCAGACTCTGGCTACAGAAGGAGATGGGGTTGGGGAGGAGAGGTCAACATGAAAATAACCGGGAGGAGTTTGGTTTGTGCCTTTCTCTGATCCCCTGCCAGGGGTGGCTAAAAAGGGGCAGGCATGTCTCACTGCCTTGCCCATGTGGACATCGTCAACTGAGCACACATTCCCACCAGGCCTGAATGTGGCCTTAAAATCCTTGGTTCAGTTTTCCAGACGGCTGCTCCCCCATCATGAGAACAGACCTGCAAGATCACACCCTTCTGCCACCTTGTGGAAAACTGACCCACCCCACCTGTAAGAGCATGAACTTTGTCTACTTCTCACCAGAGCTGCATCCTCAATGCTTAGCTCAGTATTTTTTTTTTTTTTTTTTTAATTTGAGAAGGAAAGTGAGAAACATCACCCATGGGGGATGGTGGCACCGTAATCTCTATCCCTCCATCTCTCCCTCCTTTGGGAATTTTGGGTACATATGCATACACCTGGCATGTTTCTCAAGTCACCAGCTCTAGAACTTGAATTGAACAGTTGGCCACACAGGATGCAGCTACTTCAACCACCTTGCCATCTGCTCAAAAAATATTTATTTTTGGGACCAGCAGGTGGTGTGGTGGTTAAGGTGCTGGACACTCCCACATGGCCGACCATAGTTTGAGTCCCGAACCTGGTGGCTTGCTTTCTTACTTTCCCTCTCTCTCTTCCTCTCTCTCTCTCTCTCTGGTCAAATTAAAATAAATGAACAAATAAATACAATTAAATAAATAATTATTTTTTAAAAAATATTTATTTTTATTTTTAAGGTTTTTGCCATAGGGTGCATGTGCTCACCAGAAAGAGAGAGAGACAGTGAGAAATCACCCCTCCCCCCCACAGGGGATGGCCTACTGCAATCTTTTTTTCTCCATTCTCCTCTTGGGACTTTCGGCATGCACACCACAAATGCCTAGCATGATTTTCAAGCCATCAGTCAAGGACTTGAACTGTGGTAGGCCATGTGGGACCACCACCATGCCACCTGCTGGCCCCTAGAAAGTATTTCTTAAATGGAATTGAATCGGGGGTATGGTGGTTAAGGACGCTGGACTCCCACATGGCCGACCGGCGTTCGAGTCCTAGACCTGGCAGCTTGCTTTCTCACTTTCCATTTCTTTCTCTTGCTCTTGCTCTCACTCTGTCCCTCTCTGATCAAATTAAAAATAAATAAACACAGTTAAGTAAAGTAATTCTTTGAAGAAAAAAATGGAATTGAATCTTTCATTTTTTTTTTTTTTTTTCGGGAGAGGTTTTTGCTATAGGCGCATGCGCTTGCCAGAAAGATAGAGAGAGACAGAGAGACAGAAAGCAAGAAATCACTCCCCAGGGGGGATGGCCACGCCTCAATCCCTTCTCCTCCATTCTCCTCTCGGGATCCTGGGCATGCACGCACACGCACCCAGCATGAGTTTAAGCCACCGGGTCTGGGACTCGAACCATGGTCGACTACATGGGAATTCAGCGACATAGCCATTACGCTAACTGCTGGTCCCAGAATTGAATCTTTCTTAGTCTACTTTACTAATGTGTCTTCCTGACCAGCACTGCTTCCCAGGGTCCCCGATTTTGCACTGTTTGGTCCTGGGAATCAGCATTTACACTCTGCACTGCTCCCCATAGCATCTGAAGGTCCCACTGGCAGCCGGGCTGGCTAAGTCCTGTAATAAAAATCCTAAGGAAGGATGAGAAGGATGGTGAGGGCTCATTACTCTCAGAGAGCAGCACCCTTTTCAGAGCAGATGAAGGAATGAGGTCAGGCTGACTTCTGACATCACTGGTGGAGGAAATACCTTTGAGCTTTTTATAGCACTCTTGCTTCCATAGCAGAACAAGAACTCTTGGCACAGACCTTTGCCAAGAATCTTTCCAAAGCAATGGGTGACAGATGTCAGCCTGTGCGGCTATCTGCTCTACCTGCTTGCGTCGCCTCCTCCGAGTGTACTCTAACCACAGGTTGAAGCACTTGCGTAGCAACATGATCCTGAAACAGAACACAGGACAGTGAGGCGCTGCCCAGCTGAGCCTTCCAGTTTTTTAAATTTTGTCTTTTTTCAGTGGCAGGTAAATCTGGGCATAGTTGCTTTTTAAATTTTTTTTTACTATAGAGCATGTGCACTAGCCAGAGAGAGAGAGAAAGGGAAAGTGAGAACTCGCTCCCCAGGAGGGAGGGCCAAGTCACAATCCCTTCTCCTCCGTTCTCCTCTCAGGATTTTGGGCATGCAGGCACACATGCACAGCATGATTTTCAAGCCACCAGCTCCAGGACTCAAACTGAGCAGCCAGCCATGTGGGATCCTGTGCCTTAACTTCTATGCCTCCTGCTGGCCTGGTAGAGTTACTTCTTGACAGTTAAAGGCACCCCACCGGCTTAGGAGAAAGGGAAATAAGAACCTGATAGCTCACATGAAATCGGTCAAACCTTGATTCTGGACTGTGGTTTGCTTGCAAATTTTGACAATTTTCTTGTAAACTTGATGAGACCACCAGGCACAGTCTCTCTAGAACTTAGGAAATATGCATGACACTCTGCAGATATCCGGAACTTTTTGGTTTTGTGGTCAAACTCTGGGCTTCTCTAGGCATAGGTGGGCCACTGACATGTTCCTTTCACATGGTGATACTGAGAACGAGAGCCACATTCACTTTTGTAAAACAGGACTTAGAATAATGACACACCTCAGGCCGGCAGGTGGCGTGGTGATTAAGACACTGGACTCCCAAATGGCCGACTGCTGGGTTAAGTCCCTGACCTGGCAGCTTGCTTTCTCACTTTTCTTCTCTCTCTTTCTCTCTGGTCAAATTAAAATAACATCAACAATAATAATGATAACAACAATAATAATAAATAAAATTAAATAATAATTTTTACAAAAAAGAATGACACACCTCAGTAACACTGAACTGAGTCAGTTAAATATTGAGATTCTCACTGATCCATTACAAAATGCCCCAAAGGGACCAGCAGTTGGCGTAATGGCTATGTTGCTAGATTCCCATGTAGTCGACCACAGTTTAAGTCCCAGACCCGGTGGCTTAAACTCACGCCGGGCGCATGTGCATGTGTGCCCAAGATCCCGAGAGGAGAATGGAGGAGAAGGGATTGTGGCATGGCCATCCCCCCTGAGGGGTGATTTGTCACGTTCTGTCTCTCTGTCTCTCTCTGTCTTTCTTTCTTTTTTTTTGGAGAGGTTTTTGCTATAGGGTGCGTGTGCTCGCCAGACAGAGAGAGAGACAGAGAGACAGAAACCGAGAAATCACCCCCCAGTGGGGATGGCCACGCCGCAATCCCTTCTCCTCCATTCTCCTCTTGGGATCTTGGGCACACACGCACATGCGCCCGGCGTGAGTTTTAAGCCACCGGGTCCGGGACTCAAACCGCGGTCGACTACGTGGGAGTCCAGCGACATAGCCATTACGCTAACTGCTGGTCCCTCTCTCTGTCTTTCTGGTGAGCGCATGCGTCCTATAATAAAAACCTTGCCCCCGCCAAAAAAAAAAAACTCCAATGGGGCCAGCAAGTGGCATGGTGGTTAAGGGCACTGGACTGCCAAATGGCTGGCCATGGTTTGAGTCTCGGATCTGGCGACTTGCTTTCTCACCTTCCCTCTCTCACTCTGTCTCTCTCTGTTAAAATTCAAATAAATAAAGTTAAATAAAAAAATAATTCTTTTAAAAAAATGCTCCAAAATAATTCTTTTAAAAAAATGCTCCAAACAATTTGCTGTGTGCAAATTGTTGCTTATATTCTGGGGAATGGAGGAGAAGATTTAAATGAACATTTCTGGCAATAAGGTGGTTAACAGTGGGTATTTATTTATTTTTTAGAGATTTTTGTTATAAGGTGCGTGCACTTACCAGAGAAAAAGAGAGACACAAAATGAGAAATCACTCCCCAGGAGGGTATGGCCACATCATAATCCCTTCTCCTCTATTCTCCTCTTGGAATTTTGAGCACACACGCATA
The DNA here is from genome assembly GCA_026018925.1 of Tupaia tana. Taxonomy (NCBI): domain Eukaryota; kingdom Metazoa; phylum Chordata; class Mammalia; order Scandentia; family Tupaiidae; genus Tupaia; species Tupaia tana. Next base: position 4,011,255 of record JAKSZU010000026.1, read on the forward strand.
ATGCACCTGGTGTGTTTCAAGCCTCCAGGTCTGGGGCTCGAATTGTGGTCGATCACGTGGTAGTCCAGTGACGTAACCATTATACCATCTGCTGGTCCCAAAAGTGGGTATTTCTGAGGAGTAAGACTAAGGAACTGTAGAGAGGGGCCAGGCAACTTTTATTTTTACTTTTTGCCTTCCTTTCTATATATTTCAAGATTTCCTCACAGAAGTGTAGTGCTTTCTGATACCTGATGGTAGAGCAGCAGTGAAAACCTGACACTCCGTGAGGCTGACCACATGGGAAGGTTCCTGGCTCATGTCTGGAGACCTCCCTGAGTACACTGGGCATGGCGGACCCATGATCCAGGCTGGTGGAGGCTGAGCGGTTGGCATCAAGATTTTGTTAGGGCTGCCATATTTGTTTCTCTGACTCATGGAACAAATAAACTTTAAAAAAAACAAAAGTAGTGCTTTTATTACTTATTTTAACTGAATGACTAGCTCAAAAAAGGACACTTACCTGCACCTGTCAAGACTGAGTCACAAACATCTACCTGATTTGCCCCTTTTCTTTTTTTAATATTTTGTCTAATTTATTTATTTATTTTTCCTGGTAGTTCTCTCTTTCTCTCTTTTTTAGATTTTTGCCAGAGTGTGTGTGCTCACCCGAGAGAGAGAGAGAGAGAGAAAGAGAGAGAGTGAGAAATCACCCCCCACAGAGGGTATGGCTCCACTGCAATCCCTTTTTCTCCAGTCTCCTCTCGGGATTTTGGGTACACGTGCACACATGCCCTATGTTTCTTTTAAGCTGCTGGGTCTTGGACTTGAACCACAGAGTCAGCCATGTGGGATCTAGTGCCTTAACTACCACACTATGTACTGGTCCTCTGCCTCTTCTCTTTAACACCAGCAGCACACACATTCTAACATGTGAATGAACACTGCTGATGCCTGAAGGACCGAGCAGTGAGCTTCCAGGCACATACTGCAGAGGGTGGGCCCAAAACAGTGCAAATATCCATATTCTGCATCCCATGTGATCAGTGAAAAATAACACAAACTCATGGGGCCGGCAGGTGGCGTGGTGGTTAAAGGCGCTGGACTCCCACATGGCCGACCATGGTTCAAGTCCTGAATCTGGTGGCTTGCTTTCTCACTTTCCCTCTCTCTCTGTGTCTGTCTGATCAAACTGGAAAGTAACAATAATAATAAATAAAGTTAAAATAAAATTATAAAAAAAAAAAAATAACACAAACTCAGGATCTCTGATTCACAGCAGGGCCTCCAGTCCCAAAAGGCTTTTCTGAACTCGCTACACCAGTGCACGGAAAGATCAGCCATCACTCCTGGAGAAGAGTGATGAGGCATTCCCAGGATGAGGCAGAGTCCCTACCTGTAGTGGTTCCAGGCAGCATGCAGTAGAGGCAGCTGCTCCCTGTCTTCCCTCTGCTCCATCCGAGACTGCCAGAGGCTCCAGAACCTGCGCAGCAGCTGAAGCAAGATGTGCAGGAAGTGGACGTTACTGAGGCGGAAGGGAGAACTCTCTCTCTCAGCTTAACAGTTAGTACATCCTGGGACCCAGCAGTTAGTGTAATGGCTATGTCGCTGGACTCCCACGTAGTTGACTGCAGTTTGCGTCCCGGACCCGGTGGCTTAAAACTCACGCTGGGCGCGTGTGCGTGCGTGCCCAAGATCCCGAGAGGAGAATGGAGGAGAAGGGATTGCGGCGTGACCATCCCCCCTAGGGGTTGATTTCTCGCTTTCTGTCTCTATGTCTCTCTCTGTCTGTCTGGCGAGCGCACACGCCCTATAGTGAAAACCTCTCAAAAAAAAAAAAAAAAAAAAAAAAAAAAAACAAAAAACAGTTAGTACATCCTCACTCCAATAGACCCTGAGCTCCCCCACCGCAATTACCTCAATTTGGAGTAGCCGACAAGTGTCAGGCTGGCAAAATAATCATGGCGGAGCTGGAGAGCCATGCTGGGACCATGTAAAAAGCAAAAAGACGGCTCTTCCAGTCTATGAAAAACTGGATGAAGAAGCTGCTCTTAATGTACCTCCTAAAGACAATGCCTTTTTTTTTTAATGCTAGAGGGCACACGTGTACCTGGGGCACAGGGGAAGGACCCTTCAGTGGAGCCCGGTCACACCAGAATCTACCAGTTCTCCATCCTGTCAGGATCCTGGGCATGTGCACATAAGCCTGGTGTGTTCCTCAAGTCACTGGGGCAGGAACTCGAACCCTGGTCATCCATGTGGGATCCATCCACTTAACTGAATCATGGGCACTCCCATGGCCAGCCTACTCAGGGTGGTCACCTGGAACCTTCTCCTGTGGGTCAGCCTTGCAGAGAGTTGTGTTACTCCTGAACCACCATCTCCCCCCACCCCTGCTCTTTTAAAAGACAGGGTCTTGCTCTGTCATGATCCTTCTGCCTCCACCTCCAGCATAGCCAGGGCTACAGGAGCGTTCAACGTGCCTGGCTGTTATGGTGAGTCAGGATTGAACTTGGGCCTCCCACCTGAACATTTTCATTTTACTGGAACATTAAAAAAAAAAAAAAAAAAAAAAAAAAAAAAAAAAACCTACAACAAGGGACCAGCAGTTGACATATGGCTATGTTGCTGGACTCCCATGTAGTCGACCGCATTTCGAGTCCCGGACCTGGTGGCTTAAACTCATGCCAGGCGCGTGTGCGTGCATGCCCAAAATCCCGAGAGGAGAAAGGAGGAGAAGGGACTGCGACGTGGCCATCCCCTCTGGGAGTGATTTCTCTCTTTCTGTCTCTCTCTGTCTTTCTGGCAAGCGCACATGCCCTATAGCAAAAACCTCTCAAAAACAAAAACACTACAACAAAAACTCATCCTACACCCAGAAACAAAATTTTCAAGTAGAGCCAACACTGTTGCTCTCAGGTATGAGAATAGCTTTGTAATGGGAACACAGCCAAAACCTCCTCTAATAGAAGACTTAAGTATGACTGATTTTAATCCTAGCTCAGGGTTAAAATACATAGCTCCTGACCTCTGAGTTAGCCATCCGTTTTCTCAGCAAACAGGCTTTTGAAAAATGGGGACTAAACAAGGCAAAAACAAGAGTTTATCAGCAGGTATGGATCACCAAAGAAAACAGGTACTAAGGCTTTGGAGTCTAAAGTCTGGACAAATCTCTAAGTACAAAGGTTAAAAAAAAGGTGGTGGTGTGTGTGGGGGGGGAGGCTAGCCAGTGGTGTGGTGGTCAAGGCATCAAGATCCACATGCCTGACTGTGGTTTTAGAAACATGCCTGGCACATGTATGTGTGCCCAAATCCTGGAAGGAGGGAGAGATGGAGAAGAAGAGATTATGGTGTGACCATTCCCATGGGGGCATGCTCGCTCTCTGTCTCTCTCACTCTCTGTCTCTCCCCAGTGAGTGCATGTACCTTCTGGTAAAACTTGAGGAAAAAAAACAAAACCTGTGGCCATCAGTCCCTTGACAGAAGATAGCCCTCACCGTGATGCTGTGCTGCTGGAGGGAGAGGTTGTGTCTCATTCGCTGGATACGGGCATGGGTCACATTGCCTTTTAGGGCTCTCAAGCCAAAATACTGTGCAGAGAAAAAAGGACACAACTGATTACAACACCTGGAATCAACAGAGTTTGTAAAAATAAGAGCAACAAAGGCAGGAAGTGCCTGCCTCAGGGGCCCAGCAGCTCGGAGTGGCTCCCAGCCGTGTCGTTTCCCTGTGAGTACTCTCTGCTTTGAGATCCAGCCTGCAGAAGTCCTGAATGAACACCCGTCAGTAGTGCACAAGAGCAAACACCGCCTCACCTCTGACCAGGAGAGATCCCTGCGACCCAGATGACAATTCTATGGACAAAGGTCAAACATCAACTTTTGCCTCTTGAAAAAGAGACCGACTTTTTGCTTAGGGTATTTTTCTGTGTTTTGTTTTGGACGAGCTGGGCTTAGTATGCACACGTAGACAATTAAACATGCGGTGATGCTACAGCAGAATGCAAGTAGAAGGACTGTCTCCGCCTGGTGAGGAGGGGTTGCGTGGGGACTGTCCATCCCAGCCTGGCTCCGGCTCCATCAAGAACGCCTTGCACAGGACCTAAGCAAGACTCCCTGCCCCATCCCCCTACCCCACCTTGGGCTTCAGTTTTCTGAGGCAGAACTGAAGAGATGAGACTGGATTAGGGGTTTCCACATCATGTTTGGTGGAAAGCCACAGGCTCCCAAAAGTAGAGATCAATTCATGTAGTATGTGGTGAGGAAGAGAAAAGGAGCCATGGGACAGGGCCGGCTCCCCAGATCTGGCTGGGACCACAGCACTGCTTCTTTGATCACTCCACAGATTAGGCTGCCACCACTGATAAGGGGTTTCACCAGGAATACAAAACCCTAGGATGAGATCACCTTGAAGGGTCTGTTTGCAGCACCAAGTCCCTCTGACCACACATCATTGCCATCCCTGATCCAAAATGAAAGAGGGGCACCCTTGGTGAAAGGAGGACTTTATGATGGAACCATGACTGGTTGCACTTAACGGGGGTGGTGCGGGTCAGGGCACCCAGGAGCAGATGCGGGAGCAAGGCTGAGGAGCGGGCACGCAGCTTACCAGCAGCTGGTGCCTGTGGTGCTCCTCCGCCATCTCCCAGCGGGCCGTGTCCTCCGCACACAGCAGCACGTCTGCAGGAAGTTAAGGCTCCCAGCCTCAGCGAGGTTCCTGCCAGGGCTCAGGGTGCTCCCAGGGACCTATCCGAAGGGCCACACCTGTGGGTAATAGGCTTGCCAGGTGGGCGGCCACACACCTTTGTCTCTTCCTGCTGGCCCAGGGAAGCAGTGAGCACAGAGGGACCATGAGAGTGACTTACAAACAGCGGGCCTTGCCGCCCTTCCCTGTGTGCCCATTTGATAAGGGGGGGAAATACCCCAAATAGGGCCAGCAGGTGGCATGGTGATTAAGATGCTGGATATCACATGGCTGACTACACAGTTCTAGTCCCAGACCTGGCAGCCTGAAAAACACACAGGACTTGTGTGTATGCATGCCCCAAATCCCAAGAGGAGAATGGAGGAGAAGGGATTGATTGATTGTGGCATGGTCATCTTCCCCAGGGGATGATTTCTCATCCCGCCCCGCCTCTGTAAGTCTCTGGCAAGCACACGTGCCCCTTAGCAATTTAATTAGTTAATATATAAATACAATTTTTGTTTTAAAAAGAAAAACAAAATATCCCGAATAAATTGCACCAATTTTAATAAGCACTTCAAAATCACCGGATTTGGGCCCTCTGTGTTGGTGTACGCTGGGCCGAAACTGCTATTTGGCAAGCTGAGGCCACATGGGATTCCCAGATCCATTCCTAGCCAACCCTAAAAGCCTGCTGGTGAGACGGCACACACCTGGGGGCCCAGCGACTTGGGAGCTGAGGCAGGAGGACCCCCGGCTTGTGGCCAGTGTGGACAACGTAGCGGACCCTGCCTTGACAGCGAGAGCAACAAAACCGCACAGCTGGAACAGAACCTGCACCTACGATGCATTCTCTGTTTTGGCATCACGATCCAGACAGATGTTTGAGCTAAAGCCTCGGAGTTATTTTTAAACCCTTCCTCCTCCCACTCCCCTCATCTAATCAGCTGCCAAGCCCATCTGCTCTCCTCTGAAATCGCTCCTCTCTCCATCCCTCCTGTTCTGTCCCTGTCCCAGCATCCTGCAATTGATCCAGATTGTCCTTTGCACAGACTGGTGAGCGAGCCTTCTCACAGAACTGGTCTCCCTGTGCTAGCCTCCCTCCTCTACTCCAGAATTTCCCTTCCTCAAGCGCAGATCTGATGGTATCTCTTCTCTCCTCCCCCCCAGTCAATGTTTCCAGAGGGTGCATGTGATCACCAGAGACAGACAGACAAAGGGAGAGGGAGAGGCAGAGGCAGCGGGAGAAAGCGCCCCCAGTGGGGCACAGTCACACTGCAGTCCCTTCTCCATTTCTCTATCCTGGTAGGATCTGAGCCATGGATGAAAGTACCTGGCATAGTTTTCAAGCCATGGGGGCTGAGATTTGAACTGCCTGGCTGGCCATGTGGGATCTGGCTTCCTTAACCAGTAGATCACAAAGCTGGCTTCTTTTCTTAAAAACCTCCAGAGGCTCCTCACTGCCATCAGGGGAAAGCCCAAATTCCTGCTCACAAGGATTCTACAAGCTTGACCCCAGCCTCTTCTATCCTCCTGCTATCCATAGCCCCACAACTCACTTCAGATTTGTGAATGCTTTTCCTCACCTCTGAGCTTACGTAAACGCCCTTTCTTAAACCTGCAAATGCCCTTCCCAACCTCTCTGCTGGGGGAAGGCATCATCCCCATTGAGCTCAAACATCACCTCCTTAGCTCAGTGTCCACAATGGCTCCTGCAAGACGATGTCAATCTTTACGACGGTCCCTTCATGCCATACTGCAGCCCCCTTTCAAGTCTATTTCCTCCACTGGACAATGAACTACTGTAAGTCTTTGACTTTCCTGTATCCCAGAACTTAAGCAATGGTTTGGTACAAAGCAAGCATTTAAATGCTTGTGTGGATTAACACCCATGGGAGTATACATTCTTTTTTTAATAATTATTTTATCTTTATTTACTTTATTTTAATTTGACCAGAGAGGAACGGGGGAGGGGAGTGAGAAAGCAAGTCACCAGGTCCAGGACTTGAACTATGGTTGGCCACGTGGGAGTCCAGCGCCCTTAACCACCACGCCCCCTGTCAGCCCTGGGAGTACAAATTCTTACACTTGGACACCCTGTGTGTGTGTGTTGGGGGCACAGGAGTCAAAGGTCTAGGTTCAAACCCCGGGGTCTGCCAATGACTTGCTGTGATGCTGAAAATCACTCGTTCCCCCGGAATCTGTTTCCTCATCTGTAAAATGGAGGTAGTGACCTCTACTCCACAGGGTTGCTACGGGGGGTCAGAGGATAACGCGTGATGCCTGCACGTAGTAAAAGCTCAATAAATGGAAGCTATGATCACAGTGAAGGTGTAACCAAGCGACAGACAGTGTGGCTGTTTCAACTACCTAAAGGGTGGAAAAAAGCAATGAAATGATAACATAGAAAATGATCATTAGCACAGTGAGATTACCTCTGCAGGAGGAGAGGGAGTGTAAGCAGGGAGGGACAGACAGGGTGCTAACGACGTTCTATTTTTTAAGTTGGGTGGTAAGTATGTAGGTGTTGTTTTGTTATTAGTCTTTAAATATATAAGAAGTGTTTTGTATGTATAGCCTCAAAACAAAAAAATTAAAAAGTCAACACAGATAAGACTTTTTAAAAATTTTGCCAGAGTGTGTATATATTCACCAGAAAGACAGAGACAGAGAGCGAGGGGGAAAGAGAAAGCACCCCCAATGGTACATGGTCACTCCACAATCTCTTCTCCATTTCTCCACCCTGTTGGGATTTGGGACACGCAATCACACATGCCCAGCATGTTTATCAAGTTCCAGGTCCCAGATTCTAAACTGCAGTCGGCCATGTGAAATCCAGCGCCCTGAAGCTCCAGCTCCCTTAAGCCCTGTTCTCAGGGCCAGCCCAAGGCTATCTTAAATTATTTGGTAATTGTTCCCCCTGTATCTCATAACTTTTGCTTTAGGTGATAAGCCACACTGTCCTTGCTGGGGTTTGGGACAGGCCCTGGCGGCTGAAAAGGATACAGTGTCTCCAGTGCGCCAAAGCCCGCCGCAGCGCCATCCTCCTGGCCAGCCCCTCCACCAGAGCGTGGTGGGCATACAGGCTCTGCCTGCTCTCCCAGGCCCACTGCCAGTCACAGAAGTGGATCTGGAGCACAGTGACACGGTGGAATTGCTCAGCCATCTCTGCAAGAGAAAAATAAATAACTTACATGCTGCTCCCCTAAGGTGGGGAGATGAGCTGGAAGCATCTTTGAGACAAGCTGAATGCACTACTGGCTGAGAGCAGTTCAAGGCTGCTCCAGCAAGGAACCCTTAAAGAATAGTTTTTCAAACACAGGGAGGTCATTAGGAATCCTGGGTTATATCGCTTCTTTTTGTTTTTGGAGAGGTTTTTGCTATAGGGCGTGTGTGCTCGCCAGAAAGACAGAGACAGACAGAGAAACAGAAAATAAAAAAATCACTCCCCAGGGGGGATGGCCACGCCACAATCCCTTCTCCTCTTGGGCATGCATGTACACGCGCCCGGCGTGAGTTTAAGCCACCAGGTCCGGGACTCAAACCGTGGTCAACTACATGAGAGTCTAGTGACATAGCCATTACGTCAACTGCTGGTCCCAATATATCTCCTCTCTTTAAGGAAAGAGAAAAGGTCTGTGGTTTTAGGGAAAAGGACACTTTTTTTTTTTTTTTTGGAGAGGTTTTTGCTGTAGGGCGTGTGCGCTCACCAGACAGAGAGAGAGACAGAGAGATAGAAAGCGAGAAATCACCCCCCCCAGGGCAGTTGGCCACGCCGCAATCCCTTCTCCTCCATTCTCCTCTCAGGATCTTGGGCACGCACACACACGTGCCTGGTGTGAGTTTAAGCCACTGGGTCCGGGACTCGAAATGTGGTCGACTACGTGGGAGTCCAGCGACATAGCCGTTAGGCTAACTGCTGGTCCCAAGGGGAAAGGACGCTTTTATAAAACTAGTTCTACCCAAGAGCTGTGCTGCGGCCTCTGGTTAGCTAATAATGACCAGGAATGGCAGCTACTACTTCCAAAGAGGACTCTGTCTTGCTTTGCTCTGTGTGGGTGTCTGGACTCAGGGACTGCGTCAATGACAACTCAGTCACCATTCTGGCAAAGGCTTTTTTGACCTTTCAGCCAGGTTAATCCTGGCCACTGGCTTCATCCCTTTTTAACACTAACCAGTTAATGGCCCAATGAGCTGAAGCCCAGGAAGTAGAAGGAACTCAGTCCTGGGATGTGCATGCTGGAACTGGAGAGACATTAGCCTGTAACCCATCATGCTACACGGCTTCACGTCTTCACTGTCCAGGCTTGGGAAACCGAGCAGCCGGTCTGCTCTCTCCATCCTCAGACACATGCAAGCTCTCCCAAGAGACAGTGCTGGCAGTCTCAGTGACTCCTGTAGGGAGGCTAGGGCGAAAGCTGGAGAGCCTCACCCAGCGCCCTGCCTCATGGCTGCATAAGTTCGATAAACTTAAGTACAGAATGTATACCAATGATCGCATGCCCTTGAGTTATTACTGCTGAACTTAACTGGGAAGCTAAGCCATAAAACTGTAGCCAACAAACGCCACACCATAAATCATGTGCATCTGCAAAATCGGAGATGAACAGAAACAATCCAAGTATCTATCAACAGGAGATAGATAAGTAAATTCAAGTTAGCCATCCTGTAAAACATGAACAGTCATTTTAAAACACAATTTATGATGAATACTTAAAAACAAAGGAAAGTGTTAATTAGCTGTGTGAAAGAAAAAGCAAGACACAAAACTGTAAGAACCTTCATATTAACCATAAGAACAATATTTCATAGTATAATTAAAACAGTCTGAATAAAATACATGCAGAGAAGAAAAGACCAGAAGGAAATAACTTAAAGGTGAATTGAGGATGATGCACTTTCCTTCTCAATCACTTTTTACTTAAATTTGAGGATATAATGATTGTATTCCCCCCTTTCTTAAAAATTTACTTTTTCTTTTATTATGCTGGAGGGTGTGCATGAGAAAGCAAGGAGGAGGGAAAGAGAGAGACAGAGAGAGAGGGAGAGAAAGCACCCCCCAACAGGGCCTAGCACCCACAATCCCTTTCCCTCCAATTCCCCCTCCCATCAGGATGTGTGTGCCCAGCATGTAAGTCACTGGAACTAGAATTGGAACCTGGTCAGCCATGTGGGATCCAGATTCCTCTGTGCAGTGCTTAACCACTGTGCTATGTGGCTGACTCTTTTACTTCTCAGAAAAGTACCACTGGCAGCAGGAGAGTGGACACTGGGACTAGCTCACCTGTCTTGAGAGTCCACAACTTCTACTCACCATTCTGCTGCCTCTTCACTCTGCGGACTTGCAGGTATTGAAGCCAGGCCTTCAGAGATCTCCGCTTTTGCCAGTGCTGATGGTATTTCACTGCAGAGACTACCTTCTGTCTCTCCTTCTGGCTGTGTAAGAGCTGTCCCTGCCACCGTGACCAAGCCTGAAAGCCATGGAAAAGATAGCAAAGGAGAGGCAGGAAAACTGAGATGAAGAACAGGTTGGGGGGGCAAAGAGAAAGAGATACACACTGGCAAGGCTAAAATAAGAAACAAGGAAGAGGCAATCCCCTAGCAGGATCTAAGCTGGGAATTTGGAGTGAAAGGATCATTAAGACAGTGCATTATGGGACCAGCAGTTAGCGTAATAGCTATGTCGCTGGACTCCCACGTAGTCGACCGCGGTTCGAGTCCCGGACCCGGCGGCTTAAACTCACGCCGGGCCGTGTGCGTGCGTGCCCAAGATCCCAAGAGGAGAATGGAGGAGAAGGGATTGTGGCGTGGCCATCCCCCCTGGGGGGTGATTTCCTGCTTTCTATCTCTCTGTCTGTCTCTGTCTGTCTGGCGAGCGCACGCGCCCTATAGCAAAAACCTCTCTAAAAAAAGAAAAAAAAGAAACAAGGAAGAGGCAATCCCCTAGCAGGATCTAAGCTGGGAATTTGGAGTGAAAGGATCATTAAGACAGTGCATTATGGGACCAGCAGTTAGCGTAATAGCTATGTCGCTGGATTCCCATGTAGTCGACCGCGGTTCGAGTCCTGCACCCGGTGGCTTAAAACTCAGGCCGGGCGCGTGTACGTGCGTGCCCAAGATCCTGAGAGGAGAATGGAGGAGAAGGGACTGCGGCATGGCCATCCCCCCTGGGGGGTGATTTCTCGCCTTCTGTCTTTCTGTCACTCTCTGGTGAGCGCATGTGCCCTATAGCAAAAACCTCTCCAAAAAAAAAAAAAAAAAGACAGTGCATTCTGCTTCCAGAAAGTAATTTATCTCCCATTAATTAATTAATTAATTAAATTTACCAGAAGGTGCATGTGCCTGCCAGAGAGAGAGAGAGCGGGGAAAAGTACTCTCAATAGGGTATGATCATGCTGCAATCCCTTCCGCTCTGTCTCCACCCTGTCAAGATTTTGGCCATGTGCACATGCGTGCACAAAACTGGAATGTTTTTCAAGCCCCCAGCTGGGATTCAAACTGTACAATCAGTTGTGTAGAATCAGGTTCTCTTAAACACTAGTCAACAGGACCACTGGCCCTTTCCTGGCTTTTTTTTCTTTTTATTTCTTTTTTCTACTTTTCTTTTTTTTTTTTTTTTTTTTTCTGCTAGTGCATTTACTGGAGAGACAGAAAGCAAGAAATAACCCCCTAGGGAGAATGGCCATGTTGCAATCCTTTTTCCTCCATTCTCCTCTTAGGATTTTGGGCATGCACACTCATGCACCCAGTGTGAGTTTTAAACCACTGGGTCCGGGACTTGAACCATGGTTGACTACATGGGAGTTCAGCAACATAACCGTTACACCATCTGCTGGTCATTTTTTTTTCTTTCTTTTAAGAGGAATAGTAAAATCAACCAACTGACAAAAAACAGGGACAATGATGGTGGAGGCCAGCCCTGAAGTACAGTGGTTAAACCTGTTCAGAACCCCACATGGCCAACTGCAGTTCAAGTCCCAGTCCTGGAACCCTGAAAATTACACTGAGCATGTGTGCCTAAAATCCTGATGGAATGAAGAAATGAAGGAAAAAGGACTGAGGTGTGATCATGCCCCATAGGGGAGGGGTTTTCTCTCTTGTGCCTCCTAACAATAAAACAATAAAACACAAAAATGAACTAGAAAAAAAAAAAAAAAAAAAAAAAACAGGGACAATGTGAGAAATGATACAATAAATTCAGATTTGGTGATGGTCTGCTTTTCTTCCACAGTGGGAGAAAGCTTATGCCAAGGGACCCTTTACTCAGGTAGATTCATTTCAGGGAAGCATACCTATAGAAGTTGAGGGGCTACAGATGGTCCCCAAAGACTATCCATGAACACATACCCCTAGGAAAGTGCCCCTATATGTTCAGTGAAAAGGCAGGCCCTAGTTTGAAGATTACTTAGACAATGATATCATATCTTCTGGGTTTTTGTTTTTGTTTTTCTTTCTTTCAGTTTTTTCACTTGTTATAGGGCATGTGCACTTGCCAGAAAGAGAAATCACTCCCCAGGGGGATGGCCACACAGCAGTCCCTACTCCTCCACTCTCCTCTTGGGATTTTGGACATGTAAACGCAGGTGCCTGGCGTGATTGCCACGCCACCAGGTCTAGGACTCAAATCACACAGTCAGCTGTGTGTGCTCCAGTGCCTTAACTTCCATGCCACCTGCTGGCCCCCTATTTCCATTTTTTAAACCTACAACACTTGTTTTGCTTTCCTTTCTATCAGTTGAATGCCATTCTTCTTACTTCACCAAGAAAATGACAGCAATCAAGAGAATTTCCTGAAAGTCCCTCCATGCCTACCCATCCACCTACCCATAGGCTTTGCCATCTCTCTCTCTCTCTCTCTCTCTCTCTCTCTCTCCCTCTCTCTCCTCTGGATAAACCATCTATGCTCCCATCAAAGCCCACCCCCCCCACACTATATCTTGTCTTCTCTCACTGCTCTATTTATCACTCAGGCATCATCAGTTTTCAATTTCTACTAGATTTCTTAAATCAATATATGAATAAGTTATTATTCGTCCCATCCTTTATGCTGTGACAACTAAAAGCAATGAGACCAGCAGGCAGTGTGGAGGTTAAGGTAGCAGGATCCCACATGGCCGACTATGCAGTTTGAGTCCCAGACCCAGCAGCCTGAGAAACACAGGGGGCACATGTGTGTATACACACACGCACAAAATCCTGAAAGGAAGCTGGAGGAGAAGGGGTCATGGCGTGGCCATCTTCCCTGGCAGGTGCTTTCTCATTCTTGCTCTCTGTCTGGTAAGTACACGCACCTTACAGCAAAAAAATTTTTTAAAATAATAAAAGCAATGGGTGGCCTTTGATTGGTCTCTGGACCAAACATGAAAATAGTAACTTTTAATATTACATGCCACCATATCAACAGTAAGTCTCCAGGATAACATCATGGTTACATAGCAGTATGTCTTTAATTTAGGAGAGATGTGCTGACTTAATTTTATGTCTTTAAAATGGCTCAGAAAAATGAGAAATATACTTATAATGGCCAGCAAGTGGAATGCTGGTTAAGGTACTAGATCCCCACATGACTCACCATGGTTCAAGTCCTGACCCAGCAGCTTGAAAATCACACCAGAAAGACAGAAGGCAAGAAATCACCCCTCGGGGGGATGGCCACACCACAATCGCTTCTCCTCCATTTTCCTCTTGGGATTTTGGGCACACATGCACACGCACCTGGTGTAATTTTAGGCCACTGGGTCCAGGACTCAAACCGTGGTCAACTACATAGGAGTCCAGCGATGTAGCCATTATGCTAACTGCTGATCCCAGAAATACTGTACTTTAAAGTTACTTGAAGTAACTATTTTCTTTGTAGTCACTGCCACAAACTTACTCTAAGTCTGTTTCTGTTTATTTTAAAATTCTAGGGATTGCTTTTGGTTTATAAATGGTTTATAATCATATAAAATATCTATAAATTTCAAGGTCAAAACATGTAACAAAGTAAAATCATGGATGCATTCACACAGTTCTTCCCTGCTCTGACAGGTAACCCTTTTGGTCTAAGTTTTTGGTTTATTTTTCCATTATTTCTTCTAAAAAATAACACACACACACACACACACACACACACTCACTCACTCACTCACTCATATGTTATTTGCTTTCTTTCCCAAAAGGTAGGACACTATGACCCAGGGGGATCACATCACTCCTCTGCTCTGATGCAGTCAAGCCCACCTCCTCTGGTATAAAACCCAAAAACCTTCCTGGGTGCAGCCTGCAAGGCGCTAGATAGACTATCTCCCCATTATCTTATGACCTCAGTTATCCAGTTTTCCCTCTTGTGCTTGTCACTAAAGCATGAGATGCATCAAACTCATAGAAGGGATAAGTCACTATAGTAAACATGACAACTTTCCTAACTTAAAGAGTCAGTATGTTATAGTAAAAATCTTGGTAGGCTTGTTGTACTTAAGTTGATCTTAAAATGAAGAGTAAACATAATCAAGACAAGTTTAAAACAAGAAAAGGGGCCAGAATTTGGCAAAGTGGTTAAGGCACTGGAATTCCACACGGCCAATTTCA